>CM050451.1:89243980-90471897 GCA_027563935.2 Costus lasius
CGTAATGATAGATTGCAGGTACCAATCATTTGGTTGCGCCTCAATGATCTTCTGCACCATAGGGGACTGTGCCATCATCACAGCCAAACAACCATGTTCAGTGGGGCACATAATCTCAACACATAAATCTGTCATTTGTCGTGCTAATTCAGTTGGGGTTACTCATAAGTGAGCTAACATTCCTGCAGTCTTCCTACTTAGGGCGTCTGAGATAACATTGGCCTTACCCGGGTGGTAATTAAACGTACTTAGGGCGGTTTCTCAGCAGAGACCATTCTCGAATCATACCATAGTTCCATAATTCTCGAACGAAGTGATAATACCGAGGATTTAGTTTATAATATAAAATCCAAGCGGTTAAAAGACTTTTACCCTTTTCCTGGAATATGTGTATTCCCCGTTTTGGAGTAAACGCCATCAGTTGCTCTTGGAGGGAGACCATCTTTTGAAAAGTCCTTTGATGTGCGAGGACCCTGATATCCCTACTAATCTCTTCTGGTAGTGAGTTGAGAAATTTCTCTCTGAACGTCGGGGAGAGTATGATCTTTGCTTTGAACTTTTCATGCTCTTCCTCCTGTCTTTGTTCCTTAGCCCTTGAGCATTCTCCCTGAAGTAAGGTAGACATGGCCCTGATTGGTGGAGTCATCATTCCAAGGATGAGTTCACCAATTTGTTGCAAGCTATGGACAGGGTTGGCTATCTAGTCTCTTTTATAGCCTCATCAATGAGTTGTGTCTCAGCAAGGTATTCATTTTATGGCAAACAAATCACATAGGATGCCAATCTTGACAGGGCGTCAGCCACAGTATTGTCCCTTCCGGTGATGTGCTCAAAGTTGATGTGAATGCCCGTCCCTATGACGAAGTCAATAAAGTGTATCCATCACTTCCAAACACTATGCCTTGTAGATCCATTATTCGAAAATATGCACTTGTCAACATAGCTAGTTGTATTAACTCGCCTAATCTCGTTAGCCTATGAGTTATGGGCCCCACCAAGGCCAACAATGACAATTGGTTTATTGTGCCCTAGTTTGTCTACAAATTAATTGCAAGGTACCAAATCCAACATTTCATAACGAATTCCCCTTATGGAATCTTACTTAGCTTTTTCAAGTAACTGTTTGCTTCTCAAATTTGTTTATAACTTGATGTCCAAAATATTGATGTTAAAATTATGTGAATCATAAGAAAATAGTAGAGTGCTCTCTTGCGAACACTACAAGCTCTAAGGAGACCTATTAAAATGATATCTAATGCGATTACATCTTTCCTTAATTATATCATTGTTCTTATAGGAACTTTCATTCGATAGGAATTTATACGTTCGCACGTCCAACACGTAGATCATCACGACCCAGAGAGGACACCCAGGCGGGCCAGGCCTAGAGAATCCACCCTCGGGATGTGACAAATCAAACTTATTGGACACACCAGCCTTAAAACCACATGACAGTAAAGCAGGACGCTAACTCCAACGCTGCAGTCGAGGGAGTTTCACGCGCTCTACGTCGTGGAGGTTCTTGGACCGGAGGTTCTGGTGCATGGTGTCTACTTCCCGCTTCGTTAACATTGTCATCATAAGGAACACGCGGAGCGGCTACCGATGGTTCTTCCCTTTGTTCATTTCCAGAACTAGAATCCCTCCGCATCAAACTGAGTGGTGCACTCAATGCCCCACATGCTAATCCAGTCATCCAACCGAAACGAGAGTTTTTCTTGGGTGCCATTTCCTATAACGCACCAACAACGGCAAGGGTCACGTTAATTAAAATCATAGATTAGTATGATCAAATACGATTTACACTAACGCGATCTTAAATCCTAAGGTTTAATCCTAAGTCCTTATGTCTCATATAAGATCCTGAACTTAAGCTTTGATACCATAATTGTTACACCCCAAAAATCCACCCGGATCCCACGCCGGGAATCCTGGACCTCGGGACACACAACACTGTACCTGTCAAATCAATCCTGACAACCGAAAGGTACAGACTGAAATAAAATTAGTCTCACCAGAGGCCAGCCCGGCCTTAAATATCCATAACACAACACCGACAGATAAGAAATATAGACCGGCGCAGCGGTCAACAGAATTATCAACAACAGGACCGGCGCAGCGGTCGACAAACCAACAGATAACATGACCGGCACAACGGTCAACAGAGTCCAACAACATAACATAAAAATAACAACAGACCAAAATGCATCACAACCCACCCAGACTGGTGGTCAACTACTAACTATCTACTCTGCTCCAGGTGGAGCCGCGCCTGAACCTGGAGGCAAACCGAAGGGGGGGGGGGGTTAGCCGGAGGCTAAGTAGGGATATTACAATGATATGGTGCATGATCAGATACAAGGAATTACCAGAATACAACCAAGACTCTATATGACCATATAGAGTATAATCAAATCTCAATATACATATCAATATATATGTATCCTCATACACAGATAAAAATCTGAGAGCTGGTACAACAGTGGTCCACGACCCACAACTCTATAAAATAGAGTGGTCCCTACTGATGGCTCCCCGAACAGTAGAGACGGCTGTCCGTCGACAGCCCGCTACTGTAGCGTCCTACACTCAGTACAACCCCTTATTGGGCTGATAACAGACCTCAAGCCCATAACATCGGACTCTCTTGGTCAGAGACGATCATACAGCATCTCGACAGAAATCTCACAGGCAATATCTGAGGTATACTGACATGTCTATCGCTAGACAGTCAATCCTCAATGTACATATACATAACTCATACCACCTACCAACTACCAATAAACATGCAAGAACAAAAATACTCATACCGTGTTTCATGCAACAGTTTATGTCAATAGGAATGTACGCAGAGCAGAACGGGAATTAGAATAGTAATCAACAGTGATAATAAGCAATAAGAGAGGTGCCGCTAACTATACATGCGGTTGGCACCGTAACAAAGAACGGAGGTAGAATCCCTACCTCAACAGTAGCCGAACAGTACAGATCTAACCAACACAATGTCAAGTATCGATCAACAGGACCTAACAGGGTAAATCATGTATAAGTCACACCATTCTATTTTAATCCATTTAACACCAATTAACATGCTAATCCGGTTTCATTATGCTAATCAGGTCGTACCAAGTTATTAAATCAAGTTTGACAGATATATGTGAGTCCAGGGTTATGTTCGCATGCGTTCGTATAATACGTGTACGGAGACGGAGTACGGGTACTAACCTAGTTCGCAGCCACGTGCGAACGCAATAATCACCACCGGAAGTCGGGATACGCGAGAACCAACCAGAACGCGTAACACGAGTCATCGGCACGAACCTCGAGGTTCGCCGGAAAGTTCACCGGAGAAGTATATCTGAGCTCACAGCAGGGTTAGAAAATACAGGAAACTCGAAAGAAGGCGTCGACTCGATTCTGGATGTCGCCGGAGGATCGCCGGAGCAGTGCTCCGCCGCCGGAACAGTGATCACCAGCGGAGATCGGAGCGCGCTGGAGCACCGTGGAAAGCTGACGTCGAGGTGAGTTCAATCGTACAGTCGCTTCTGCGAATGGCCGCCGGAATCGCCGGGATCGACCAAAAGAATCCGGCGGCGCCACCAACGCCCTTCGCCGGAGCCGGAGAAGGTGACGCGCTGGAAATGCGTCGGCTAGTGGCGGAAATGTCCGCCGAAGGTGGAGGAAGGTTGCTGGAGACGCCGGAGACGAGTTTGGTGTCGGATCTGAAGCTTTCCGTCGGATGCGAGGGAGAAGAAGGAAGAGGCGTGGGGAGGCGGCGCGCGTCGCTTTCGTCGTCGCCTCAAGTCGCACGCAGAGCCGCAGAGGACGTCGCCAACCAGTCCACTAGGTTGGAGTTTCGACGTCGCCAGCAGGGAAGCTCGCTGCGGCAGTCGCTGGACGTAAGTGAAGAACGAGAGAGGGAGGCTGGGTCAAAGATGAGGCTGCGGCGCTCGTTCGGTGAAGGAAATGAGTGGAGAAGGAAGCAGCAGCGTCGTGGGTCAACAACGGGACGTGGAAAAAGGATGGGCACAACCACCGACGCCAGGTGACGTCCCATCGAAATACTAAATTAATATTATTCTAATCGGTTTCTCGTCCGTTTGCAGTAATGGGCGTAACAGAGGCAATAGTGGTGGCGGCCGGAAGCGAGCAAGACAACAACGTTGATAGTGAGGAAGGAGGTAGTGGTGGTGAGCGTAGAGTTGGCGAGTGAGGAAGGAGGCAACAGTGAGCAAGCGAGGCAACGACATTGGTGATGAGGAAGGAAGCAATGGTGGCGGGCGTAGGGGCAGCAGCATTGGCGAGTGAGAAAAGAGGCAGCAGCGATGAGAGAGCAAGAGAGCAGTAGTGTCGAGTGAGAAAGGAGGCAGTGGCGACGAGAGTAGGAGTCAGCAGTGGCAAGTGAACAGGGTAGATGTGGCAAGCGGCGGCAAGTGGAAGAGGCAATGGAGGCAAATGGGCAAAGCGACAGCAGAGAGCAGGCGAGACAACAGTGGCAAGCAAAAAAGGGCAGATGTGGCAAACAAGTGAGGCAACAATGGAAAACAGGCAAGGCGACAGCAGTGGTGGTGATCGAAGGTGGCAGAGCGAGTGAGAAGGAAGGAGTAAGTTTGGCAAAACACTATTTTTTCACCGGATTTGGACAGATTTCAAAATAGAGGGGTCTACCTTTCTTTCTTCTTTCTTTTCTATAATTTTCTTCCTTCATAATATAGGAGAGAGAGTATCTCTCCATTCCCTCCTAGTAAACACAATTAATATTTGACTAACGTAGGAGGTTTAGCCAAGCTTAACTAGGTAAGGTTAAATAGTTGGACTAGACAGTATATCAAGCTAGGTTAGACCACTAAGTTAAACTTGTTTGAACAATCGAACACTCATGATAATCTAAAATGTTTGACCTTGCACAAGCATGCATATGAAAACTTTACTTGTAGACCCTTGGTATTCTTGTCTTCTGGTACTTTTGCAAGTAAGCTTCTTTAGCTTCTAATATTACTTAAGAGACCCATGGTATCCCCTCCAAAGTATGTTCAATCCAAAACCTAATTTCAATAAAACATAGAATAGATCATAAAAGCTAAAATAAAGCCTATAAACTTCCAATATTTTTACTAGCTTGGCCTCATCCATTTTGTACTGGATTCGATTTTGAACAGATGGATTTTAAAAATAAATTTGTATAGTCTGACTTCTGAGATCCAATTCTATCCATGAACCATTTAGCAGAAAAAAAGTCGACTACTGGAGGTGGATTTGACCTGTACTACCGCACCTTCAGGCTTCAGTAGCCTCTGGATTAGTCATCTCTATTTCTTTTTCCGAGTGGAGCGGCGCCGCCTGAGCCTTTGAAGCTTGGGTTGAAACAGTTGAATTCGCCACTATCAGTGGGAACTCTTGTGGTGGCAAATTACACGGCAAGTACTGCGTCGCCATGGGTGCCTGAAACTGAGCCACGGAGGTCGAAGTGGGCAATGGCGGGTAGTTCGTCCAAGGCAAAGAAGAGCGAGGAGACGGCATGGAGAGCGGCGCCATTCCCCCGCACGCCATGTTCAGGCTTGGGTTCACTACCGGGAACAGAGGGAAGTGGGGCAGGGGAGGGCAACGAATTGCAGGGTGCGGCGTCGATGACGGCTGACATTGCTTGCTATCTGACATGATCTAGATCAAAGAGACAGGAAAGAAACATAAAGAGATTGCAAGAATAAAACTCCATTTGAAGTAAAAACGATTGCTTCTTACTTGTAGAAGTTGCTGCAGCGATTTCATGTAATCGATGGCTTTGTCTAGCAGAGCCGCTCTGTCCAACTGCGTGCAATCAAAGAAAACATGGCTTGGTGAGCACAAAAATGGCGGCGACATTAGAGAACAAAGAAGGAATGAAGTCAACTTTTTGTGAGTTGGGTACGAGCGATCGCAAAGTCCGCATCTTCTCGCTCAGCCTGTCTCTCCTCCTCTGCTCCGACAAAAAGAAAAAGTCAAAGCAGGATAGAATTGGAGCGCGTTAGGAAACAAGAAGGAATGAATTCAAATTCTTACTCTCTCGTTCAGATTGTGCACCTCCGAGTTCCGGTGCCGCTTCCTTCTCCGGCGAAGGCCACCCTTCTCCTCCCTTTCCTGTTCCAAAGAAACTAAACGGCGTTAGCTGTTGCACCACAGCAAGACATCCGCCACGGAATGAGATATGCAACGACAGGTCTAGCTACTTCGATGGCGCCGTCGTCCTCTGCAGCGCCGCCCGTGCTCCCCTTCACAGCGTGCCTGGAGCAGTCGAATACTCCGGCACCAGCCGGAGACTCTGGAAGCTGCTGGTTTACGCCGCCGGCCGGCGAGAGCGAGCCAAAGAACTCGGACAAGTAGGCCAGGTCGGGTGGTGCATTGTCGGCGGACCCGGGAAGGCCACCGGTGCTTGTCTCGTCTTCGTCTTCGTCAAGGTTCCAAAACGGGGGGACGCTCCTGTCCATGGCGTGCTGCTTCGCGGAGAACTTGGAGGTGCTGGAGGCGCAGGCGTAATTCAAGAGGGCGACGGGAATGGGAGGCGGTGGAAGGCGGTGCACGTGTCGAGAGGCGGGGGAATCCGAAGCGAGGGACAGTTGAAGAAACAGAGTGAGGTGGCGGCCGTTGATTCGGCGCGCAGAAGGTTCATGGCCTTCTGAGGCGACACGAAGGCGAAGCTATATACAAGCGGGCGTGCAACGTTGACTCTGTATGCAAACATGAAACATTGAAACCCGAGGACTGATCCACTACTTCCTGTTTCAATTAATCACAAACTTTTACTGCATTTATTATTTTCTTATTAAAATCGAACATGCATGCTCAATCTGTTCTTGAGCATCTAAATTCTAATGCTTATATACATTTCTTTCTCAATTCAACACAGCTTTACGTGCACTAAGTCAGCATTGACCTTGCCTCTTCAGCATTGAAGTTCGATTACTAGGTTTCCTTTTTCTTGGCCGGGCCTCTCGGAATCTTCTCCATTACCTGAAATTGAAAGTTATTGAACAGCTTCTTCAGATCACGAGCTCCCTGGATCGCTAGATAATCCACTTCATGTTCATATCTCTCGTACAGAGCCGGCAGAGTCAGCAAACACACAAGAGCTACAGAAGAAAAAGAGTCAATAATCTTCAACTCTTATCTTTAAAATCATTGAACGGATGGATGGATGCTAACCGAAGAAGAGAAGATTCACGGATCCGCACCAGCTTCCGAACACTGAGATTATCCAGAGACAAAGAACAGTCTGTGGAACCAAATCACCAAAAAGTCAACGAAAGAAGAGTATGTTGTTCCACAACAGCAGGATCAGAGTTGCGACTTTTACCAAGAGGAAAGATTTGAGATTCTTCCCGCACGCGATGTCGTGGAGCGCAGAGAGGAAGTGGAGGAGTTTAGCTCTGAAAGCTATTGCCGCTTTCGTGAACGTGGCTTCTGAAAAGAACAGCTCCGGGATCTTTGGAGCCGGCCTGGATTCACTCAATCGAAGGCTAGATCTTAAAACCTCATGCACGCATGAAGAGAACAAGTACGTACGTAAAGAAGAAGAATGAAGCAATGGCTCATTACATTCCGAGAAGAGCTGCGCCGTTTGACCAGATGAAGATCAGCAGCATGGCTGTGATCGAAATGTGGCAGAGAAGGGACACAAAACTGTACTCCGTTGACTGGAAGAGCAGCCATGAGAGGGAGCTTGCAAGAAGAATAGCTGAGGACCGGCGTTTGTCTCTCCACAGGATGATATCAGCAGCTACAGATCAAATCAGTCAGTAAAAACCTGTAATTAAGAACAGTGCAAATTGAAGCAGAAAGAGGAAGATGTAAACCTTTTCCTGCACCAAAAAGAACATGAAGAGACTGGGGTTGACCCAGGAGCCTTTTGATCGGAGAAGAAGAGAGAGACATGTCGGCTTGTGGTTGGTTTTGATTGTAAGGTTAAAGTTGAGGGGAATTCTTATAAGAAAAGGGGGATGATGCTACGCTTTAAGGGCAAGGAAAGACATAGGGAAGGGGAAGTAAGGGATAACTTAAGGAACTTTCAGGGGTTGGTCTAGGGTTTTATCTCAAGTTTGTGCTCTAAGGAATATGATTTCATTCAAAAGGAACAATAATATTCTGGGCAAGTATTTTGTCTAGGGTTAGTCGAGTATATTCTTTGGCCTTGTTGAATAAATGGACTATGCCAAGTACACCCAAACTATTTAAGTACATGCCCAAAATGGCACAAGCCGAATAAGAAAAATAAGAAATTTAAAAAAATTGAAAAGAGGGGATAATTAAGAAAAAAAAATCAAAAAATAGGGAAAATATAAAAAAGAGAAGACATATTATCAAGAACAAAAAATTTTGTGTGAATTTAATAATTACTTAAGTTACTAAAAAATTAAAAATATTTACGGTTATCATGAGCGTTACCAAATTTATCAAATTGATATTGCTAACACCATCAGTAAATTTGATAAAATCAATTATTACTAAAAATTTATTCTGTCATACAAATAAACATAATATATTTGTTAACATATTAAGTTATTTATAATTTTAAAGATATAGAGTCAAATGCAAAACAACATAAGTTAGGACTATTCAAATTTCAAAGAGTAAAACAAATAAAACCATTTGCTATATACATTTATATCCTTAATATCATATAGACCTCTAATTTCTTTTAATAATTTAATATTTTGATAATATATAAATATTTTCCTTGATATGAATTATTTCTCCATTTCCCTCCAACAATAAAAAATATAACAGCGTGTTTACTATGAGAGAAAATAGGAAGAAAAGAATGAGAACTTATAAAATTTATCATTTACTAGGACGAATAGATAAAAAAACAAAGGAAAATAGGAAAGATAAAAAAAAAAAAAAAAAAAAAAAATCAAAATCTCTCATTTTCAATCCGCCCAAATCAGGCAAGAATAGCGGTCGATGCGTGACGCTCCCAATCCCTATCTCTCCTGAATGTTGGGTGTGTTTGGAGTGGCCAGCAGAATCAGCAGACTTGAATGTGTTTGGAGCTGTTTTGCTCACTGCAACCCCTAAAATACCGCTGGCCCGCAGAAGCAACTCCTTGGATGCTTCTCACGGGAATCAGCTCGTGCACAATGAAAAGCCGAGAGCTCATCCATAGTGAAAAGGCAAGCCGTGTGCGACCAATCTATTCACTCCCCTTCTCCCATACGCTCAACTGATGTTCCGTTGCTCGTCTATCACCTTTGCCAATCGTTCGGCGACTTTGCCTCTATCGACCAGCTATTGCCATCCTTTCTTTTTTTTTTTTCACTGTTGTCGCAACTGCCATCCCCACTTCTTCGGTGAGCTTCTTCAACTCCAGGTCTGCCAGCAACCTCCAGCGCTAGCTCCGGTTCTAGCTCCTGCGACAGTGTCCTCCGGCTCAATGTCCAATGCTAGCAACCTCCGGCTCATTGTCCAGCGACCTCCGCCTTATTGTCCAGCAATTTCCAACTCCAGCCGCCCCGGTTCCAGCTCCTACACAAGCCCATCCGTGCCCCAACTGTGCTGCCTCCACTGTGTTGGAGTTTGAAAACCCAAAAGTCCCTTAGTCCCACATTGAGGAAGTTGGAAGGAATGCTTTGGTTTAAAGGTAGTTGAAAGTTCCCTAGCCCATTGGGGCATTCAAGGGACAATCAACTATCTAAACCAAGTTGATCCAAAACACACACGCGCGCGGTGCCTCGTCACGCAGAGCCGGGTCGTGGTCATGGTCATGGTCATGGTTGTGGTTGCAGGTGTGGGTGTGGGTTTACCAGACAATTAATTTACTTATTTATTTTAGTCCATGTTTTATTATTATTATTATTATTATTATTATTAACGGTAATTAAGACTATATAGCATGCCTATTTAGAGGTAGGCGCGAGGCCACGTTATTAGTATTTTGTTATTTCGAGAGTGCTTATTTTTGGCCCTTCTCGATTTAATGTCGTGGCCTTGACCGCCCTCCTTCTCTATATAATAGAAGGCTGGACGACAGGAGCAAATATACAAACATTCGGTTTTCTCGCTCTCGCTCTCTTCTTTTTGCTAAACAACATTGAAAGGTGGCAATGACAGCCGTCTCACCATCGTGCTGGCAGAGACGCTACATCGGTTGTATCTTCGGGCAACCATCCGGAAAAAGCTTGCGAGCCAAAGCCCAAAAATTTGCCTTAGGACAGACTTACGATCGCCTCCGGTTCTTTCTAATCCACTATTTATTGTTCTTAGATCTGCATTATTTGCATGATTATTTGATTTATATATGATTTTACAGCATATGCACAATATTTTCTAAGGCAAATTTGTTGCGAATATGCTGTGAAATCAGATAATAAATCTATTAATCATGCAGATCTAAGAACAATAAGTAAAGGATTAGAAAGAAGAACCGGAGGCGATCGAGGTCTGTTCTTAGGCAAATTTCCGAGCTTTGGTGCGTAAGCTTCTATCCGGATGGTTGCTCGAAGATATAACCGATGTAGTGTCCCTGCTGGCGCGACGGTGGGACGGCTGTCACTGCCACCTTTCAATGTCGTTCAGCAAAAAGAGGAAGAGAGTGAGAAGCGTACGACCGTGTGATGATTGCTCCTGTCGCCCAGCCTCCTATTATACAGAGAAGGATAGCACTCTCGAAATAACATATTACTAATAACGTGGTCTCATGTGTACCTCTAAATAGGCACGCTAACGACCATAATTAAGACTAATAAATATAATCTTAATTACCGTTAATAATAATAATAATAATAATAATAATAATAATAATAATAATAATACACGGGCTAAAATAAAGAAATAAATTAATTGCCCGACAAACCCGCACCCGCGCCTGCGCCCACGACCCCGACCCAACCCACTAAGGACCATAATTAAGACTAATAAATATAGTCTTAATTACCGTTAATAATAATAATAATAATAATACACGGGCTAAAATAAAGAAATAAATTAATTGCCCGATAAAACCGCACCTGCGCCTGCGACCACGACCTGGCCCGGCTCGGCTCGGCGTGGCATGGCGAGGCATGCGCGTGTGTTTTGGATCAACTTGGTTTAGATAGTTGATGCCCCTTAAAACCTCAATGGGCTAGAGAGATTATAACTACTTTTAAACCAAAGTATCCTTTCCAACTCCCCCAATGTGGGACTAAGGGACTTTTGGGTTTTCTGAAACTTCAACAATCCCCCACAAAACTCAAAAGTTCTTTTAAATTAAATTCATAAAGAAACAAGGTGCTGAACAACATTTATATCACGTGGTCAGGAAAGAGCAGTGCTCAATACACTTAGTATACGGAACTTCACCGGAAGAGAGGTAATGAACCAAGTCTTGAACTACAACCCTTTGGGCCCGGCTTAGAAAGGTGCACACATGATACAGCTAACAGTGACACGGGGTTGTGCATTTTTAGCCGTGCGTGGGTACCTTCTTTTCTTGTGAGTTTGCTAGTAGTGTCCAATTACTAGTCCGCGGCCGTATACGGAGACTCACATATAGGAGAAATCCTATGAAGAAGTGTGTAGAGGCACTTCTTAAGTTAAACCTTTTGGATTTCTTTAAGAGTTATCTAACTCAACCTAACACCTACATAGGAGTACTCAACCACCTTAGGAATGGGGTATTGGAGCCTTTATAATTAACTCCAATAAACACATATAGTATTTTTACAATTTTTAATTGTACTCATTGACCAACCAGTCAGCTTGTTCTTACACATTGAACCACTTTCCAGGGTCTACCTATCACGGAGGTTGGGTTGCCACTGTAGGAGAGCCCATTATGGACATATCCCCATTTCCCTAGATGAAGCCATCACTTTGGTTTGATTCAAACATTTTGTGAGGCAGTCAGCAAGATTGTTGTCAGTTCTTACAAATGATAAAGAAACAACATTCTGAGTAGATAACCATCTAATAGTTTTCTACCTGATTTTGATGTGTCTACTCAATTTAGTGTTTACTAGTTTCCTTTTACAGAATTTTATTGCAGCCTTATTATCACAATTGGTGGACTAAATGTTAGGGCCATTGGTATAGATGAGCAAAAGTGTTGGAATCAAGAGAATATCCTATGAAGGCAGCATCTATGGTTTTAGGACCAATCTTTTTTCCTTTAGGTTCAGGAATGCTTACTTTGCTAAGCACCCCCACATTTTGAGGAATTTAAGATTGGGCAAATTTCAGAAAGGGTTTTTCATATTGTTTTTAGAAGGAATTCTATTTTGAATTAAGCAGGCTGAAGAATAGCCTCCCCCCACAAGTTCTTGGGTGCTCCAGAACTAAGTAACATGACATTTACTATGTCTAGTAGGGTTATGTTCTTTCTTTCTGCTACTCTATTAGGTTGAGGAGAGTAAGGAGCAGTTAGGAAAATCAGACACAAAATTCAAAGGAACAAAAATTCAATTGAACTAATCCATTAGAAGCAAAACCTTTTCCAAAGAATAAGACAACTTTAGAAAATACAACTTTATAGCATCTAAAACAACCTTAAAAACCACTTTGAAATAAAAGAGATCTACTAACAAAGGTCATACGGATCTCTGTTACATGGAACACATTGTTTAAAGTAAGGGTCTTCCCAGAAGTAAATTTCAGAAGAACTTGCCCGTGTCCAAGTACTGCAGCAGAGGATCCGTTCCCCATGGTTACACTTCCTCCACTTGAGTCCTGGTAAGAAGAGAACCAATAGCCGGTTAGAACACACATAAATGCTCGCACCGGAATCTAAACACCATAGAGAATCTTAATGGGTTAGATTTATGGAGGGGATAAAGGAAACAAACCTAAGAGAGGAGGTGGAAGCAGGATGATCTTCTACCACATTGACTTGATGTTTGCCAGGCTTTTGCTTAGGCTTTTTAGAAGGAACACTTTCTGTCTTTCAGTAGAAGCAGTCTAGGGAAAGATGATTATCCCTTCCACATACATAACAGTAGCCACCTACAGGAGCCTTCTTATTTCCTTGACCAGACCTCTTAGGTTTGAAGTTAGGTTTGGGGTTTCTACTGTTCTGGTTTTTGAACTTCTTGTTTTTAGGAATTTGACTTCTAGAAGATTGGCCAGAGAACTCAGAAAGATGGACTTTGTTTTTAGAGTGATCAACATTAGGATCTCTTTGCCTAAATTGGTCTTCTATCTTTATGGTTTGGATGACAGCATCTGCTGAGGTAAGAGAGACAGTTCTTCTAAGATCTTGGGCAAACTTGGACCAAGAGGGAGGCAGTTTCTCAAGAAGATAGGAGATAAGGAAGGATTCACTGAATTTGGTACCACTAAGCTGGACTTTATTTACCAGATTATTGAAGCCTTGAAGGTATCTATCTGGTCTATGATGGGTAAGCTAACAGACATTTTGAAGTTAATGAAGTCCGAAGCTGTGAATCTCTTCACACCTTCATCATCTTTAAGATAGGGTTTTAAGAGTGCTATCCAGACATCTTTGGCTGTCTCATATTTCCTATATATGTCATATAGGGGATCAGAAAGACAATTTGGGATCCTGAACTTACACATGAAGTCTAAAGTATCAGGTGTAGATGAAGGAGGAGTGTCTACAGGTTTATCTAAAAGGTTTTCAGAACTAGAAGCAGATTTTTGAATTAAGTTGCCTAATGGGTGATCTATACCAATGGCGCTAATCAGCCCCAAGGAAATGAGCCAAACTTCCATTTGTTCTTTCCACCTTATAAAACCAGATCCATTAAATTTTTCTGGTTTAAGAGAGGAAGTTTCATTAGTACCCATTTTAATGTTCAAGGAATTAATTAGAACTTTTATGAAAAACTGCAATAGATTAACAATTACCATATTAGAATGTATTGTGATCAATGTTTAATTATGATCAATGCCTATAATGCTATAGTGTTTAACTTAAATAAACAAATAATATTCATGCAAATATAATTGTAGGTAAAAAATTGAACTAAAGTGCAAAATAGACACGGTATGCAAAACTTAATTGAAATCAAATCAACAATTATTTATGCGAGTATTTAATTAGCAGTCGTAAGAACAGAATCTATATAATAGTGATGTATGCCATTAATAATTAAGGAATGAAAGCATGGCTCGTTGGTTAAACGCGGGCGCTTAACGCGCCGCGCTTGTGCAGGTCATGAGATCGAATTTGTGCCCCTGCATTTAGCGGAGGTGTTTTTGGCGTCACGTGCGCTGCGTGTGTGTTCGCGTGTGGGCGTGACGTCAGCGAGACATGCAACGGCGTGATTAGGGTTTAATCAACGCCGATAATTAATGATTAAATGCCAAATCATGATGATGATTTATCAAATTAACAAATTGGAATATGCAGAATTACGTAATCAGCCCCAACAAGATTAAAGTATAGAGAACATGTGAGATCTAAACAGGATTAAGTGAGATAATAGATCTAGCATGCGACAGAAAATTTTACATAAGAAGAATACATGCTATTTTTGTCACGCCCCAATTTTTCGCGCCTAAAACTGGATTGTGATGGCACAATTTACATACCTCTGTATAAGAAATCAGCCAACACTCCTCTATGCGTACTATGCGGAAGCTAACAAACTAGCGCGATAACGGATCGTCTCTCAACGTCGGATCTCAATCTATCTCTGCCTAACTCAACTGCGCCTCTAAGCAAACTCCCTCAACCTGGCCGAATGCCCTCTGAAGCTCAGACTGATGCTCTGAGTGGTGGATTGGGACTTCTACTCCCCCAACCGCTTATGCACACTCAGAGTTGCGCCCTAATGCACACACACGAGTTGCTGGCAGATAACACACGCTGGTAGGATGATCTATCGGAGATCAAAGAGCACTAGACATATGCTCAAACCCTAATGACAGATATCCACAACTAGCGACGGTAGAAACCCTAAACAGATAACTACCACTACACAGCGAGACTAGGGTTTGCGCCAAACACAACCCACTAGCCTAAAGCACGATGCAATATAATTGAGGAAAATACCCTCTACCCTATATGGGCAAGGATATACAAAAACCTCAACTAATAATCAATAGTTCATACAATGATTAAACCCTAATCTATGAAAGAGTTTATACCAAACTATGCGCATATGAACAATGATGATGAACTCGGCTCCCTTGCCTCCAAGTAGCCGATCCTTGCAATCTCCTCAAGAGCAAGCTCTTGAGGCCCGAACCTAGAGTTGCCCCATAGATAGGGATGTCAACGGGTCGGGTACCCGCCCTTTTTGGCCAAACCCGACCCCGACCCGACCCGACCCGACTCGACCTAAACCCGAACTCGGTTAAACCCGAGTCAGGTATTTAAACGGGTACCCGTTTAAATTAAAATATTTATTTTTAAATTATTTTTAAAAAATATAACTATAAAATAATAATAATAATAATAATAAATATATTTATAAAAAATCATGTTATTATATATATATATATATATTTATTATATATAATCGGGTATCGGGTACCCGCGGGTACCCATGGGAGTAAACTCGAACCTGACCCGATTAGCTAATCGGGTACCCGAACCCGCTATAAACGGGTCGAATCGGGTCGGGTACCCATTGACACCCCTACCCATAGATCGAAGTATTCCTTTGTTTATTATAATATATAAAATTATTTCCCTTTGTTTAGTTTTTCCCCTAGATCGAATATTTCTTTGTTTATTATAATATATAAAATCTTCTTATTTTCTATTTTTCATAAATAAACATAAAAATAAAATTATTATATAATTTTCTTTCGCTCCCCTTTCCTTTCAAACTTTTCCTTGTGATAATCCAGCATTCACTCCTAACAAACACAGCCTTAAAAAAAAAAAAGAATTGACACTGAATCACTCAGAAGAGACACAAGAACATTTGGTCTGCTTCCGCCGGCCTAACCACTCGCTCCCTTCTGTCTTCTTTCGCCTCCCCAGGCCCCGCAACAAGGCAACGCTGCCGGCCCCGGCGATGGCGCTACCGTTTGACTCCCTTAGGGCGGCATTCATCGTCGACGTGGGGCGGGCGGAGGGGAGGCCCCTTGACGTCCCCCTCGCCCGACCCTTCACCATCGCCTCATCCCGGCTCGATTGCGTCGGGAACGTCGCCCTCCGGGTGGAGCTCCGAGACGGATGCGTTGGCTGGGGAGAGGCGCCTATTCTCCCTTCTGTTACAGCGGAGGACCAATCCGCTGCTCTGTCCGCCGCTGCGGCCGCCTGCGATGCCCTCGTCCGGATACCGCCCATGACGCTCGGCGACGTGCTCGCTGAGGTTGGCCGGTTGCTCCCTGGCCATACGTTCGCTTCGGTGAGTATAAAATGTCGGCCCATGATGAGTATGCTGCTTTGGCTTATGGGATCAAAAACAAAACTTGTATAGGGATTTCAGAAGTCCTCTCTTTTGCCTCTATTAATTTTCTGCTATTAGGAAACAAGATAAAACTTTGAAGAGAACTCAAGACACATGAAATGCTTTGTGTATAATGTTTTCTTCTTGATTATACTTGATGCTGACATGATAAACACCAAATGCTAGAGATTACTTCGATGATAGAGATGAATCATAATTCGATGGTAGAGATTACTTCTCAAGAATTTGAACCTCAGTTCTTATGTGTGGAAAATAAAATATTTGAATTCCTTTTCTTCGAGTATGTTACTAAACTGACCTCGTACTTTTTTTTTAATCGTAGGTTGGTTAATTAATTTATTAGGGGAAAAGATGAAGTAACGAAAGTGAATGAAAGCTGTAAATTTGACCATATTCTTGATTTGATTTAGAAATCTCATGTTTGAGTAATTAGAAATCTTATTCCTGAGTTTTTATCATACCAAACTCAAGAATTAGTTAAAAAAAAAAGGAATATGAATTCCTGTTACATATAATGTTTAGTCCCAATCTAGCTTTGGCTTCCACCTTTCATTATGATACCACTTCTGCTTTGCCTTTTGTTTACTTTTTTGTGAATTCCTATAGGTTTAGACTGAATGGAGTTTACCTTCGATTAATATTGGTTAACCATTTCCTTGATCCTCTTCCAATGAATCTCAAATCAGAGCCGGACAATGTTGCCAAACTGAAGGTGATGGGAGGACTAGGGCTAAGGAATATTACTTATTTGAACAATGCATTTATAGCTAGGCATATTTGGAATCTCGCCAATAAGAATGATTCGTTATTGGTTAAATGGATACATAGCATTTTCCTGAAGGAGTCTATTTGGTTTTTCCCTACTTCTAAATGATGTTCATGGAGTTTTAGAAGTATCCTTAATGTGAGAGAGATTTGCTGGAATATGGTTGGAAATTGTATCGCTAATGGGAGGTCCATCAAAATTTGGATGGACCCTTGGTTCAACTCAACTCTACTCGGGGACTTGGTGGAAAACTTTCGGTCCGTGTACCCTCCAGGAAGATATGCATATCTTAAGGAGATAATCTAGAATAGGTGGAGAGTTCTGGTCCCTCACTCACATAAATTAGCTGAAATGTATAATTCCTTTCATAATATCCATCTTGATCCAACACTGATCGAGGACAAAATTTATTGGAAACCTTCTACGACAGGAAAATTCTCTATCTCATCGGCGTACGGAGCTCAATTTAACATTATCCGGTAACCTTGGATGGACATTGTTTGGTTCAAAGGTAGAATTCCAAAATTTTCCTTCACTACTTGGATGCTATGTCTAGGAAGGTTACCAACTTTGGATAGATTATTTAAATGGAAGATTATATCCGATAACTTATGTCCCTTGTGTAATCGGCTGTTGAATCCATGACACATGTTTTTTTCCAATGCAGAATTATATCTAGAGCTTGGGCTGAAATAAAGGACACGTGTGGGATTTCTTCCAATAGAAATACATGTCAGTGTTATCTTCCATTACCAATAGATGACAATCGACACAATCTGATATTATTACAAAAAAAGTTAATACTTACTGGATTTGTCCATGTGGTGTGGAAAGAAAAGAATAATCGTATTTTTAACCAAATTTATACGGGGGAATGGTAGATGGTTTACAATCTTATCACTTCTATTAAAGCAAAAGTCTTGCATCTAGTTGCAAATTCCATGTTAGATCAAAATATGAAGGCCTTTATGGATGCTTGGTCAAATAGGATGCGCGAAAGATTAGGTATAGATGTGAACTCCGGTGAGCCCTCCTTTACTCTCACCCCAAACATGCATATGCTTAATGGAGATTAAACAAGATCCACCAGTGAAGAGTTTGGCTGCTAGGACCAATGGGGCTGTATGCTTATGAAGAATTTGGACTTTCTTAATGGCATGCATTAGAAATATTGTATTCTGGTGTGTGATTAATATTCTGTTTTGGTGTGCGATTAAATAGTGTACACAGGCTCTATATGCGGAATATTTAGGGGATACTTTTATCAGTTTTTTGGAAAAATCTTGTTAGAGATATGGTGGTTTGGTGTCTTGTACCTCTAATGCTGTATATTAATTTTCTTTCTATAAATATATTACTTACTTGCCCTTGGCAAAAAAAAAAACTCAAGAATTAGTAAAAAAAATGGAATAGGAATTCCTGTTACATATAATGTTTCGTCCCAATCTAGCTTTGGTTCCCCCCTTTCATTATGATACCACTTCTGCTCTGCCTTTTGTTTACTTTTTTGTGAATTCCTATAGGTTTAGACAGAATGGAGTTTATCTTTGATTGATATTGGTTAACCATTTCCTTGATCCTCTTCCAATGAATTTAAGGTCAGAGCTGGGGTTGAGATGGCAGTGATTGATGCAGCAGCAAACAGCACTGGAACTTCACTGCAGAAATTATTCGGTGGAGCATCAGATTCCATTACAACAGATATAACAGTTAAACTCTTCCTTAACTGCAATTTGCCCTTCTCACAATTTTGAAGGGGTATGTTTTCTTTCCTTGAACGATCTATCTTTATGTTTCAACTCTCAAATGCAGATTCCAATTGTATCCTCTAGCGAAGCTGCTGAGTTGGCTGCAAAGTATTATAGACAAGGGTTTGGCACATTAAAGCTCAAGGTGGGGAAAGATTTGAACTCAGACATAGAAGTTCTGAAGGCCATAAGATTAGTACATCCTAATTGTTCATTTATTTTGGATGCAAACGAAGGTTATAAAGCTCATCAGGCAATTGAAGTTCTTGATAAACTCCATGGTACCCACTGCTGTCTAATATGGATTCTTTGTGTCCATGTCTATGCTTGTCATTTTGATCAATGCTTTTTATTGAGATATGATGTTCAGCATACTTGTCGTGCATATAGGAGGACATCGTATAAAATGATATTGCTCCTTTTTTTTAAACTTGTGTATTTGGTTCCAGCGATGGGTGTTACTCCTGTTCTATTTGAGCAACCTGTGCACAGAGATGATTGGGAAGGTCTCCGAGTTGTTAGTTGTGTTGCAAAGGAAAAGTATGGGGTATCTGTAGCTGCTGATGAAAGTTGTAGGAATGAGGATGATGCACGCAAAATTGTACAAGGAAATCTAGCCCATGTTATCAATATCAAACTTGCCAAGCTAGGGGTTCTTGGGGCACTCAAAGTAATCAGCATTGCTAGAGAGGCAGGTCTTGCTCTTATGATTGGTGGTATGGTCGAAACAAGACTGGCCATGGGCTTTGCTGGTCATCTGGCTGCTGGTCTTGGTTGCTTCAGGTACACTTATCTTGATTGTTTCCACATCTCAAATGGATAAATACATCGCTAATGTGAGGCTATTTTCTAAATACCATCTTCTAATTATGCTGTAATTTGCAGTTTCATTGATCTTGACACACCTCTTCTTCTATCTGAAGATCCAGTAATTGGAGGATATGAAGGTATACATCTTTCACTCAGTCCACTTATAGTTTCTATAGTACTCTCGGTTTCTTGAGTTGGACGATAACTTTCTTCCATCTCATATTTTTCTCCTTTTTTTCCAGCTTCTGGTGCTGTTTACAAGTTCACTAATTTGAAAGGCCATGGTGGTGTTCTTCATTGGGACAATATCTGATGGTAACTCTTGTTTCTTTCAAATGATATTACAAAAAGGATTGTTCTTGTGGATGTCTTATTCATTTACTTCGATCGGGATATAATGTTTTGTATATCACACTTAGTTCTATAAGTTCTGCTAAGATTTCAAAGTATTTTAACTCTGTTATTCATTATCAAGAATTGTCTTCGACCCTAAACATTTGTTTGGACACTTTGGTCGATGACTCGGTTCTTGGTTGTCTAAAGTGCTTCACGCACAGAAACAACTTGAATTATGCCAATGTCTCTCATTCCTTTCACATAGTTTGAATCCTGATCTTACTAATAACCATAGAAATTTATATCAAACATCAAACACTTTTTTTTCCTTTTTCAAGGCTTTGTTCCGCCTTCCTTCTTTTAGGAGTCCATTGTATACTTTAAGAAAACAAAGATTCAACTAAAAGCTACAATATTGTAGTTAAATTAGATTGTGAATAAGATTGTGAATAAAAAATTATTCTCTAACTTGGATTGCCTTGATATATACATAATCACATTCACAACTGTGCACAGTTATGGCCTCATGACCATGTATATATCTATCTAATGTGCTGTAGTTAAGTATTATACATGTATTTTGGTGGTGTTAGAAGAAAAGAGGAGAAAGAAGGATAGAATTGAATTGCAAAATCATAATAATATTTGTAGATAGATGGATGCTCAATAATTAATTTATAGGGCCTAATAATATTCTAAGTATTAATTATTTTCCATTTTTCAATATCATTATTTCTAATAACATGCTTTCCAATATTATATACTTTCCAACTTGTGGTATTTAAAGAACCCTATATAATTATCAATTTTATGAAATTCTGGTCTGACGAATTGTTAGCAGCAAATCAGTAGGTAGAATACTTCAGGGCAAAAGAAATTTAGCCAGATTGAGGTAGAATATTTCAAATGAAATGCTTTAGGGTAGAAAAAAAAAATTACCAAGGCATATTGAAGCTAGTTTTTAAGATGAAAATCTGATCTTTTATGCAAATCAAACCCAAATTAAATAACCAAGGATATAATCCGTGTTTTCCTCTTGTGAGACAATCTTGGAGAAGCTGACTGAATGTCCTTTCGGTGACTAGCATCAAAAACAAAAACAGGAAAATAAGAGAAAGAAAAGAAAACAATAAACAGGAAAATAAGAGAAAGAAAAGAAAACAATAAGGAGATGACATCTATCACATATAGCTAGCTATACATGCCATTACTCTAGGGTTTGAGGTGTCTTTATAGGCAACATCATGTGTCCGATTAAATCGAACGGCTGCATAACATTTGTCGTTAATAGCCATCATGTGTCCCTACTACCATCTAACTTTATCTTGGGTGATGAAAGCAGTGAGCGACTAGGCTGCTAGTGTGCTCCTATTCGGGCAATGACAATGGATCAATGATACAACAGGCGAGGATACAATTGGTCCTCGGCAATAGTAGAGAAGAAGGTGAGCTCAAGTTTTTTAGAAGCATGGGATAAGAAGGCATAATTGGTGGTGGGAAAAATTAAAAAATATATATATTATTATCTCATTTTGCTGATTTTAGTTTTATGATATTTAAATATAGGGGTAGGGGTAGATGTAGATGGGCAATTTCACTTTTTAAAATTTATATACTTATTTTATAAAGAGTTGGTACTATACATACTATAAAAATTTAATTAAAAAAATATATTATTATCTTAACTATTGGAAAAGTTACTGAAAAAAAATATATTTTTCCCCACATATGTAGGGTCATGGATCCACCACTATCACGTGGGTAATATTCTAACACAAAAGTTTACCTAGTGGGTTGACATTTTCCCGTGCCTTTTGTAGCATGGAGCCAATTATAGAAATCCTTGCCAAAACAATGAATTACATAGTAGTAGTGACTTCTTAAGATAATGCAATATATAAATATAATACAAATCAACATATACAAAGTTTTGATTAATATATATGTAATATACATAATATTAATACATATGAAATTTAAAATTAATATATATGATGTTCAGTCAACACACGTGAATCTCTAAAGTTAATATATTCAATTAATATACATGGTGTCAAATTTTTCTGTATTGAATGAACATGGTCTGTATTAATTGAAATTTCATATATATTGACTTGTATTAAGATCCGTATTTGGAAGATGACGAGACTCTCATCACGAGCAACACGGTATCTTGCTATAAAAATTTTCTCGAATTTCACCCAATGGTTGACAACATTACCGAATACTTACATATAAGGCTTCTATATATATTCTATGCAAATTGTGTTACCAGCAATTATATAAGTTTTACGCTATGAACACATAGCTCCAAAACTATTGTCACAAATACGGAAAAGAAAATTCTAAGGGGTGACCCGCCTAAAAATTCTTAGTGTCTTTTTTATGCTTTGAGATTTGTGTTTGGGTGTGTTTGGCATAGCTGAAACTTTTAGCTTCTGCTGGTTGAAAAAGTGCTGATTGGAAAAGCTGAGTAGTGTTTGGATAAGATGTTGTGCTAGTCAACAGCTGAGTGCTGGTTGGAAAAGCTGAGTGCTGTTTTATTAAGCAGGTTATTTTTAAATAATTTTACAAAAGCATTTCTAGTACTTATAACACATGGAGTCCTGTGTACTACAATATACAAAAAGTTTAACTAAAACAATAAATTGCACGTTAAATATAGAGATGGCAAAAAACCCCATCCTCGACCCGACCCGACCCGAAGTCAACGGGGAAAACCCGAGTTGACTGGGGGTCGGGTCGGGTTCGGGGAAAACCCGATGGGGGTATAGTCGGGTCGGGGTCGAGTATGGGAATTTAGGTACCTGCCCCGAACCTGACCCCGACCCCGAACCCGCCCCGACTATTAAAATAATAAATTTACCCCTTATAAGTTATAACCTAGTTACTAAATTTTAATAATTTATGTAGAAATGATGATATAGTTCATGTAAAATATTTTTTTATTTATATATTATAAATAAAGAATGCAAATTAATTTTAAAATATTATTTATAATATATATTTATTTTTTAGGTTGGGCGGGGTCGGGTGTGGGGCAGGGTTTTCTAAACCCGTCGGGTTCGGGTTCGGAGTCAGGTTCAGGGACGGGTTTGGGGAAGTCGGGGTCGAGTCGGGGATGGCAAAACCCGACCCCCAACCCGCCCCGTTGCCATCCCTAGTTAAATATCAAAATATTTTGCACTTCATTACAACAATATTCATTCTAATAACAAAACATAAGTATTTAAATTACACATGTGATGCTACTAAACTTAGAGCAATCTGATTTCATTGCATATCTATTTGAATAGAATTTATTTGCTCATCAACAACCTCCTCACTGACTTCTGAATCAGCTAAAGTACTGAAATCAAAATTAGCATCAAATTCTTGAAAAATCTCATCAGTTGTCGTTGCTTGCATAATATAATTATGTAGTGTCATTGATGCAACTACAATTTTAACTTGAGTCTCAAATGCAAACAACGGCATATCGTGTAATATATTCCACCTCTTCTTCCACACTCCAAAAGTTCGCTCAATACAACTTCTAAGGGAGGAGTGTGTTTTATTAAATATTTCTTTAAGGCCTCATGGTGGATGCCCTTGTTGATATTCTTGAAGATGATACCTCACTCCTCTGTATGGGCCAAGATACCGACTCATTTGTGAGTATCCAGCATCAATTAAATAATATTTCCTTATAAATTTTAAATAAAATTATAATTAGCAATTGGAATATAGATATAAAAAAACTCAAAGTTCAAATTTTATATCGTACCTGGAGGATGTTTTGGAAAATTTAAAGTCAATGTCTTTGTAAGAACACGTGCATCATGAGTTGTACCTTCATATCCAGCTAATACATATGTAAATTTCATATCAAAGGAACATGCAGCAAGCACGTTTTGGGTTGGCTGGCCCTTTCTTCCTATAAATCACAACTGATCATGCACTGGGACAACTGCATCTATATGTGTACCATCAATAGCCCCAATGCAATCCTATAAAAAAATAGAAAGATTAATACAAAATAATATCTCATTTATAAACTTTGAATAAATAATCAAAACTTACCTTAAAATGAGGCATATAACGATTGTCACGTAATATTTCTGGTGAAGTATCTCGAAACTCTCTATCGATGGGCTCTCTCGTAACCTTTGCAAACTTACAAACTGATTTCAACACCTCATGGAAGATTCTACTTATAGTTTCACCTGAATATTGAAATCTTTTTTGTGCTTCCCTATTCGATGCCCCTTGTGCTAATATAAAGATAAAAAGCCCAACCTTTTCATAAATAGATATGTTTTTTGATGGTTTCAAATTGTATGAGTTCTCTAAAATATGACACAATTATACAAAATCATTTTGCTCCATCCTCATCATTCTCCAACACCTTTTTGGATGCCCTTGTATTATTTCTCTCATCCATCCCATACCTGTATGGGATGATACCATACAAGGGGACTTATGTAAATATGATGAGTAATACTCATTCATAGCAAGTACAGTATAATTAATCACATTCCAAAATGGATTTGTTTCATCAGTAAGATCTTGTATATCATCAAACTCTTGTGTAGCATCAAGATCACTATTGTGACCATCCATATCTATACAAATAACAATATAACATAAATAATTAACAAACATATAAAACATCACAAGTTCAATAAATATAAAACATAATATAGTGCATCAAGTTCAGCAAAATATAGTACATGAAACATAATGTACTACATGAAACATAACACAACATAACATAATGTACTATAACATAATGTACCACATGAAACATAACACAACATAACATAATGTACTACATGAAACAAAACATAAGTCACAAGTTCAGCAAATATAACACATCACATGTTCAACAAACATAATGTAGTGCATCAAACTCATAGGTCAACTCTTCTTCGACAAATCTAATAAATACTTCAAGAAGCCTAATTTGTCTTCAGCCGTTTCCAATTCTTTAAACATTACTCTATTTGATTTTTGTCGAAATTGGGCTGCGGCAAAAAAATATAACTCACTACCACGTTCAATTCCTGGAAGAGATCTTAACTCTGCCATCACCTCTTTAACACTACTGCCTGGAGAGTCTGTTAAAATTTGATGAATTGATGTTGCAAGCAAACTCAAAGAATCCTTAAATCCAGATGATGTAGTCTTTCTTTTACCACGTTGACTTTGACGAGAGGATGATGGCATGCGAAATGATTCCATATTTTCATCACATGGCTCATAGTTTTCATATTGTACATTCATCTCTTGAACTGGTTCTTTAGGCACAGCTGATGTATAACAAAACTCTCATGTCGCTACTGTCTGTCCAAATATAGTATCATTTTTTGTTTCGATATCAGGATGGATACCCTTCTTTCGAAACTTAGCATACTCTTTGTTAGCTTGTAATTATATTAGAATAATGAATTACTTTATCAACTAAATAACAATAATAACAAGATCCAAATATATATATTGCAATTTTCGTTTCCCACCACTCAGGGGTTGCATCCACCGTCTCTAACTTTGCATTCCACCCTAAACCAGTTTCTCTGCCTTTTAACTCTTTCCATAACTTCCAGTCAGCCTTTAGTTGATCTCATTTGTTCTTTAATTGCACTTTATCATATGTCAATATAGTCAATTGTTAAAAATTTTCAACTACAAATTTCCACCCTTGAGCATGTAAATGTGTTCCCGGGCGCATGTTTTTATCAATAGCAGTAATACAAACATCACAAAATGTCAGAGTTGTTTGTAGATTCCACACTGCTTTTCCACTTTTAGATGTTGGTCGTGAGGATTGGGACATTGTTGTTGCTTAGATATAGAATTATCTAACATTTGCACATAAGAAGCATATACACATATAAGAATTTTCTAACCTTTGCACATCATATAAGTATATGAACATATAACATGCATATAACAAACATATAAAAAGCAAGGTAAAAATAACTTAGCAGAAACTATTTGGGGGCAATTCTCATCTTATAACAAGCATGTAAATATATAACTTACTATCCTATTTTATAAACATGAAGAACATATGCTTGTTATATGAACATATAGTTCATATAACAAGCATGTAGCTAATATTATCAAACACTATAGAACTTGCTAAGTAACATAAAAACCCATATATACCTATATACACATTTGCCCATCTCCTAGTCCCTATAGCAAACTTACGTATGGACTTGATCTTAAGGTTTTCAAACAGTAGCACCAAACATGAGAAGATACGATCACTCATGTATCATGTAAAGTTAGAGCATGCATCATTAGTTAGGGAAATTCATTGTGAACCATGCATTATGAGAAGATATGATCACTCATGTATCATGTAAAGTTAGAGCATTAAACATACATCATCTACTCATGCACCTGTTAATATGCATTGTGGTGTCTCAAGAAATTACCGAGGTTTGCTTGAATATGAACATATAACAAACATGAATATTACATTAGTTGAATGTGTAGCCAACACCATATGAACATATAACAAACATTAGTTTATGGTTCTTCCGCTGAAATCTCGTCTGCCCAAATTGCACTTTTTTGTTCACACATCATATGAAAATCTTATACAGACTCTTTACAATTTTGAGTGGTGCTGTGTAGCCAACACCAATGTAGTTGAATGTGCATACATATGCTAGGGTGACTGGTAAGTATTCTGCATTTTATTAGACAATCTGTATACATCTCCTTGTGGAAGAGAAATATCTGAGAATTTTTGTCTAGGGCCATTTCTGGACAAGTGAATGAAAACAAACTCCTTTCACCTCTGTTATAGAGAATCACTATGCTAACAATGTACTTGAGGTATGCTTGACAAGTGAATGAGATCCAAGGTCCAAAAGATTACCGAGGTAGAGAATCACTATGCCTGACAAGTGAATGAGACAGCGACAAGAGAGAGCTTCGGTGGGTAGAGTCGGAAGCTAGGGCATGGAGACAGCGGCGTCGAGACAGCGCGACGGCGACGGCGAGACATCGGCGTCGAGGTAGAGCAGCGGCGTCGCTAACTAGGGCATGGAGACAGCGCGACGGCGACAGCGAGCGGCAGCTTTCCCGGCGGCGTGAGAGAGCTTCGGTAGGGAGGAGTGCGAGCGTGAATCGGGGAAGAGGGAGAAGTAATTTGGTAAAGTTACTGGTCAAAAGCAGCGTAGAAGTAGGGAGGAGTGGGCTTCTATGGACAGCAGCAGCTTCTAGATTCCAAACCTAGAAGCTGGTAACCAAACAAGATAGCTTCTCCAAATTAGCGTTTGCGGCCAGCAGAAGCTGCGCCAAACGGGCCCTTTATCATCCTCCACTTCAAGATTCGCATGAATAAATATCAGTGCGAATCTTAAAATATGATAGAGGATCTAATAGGACCTATTTAAAATTGTTAGACAGGTCTCCACTTAGATTTTTTTTTATTTCATAAATAGCTCCAAAAGTAGGGAAGGGGCAGGTTTGGCTGTGCTAGTCCGGATAGCTAAGCTACTTTTTGCAATGACAAATTTCCACTTGCTGTGAGTTTATAATAGCTTCATACAATTATATTAACAATATAAGCAACTAATATATTTACAAATAATATAAAATACATAATTATATATTAATATTATTCATATAATAAAGTAAGTAATCTCATTATAATTAATTATTTTGAATATTAAAAATAGTGTTATATTATAATTATGACTCTTTTTATATTATAATGATATATGATTATTATATATGGCTCACTATTTCCATATTAATTATCTTAATTATAATTAGTTTTATTTTTATTTGCAAAAATATTATGTAAACCTATGCCATAATGAACTCTTATGCACCGCCATCATCACCATTTTCATCATCATTGACCATTGTAGCTTTATTAATTGTTTTAATTATTGAAAATATTTTTATTTATAAAAATATATATCAATAAATATTTTTATTTATAAAAATATATATCAATAAATGAGTAAGATAGTCATTTCTAGAAACAATATGCGAATTTCTACTTGAGAAATATTTTATTAAAAGAGTTCATTTTCAACATTTCAAATAGCTTCCTTTTTTTTATATTTTCTTAGGTCAGGCAAATATATTTATACTTAAATAAATAAATAAATAATTTTTTTTATAAAAAAATTTAATTAAAAATAGAGTGGGATAGGGTTGGGTATCCCCGTGGATATCTAATTGTTCTACGAGGTCCAGTTTTGGATGTGTTTCTTTGAAACATGCTTATATTTTTCTTCTATTTTCTTAGTCTTTTTGGCTGCCCTACCAACCTAAAGAAACCACACAATTTTGCAGAAGGCCAGTAGATGAAGGTACGTAGCTAAGAAAAACAGTGTACGTATTTTGAGTTTTGCTGCAGCAGTAGGTGATTTAAGTTGGTTCACTATTGTAAGACTAACAGGATTTAGCAGTTGCTGATAACATGACTGCAATTCTCAACTGCCCTCCCTATCAATTTATCTGCTTCATAATTTTCCCGTATACATATAAATTCGTCAAATATAAGAGCAAATTTATGTTATTTTGCCTTTGTGGATATATATAGAGAGAGAGAGAAACCAAAGCCGCAAGCAAAGGAAGAGTGGATAACAATAATGGCGGCAGCTGCCTGCAATTGAAGCTGTTCGGGTTCCACGTGTTGGCCAGGGAGGAGGACGCAGGGCCAGGCTGAGATTCTGCCGACGACCACTATGGCTGCTGCCGGCGGTGGAGAGAACGGGAGGAAGTTCGAGTGCCAATATTGCGGCCGAAAGTTCGCGAACCCGCAGGCGCTCGGCGGTCACCAGAACGCGCACAAGAAGGAGCGCCACAAGCTGAAGCGCACCGCCGCCGCCCAGACGCTCCACCGCTACCAGCACCATCTCCACGTCGGCGGCGGCCGCACTGTCTACCCCAGGAACCCAATTAAATCCGCCTTCGCGCCGCGGATAGACCTCTTGCCGGTCTCCCCGACGGCCGGTTGGGCCTACACCTCCCACGACGCGCCGGGAGCGCCGTTCCACATGTCCCACGGTTGCGGCTTTACCTCCTCCGGCGCCGCGTGGGTCCCAGAGATTACGCCCGCATACACCTATTCTGCTTACGGCGACGGAGAAGGGCGCGGGCGGTTCAACGACGAGAGATCGTTGCCTGCTACGTTTGCTGTCTCCAGGCAGAACATATTGGAAACGGCGACGGCGGCGAGGGCGGAGAAGTCCATCGAGTTGGATCTCCAACTCCGCCTGGCTCCGGCGGGGTCGTGACAGGAAACACGCATGCATGGCCGTACGGCTCGGCCTCTGACATGCTTCTGGAATCTGAATCCTTAGCTAGTCGCTGTAAATTTACATCTTATGTTTTTCTTCTTTTTTGATATAATTCGCGTTTGTTGAGAATGAAGATGAAGACGACGCAAATTAAATTTGATGGAAGAAATTAACAAAATCTCTGCAATTCATTCTAAGCTGCTGAGGTTTGTGAACTTTTATGTTGTGTTTTGAAATTTGAGGTTTGTGAACTTTTATGTTGTGTTTTGAAATTTGAGGTTGTGTTTTCTTAGCAGAAATATTCGAGGAAAGAAGAAAAAAATATATTTTGTGTCGAAATTTAATATATTTTTTATTTTTTTTCTTTTAATATTCTGTTCAAGAAAACACAATGTAAATATCTAGAATCATACTTCCGTTTCACTTTGTTTCCTTAAGTATTGATTACTTGTTCTACCAAATCATATTATCCTTTTAATTTATAATATTAATAAACTCTAGATTAATGCATGTTAGCTACCCAGCTGCTCACAGCTCAGAGCTCGATGACTAATTTCTAAGCTGCCAACGTGGACGACACACAGTTGACTGCCACGTTTTGCCAGGTGATAGGCCATTCTTGGATTTCCAGGTGTTTGACTTCCATGCTGACACCTTCATGTAGCGTGAATAGTTGGTACGACGGCGGCGTCATCCAAAAGCATATAATATTAGAACAAGAAAGTACACAACTGAAAGATGGAAAATAAAATAAAAATTTAAAATTATGCATTAGCTTAATTAATTAATTAATTTCTGCTAGGATGTGTTAGTGTAATCAAAATGGGCCCAATTTCTTTTGTTTTATAATGAAGAAACTTTGGCAGCTAAGGAGAAGTTACTATTGCTAATCATCCTCAAGTATCAAGCAGATTATTCAAAAATGTGTTTTCTTTTTTAAAAAATAGTAATTTAAAAAAAAATGTTTGGCTTTCTATTTCAACGAAAAAAAATCTTCTTAGATTATCTATTCTTGATAAACAATCCAAGCCCTAAAGAGAATGTATATAATTAATAGGAGGTCATTACTTACGGAGGACTAGTAAATTTTATATATTATAAGAAATTTCTTCTAGAATGTGAGTAGAAAATTCTAGTTTATGTGGTGGTGATTGGAAGTGTGATTGAAGTATATGTATGTGTATATAGTCATGTGTTTAGTTGAAAAAATTGACAATGTCTCTTGGATATGCCAAAGTTGGAACTCAATAGATAAGGACATGTTAGTAATAAAATCGAATTTTAGTCCATAGGTTCAAGGATGGAAATTTTAGGTAGGACTTGATGAGATAAGATCAAGTAAGACACGAGTTACTTTAGATTATTTGAACTAAATTATTATATTCTATCATCATGACAAACTCAAAGGCATGTTTGGTGATTGAAAGTTTAAACCTTACAATTTTCTATCTTGGAGTCAAGTCTTTCCAATCATATATCCCTAAGCAACCACAATCCTTATCCACATCAAACTCTTACAAAATATCTTATGAAGGCCAACTTAATCCACTCAATTGGACATATATTGACTCCTCTCATCCTATTGTAGATTGAGCAAAATAGAAAAAAAAAAGTTTTCTTAAAAAATATTTTTTCCTATTTTCATTGAAAACTTGGCTTGGTTCGATGTGGCTTAAATCAAAGCCCTCATAGAAATTGTGAAAATTTTCTTCCTAAGATGGTAGGTTTTGAATTATCATAGAAATTTATTGGCTTTCACTCCTATCCAATAGATATTCATGATTTTTAAAGCATGTATAATGAAATGTCATAGTAGCCCTTTTGACTCGTCTTCTCACATATGCCACAATCCTCTCACTCTTACTATCATAGTGTCACAATATCTCTCAATTGCCACCCTCAGTTGTATAGATTGTATAAGAGATTTAATCTCACGTGCAAAATAAATTAAAAATAATATTTTAAATAATTTATATTATTTTAAGGTAATATTTTATTGATTATGTGGCGATTAGTTGCTACCTATATGGCAAAATTAGTTTGAATCATCAGATGTATCCTTTCGTATCAAAAGAGCTATCTCTTGGCTGCAAGTGTTGTCACTTGATTGCACTTTTTTGTTTCAAATTTTTCTTGTCTATAAAAATGAATTCATTTTAAACTTTATGGTTATAAAAAAAACTAAGTAATTGAGATTTCAATAAAGCTTTGTTGTATCTTAGAGAAGACTTAGTTCCTAATCCCCAAACTATAGCTAATATCTTCTTAAAGAAAGTACTTTGCATGCCTTAAAACCTAGAATTTTCTAACATTTTCTACCTCATTAATCTCCATCATTTTAAAATCATAATCTATAAGCTAAGACAATTTATAAATCATTGAATTCGATTGCCTATATCTAACGAGCTATTGAGTCAATTCATTATGGGATTCATTGAGTCAATGGTTCAACATATTTGAGCTATTTTGAACATTCTTAAAAATTATCATTACTATGAAGAATTGAAGCTATATATCTTCATCACACACATATTACTTTTAACAAAACTTTGTCATTTTTCACAACCTTTACACTATAAAAAATAGAGAAAATACGTATGAAATGAAAATTGAAGTGATGAAATTTTAAGACGCATTAATGATGCATAAAACAAATTGTTGTTTATCCTCATCTTCAAACTCAACATGCGATGGTGATGTGTTACAAACGATTCAAATCAAAGCCTATTGCAATGACACACAAAGTGAGGCCATGTGGTTGTTGATCTTTCTTGCTGATGCATAGTTTGTCTTTAAAATAAGAATAAAAATAACGCCTCTTTATACTACCTAAAGAAAGTTTGTGGCCTTTTGCATATAAAGAAATCAACCTAATTCTAGGTAGGTGATTTCGGATGTTCGCTTGTACTATTTTTTTTGTACTAGAAGACTCAGCAAATAAACATCTAGTAGAAGATTGTGTCTTCCTTTTGTTTTTTCTTTGATGGCATGAAGTTTATAAACCACTTTGGCATTGCTTGCATGAATATCATATCTGTGGTATTCCATTAACGCAACTCTTGTTATACTCTTAGTTGTTCAAGAAGTAAAAGGATTTTTCTTGTCTAATCATATTTTAATGTTTAGTATTAGCGTAGAGAATTGCCTTGTTATAGCATTCTTCATATTTGAAACCCAATCAATATGAACTCAAATTCTAAAAGTTACAATATCAAATAAACTTGTGTGAATTCGTGTAGTTTTTGTAAAGGAAAGAAATACAGAGATCATTGCCGTATAGAATAAAGTACCATCAACAGCAAGGATTGATATGTTGCCAAATTAATCCTTACCATCTTTGTAATTCTTGCCTTTCATATATTTGACTATCGCTGAGATCATGCCATACCTAAGATGGCACTCGGCAATTGTATCTATATAATTGTAACCTTCGTACATAAGTAAATCAAGAAACATTCTCTCAAATTCTCTGTCTATCGGTTTGCAATAGCTTTCACATGGTATCAGAGCGAATCACTCACGCTCTTGCTGCCTCCTCTTTTCTCTAAACAATCTTCCCATTGTTTTGTATGGTTTCTCCGGACTTTTCTCTGGAGCACGCAGGCATCCTCTTCTTTGTCTTTCACAAAGCTACTCTCATATGCTCCACGGCATCTATTCCGCTTCGTCCATCTTCTTGACATATTCAAGCACTTCCAAACGTTGATCACGCTTCTACAGCATGTGGCTGATCCAAGAAATTACCTGTTCGTGAGCAGAATATCTTCCACGCCGCTACCGAAAGCAAAGCAATATAAAGCCTCTGTTCGGCGAATACTTCATCACAATGTCGGAGGTGAATTCTACCAACTCACGTTCGCTCGAGCAAAGTAATTTTTCTTCCTCAATCACGGCAGGCGGTATTTCCCTTCAAACTATAAAATTAAATCGCGACAATTACTTGCTTTGGAAAACTCAATTACTGTCTATATTGCGAGTCCATGATTTATCTGGTATTATTGATGGAACCAACACATGCCCAACTTCTGCTAACCCAAACTACCATGTATGGATTAAAAAAGATCAACTCATATCTTCTTGGATTTTATCTACTTTATCCGAAGCAGTTCTTCCAATGGAAGTTGGTCTAGACTTCTCTCGTGATATATGGGATGCTCTTGCTCGTGCTTTTGCGTCACACTCACGAGCATGTATTCTTCAATTAAAAACCCAACTACAAACTATTCAATGAGGAGATAGTTGTATTGATGATTGTATGCAAAATATAAAGAACATTGCAAATAGTCTTGCAGCGATTGGTCAACCAATTGCAGATGCCGATTTTCTTATGCATGTCTTAACCGGTTTGGGACCTTCATATGATAATTTCGTTCCTGCTATTACTACTCGAGTTGAAGATTTTACTATTGAAGAGGTGCATGATATGCTCTCTTCTCATGAACGACTCCTCCAACTTCAAAGAATACGCCAACAAGCTGATGTCTGTTTCTCAAGCATCAATTCTACTACATCCAACAATACATCAACTCGAGGTAGCTACCGAGGTGGCCATAGAGGGGCACATGATAGAGGCCGCGGCAGAGGTCGAGGCCACAGACAAGGACAATGCCAAATTTGTTTCAATTTTGGTAATTACGCACATCAGTGCTATAAACGCTTTGACACTACATTTCCAGGAGGCCATTCACAAAGGCGTTCAGTGCCCACTCAACATCCTAGCGCCAACAACACTATGTTTTCTACTCCAAATATGCTCAATAATGATCCTAGCTACTCCTCTTCCTCCTGGTACCCAGATTCCGGTGCTACTCATCATGTTACTCCAGACTCCAACACTTTATTTGAAGTCATGCCATATTATGGAACTGATACGGTCAACATTGGCAATGGTAAAAATTTGCAAATTATTAATCTTGGAAACACATATCTACCTTCACCCACTCGTCAATTTTCCATAAGAAATGTTCTTCGTATTCCTGATATTACTAAAAACCTTCTTTCTGTTCGTCAATTTTCTATTGATAATAATGTTTACTTTGAATTTCATCCACATGCATGCTTTGTGAAGGATCGCACCATGGGGTCCACTCTGCTGAAGGGAGGAATAAAAAATAATCTCTACCACATCCAGCCGCCATCACCAACTATTCATATTGGAGTACGCACATCTCTATCATCCTGGCATGCTCGCCTTGGACATCCCTCTCTTCGCATTGTTCAACAAGTTATCAATAAATTCGGCCTTCCAGTTACTTCAAAACTAGCACCATCTCATTGTCGTAGTTGTATGGAGGCTAAAAGTCACAAGCTTCCTTTTACTTCATCTACTTATGTTGCTACATTTCCTCCTGAAATAATACATTCTAATGTTTGGGGCCCTACGCCCATTTTATCCAATAAAGGTTTCTCTTATTATGTTTCCTTTGTTGATCACTTTAGTAAATTTTCATGGCTTTTTCTCATGCGTCGTAAATCAGATCTTCTTGATATCTTTTGCCATTTTCAAAAACAAGTAGAACGTTTCTTTGGAAGGAAAATACTATCTGTTCATTCAGACTGGGGAGGCGAATATCAAGGCTTGCATTGCTTTCTTCACTCAAATGGTATTACTCAACGAATATCCTGTCCTCACACACCTGAACAAAATGGCTCTGCAGAGCGCAAACATAGACATATCGTTGAAACTGCTCTTGCTCTTCTTCAACATGCTTCTATTCCTACCAAATATTGGGATGATGCAGTACTAACTGCAGTTTATCTTATAAATCGCCTCCCAACCCCCCTTCTCCAGAACAAGAGTCCATTCACAATTTTATACAATCGGCTTCCCAATTATGAATCTCTTCGTGTCTTTGGCTGTGGATGCTATCCCTGGCTTCGACCATACACCAAACACAAACTTCGGCCCCGATCTCTCTTATGTGTTTTCCTAGGATATAGTAATTTGCATCACGGTTACCAATGCTTTCATATACCAACTGGGCGAGTATACATCTCTCGGCATGTTACTTTTGATGAGTCTTCTTTTCCCTTTGCAGCACAGGAATCTTCCCAGTGTTCATCCCCAACAACTACCATTTATTAGGGCATTCTGGGAGCTGCGCCTGCTCCAACAAGCACAAACTCCTCTACCGACACTTCATCTCATACCCATTCCTCACAACCGTCCGAAGGCTCCTCTGACATCAACATCGGGACACCAATTTCTGCTGATATACTTGCGTCTCCAGGCACAAGCACGCCTGACATCAACATTGAGACACCAATTTCTGCTGATATACCTGAGTCTCCAGGCACAAGCACGCCTCCACGCCGTACTCGCTCTATTCGTGACATTTATGATAGCACTCTTCCTATATCCTCCAACAATCAAGCATCCAGACATGCTTTACTAGAGGCTTTGTTGGTTTCCTTACCACCTACTGAACCAACCTGTTTCACTCAAGCCTCTAAAGATCCTGCGTGGAGAGCGGCTATGGCTACTGAGTTTGATGCCCTTCTTCGCAATAACACATGGACTCTTGTACCTCGACGATCATCTATGAATGTAATAGGTTGCAAATGGGTTTTTCGTCTTAAGCATAAGGCAGATGGCACTATTGAAAGGCATAAAGCTTGTCTGGTTGCAAAGGGCTTTCGACAACAACCTGGTATCGATTTTAATGACACTTTCAGTCCCGTAGTGAAAATAACAATAGTTCGATTACTACTATCCATAGCCATTAGCTCAGGTTGGTGCATTCGACAATTGGATGTCTCTAATGCATTTCTACATTGCAAATTACAAGAAACTATTTTTATGGATCAACCGCCGGGTTTTTCACATCCTCAGTTTCCTAATCATGTCTGCCTTCTTCAACGATCCTTATATGGTCTTCGTCAAGCTCCTCGTGCTTGGTTTCATCGCTTAAGCGGCTAGTTGCATACTCAAGGGTTCACAGGATCAAAAACTGACACTTCTCTCTTTTATCTTTGCAATTCCAAGCTTATGATTTACATCCTTGTTTATGTGGATGACATCCTCATCACTGGTACAGATTCTACATCTATAAATGAGTTGATTATTGCCCTTGGTAAAGAATTTTCCATCCATGATCTTGGCTCTGCTAACTACTTTCTTGGTATTGAACTATCATCTCATTCTGAAGGCTGTCTTTTGTCTCAGAGTAAGTATATAGCCACTATCCTTCAACGTGCTAAAATGGATGGTGCTTGGCCCATTTCCACACCTATGGCTCTCACTTCCACATGCACTTCTTGCAAATCCTTGGCTGATCCAACTCTTTATAGGAGTGTCGTCGGGGCATTGCAATATGTTACTATCACACGACCCGATATTGCCTTTGCCGTGAATCGTGTCTGTCAATTTATGCACATGCCCACTGAACAACACTCGGAGATGGTGAAACGCATTCTTCGCTTTCTTAAAGGCACCATTCTTCACGGTCTTCTTATTCATAGTAAATCATCCCGAGAACTTAATGTCTATAGTGATGCTGATTGGGCTGGTTCTCTAGAAGATCGACGTTCCACAGGCGGTTTTGCTGTCTTTCTTGGCAAGAATCTTGTATCTTGGAGCTCTAAGAAACAACAAACGGTCTCTCGTTCAAGTACTGAAGCAGAATATAAAGCCATTGCTAATGCCACTGCTGAGGTCATATGGATTCAATCCCTTTTGAGAGAGCTACACTTGTCCTCTTCTGATGTTTCAAAACTTTGGTGTGACAATATTGGAGCTACGTACTTAGCTGCTAACCTAGTTTTTCAAGTTCGCACTAAGCATGTGGAAATTGATTTTCACTTTGTTCGTGAACGAGTCGCCATGCAACAACTTATGGTGTCTTTTATCTCCACCCGTGATCAAATTGCGGACATCTTCACTAAGCCTCTTTCACGAGTACGTTTAAAAGGTCTCATGGACAAACTCAACGTTCGCTCCTCCACTATGAGTTTGCGGAGGGCTGTAAAGAAAAGAAATACAGAGATCATTGCCGTATAGAATAAAGTACCATCAACAGCAAGGATTGATATGTTGCCAAATCAATCCTTGCCATCTTTGTAATTCTTGCCTTTCATATATTTGACTATCGCTGAGATCATGCCATACCTAAGATGGCACTCGGCAATTGTATCTATATAATTGTAACCTTCGTACAGAAGTAAATCAAGAAACATTCTCTCAAATTCTCTGTCTATCGGTTTGCAATAGCTTTCACAGTTTTCTACTCTATTCCTACTATTAGTGATTTCAAACCTCACGTATTGCAGTACTTTGATTTCTTCGTATTGTATGATTATTATGCTTGAAATGGTGTGATATGCAAGACAAACATCCAGTACTACAAACCCAGCCTCATCCTCTCTCTCCTATATTTTCCCCTTGCCGCTCATCTTCTTTACTTGCACACGATGCTCCCATCTCTCAGCTCTAGTTGGCCTTGTCTCTTTCGCATTCGGCAAACTGACGTCGGCAACGACCTTCAACAAGCTTTAGCAAGCTTGAACCTCGCTTCCCCCTCCCTCATTACTTTGTCCTAAGAGGTGTTGCTATACGAAACTACATCGAACCCAAACTCTGGCGGCGTTACTCTCTTCTGGCGTCTCCTACGCTTGCCACTGAATCCAGCGAGTAGATTATGAACGTCCAGTGCACTCTTGCAAGTTCTGGTGACTTTCATTAAGATTTCAGCTAGTTTCGGTGATATTATAGGTCAGCATCATATATATGTGCTATCATAGCACGGGTATGATAAAATATTGAAGGCAGTACTCATGGTCTTTTGACGAACGCTGGCACTAGAGACCACTCAAATATGAGTGTGTGTCCTTTGGGATAAGTTGGCCCTAGCATATGTATATTTGATAAGCACTTACACTACGGGCCTGTTTGGGGTTACCTCTGTTTTTAGCTTCTGCTAGCTGGGGAAGTACAGAACTGTTTGGTTCAATAAGCAGAAGCTACTGTTGTGCTGTAATATTAAGCAGAGGCTGAAAAATAATCTTGTATTCCACCCAAGTCTAGTTTCTCTGCCCTTTAACTCTTTCCACAATTTCCAATCAGCTTTTAGCTTATCCCATTTATTTTTTAATTGAACTTTATCGTAATTCAATCCAGTGAGTTGATGGAAATTCTCAATCACGAATTTCCATCCTTGGGCATTAAAATGTGTGCCTGGACGCATGTTTTTGTTGATTGCAGTGATACAGATATCACAAAAAATAATGATGGTTTGCATATTCCAGGTTGCTTTGTTTTTTGCTGTCGGTGCCATTGAGCTTGAATAAAAATATATGGAGGTATAAGTATAAAGACATATATATAAACAAATTACTCAAACATATACATGGTATGCTACTTACTTAAACATAAACATGGTATGTTAAACTTAACTATGTATAAACATCTAACATCTAACATCTCCATCTCCATCTCCACTACATGGTATGCTACTTACTTAAACATAAACATGGTATATTAAACTAAGTAGTTTTTCGTCGGTTCTAACTTGTGGTGAAGAACATGTTTAAGTAAGTAGTACATAATACTCGAACTAAGCATACCATGTTCTGAGCAGAATAAATTACCATATCCATCTCGATCTCCATCTCCATCTCTATGTTTAAGTAAGTATATTAAACATGCTTGAAGATTTGTTTCTATAATAATATGTAAATGGTGATTGATCAGATCTAGATGTGCTTCAAACTTACCTGCGCTGCGTCTGAGCAGAAGAGTGTCGTCGAAGAGCTGTGTGGCCTACGTCGCCGAAGCTGTGAGCAGAGGAGTGTCGTCGAGGAGCTGTGTGGCTTGCGTCGCCGAAGCTTGTGAGCAGAGGAGTGTCGTCGAGGAGCTGCGTCGCCGAACTGTAAGCAGAGGAGTCGTCGTCGAGGAGCTGCTTCGCCGAGGAGAGGAGTCGTCGTCGATGAGCTGCATGCCGAAGTTGAGATCGGGATCGAGCTGGAGCGGACGCAGAAAAGGCCGGAGCTCGTTCGCGTTCGAGCTCGACACAGATCTGTCGCTCGGCGTCGCCAAAGACGCACCTCTGCAGCGGACGAGACGGGAGCAGGACGGCGGGCGCGAGAGACGGGAGCAGCGGATGGCGTGCGGTGGAAGAGACGGGAGCGGCGGATCGTGTGCGGCGGACTCGAGAGAGGAGATGCGAGAGAGGAAAGTTGCTGAGCTCGTTCGCGTTCGAGCTGGACGTAGATCTGGATGTAGATCTGTTGCTCGACGTCGCCGAAGACGTACCTCTGCAGCGGACGAGACGGGAGCAGCCGACGGCGTGCGGCGGAAGAGACGGGAGCGGCGGATCGCGTGCGGCGGACTCGAGAGAGGAGACGAGAGAGAGGAAAGTTGCTGCTGCCTGCGGGAAGCAGCAATTGATCTGCTTCCCAAAAAAAGCAGATTTTGGGCTGCTGCTGGCCGCAAAAGCAACCCCAAATACTCATATTGAAGCTGCTTCTGCTGCCCGCCCTAGCAAAAGCAGGGCAGGCAGCAACCCCAAACCCAACCTACATCATATTAGGAGACGTTGGATGATATGACATATTTTTTTATCTTGCATATTATGCACCATATGTTTATTTTCTATTTAGCTCTTATGGCTAATAACCTTTGTATTTGTTATTTTTTTGTTTCCCGTTCTTGATGTGAGTCCATCGTTGGTGGATTAATAAGTAGGTAGATAGTTGTTGATGGCTTTATGATATTAGTTGTATTTGCATTTATATATATTATTTTAGCTATGTGACTAGATTTTTGCATCGTCAGTGCTGACGAAGATTTTTGTTATGTTGCATAGATTTTTAAGATTTTATTGTTAGTTTAGCAGACCCAATTGTCATATGTGATAGCTATCGGTCGCGGCATTAACTATTGGGGAGTGATATTTTACTTCTTATTTCTAAGTAAACTATAAAGAAACAAAGTTATTGCAATCAATGCCAACGCACTTTGACAATAAAAAATATTGCCTTTTCAAAACGTTGCCGTTGCAATTCAAAGCTGTTTCTTTCAATTCAATGGAATATATGTTCTATTTCTAAGTTCTGGTCAAAGAAAAGTAACATTCAACGTGAGAAGGATTTCCATCCACAAAAAGTCAAACCAAGAACAAATTGGGTCAATAGAAGATCAGCCTAAACCTATTGCAATCTTACAAAGCACCATCATCTCCATAAATGCTTATATATTACTAATCTTCAACTTTTCACTTTCTAAGCACACTTTCAAATGGCCGTGTAGATGGAGATTTTAATTGAACAAAAAGATGTAGAGGAGATGTAACTTTTATAGCACTATCTAGAAGTGCCAAATAGTCAATCGTCTCATTCAAATATATACTTTTAAATTCTATCAAGGACTTAAATGTAAGATTCCTAATTAAAAGTTAATTAATTGAATGTTGAGATCACTCACTAATTGTCAGGCCTGGATCAGCCCGGTTCAGCCTAAGGCCCACTGGGCCGAGAGGAGGCCCAAATCCACGCGGCGACACAAGGAACGGAGGCCATTTGTTGAGGGAATTCACGGGGTCAACTCGTGATGTTGACCAGAGCTCGCCTCCCTTCCCGACCTTCTTGGACGCACGCGGCTACAGGCGACGCGGAGAGGGAGAGGGTTCTTCGACCGCAAGCTCCGTGGATGAGGCGACGACATCATCATCTTCTTTGCAAAACACGGACGACGCCGAGCATTGCGGACGGCAGGAGCTCGAGCGTAGCGGAACAATCGGGCTAGAGGTGCCCTAATTGAAGCAAGGACGAGGTCGGCGTGGAGGCATCGAGGCGGCGGCTAGCTTCGATAAAAGCCGCGGACAGGACGAGAGAAGGGGATCATCTCCATCTTCGGCAGAAAGGAAGGAGAGTCTTCGGGAGCTTTGAGGGGAATTTTGGGTGAGAACAGTAGTCGAAATAGAGAGATTGTAACCGGTGATCGGCGGATCACCGGTGAGGGAGGGGAGAGGGATGCTGACGACCAGGGGGTCATCTGCGACGGAGAAGAGTGAGAGCTGTAAGTTTGTTGCGCCAATAAAGCTTCCTTCTTTCACCACCCCAGTTTCCGAGTTCTGTTTTGGTGGCGACGATTTCAGTGTTTCCAGTGGAAAGAATCTATCCGGATGAGAGTCTGAGGGAGGTCGATGTCCATCTTTGCTGGCACGACTTTCCCGGCGAAATCACGAACGCGGTGGCGCTTGACAGAAGCAGCGATGCAGGCGACGTCGCGAAGCGAGTAAAGAAGACGACACCAGATTTTGATTTTGACTAGGTCAAAATTGAAATCGAAATCCAATCGAAGCAGATTTTGACGGCTGACGTCAGGTGGACGTCAGCGATTCGGATTAATTCGGCAAATAAAATTTGAGCGGTGTGATTTTGTTTGACTCCAGTCAAAATCAAGGTAATATCTGATTTAGGGTTGATGTCGTTGACCGAGAGGTATTTTTGTATTAGGGTTCCAGATTTCCTGAAATTAGGGTTAGGGTTTTCCGTGCGAACTGTAATTTGAGGACAAAAATTAATCGGGCAGTAGGGTTTCTAATTTGGGTGAGATTTTGCCTGGAAACCATAGGATCTCACGCCGATCTAGTGTTCCATCGGGGGAACATTAGACCGGAGCGTGACAATTGGTATCAGAGGCAGATTGTGGGCTCATACCCACAGGTCGAAGGACACGTTGAAGGGTTAACATGTTACAGCGAACACGACACCTTCACCCGCGAAGGTGAAGAAAGGCTTGAAGTTTCAGAAGATCACCCACACTGCCAGAGGGGCGTCAGAGGACGTGTGGCCCAAGCAAGGTAAAGGTAAAGCCAAGGAGACGGCTAAACCTGAGGAAATGGCGAACCACGGTGATCTCATAGCACAGATCAAAAAGGTGCTCGGTCTGACGGGCGATGGGGACGACGCGGTGATTCCCCAGGTGGAGAATCTTCAGAGAACAATAGATGATCAGATATTGTAGATCGAGCAACAGAGGTTGCAGATCGAATTCATGCAGCAGACTATAGATGGTCTGATCCATCTACTAGGGGAGATGGCTCGCATGAAGGAGGAGATGCATGCAGAGATCATGATATTGTTTGGCCCTAACCCAAGTATCACGATCGATGGCAGCACCGGCGGAGCAGGAGGCTCCTAAGCTGAAGGTACGAGTACCTGTGGCAGCGACGTTCGGGGGCGGGGGGGGCGATCGTCCAGAGAAGTGGAGAACTTCATCTGCGACATGGAGCAGTTATTCTCTACTAGCCGTGTTTCAGAAGAAGATCGGGTGCGGGTGTGTATTGCTGATAGCATGCAAATATATGATATATCATGACCAATTTCTGCTATTATTTTGGAGTAAAATGCATGCTTTGTCTTATTTATTTGCCTAAATGCTTTACATTATTCAGAATCTTCACTTTTCCTTGTTTTCATTGAAATATAGGGATTTCGCCCTAAAATCGGTGGAATTTGGAAGATTTGAAACTGTGGGACGATTCCTCATGATGAGACGAAGCTACATGTAAAATTTTAGCTCAAACGGACTTTTCTACACTCTTCACGGGCATGGCCGTGTATCCATAAACGGCCGTGTATGACACTGTTTTCCCAGACTGTGCCGAACCATTCACGGGCACGCCCGTGCACAAATGCACGGGCGTGAAGAGATCGACCAACTTTTCCATAACTCGACGAAGTGTTCAAGGCCACACCCATGAACGCATACACGGCTGTGAAGAGTAAGTTTTCAGAAATCGACCTCGACGAGCAATTCACGGTCTGGCCGTGCGTCCATGCATGGTCGTGAACGGTTATGCCCAGTTTCGATAGGCATTCGGTTTTTCGCTCGTAACTTACTATTCTTGGAGCAAAATTTGCTAAAATTTTGTGGAGACCTTCCTAACTGGGAGGCGAACGTTTTGGGACTGGAATCACACAATTTGGGCGACCGATTGGGGAGAACGAGGCAAAAGGGAGACAACTAGGGTTTTAGAGCGATTTCTTGACGGTGATACTGTGCTGATGCGATTTCTTCCTCGTTTCGACGCTGAAGATCGTGTTCTACCCTTTTCCATCAAGGATCTACTCCTCCTTCTGGTTTAAATTAATTTGTATAAGAGATTTGATGTATTTAATGATGTATCTTGTACCGTAACTCTCTTTTCGGGGTTTGGGCATAGCCCACTGTAAGAATGTTGAATATTAATGTTTGATCTATATATTTATCATATTTGTCTTTGTTCTTATTAATGTCTAGGAAGTTTTAATTTATGATTATGTACTGGTCATGCATATTTATGTTTTAGATGTTGTGGGAACGACAGAGAGGTAAACCATAATCATCGGATCCCCATAGACTGGACTGGTGATTTCTGCCACAAGAGTTATCGAAATCACCCGAGGAACCCTAATCCTTCACAAAACTCATTGGGTCCATTTAACCCGGTAAGCCACGAGAGTAGGAGACTTGGGTTAAGTTAGACACCGGACTGTGTCCTGAGAGGGAGCGTGTCTGTACCCTAGAAAGGATTACCTTAAGAACATAGGTAAAAATTCATTTAAAATATCAATATTAATTTTCTTGCATGCTTCAGTGTGGTGAAACCTGAAACTCTGATCTTCTCTCAAAGATCTGAAACTCCGATTGCTTGCTTTTTGTTTTGTTTGCTCTAGAGTAGCTTTAATTTACTTTCTTGTATTAGGATTTAGTGGCACTCCTATGCTTATTTGATCGCCTAGATATTAGTTAACTGATTAGTTAGTACTTGACCCCTAGTCTTGGTGGGATCGATACTTTTTACTACGCGATAGACCGTGCACTTGCGGTACGCCTTTATCAAGTTTTTGGCGCCGTTGCTGGGGACTAGGTTGCCAATATTAACACGATCAGGAAATTGGTAGACTAGGTCTAGTTAGATTTTATTTACTTTTTATTCTGTTTATTTACTGTTTATTTGCATTTTATTTTTAGTTGTGGTTTTTATTTGGTGCGGTGCTACTAATTTCTTTTGTCAAGATACTTATTTATGCCCAAAAATACTGTTTGAACAGGGAACTTGTACCTAAAGACCCAGAGATAGAGCGTACTTTCCGTCTGGTCAGAAGAAATTTAAAAAGGTTGAAGCTTGAAGGACAATTCTCTAACAACCAAATAATGGAATCTAACCACTCTTTGAAGGACTTTGCAGCACCCACCATCTCTGGTGTGCACTCGAGCATATCGCGACCGGCTATCGAAGCTAACAACTTCGAGATCAAGCCGTCCCTTGTACAAATGGTGCAACAAAATCAATTTAGTGGAGCAACCACTGATGACACCAACCTTTACTTATTTATTTTTCTATAATGCTGCGACACTCTGAAAATTAATGGTGCTCACCCTGATGCTATTAAACTGAGGCTTTTCCCTTTTTCTCTCAAGGATCGAGCCAGGGCATGGTTGCAATTTTTACCGCAGGGCTCTATCACGACGTGGGAATAATTATCTCAGGCTTTTCTGTCAAAATATTTTGATGACACGCATTTGTATGGTATTCTCAGCATACTTTTGCAATGGATTTCCTCTCTTTTTGTTATAATTTTCATATATTTTGACTTAAATTTCTATGTTTGTTCGGAATCTTCACCTCTCTTTATTTTTTATCATATTTCAGGTGGAAACGATTGCAAATTGATAGATTTTGAGGTTTCCAAGCACATAGACGAAATCTACAAGTCAAGACGAAGTTGACCATCAAGTTTCAAACCAATCAGGATTTGTTCTGAAAATTACGGCCCACCCGTAAAATATTTTACGACCGTATTTTTGGACAAACAGAAGAAATCACAGCTCGTCCGTAATTTGCATCACGGCCGTTTCAAAATTAAACAGAAGATTTCACAGCCACATCCGTAGAATATTTTATGGCCGTAAAAGCATTAAAGCAAAAATACGAGATGGAACAGAGAGTTTTACGACCGGCCATAAAAGTTTTCACAGCCGTAATTCTATCGGGGGAAAATATTGAAATTCAGCAGAATGTTTCACGGCCGCCCATGAAAATAATTACGGCCGTAATTTCTTCCGCCAAATTCGAATTTGACTCGAGTTCTCATCCGATTCGATCCGGTTTCGAGCCAAATTTTGGGGAAACCCTAAGAAAGTGTTGGGGAACTATATAAGGGAGTTGAAGGTCGAAATTTGGGACCTTTTGGCGAATTTTTAAGAGGAGATTCAAGAGAAAGGCGAGAACTAGGGCATAAGTGAGTGACCGGTGATTTCAAACAGAAAAGGCTTCGATTTCAAGGATTGCTGACGATGATCTTCATCAGGAAACATTAATCCTTGTCTTCCTTCATCTTTTTCATATTTGTTTTAGCCGATTGTAAGCATGAACATGAAATTCTTAAACGTGAACATGTGTAGCATGTCAGCGTAAACTCCCATTTAGGATTAAGGGTGCAACCCTCTTTGTCTTAATGACTTGATTGCTTTATTCTTCTTATGAAGTTATTTATTCATGTTAGATTCAATTATTGTTGCATTAATCACATGATAATTACTGGCCATGATTCTCATGTTTTAAACGTCTCAAGAAGTACTGAGAAGTGAATTGAGACGTCGGATCTACAATATTTGGACAAGTCGATTTGAACACGAGAGTAGTTCAAATTGACTTGAGGGATCTAAGATTTATCAAAAACTCATTGGGTTTATCTTGAGTTAATAACCACGAGAGTAGGGGATTAAGTCAGATAAACACCAGATTGTACTACTGAGAAGGGGCAATCTATACATGCGAATAAATCCCCTTCAACATAGTAAATCCTTCCTAATATTTCTTTAATTTTAATAAGTCATGAAGCATAAAGTGGTGAACCGAAATCCTAAACTTTCCATAAATTGATTAAAAACCCCAAATTGCCTTTTGTCGCTTTTGTTCAGTAGTGATAAACTTCATTTTCTCTTAGATTTGTCTAGCTAACGATTTTTAGTAAGAATCAGTACTTAGCCATTGGTCCCTGTGGATCGATATTTTTATTACTTCGACGTATTCGTACACTTGTGGATCACATCAAGTTTTTGGCGCCGTTGCCGGGGACCAATTTCGCTAATATTGATTCAACCTAAGAATTGATAGACTAGACTTTCATTTTTGTCACAGTGAATATTTCCTATTTTCTTTATAACCTTTGTTGATTGTTTATGCCCAGGTGTTCTAGGAAGCTATTTGAAGAGGATCCGGAACCAGAACGAACCTTTCGCTTGCACAGAAAACAATTAGCGAAGAAGACCAAAGAATCTAAGATGGGAGACGCAAACCCACAACAAAGAACTCTTAAAGATTCTGCAAATCCGAACTATCAAGGGGTTCACTCTAGTATCACTCGCCCCAACATTGAGGCGAATAATTTTGAAATGAAGCCTTCTCTGCTATCCATGGTTCAGCAGAACCAATTCGCAGGACTACCTTCCGAAGACCCCAATATGCACCTTTCAATATTTCTTGAATACTATGATACCTTAAAAATGAATGGAGTTTCTAACGATGCCTTGAGACTCAGGCTATTCCCTTTTTCTCTCAGAGACAGGGCTCATGCTTGGCTACACTCAAGTCCACCAGGTTCCATAACAACTTGGGAGGAGCTTTCCAACGCTTTTCTAACAAGATACTTTCCCCCGAGTAAGACTGCACATCTAAGGAACCAGATGACGAACTTTATTCAGAAGGAAGGAGAATCGTTATACGAGGCATGGGAACGATTTAAGGGGCTTCAGAGGATGTGTCTACATCACGGCCTGGAGAAATGGGTACTAGTCCATATTTTTTATAATACTCTTAATTATAATACCCGTATGACAGTTGACACGGTCGCTGGTGGTGCGATCATGAAAAAGACCACGGAAGAAGCAATAAACCTGTTCGAGGACATGGCTTTAAACCACTGTCAATGGGTAAGTGAAAGAGGACCATCTGCTAAGACATCAGGTAAGTATGACTTGGATGCTATTACTTCGCTCGCCGCCAAGGTAGACTCGTTGACTAATAAAATCAATTTCTTGAATGTTAGCTCTGTCACGATTAATGCTATCTCATGTGAAATTTGTGGAAACGCAGGACATGGCGCAGAGGACTATCAGTTAGGGATTTTAACGCAAGGGGATAGCAACTCTGACCAAGTAAATGCGATTGAGAACTATAATGGGAGACCTCAGAATGACCCATATTCGAGTACCTACAACTCTGGTTGGAGGAATCATCCCAACCTCTCCTGGAAAACCAATAAAAATCAAAAGCAAGCAGCCCAGAACAACAATTGACAATCCTCAAATTATCAATCAAGACAGTACAACCAGCCTCCAGCATCCCAGAAGTCTAACTTGGAGGTCATGATGGAGAACTTCATTGCCTCGCAGGCAAAACAAAATGAAAAGTTCCTACAGCAATTAGAGAAGCAGGACGACAATTTTAGGCAGGAATTCAGACATGTGAATGAGTCCATTAAGAATATCAACTCCGAGATGGAATCTATGAAGACCCATCAGAGGATGTTGGAAACTCAGATAGCTCAATAGGCGAGCTCTTCAAGTTGGCCAACAGGCAGACTACCAGGGAAGCCAGAAATGAACCCACAAGAGCACTGCAATGCCATCGTTGCACGTAGTGGAAAACAGTTGGAGGAACCCAGAGCACCAGATGCTATACAAGATCCGGAGGAGCAAAATATTGAATACACAGAAGAAGAGGAAAGAGAAGGAGAACAAATGTGCAAGAAAGGGAGCAGGAACCAGTGTATACACCACCACCTCCCTACAAACCACCAGTACTTTTCCCCCAGAGATTGACAAAATCTAAAATTGATAAGCAGTTTGGAAAATTTTTAGAAGTACTCAAAAAGCTTAACATCAACATACCCTTCACCGATGCTCTATCCCAGATGCCTTCTTACGCCAAGTTCTTGAAGGAACTTTTGTCCAACAAGAGGAAGTTGGAGGAGCATGGAACAGTAGCACTTACCGAGGAGTGTAGCGCTATAATACAGAATAAACTGCCACCCAAACTTAAAGATCCAAGGAACTTTTCTATTCCCTGTCTAATTGGCAGCATGTCTATTGACCGTGCTTTGTGTGATTTAGGGGCTAGTGTCAGCCTGATGCCATACTCTGTATGCAAAAAACATGACATAGGAGATTTGAAGCCCACCTCTGTTTCACTTCAGTTAACTGATCGTTCTGTTCGACATCCAGTAGGTATTTTGGAAGACGTGCCCATCAAGGTCGGTAAATTCTATGTGTCTGTTGACTTTGTAGTCCTCGAAATGGAAGAAGATTCTAGACTTTCCATTATATTAGGTCGCCCCTTTTTGGCGACAGCTGGAGCTATGATAGATGTCAAGAATGGGAAGCTCACTTTTAAGATAGGGGAAGAATCTGTAGATTTTGAATTGAATGAAAATCTAAAGAAACCTTCTTTTGCAGGTTCTTGTTGTTGTGTAGAGATCTTGGAAGACACTATATCGACGACTATGAGTATTGGGGTGAGCAAAGATCCATTAGAGGTGTGCCTCGTTGAGAGCGAGGATAGTGATAAAGAGGAGGTAAGCTTGTATTCTACGTTATTAAACTCCGCATTGCCATTCGAGCCGAGGAAAGGGAAGGAAGAACGATTAAGCTTGGAGAAGGGTAAGTGCGAAGTAGAAAAAAGGTATGATTTTAAAACTCTCCCAAACAATCTAAGGTATGAATTTCTTGGGGAAAATGTTACCCTTCCAGTAATTATTAATGCAAATCTTGATCCTTCTCAGACTATTAGACTATTAAATGAGCTTCGGGAACATAAAAAAGTAATTGGATATACAATTGATGATATCAAAGGTATTAACCCCTCTGTCTGTATGCACAGGATTTTCTTGGAAGAGGGAAGCAAGTCATCAATTGAATACCAAAGGAGGCTCAACCCAAACATGAAGGAAGTGGTAAAGAAAGAGATCTTGAAGCTTCTTGATGCCGGAGTGATCTATCCCATCTCAGACAGCCAGTGGGTGAGCCCCAGTTCATGTAGTGCCAAAGAAGGGAGGGATTACTGTGGTGAAGAATGAAAATAACGTGCTTATTCCGACGAGAACGGTAACAGGGTGGCGGATGTGCATTGACTATCGGAAGTTGAATGTCGTCACCCGAAAAGATCATTTCCCTTTGCCTTTCATTGACCAGATGCTAGAGCGTCTAGCTTGCAATTCATATTTTTGTTTTCTTGACGGATATTCTGGTTTCTTTCAGATTCCCATACACCCCAAAGACCAGGAGAAGACGACATTCACATGTCCTTACGGCACCTTCGTGTATCGTCGCATGCCTTTCGGACTTTGCAACACACCCGCTACCTTTCAGCGTTGCATGATAGCCATCTTCTCTGATTTGATTGAGGACATCATGGATGTGTTCATGGATGACTTTTCCGTTTATGGATCTAATTTTGATATTTGCCTGTCTAATTTATCACGAGTTTTAAAATGTTATGAGGAATTTAATTTGGTATTAAATTGGGAAAAGTGTCACTTTATGGTAAACGAAGGTATTGTTTTAGGACACTTAATTTCTAGTCGTGGTATTGAAGTGAACAAGGCGAAAATAGAGGTGATTGAAAAACTACCTCCGCCATCTTCTATTAAAGGGATTAGAAGTTTCCTTGGTCACGCGGGTTTTTATAGGCGTTTTGTTAAAGATTTTTTAAAAATTGCTAGACCTCTTACTTTGTTACTCAGTAAAGATATTCCTTTTGTTTTTAATAAAGATTGTTTGTTTGCTTTTCAGAAGCTTAAGGAGGCTCTTATCACAGCACCCATAATTCAGCCACCTGACTGGTCAATCCCATTTGAGCTTATGTGTGATGCCAGCGACCACGCCATAGGTGCTGTTCTAGGACAACGCAAGGAGAAAAAGTTGCACGCCATATATTATGCGAACAAGACATTGGATGATGCACAGATCAACTACACAACCACAGAGAAAGAGTTTTTGGCTATCGTTTTTGCATTTAATAAGTTTAGGTCATATCTTATCGACTCTAAAGTAGTTGTTTATATAGATCATGGTGCCATCAGGTATCTCATGAGTAAGAAGGATTCTAAGCCAAGATTGATCAGATGGATTCTTTTATTACAAGAATTTGATCTAGAGATTAAGGACAAGAAAGGCGCCGAGAATTCTGTTGCCGATCATTTGTCACGCCTTGTTGCAAAAGATGGAGTAAGGGAAGTTGCTGATTATGAGATGGATGATTCCTTCCCAGATGAACACCTTTGTGCTATTGCGAAAACTGATGCTCCCTGGTATGCCGACATTGTGAATTATTTAGTATCTGATATTCTACCTGTTGACCTGACATACCAAGGAAGAAAGAGGTTTTTGTGAGAGGCGAGACATTACTATTGTGAAGATCCTTTCCTATTTAAAAGATGTGCAGATGGATTATACAGAAGATGTCTGCCAGAGGAAGAAGTAAAGGATGTACTTTTCCATTGCCACAGTTCTGCGTATGGAGGCCATGCTAGCTCGTCTAAGACAACATTTAAAGTACTTCAGTCGGGTCTCTTTTGGCCAACACATTTCAAGGCCATGCTATCCTGCTACCCCCTCAGGAAGGCAGATACACCCGGGATGGAATACTCAGAATTAAAGCTGCCGCATATCTTCAATTCTATCCTGGGTTGGAGATACTTCAAATATTAAAGGCTCAAAGGCTGCTCGTGAAGGACCCTTAAATATCGAAGATAAATATCACTATGATGTAATGTAATGGCAGGCTGTGTGTTGCTTTGTAAAACTCACGTCGTTTCTCTCTTCTTTTGAGTTTTTTGGGCGAACCAAATTTGTAGCACAGGACCCCCGCGATAGATAATACAGGGGAGGCTATGTTCAATTTTTCTCTATTTTGTGAAGGAGGAAGGGAGCTGGAGGGTGGCACTCACAATGTACATACTTATTTTTGGATTAATCATATACTCTTTCTTGCCTTTGGCAAAAAAAAAAAAATTTGTCCTGACTTGTGAAGAATGTCAAAGAATGGGGAATATTTCAAAATGTGATGAAATGCCACTGAACAGTCTTTTGAAAATAGAAATATTTGATGTGTGGGGAATCGATTACATGGACTCTTTTCAATCCTCATGAGGGAATAAGTATATTCTTGTAGCAGTTGATTATGTCTCAAAGTGGGTTGAAGCCATTGCAGCTCCAACCAATGATTCCAGAGTGGTTATCAAAATGTTCAGAAAAATAATATTTCCAAGGTTTGGAGTTCCAAGGGTTATTATAAGTGATGGAGGCTCTCACTTTATAGAGCAAAAATTCTCTACTCTGATGAAGAAATACGGGGTGAGGCATAAGATTTCTACTCCTTATCACCCACAGACAAGTGGCCAAATTAAAATTTCTAATAGAGAGTTGAAGAAAATTCTTGAGAAAACTGTTTCGAAGTCAAGGACGGATTGGTCAATGAAGCTTGATGATACGTTGTGGGCATACCGGACTGCATTTAAAACCCCAATTGGTATATCACCTTATCAGCTTGTGTACGAGAAATCTTGTCATCTTCCCGTAGAGTTGGAACATAAAGCTTATTGGGCAATAAAAACTTTGAATTATGACTTGAAAGCTGCTGGAGAGAAAAGGCGATTGCAAATTGATGAACTTGAAGAAATCCGAATGAATGCATATGAGAGTGCTAGAATCTACAAAGAAAGAACGAAAAAATGGCATGATCGTCACATCATCGTTAAAGATTTTCAAGAAGGAGACCTCGTCTTACTTTTCAATTCGAGATTGAGGCTGTTTCCAGGAAAACTAAGAACGAGGTGGTTAGGACTTTCAAGATTGTTAAAGTTTATCCGTATGGTGCAATCGAAATTTGGAGTGAAAAGACAGGAAAATTTACAGTGAATGGTCAACGCTTGAAACATTATTACCTGTCAGAACCTATTGAAGAAAATACCAACCAGAAACTTTCAGAACTTTCACCACCTACATGATGATAGAGATTCATGTCGAGCTAGCGACTTTAAACTTAGCGCTTCTTGGGAGGCAACCCATGCATTTCTCCTTATTCTTTTGATTTAGTTTATCCTATTAGTTCTTCTGAGGCTAACTCTTATTTTTCTGTGCTCGCAACATAATTTCAAGGACAGAATGTTTCACGGTCGCCCGTGAAAAATTTTACAGCCGTGTTTGCTTTATTAAAAAAAAAAATCGGCGGTCGCGAGCACAGAATGTTTTACGGCCCACCAGTAAAATATTTTCACGGCTGTAATTCTGTTCGCTTATAAGAAGCCATGCGACCGTATTCTTAGGGTTTTCGCCCGTGTTTTCCTTTCGGCCGCGCCGCTTCTTCCTTCCAAGCTTTCCTCAACCACCAAAAGCTTCTAGCGACCACTCCTAACCAAGATCCAACCTTGATCATGGGTGATTTGGCAATTTGGAGCTCCGACTTTCTTCATTCGGCGGAAATCTTCAACATTGTCGCCGGCGTTCGATTCTCGCCACCTGAGCTCCGCCGACGCTACCTCTTGTTCCTAGAAGCTTCACACGAGGTATTAAACCCTTCTTGGTAGATTTATGCAAAAGGATTTGAACTAGAAGCATCAAAAGTAGTGGATTCAGCTGAGAGATTTGAACGAGAAACCCTGTTTGTGTTCTGCTTGTGCTCTATTTTTAATTGACTCCAACATCTGCATACATCTATTTGTTGCTTCTCATTTCGTTGAAATCGTCAAGCAATGGCTCCTAGAACCAAGAAGATTGTGAATAAGGGGAAGAAGCCTGCTTCTTCAACACCTACCACTAATCCCTACGGCATCATCTTCGGGGATAGTAAACAAGAAACTAGATACAATGCACTGAGCTCCAGATGTATGATTAACACAAGATATATGGATAAGAAGACTATGGAAATTCTTGGTTTAGATGAATATGTTGAGTGGATGCTTGGGCAAATTAATGCATTGAGATTCTTTCAATTAAATCCACAGACGTTTATTCCCATAGTTCTGGAGTTTCTTAGTAGCTTGGAAGTTGAACTCCATGAGGCACACGAGCAAGAGCCAAGGGGCCGTTTGACCTTTCGGTTGGCAAACATTGAGAGGAGTCTTTCACTTAGGGATGTGAGGAACATATTATCATTACCTAGCGGTGGAACAGCACGTCCAACAAGGGAATATGTAGAAAGTACATTTTGGTATCAAGTTGCATTTAATTCTGAATTTTCTATTAAGACAGCACGAGCTTCCAGTCTCTCAAATCCATGTTTGCGATACGTGCACAGAATTCTAGCACATACGGTCTTTGGAAGAGGAGAAAGTGATGGTATGATTCGTCAAACAGAGCTATATTTTTTGTGGTGCATGTTACATGGTCACCAAGTTGATGTTGCATACTACTTAGTGAAACACTTTGACAAAGTAGCTAGAGCACACAAAGGCTCTATTGTTATAGGTGGGTATGTTGCTCCTATAGCTATAGCCTTAAATGTAGATCCATATGGAGTTGCAACTGCAAAAGGAAACCCCCAACTTGATTTGGAATCATGTGTAGCTATGAAAATGATATTGCATGAAAGTCACGGTTTTTCTTTGATACTTGGACCGGATACCCCAGCCTTACCTTTTCCAAACAAAGAAAGGATCACAGTTCGTAACCAACTAAATTGGAGGATTTCCCCAGATGTAGCAACCAGAGAAAACCCAACTCCGCTTGATTCGGTTCCACCACCACCGTCATTTACGGGGGTTAGATTTAGCTGGATGGATGATGATTCACCGCCGCCGCGGTCTGGTGCTTCTTCCCATAGTGCAGCCCCTCAAAGAAATTGGACTACCGCTCAGGATCCAGGATTCCAAGCATTATCAGCGGAGGTGTTTTCACAAGGGTGTCTTATGAAAGAATTGTTCAATGTCGTTCGAGAAAATCAAGAAGATATTTGAGGTATCAGATCTTTTATGAAGGATCATTTTGGCACTAGTAGTGATTCAGATGAGCACATGGGAGAACAAGATGATGAGGAAACGGACTCAAATGAAGATGACGAGTAGTATCTTGTGAGTATAACTAGTCCTATTTTATGATTTATACATCTATATATATTTGATAATGCATGACCATTTTGTAGGAGAAGGTGATCTTGCTATACCTTTTGCAACTAATGGTCATCGATATTTTGTGTGCTTGAATGATATTCGATTTGGTTGTACTTTGATACTTTGATACTGGGTTGATGAATATTTGAACTAATCTTTTAAATATTATCTGGATGTTATTCAGCACCATGTGTTGGTGCATTAAAATGTGACTGTGGTTTTTCTTAATTAAGCTATCTTAGATACAATGATACTTGAAATGTTGTGAGATATTTCTTTGTGGTGATGCATGGTTTTTGTCTTGAGTTTTTGGAAGCTCTGTATATTTATGTGTAAGCATGAATAAGCTATCTTCTTGTGCAAAGTTATTTCTTCAATGCATATCATGTCATTTTAATTTTTCATGATGTAGTGCATGAGGCTTTGTTAAATACATTATTTGATGAGTGAAATTTAAGGGGTGATGTGATATCTCTCAAATAAAACGAGTATACTAGTGCATCAGTGGGGTTAAAGTTGATTGATAAGCCTGATAATTGTTTTAAACCGTTATGTTATTTGTTGGGAAATGGAAAAAAAAACAAAACCCAGATTCACGACTCCCTTACTTGGCACTGCGCAAAAAATTGGCAGTGGTACCGAAGAAAAAGGTTGAAGTCCAAATGAATAAAAGTGTGTATCTATGTGGGTGCATGCCATGGAGAGGAATCAATCCACATTAACTCCGCTATCCTTGGTAAATTCTTTCCAATTAGAGGATATGAGTTCTATTGCATTGGTTATGTGATCCATGCACTCTAACTTCGTCAACAGAAAAAAGGGTGGTAATCGAATTAGAGAATGTGGATGATACCAAAAAAAAAACAGAGGAATAAAAAAAAATTGAGTGGAAAAAGGTTTTGGAAATCCCTCTCTTGTAAACAAAGGCATAATGAAATGAAACAAAAATTTGGGTGAGTCCTTGAGACAGAAAACTTCAAATTTTTTTGCGCAAGTTGCGAAAAGTTATTTGATTGAAATCATGAATCCTCTTAATTAAATTTTGAAAAAACAATGTATTTGTATAAAATCACTGTGCATTAGAAATTGGAAATTTTCATGAATGATTGGGTTTTAGAAATTTACTCTTGCACATAGAAGATTACCTTATCATACTTTGAATTATTCTTTGATTTATTTTATTTGCTTGAGGACAAGCAAAGATTTAAGTCGTAGGTATTTTGATGACACGCATTTGTATGGTATTCTGAGCATACTTTTGCAATGGATTTCCTCTCTTTTTGTTATAATTTTCATATATTTTGACTTAAATTTCTATGTTTGTTTGGAATCTTCACCTCTCTTTATTTTTATCATATTTCAGGTGGAAACGATTGCAAATTGATAGATTTTGAGGTTTCCAAGCACATAGACGAAATCTACAAGTCAAGACGAAGTTGACCATCAAGTTTCAAACCAATCAGGATTTGTTCTGAAAATTACGGCCCACCCATAAAATATTTTACGGCTGTATTTTTGGACAAATAGAAGAAATCACAGCTCATCCGTAATTTGCATCACGGCCGTTTCAAAATTAAACATAAGATTTTACGGCCACACCCATAGAATATTTTACGGCCGTAAAAGCATTATAGCAAAAATACGAGATGGAACAGAGAGTTTTACGGCCGGCCATGAAAGTTTTCACGGCCGTAATTCTATCGGGGGCGAATATTGAAATTCAGCAGAATGTTTCATGGCTGCCCGTGAAAATAATTACGGCCATAATTTCTTCCGCCAAATTTGAATTTGACTCGAGTTCTCATCCAATTCGATCTGGTTTCGAGCCAAATTTTGGGGAACCCTAAGAAAGTGTTGGGGAACTATATAAGGGAGTTGAAGGTCGAAATTTGGGACCTTTTGGCGAATTTTTGAGAGGAGATTCAAGAGAAAGGCGAGAACTAGGGCACAAGTGAGCGATCGGCGATTTCAAACCGAAAAGGCTTCGATTTCAAGGATTGTTGGCAACGATCTTCATCAGGAAACATTAATCCTTGTCTACCTTCATCTTTTTATATTTTTTTTTAGCCGATTGTAAGCATGAACATGGAATTCTTAAACGTAAACATGTGTAGCATGTCAGCGTAAACTCCCATTCAGGATTAAGGGTGCAACCCTCTTTGTTTTAATGACTTGATTGTTTTATTCATCTTATGAAGTTATTTATTCATGTTAGATTCAATTATTGTTGCACTAATCACATGATAATTACTGGTCATCATTCTCATGTTTTAGACGTCTCAAGAAGTACTTAGAAGTGAATTGAGACGTCGGATCTACAATATTTGGACAAGTCAATTTGAACACGAGAGCAGTTCGAATTGACTTGAGGGATCTAAGATTTATCAAAAACTCATTGGGTTTATCTTGAGTTAATAACCACGAGAGTAGGAGATTAAGTCAGATAAACACCGGATTGTACTACTGAGAAGGGGCAATCTATACATGCGGATAAATCCCCTTCAACATAGTAAATCCTTCCTAAGATTTCTTTAATTTTAATAAGTCATGAAGCATAGAGTGGTGAACCCGAAATCCTGAACTTTCCATAAATTGATTAAAAACCCCAGATTGCCTTTTCTCGCTTTTGTTCAGTAGTGATAAACTTCATTTTCTCTCAGATTTGTCTAGCTAACAATTTTTAGTAAGAATCAGTACTTAGCCATTGGTCTCTGTGGATCGATATTTTTATTACTTCGACGTATCCGTACACTTGCGGATCACATCAATTTCCCACCGAGCAAAACAGCCCAACTCAGAAATTAAATCACCAACTTTGCCCAACGAGAAGGAGAGAACTTTTATGAAACATGGGACTGGTTCAAGGAGTTACTGAGGATGTGCCTACATCACGGTCTACAGAAATGGGTGATCATTCATACCTTTTACAATGGATTGTTGTATCAGACCAGACTTTCTGTAGATGCTGCTGCTGGTGGGGCACTAATGAACAAAAATTATAATGATGTGATGGAGTTGATTGAGGACATGACCCTCAATCATTATCAGTGGTCAGGAGAGAGGAGCCAGCCAGTTCAAAACTCAAGGAAGTTTGATATGAACATGATTAATTCCCTAGTAGCAAAAGTAGATTCACTTTCTTCTAAGCCTGACTCTATTAATGTTTTTACTTCTAAGTCTATGTCTTGTGATGTCTGTGGAGTGAAAGGACATTCTTCTAATGACTGCCACATCTTGAGCGCCCCTTCTGAACAAGTCAATGCTATTAGAAGTTTTAGGAATCAGAACGACCCTTACTCGAACACATACAATCCAAGATGGAGAAATCATCAAAATTTCTCCTACATGTTAAATCAAGGGCAAGTCCCTCCTGCAAATTTTGTTAACCCGAATTCTTCTTCTAATTTCAGGCCTCCTCCTGGAATACAACACCCAGCCGCTACTCAAAGACAACTAGATCCTCCTCAAAAATCTTGATTAGAGACAATGCTAGAGAATTTCATGGCAAGTCAAATGAAGCAGACCGATACTATAAGTGAGCAGATGCGCCAGCTAAACTCGAAAGTAGACTCCATGTCCACTCATTCTAAAGACATTGATGATCGGCTTACTCAACTCGCTCAAAAGGTCGATGCGTCCTCTAAATTCCAAGAGAAAATTAACCATAGAGAGCATTGTAATGCGATAATGACAAGGAGCGGAATCCAATTAGAAGATCCCAATAAGCCCGAACCTAAAGAAAAGACAAGGCAAGTTTCACCCGATGAAATTCCACCTGAAGAAGACTTCACAGTTAATCCAGAGCCAGAACAGCAAAACTCGAATGCGTCAAAGGAGCATGTTTATATTCCACCTCCCCCATACAAACCGCTCGTCCCTTTTTCTCAGCGATTAGCTAAGGCTAAATTGAATCGGCAGTTTGGAAATTTTTTGAAGGTATTAAAAAAACTCTATATCAATATTCCTTTCACTAACGCTCTTTCGCAAATGTCAGCATACGCCAAGTTCTTAAAAGAGATCCTATCCAATAAGTGAAAGATTGAGGAGCAAGGAACAATTGCACTAACCGAAGAATGCAGTGCCATCCTCCAGAATAAGCTTCCGGCCAAACTTAAAGATCCAGGGAGTTTTTTCATTCCATGTCAAATTGGGAATATGCCTTTCGATAAAGCTCTCTGTGATTTAGGAGCGAGTGTTAGCTAATTTCCATTGTATATTTGCAGGAAGTTGGGTATGGGTGAGATGAAGTCTACTTCCATATCTCTTCAGTTAGCTGATCGATCAGTGCGCTGACCAGTTGGAATCATTGAAGATGTGCCGATAAAAGTCAGAGAGTTTTTTATCCCTGCAGACTTCGTTGTGCTAGAAATGGAAGAGGATACTCGACTACCCATCATCCTGGGGCACCCCTTTCTCGCAACTGCCAGCGCTGTTATTGATGTGAAAAATGAGAAATTGGCATTGAATGTTGGTAAGGAGAATTTAGAATTTGACTTGTCTTTACGCTAAAAAAGCCTTCTTTTGCAGGGTCCTGCTGCAATATGGAAACTATGGAGGACAACATTGAACCTACCTCGCCGACCACCGAAGACACCTTGGAAGTCTGTTTACTGACTGATGAACCTTGAGACCAAGTAAGAAGTTTGTGGATTGCTCAAACCGAGAGATTCAGGAAACCGCAATTCGAAAGTCTTGGAGAGGTTAAGTCTGGTCCCCCTGAAAAGAAGGAGTTGGAACTCAAACCCCTCCCAGATAACCTTAAATATGAATTTCTCGATGCTAACTCTACTCGTCCTGTGATAATTAGCACTGATCTAAATGCAGAGGAAACCGAGAAGCTTCTGAAAGAACTGCGCCTCCATAAACAAATAATTGGGTATTCATTAGAGGATATTAAGAGAATTAATCCTTCGTTCTGTATGCACATGATTTTTTTGGAGAGCGATAGCAAGGCCTCTGTGGAGTTCCAGCGCCGTTTGAATCCAAATATGAAGGAAGTGGTTAAGAAAGTGATATTGAAATTAGTTGATGCAGGGCTTATTTACCCAATATCAGACAGTGAATGGGTAAGTCCGGTGCATGTAGTGCCTAAGAAGGGTGGAGTCACTGTAGTCAAAAACGAGAACAACGAGCTTATACCTACCCGCACTGTAACTGGGTGGTGCATGTGCATTGACTACGGAAGCTAAACAAAGCCACGCGCAAGGACCACTACCCACTACCATTTATTGACCAGGTGCTAGAACGACTGGCAAAGAATTCTCACTTCTGTTTCCTTGATGGCTTCTCAGGGTTTTTCCAGATCCCTATTCACCCAGAGGATCAAGAAAAGACGACCTTCACCTGTCCTTATGGGACGTTTGCCTACCACCGAATGCCGTTTGGGCTATGTAACGCCCTGGCAACTTTTCAAAGATGCATGGTTCCAATTTTCTCTGATCTTACAGAAAACATAATGGACATTTTCATGGATGTTTTCATGGACGATTTCTCAGTTTTTAGCACCTCATTTGATATCTGCCTCACTAATCTCTCTAAAGTCTTGCACAGGTGCGAAGAAGTCAGTCTCGTCCTAAACTGGGAGAAATGTCATTTTATGGTACGAAAAGGTATAGTGCTTGGACACTTAATCTCAGAACGCGGGATCGAGGTCAAACGGTCCAAAGTGGATGCCATTGAAAAGATGCCATTTTATGGTACGAGAAGGGATAGTGCTTGGACACCTAATCATGACCTATTTCTGCTATTATTTTGGAGTAAAATGCATACTTTGTCTCATCTATTTGCCTAAATGCTTTACATTATTCAGAATCTTCACTTTTCCTTGTTTTCATTTAAATGAAGGGATTTCGCCCTAAAATCGATGGAATTTAGAAGATCTGAAACTGTGGGACGACTCCTAATGATGAGACGAAGCTACATGTAAAATTTCAGCTTAAACGGACTTTTCTATGCTCTTCACAGGCATGGCTGTGTATCTATGCACAGCCGTGTATGACACTGTTTTCCTAGACTGCACTGAACCATTCACAGGCACGCCCGTGCACCCATGCACGGCCGTGAAGAGATCGGCCAACTTTTCCATAACTCGACGAAGTGTTCACGGCCACACCCGTGAACGCATACTTGGCCGTGAAGAGTAAGTTTTCAGAAAATCAACCTCGACGAGCCATTCACGGCCTGGCCGTGCGTCCATGCACAGCCGTGAACGGTTACGCCCAGTTTCGGTAGGCATTCAGTTTTTCACTCGTAACTTACTATACCTAGAGCAAAATTTATTGAAAATTTGTGGAGACCTTCCTAACTAGGAGACGAACGTTTTGGGACTGCAATCACGCAATTTAGGTGACCGGTTGGGGAGAACGAAGTGAAAGGGCGACAACTAGGGTTTTAGAGCGATTTCTTGACGGTGACACTGTGCTGACGCGATTTCTTCCTCGCTTCGATGCTGAAGATCGTGTTCTACCCTTTTCCATCAAGGATCTACTCCTCCCTCTAGTTTGAATCAGTTTGCATGAGAGATTTGATGTATTTAATGATGTATCTTGTAGCGTAACTCTCTTTTCGGGATTTGGGCGTAGCCCACTGTAAGAATGTTGAATATTATTGCTTGATCTATACATTTCTCATATTTGCCTTTGTTCTTATTAATGTCTAGGAAGTTTTAATTCATGATTATGTACTGGTCATGCATATTTATGTTTTAGATGTTAGGAGAAGGACAGAGAGGTGAACCACAATCATCGAATCCTCTTAGACTGGACTGGTGATTTTGTTGTGATCTACAAGTGCATGGATACTCGAAGTAATAAAGATAGTATTGAATCCACAGGAACCTATGTTGTCAAGTACCAAATAATTGATTTCTTCCTATCTAGGCAATCGAATAAAAGCAAAGTAAAGATCGAAAACACACGGAAAATACTATCGGAGAGAAACTGGGACTAAGGTTTCATTCACTTTAATTTTCATGACTAGATAAATAAGGATATTCTTCAATCAAATTCTATTATGATAAAGACATAATTTTCTTTGTTTAGGGATTAACTCACTTTCGTGCAGATAACCATGCAGAGACCAATCCTCGCTTTCACGCAAGATTTATCCCAAGCTAATGATAAGTAAATCATCAGATAAAGAACTTGAGGATCATTTTCGTGCATCCGAGTTCTAAGTTGATCGCCTCGAGCGGAAACTCAAGGATCACTTTCGTGCATCCGAGTCTCAACACAAGTTCTACCTATGGTTCTCCAACGTTCTGATCCCCACTTTCATGCAAGATCTCCACGTTTGACACAATAACTCAATCCTAGGTTCACAATTATCATCATGGCAATTCTACTTACTAAAATAAAGAAATAAGAACTTAACCTAATTTCTTACGGTGAGTTCCTATTAATCAATTTTAGGTTTCCAAATTCTCAAGCAAATCACCTTTCGGTCCTTATTGCGAAAACACTAAATTATGATGACAAAATGTAAACTAAAGAGAATCTTAGAGCAATAATCACATAGGTAAAATTATCAAAGTAGAATAATCATGATGAAAGCAAAAAGTATCTAGTCATTAAGAAAATTAAAGGGAATTACTCACCCATGTCCCAAAAGATGTTTAAGCTAGCATGGTGAAGTAAATACAATGTTCCATAATTTCAGAAGATCGAAAATCAAAGGGAAAAGAGGGGTGAAGAAAATACACCACGGCTGTAATTCAAATTACAGCCGTATTTTGCAGAGAGGGTGATGAATAGTAGCGACGCCTCCTTCTTCTTTGATTTCTCCTCCAATTGATCTCCTTTCATTCTGAAACTTCTGGAACATTGTCTCCTCTTCCAGGCGAAGCTTCAGTATGAATCTCACGGTCGGTGGTGCTCTGGATTCGTCCCGGCGGTGAAACCCTAGGCGGCGGTGAAAGACGCGATTTCTCTCTGTGTAGTGAATAAAATTTAGGGCTTTTGGTGTCTTCCTCCTCCTCTTGTCGATAGCTCCCTTTATTCCTTTCACAGTTTTGAGTTTAAGGCCTTGGATCATTCGCAATCTTCTCCAAAAAAATCGGACTTCAAAATTGACCTCGGAGTCGCGTTCAAAAGCAGAAATACAGCAGTGTAATATTTCACGGCAGTGCCGTAAAATCGCTTGCGTTCTCTGATCTGATGTTGTCTGGAAAATATGGCACCGTAAAATGGTTCATGGCGCTGTCGTAAAATCAGGAATTATCTCTATTCTGAATGCACTTCAAAATACGGCAGTGTTAAGTTTTACGATAGTGGCGTATTTTTCATTAAATCTTCTGGTTAGAAATTCCACCAATTTACGGCAGTGCTCTGATATTATGGTATCGTACGGAAATACGGTACCGTAATATAGAATACGGCACTACCGTATTTTGGTTCATTGCTCTATTTTGTGTGAAATTTGTCATGTGATCTCCTCTTGATGATGGTAACTCTTCCATGTATTTGATTTTGCCTAAAAACGCTTCAAAATAGTGTTTTTTTACCTGAAAATTATCAAAAACCAAAATAGAAGTAGATTTTGCAATATTTAATAAATTTAGCATAAAAACAAGCAAAAGATCTTCAATTTAGCATGAAAAGATATATAAAATGATACAAAATATACTATATATTTTGGTGTCATCAAAATACATAAGGCTCAAACTTTGCTTGTCCTCAAGCAAAAATCAAAAAATTGATTAAAAGATAAATCTTTTCATGCTCAATAAATTTCTAAAATACAATCATCTTTGAAAAATTCTATCAATTGTTTCACAAAACTTCAAATAAACATATCATTCTTAGAACTCAATCCTCTAGATCTACATCTCAATCAAATAAAACTTTGCAACTTGTATGATAAATAGAACTTTCAATCTCAAGACTTCACCCAATTTCAGTTCAAATCTATTATGCTTTTGTTTACAGGAATTAGGTTTCCAAGAATTTTTTTCCATACATAAATTTTTTTTTTTTTTGACTTCAACTCTTTTCTTCGGTACCACTATCAATTTTACATAGTGCCAAGTAGAGGAGTCTTATTCTTTTTCTCTCTCATTATCTTTTAAGCATAGACTTCAACCCATGTCTTAGGTACCACTATCAGTTTTACATAGTGCCAAGTAGGGGAGTCTCTCACTATTTTTATGGATCTTGGATTCTTCCTTCCCAACAAATAGCAAAATTGAGTAAACATCTACTAGGTTGATCCATTGATATCAATTCAGCTATCATACTCGTATACTCATTTTATTTAAAAGAATAGTTTCACTTTTAGATTTCACTCTTCAAATAATATATCTACCCAAAATTTCATGCATCAACCAATGTCAAATTTCAAAAATAGGTATGCATTGAAGAAATAAATCTAACATGATACGGTTTTTCTCTAATCATGAATATTGATTTACTCATCATCAAAGAAAATATTCATCAATGAAAAAAAAAATTTTTTTTTTAGGACAAAATCACACCATGATATAAAGTCAATCATATGTATTCAATAATTCTTCATATGAACTAACATATACATTCAATTAAAGTATAGCACTGGAGGACACAATAGTTTATAGAGTCATTCATGAAATTTTCATGTAAAGGAGCAAGGGGATGGGTGCTCACAAGACTCTCTTTGTCATCGCTTGGTCTGATATCTTTTGTACTCCCAGGAGAGTAGTCAGCATCAATGCACCTTCTTTTCCTTCTCTATTTTTTTTATGAATAATATGGTACCGTAAAATATATTACGGCGCTACCGTAATTTCGGGGTAAGTTCGAAAATCTCATCAGAAAAATTTCACGAAAATACGGCCCGTGAAATAATTTACGGTGGTGCCGTAAAAACGAGGAAACTCTCGGGTTGATTTTGGCCACTAAATACGGTACCGTGTAACAGTTTACGGCTGTGCCGTAATTTCGTCACAACTCTCTGGTCGAAAGTGGACTGGAAAAATGATACCGTAATATACTTTACGGCGGTGCCGTATTTTGCACCAAATCTCGTTTTACCTACAAAAATAAAAGAAAAAATTAGTCCTAAGCAGAAACTAAAGCAAAAGAAAACAAATACAGGTTAGAAAGCTTGGGTTGCCTCCCAAGAAGCGCTAATTTAAAGGTCATTACCTTGACCGTTCTGCACTCAGATTTGATCTTGGTTCATCCAGGTAAAAGCTCTCATTTTCTTCAATCAGTTCTTCTTGATAGTAGTGTTTCAATCTTTGACCATTAACTTTAAATTCTCCCGTATCTTCACTCCATATGTCTACAGCTCCGTAGGGATAAATTTTCTTTACCTGAAAAGGCCCAGACCAATGAGACTTGAGTTTACCAAGAAAAAGTCTTAATCTAGAATTGAATAAAAGAACAAAGTCACCTAGTTGGAAATCTTTTCTAAAAATATGCCGATCATGCTATCTCTTAGTTCTCTCCCTGTAAATTCTTGCATTTTCATATGCTGAAAGTCTAATCTTATCTAGCACGTTCAATTGCAACCTCTGTTTTTCACCCGCGTTCTTTAAGTCAAAGTTTAATGTCTTGATTGCCCAGAACGCCTTATGCTCGAGTTCTACAGGTAGATGGCAAGACTTACCATAAACTAATTGAAAAGGAGATATATCAATTGGTGTTTTGAAAGCTGTCCGATATGCCCACAGTGCATCATCAAGTTTGAATGCCCAATCTTTTCTTGTGCGTGAAACTGTCTTTTCCAAAATCCCTTTTATTTCTCTATTTGATATCTCAACCTATCCACTTGTTTGAGGATGATAAGGTGTAGCTACTCTATGATTTACTTCATACTTTTTAAGTAAAGCTGAGAACTTGTGTTCTATGAAGTGTGAGCCTCCATCACTAATTATAACTCGTGGTGTCCCAAACCTTGGAAAGATAATTTTTTTGAATAATTTGATAACAACTCTGGAATCATTGGTTGGGGATGCAATAGCTTCAACCTATTTCAAAACATAATCTACTGCTACAAGAATATATTTGTTGCCTCCAGAAGATGGAAAAGGTCTCATAAAGTCAATTCCCCAAACATCAAATATCTCAACCTCAAGAATATTGGATAGTGGCATCTCATGTCTTCTGTTAATGTTTCCTGTCCTCTGACATCTATCACAAGATAAAATAAAGTTTCTAGCATCTTTAAAAATTGTCGGCCAATAAAATCCTGATTGCAACACTTTGAAGACAGTTTTCTCAGCATTGGCATGCCCTCCATAAGAAGATCCATGACATTGAAACAATATATCTGTAATCTCCTCCTCAGACACACATCTCCTAAAAATACCATCTGCACCTCTTCTAAACACATAAGGCTCATCCCAAAAATAGTGTTTTACCTCAGCCAAGAATTTCTTCCTTCCTTGGTAACTCAAATCAGGAGGAAAAACATTAGCTACAAGGTAATTCACAACATTAGCATACCAAGGGGCTCTGATTTGTTCGATGGTCATTAGTTGTTCCTCAAGGAAGGAGTCATTAATTACATCATTTTCCACAGTGTTCACCATAATCCTTGAAAGATGATCTGCAACAAAATTCTCTAATCCTTTTTTGTCTTTAATTTCCAAATCAAATTCTTGTAAAAGCAGAATCCATCTGAGCAAACGCGGTTTAGTATCCTTTTTCTACATTAAGTACCTTACAGTTGCATGATCAGTATACACTACCACCTTGGAGTTAATCAAATATTTATCAAAAGCAAATACTATAGCCAATAATTCTTTTTCTGTGGTAGTGTAATTCTTCTGTGTCTCATCTAAAGTCCTGCTGGCATAGTGAATAACATAAGGTTTTTTATCTTTTCTCTGTCCCAAGAATGCTCATACTGCATAATCACTGGCATCACACATGAGCTCAAAGGGCAAGTCCTAATCCGGGGGCTAAATGATGGGTGCTAAAAATAAAGCTTTCTTCAATTCCTGAAAAGCAGATAAACAATCCTTATCAAAAGAAAATTTAACATCTTTACAAAGTAAATGTGTGAGAGGTCTAGCAAGTTTAGAGAAGTCCTTAATGAATCGCCGATAGAACCCTGCATGTCCTAGAAAGCTTCGGACCTCCTTCACTATGGTGGGCGGTTCCAATTTGTCTATCACCTCAACTTTGGTTTTGTCTACTTTAATTCCACTTTCTGAAATTAAGTGTCCCAAAACTATCCCTTGCTTAACCATGAAATGACATTTTTCCCAATTAAGCACAAGGTTAGTTTCTTCACACCTCTGTAAAACCCAAGATAAGTTAGCCAAACAAATATCAAAGAAGGAACTATATACTGAGAAATCATCCATAAATACATCCATAAAGTCTTCAATAAAATCAGAAAAAATAGCCATCATGCATCTCTGAAAAGTAGCAAGTGCATTACATAAACCAAAAGGCATTCTCCTATATGCAAAAGTTCCATAGGGGCAAGTGAAAGTGGTTTTCTCTTGATCATCAGGGTGTATAGGAATTTGGAAAAAACCAGAATATCCATCTAAGAAGCAAAAATGAGAATGGTTTGCTAGTCTTTCAATCATCTAATCAATAAAAGGTAAAGGAAAATGGTCTTTCCTAGTGGCAGCGTTCAATTTCATAGTCTATGCACATGTGCCAACTAGTAACAGTTCTAACAGGAATCAATTCATTTTTTTTTCATGAAAGTTACCACTCCCTTCTTAGGAACACAATGTACAGGACTTACCCATTTGCTATCAGAGATAGGATACATAATACTTGCATCAAGTAATTTCAAAACTTCCTTTTTTACAACTTCTTTCATGGAGGGGTTCAGACTTCTTTGGAAATATGCATGTGGCTTGTGTTCTTCTTCCGTCAAGATCCTGTGCATACAAAAAGAAGGGTTAATTCCTTTCAAGTCATCAATTGAGTACCCAATTACCTTCCTATGAATCCTTAATTCTTTGAGAAGTGATAAGTGATTTTTACACCATGTTTTTGCCTATGTTTTACATCATATTTTGGGCTTATTTACATGATTTTGTGCTACTTTTAGTGTTTTTATCTTACTTTGCACAGAATCTTCACTTTTCTTGGTTTTTGTGAAAATATAGGTAAAATGGCCTAAAAATGATAGATTTTGAGGGTTTTGAAGCCAAAGCATGATTCCCGAGGAGCTCACGAGCTCACACGTCCAATTTGGGGCAAAAACGGTGAAAAACAAGACATTTACGGCCTTGGTCGTAATTGTGGATTCGGTCGTAAACACAACGACGAGCGAGAGATGAAAATCGGCTAAGTCTAAAAGGCCACCGAAACTTTCACGGGTGAAGCCGTAATTCCATCACGGGCCGTAAAAGTTTCTGTGACCAAAAGCATTATACAACGAAATAATTACGGCCGAAGCCGTAAACTCATCACCGATCGTAAAAGTTTCTGCCCCTTTGTGTTTCTCACTCGATTCGACTCCAAACTGAACCAAAATTGAACCAAACTCTCCAGAAACCTTCCTAGACCGGTTCTATACTGATTAGACTATAAAAAGAAAGATTTTGGAAGGGTTTCGGGGGGCTTCTAGGCACGAAAATGAGAGGAGGCGGCGGCGACGGCGAGAATTGATTCCAGGGCAGAAAACGAACAAGAAAGCCGCGCAAAGGAAGAATTAGAGGGTTGATCTTCGTCTCCACGTCGAGGGGAAGCCTTTCTACTATCTTGTCTAGCGATTTCTTATATTTTTATTGAGTTTCCATGCGATTTTCATCAATGAACATGCTGTTTGTTATGAACATGAATGTGTAAACCCTTATTTCAGGATTTGGGGAATAGTCCGTCGACGATTTATGGATTAAATACATAGTTTTAAATCTTTCACATGATCTTTTATAGATTTGATTTAATTAGAATTGTGCTTATTTCGTGAATTACCCTGATCAAGTAATTTTACATCTTAGACGTTGCGAGAAGGACCGGGAGGTGAATCGCAACGTCGGATCTAGTCTTTTCAAACCTGTGAATCCGATCACAGGAGTAGTTCGGATTCGCTTGAAGGATTACCATGGTTTTTCACAGAACTTAATGGGTCTATTTATGTTAATTGCCACCGGAGTAGGGAATTAATGTAAATAGATACCGGATTACGGGAGGAGGTAATCTGTACCTTAGGAAAAATCCCTTTCAAAATTATAATTTTTTTGTTCAAAGATTTATTTGCAATTTTATTCATAATCGTCAACGTGGTGAAACCCTAGATCCTAAATTTATCCGAATTGATTTTTACCCGAACGCTCGCTTTTGCTTCTTTTTGTACTTAGAAGTTGCCAAAACAAAAACCACATATTGATGCGTCTAGATATAGATCAAACGTGTAATCGGTACTTGACCGCCAGATCCTCGTTGGGAACGATAATCTTTTTATTACTTTGATAAATCCGTGCACTTGCAGATACCTATCAAGTTTTTGGCGCCGTTGCCGGGGATCAGGCCAGTCAATATTGATTTAATCGTGAGATTTATAGACTAGACATTTATTTATTTATTTGATTTTGTTTTTATTTTATTTATTTTATTTGTTTTTGTTTTCATTTTTTTGTTTTATTTATTTTTCGTAATTTTTTTTATATAGGTAGTTTTTTTTTATTTTTCTCTTTTTGGATTAACACGTTGTATGTGCAGGAGAACTGAAAAATCACTTGTCTACATATTTTGCATTTCTTGTTCTACATTATATATTTTTGAATTTATTGCATAAATTGAAAAGAATAATGTTTAACCAATGTCAATGGTCAAATCAGGGATATGTGCCACCTGTAAAGACCAGAGAATATGTGCCGCCAGTTGCATTTCAATCACCTGCAGCAAGGGTAAATTCTTTTTCTCAACACACTGAATATTTAAGAATGAAATCTTATGTTACTTGTGATATTTGTGGAAGCTATTATCATTATCCTTCTGAGTGTCAATTTGGAAGTCCTGCCAGTTCTAATTTATCACGGTACCAAGATGATCAGTATAATTCTAGATGGAAAAATCAGCAAACTTCTTTTGATGAGGATTTCACAAATAATATTTCAGAACCACACTTTGAGGAATCTGAAGAATCTATGCTCGAATCCATGCTTGAAAAAATTATAATAAATCAGAGTAAGGAACTTGAAGATCTTAGTGAGATGATTGCTCAGCTTACTTCTCAAGTAGAATCTATATGTGCTAATACTAAAATGCTAGAAACACAAATAGCACAACAAAGTTGTATACTTGAGTTTGATTTGGAAAGTGAAGATATTCATAGTATGATTGATGGCACTGATAAAAATGACATAAAGGAATAAATCAATGATGAATCTAAGAATTTTGCAGAGTTAGATCAATCATTAGTCATGACTCCTGATTGTAATTTACCTTTTGCAAATTTTGAGGATTCTGCAAATTTTGATGATTGTGATTTACCTTCCTCAAATTTTGATGATTCGGATGATTATGATTTACCTTCCTCTGCAATTCACCAGCCATCTAGTCCCCTCTCATATAATGAAGTGTCTTGCAACACAAATACTTTGGACATGTTTGAAGAGATATATGAATTTTTTGAGTCTTGTGAGAAGAAGGATGATGAATTTAAAGATCCTCAAGAAAGAACTAATGATATAGATGGGGATGTAATTGACAGTGTTAAGATGAAATGCCCCATTGAATAGAAAGAAATTGAGGAAAATTATGAGGAAGAGGATCTTATGCATATTGTACCATCAATTCTTATTCTCCAGGAAAATCCATTAGAAATTTACATGATTAATGATGAAGATGATAATTTTAAGGATAATGATGATAAAGTGACTGAAATATTATTTGATGCAAATTTAGCTACAGGTACCCAAGACAAGATAGCGCATGAGATTCTTGATTTCATTGGCATTGAGGTAAATGAAAAACCGAATTTGAAATTTGAAAACTTTTTGATCAATCCAAGGTATGAATTCTTTGATTTTAATTCTAATATTCTTCTAATTTTTAATGTAAATCTTAAGGAAGAATGCATGATTTTACTCTTGGATAAATACAGAAAAATTATTGATTATTCTTTGCATGATTTTAACTTTTATTTTTGTTTTTGTATGCATGCACTTGCCACTGCAACATGGATCCACCTGCTTAACTGGATATATTTGGTGGGCACACTCTTGAGAAGAAGGAAAAGTAGGAGATTACATGCTCTATATTATGGCACAGATTCACCAACTCCGCCATGAAATGAAGCATTGGTCAAGCTAATGATCTTAAACAAGCGCTTTTTGGGAGGTAACCCAAATTTCTGATTTTTACCACTCTTGGTTTTAGTTTTTAATTTTCTTTAAATTTTAATAAATTTTTGCAGCATGTATTGATGAATTTTTACTAATAGAAAATCTTTTAATAAGTTGTTTTATGTGCAGGAATTTTTGGAAAATTTTTACATGAAGAAAAGGTATCCGACGAGACATTCATAGGCGTGGCCGTGAGTCACTCACGGCCGTAAATTTAATTTTTGCAGATGGATTTATGCCATGAAAACTTTTACGGCCGCAGCCGTGAACGGCTCACGAACCATGAAAACCTGATTTCTCATTGATTCCTTCCACCTCAGGCGACAGATCTCTGTTCCCGACCTTCCTTCATCACCAGCGACCCTTTCCGTTGATCCTCCGACGAGATTTTGGCCGGATATCATCAGGAAGCATTGGACGTTAGCAAGAACACAAGTTCGCCACCGAAGCTTGATTTTAGCCCGATTTTGCTCAAATTTGTGAGGATCTCTTTACCTAGCTGTTACATTAGGTTTCTCCATTCGATTTACATGCTTTTGCACTAATTTGGAACCGAGATTATTTGATTCTTGAGTGAGATTTATGCGAAATCATGGTTGATGTTTTTCTAGAGTTACTGTAGCTTCACGATTTTTGCAAAAACTCTATATATTTGTGTTGGTATATGATGTTTGTGATTTGACATATATGATGGTTTTTAATGTATTTGGATGCATTATGTTGATTTGGGATGTATTTTGGTATTATACTAAGTTTTGATATTAAAAACGGTAAATGTGATTTAGATAATGAAACATGACAGTATTTGAAGTTTGAAACTTGTTTATATTGTAAAAATTTATTATCATTAATGTGATGCAGTTTCTAGATTTTTCTATGTCATGTTTTCATATTTTGATATAATTGCATAGGGAATCACTATATATTTTAAAAGGAACTCTTGCAAAATTTTTCTGAAATCTGTCATTCATTGATTTAAATGTTTATGTATGTGCAACAATTTAAGTCTAGGGTGTCCTTCAAGATATGCTTATTCTTCAAAGCTTTATAAATATATATTTTGAATGTTTATGATTGTTAAAAATGATCAAATTTGTTTTACCCTTGATTTTGGACTTAGGAAACATTTTGAGTAATTGATTTGATAACTTAGGGAATTTTTGAAATTTCATGTAGACTTAAATTGTTGAGTAAATTCAATTCTGGAATTGATAAAATACATATGTGAATTGTTATATGTTCAAACGACACGTGCATAATATCTTTATACTTGAAGTTTAATTTATCTATTTTTTGCTTGATGGAAATTTTTATGAATAGAAATTTGGTGATTTATCTTTTTAAACTGAGATTTGCTCCAACTCCTCTAGTTGAGAAATCTGAAGTCATGAGTTATATTATACCACGATTTGGCATACTTTAAATCTGTTGCGATCAAGTATCAACAACGATTTAAGTACCATGCCACTGACCGGCTTTCTCCAAAAAAAAAAAAAAGAAGATGAAAATGGAGAAAAAGAGAAAGCTGTAGGTCATGTGGACAACTCCGCTGACTTTCATGATTGAGATTATGAGTTAAATTGTACTACTTTATAGTATACTTTAAACATGTTATGATGCTAACAGTAAATAGCATATAACAGTTTAAAGACCAAATTGCTTTAAAAATCTCTTATCTTTAACATCACTGAAATTCTTGAAGTAGAAATTTTATCTGTTAAGTGAAATGGATTTATTAAGATGAAAGTATTTGATGCTTAGTGTGTATTGAATAGATGTTATGACATGAATTGTGAATTTTATCTTTCTTGGATTGTAACCTCTTGGGAATTTATTTCTATTATGATTTTTCTTGAATTACTTGAATTTGAAATATTGATTGCTTAATTTGTAAACTGAGGATATTAATAGGGGCAAAAACAATTGAAAAATCCTTATCTTTACATTCTTTATACATATCAAGGTATTGCTTGATGACAAGCAAAATTCTAAGTCTAGGGTTCTTTGATAAGTGATTTTTACATCATGTTTTTGCCTATGTTTTAGATCATATTTTGGGCTTATTTGCATGATTTTGTGCTACTTTTAGTGTTTTTATCTTACTTTGCACAGAATCTTCACTTTTCTTGGTTTTTGTGAAAATGTAGGTAAAATGGCCTAAAAATGATAGATTTTGAGGGTTTTGAAGCCAAAGCATTATTCCCGAGGAGATCATGAGCTCACACGTCCAATTTGGGGCAAAACGGTGAAAAATGAGACATTTACGGCCTTGATCGTAATTGTGGATTCGGCCGTAAACACGACGACGAGCGGGAGATGAAAATCGGCTAAGTCTAAAAGTCCACTAAAATTTTCACGGGTGAAGCAGTAATTCCATCACGGGCCGTAAAAGTTTCTGTGACCAAAAGCATTATACACCGAAATAATTACAGCCGAAGCCGTAAACTCATCACCGACCGTAAAAGTTTTCGCCCCTTTGTGTTTCTCACTCGATTCGACTCCAAAATGAACCAAAATTGAATCAAACTCTCCAGAAACCTTCCTAGACCGGTTCTATACTGATTATACTATAAAAGGAAAGGTTTTGGAAGGGTTTCGGGGGGCTTCTAGGCACGAAAATGAGAGGAGTCGATGGCGACGGCAAGAATTGATTCCAGGGCAGAAAACGAACAAGAAAGCCGCGCAAAGGAAGAATTAGAGGGTTGATTTTCGTCTCCACGTCGAGGGGAAGCCTTTCTACTATCTTGTCTAGCGATTTTTTGTATTTTTATTGAGTTTCTATGCGATTTTCATCAATGAACATGCTGTTTGTTATGAACATGAACGTGTAAACCCTTATTTCAGGATTTGGGGAATAGCCCGTCGATGATTTATGGATTAAATACATAGTTTTAAATCTTTGACATGATCTTTTATAGATTTGATTTGATTAGAATTGTGCTTATTTCGTGAATTACCCTGATCAAGTAATTTTACATCTTAGACGTTGCGAGAAGGACCGGGAGGTGAATCGCAACGTCGGATCTATTCTTTTCAAACCTGTGAATCCGATCACAGGAGTAGTTCGGATTCGCTTGAAGGATTACCATGGTTTTTCACAGAACTTAATGGGTCTATTTATGTTAATTGCCACGGGAGTAGGGAATTAATGTAAATAGATACCGGATTACGCTTCGGAAGGAGGTAATCTGTACCTTAGGAAAAATCCTTTTCAAAATTATAATTTTTTTGTTCAAAGATTTATTTGCAATTTTATTCATAATCGTCAACGTGGTGAAACCCTAGATCCTGAATTTATCCGAATTGATTTTTACACGAACGCTTGCTTTTGCTTCTTTTTGTACTTAGAAGTTGCCAAAACAAAAACCACATATTGATTCGTCTAGATATAGATCAAACGTGCAATCGGTACTTGACCACCAGATCCTTGTTGGGAACAATAATCTTTTTATTACTTCGATAAATCCGTGCACTTGCGGATACCTATCAAGAAGCAACTCCGTTTCTCATTTCCCAAGCTGTGCATCAACAATCACAGGATAAGTGGAATTAGGACCAAGAAACTCATAACGAAGGTTATCAAGTATAGCCTTAAGTTCTATTTTTGGAGTTTTTTCTTTTTCATCACAAGTGTTGCAGTCTAGAAATTCATTAATTTCAGAATTGGTTCCGTCCTTAAGAATAGAATTAGAATCATACTTAGAAGTTTCAACAAACAAATCATTAAGATCATAGATAATGTCATCTACATCATGTATACTACAATAATACTCAGAATTTGAAGGGTTTTTCATGGTTTCATGCAAGTCATATTCAATTCTTTTATCCCCGATGTTAAGTGATAGCTTACCATTTTTTACATCAATGAGTGCTCCTGCTGTAGCTAAAAATGGTCTACCAAGTATAATAGGGATTTTTGCATCTTCTTCCATCTCAAGAACTACAAAATCTGCTAGAATGAAATACTTACCTATTTGAATAGGTACATCTTCAAGAATCCCCACGAGATATTTAATTGAACAATCGGCGAGCTGTAAAGATATTGAAGTTGGTTTAAGATCTCCCATGTCCAACTTCCTGTAAATAAATAATGGCATTAGACTCACACTAGCTCCCAAATCACATAAGGCTTGGTCAAAAGTCATACTTCCAATAAAACAAGGAATAGAGAAGCTACTTGGATCTTTCAATTTAGGTGGCAACTTGTTTTGAATTATGGCACTACATTCTTTAGTTAAAGCTACAGTACCACAGTCTTCTATTTTTCTCTTATTAGACAAAATTTCTTTCAAAAATTTAGCATATATGGGCATTTGAGATAAAGCTTCAGTAAATGGAATGTTAATGTAAAGCTTTTTCAGAACATCTAAAAATCTCCCAAATTGTTTATCTAGTTTTTCTTGTACTAACCTTTGAGGAAAGGGTATAGATGGCTTATATGGTGTAGGAAAATATGGTTTAGAAATATCTTTCTGATATGACATATCACTTCTAGGTTCATCACCCTTATGAGGTGATAGACTGGTTTGGGATTGCTCATGCTCATAAGATTTTTCTAACCATAATTTTTGGTCATGTTCACTATTAAGCTCTTTTCCATTGTTCTCAATTCTCCCTTTTGGTTCTTCAAATTTCTTTCCACTTCTAGTGACAATAACATTACAGTGTTCATTAGGCATTTGATCGTCTAGAAATTTTTTATGAGCAGTTAAGGATTCTACTTGAGAGGCAAGTTGACTAACCCTTCCTTTAAGATCTTCAATCTCTTTGTTTTGATTTTGCATTAATTGAGTTTGATTAGCCATAAACTTGTCAAGCAAAGATTCTATACCAAGAGAATATACCTCTGCAGTTGCAATTCCTCACTCTCATTCTTACCATGGTGATGACAATATAGTATTTCTTCTTCAGGATTCCATTGGTTATGGTTCGAGGACATTTCTTCAAATATGGTAAAGGCATCTTCGATAGTCTTGCTCATAATAGCTCCTCCTGCAGCAGCATCAACAATTAGACAAGTATTAGGGAGTAGACCATTATAAAATGTATGAATCAAAACCCAATTTTCGAGGCCATGATGAGGGCACTTCCGTTGTAAATCATTGAAATGCTCCCATGCCTTGCTAAAGGATTTGCCCTCTTTTTGTTTGAAGCTTGTAATTTGGTTCCTTAGTTGAATGGTTTTGCTAGGTGGAAAGTACTTCATCAGGAAGACATTTGACAGTTGTTCCCATGTAGTGAAAGCACCAGCTTGTCGAAAATGTAGCCAAGATCGTGCTCAGTCCCTGAGAGAAAAAGGAAATAATCTTAGTTTTAGTGCATCGTCAGAGACTCCATTAATTTTAATGGTATCACAATATTCAAGAAAAATATATAAGGGTTGATAGGGATCTTCATTTGGATCTCCTCCAAATTGATTCTGCTGAATCATGGTCAAGAAGGCAGGATTAATCTCGAAATTATCGGCTTCAATAATGGGTTTGACAATGCTAAAGTGTACTTCTTGTGACTTAGGGATGGCATAGTCCCTAAGTGATCTCTGTCCCACTATTGGATTTAAATTTTTTGTACAGTCTAAAGCAGACAGAATAAGTAACCCAAGCAAACAAAGAAGAACAGAAAGATAGAACATAAATAAAGCCTAGTCTAGTAATACTTTCAATAACTTCAATATTGACAAAAACTAAGGTCCCCGGTAACGGCACCAAAAACTTGTTGTGATCCGCAAGTGCACGGATACTCGAAGTAATAAAGAAAGTATCGAATCCACATGGACCTATGTTGTCAAGTACCAAATAATTGATTTCTTCTTATCTAAGCAATCAAATAAAAGCAAAGTAAAGATTGAAAACACATAGAAAATACTATCGGAGAGAAACTGGGACTAAGGTTTCATTCACTTTAATTTTCATGACTAGATAAATAAGGATATTCATCAATCAAATTCTATTATGATAAAGGCATAATTTACTTTGTTTAGGGATTAACTCACTTTCGTGCAGATAACCATACAGAGACCAATCCTCGCTTTCGTGCAAGATTTATCCCAAGCTAATGATAAGTAAATCATCAGACAAATAACTCAAGGATCATTTTCGTGCATCTGAGTTCTAAGTTGATCGCCTCGAGCAGAAACTCAAGGATCACTTTCGTGCATCCGAGTCTCAACACAAGTTCTACCTATGGTTCTCCAACGTTCTAATCCCCACTTTCGTGCAAGATCACCACGTTTGACACAATAACTCAATCCTAGGTTCACAATTATCATCATGGCAATTCTACTTACTAAAATAAAGAAATAAGAACTTAACCTAATTTCTTACGGTGGGTTCCTATTAATCAATTTTAGGGTTCCAAGTTCTCAATCAAATCACCTTTCGGTCCTTATTGCGAAAACTCTAAATTATGATGACAAAAAGTAAACTAAGGAGAATCTTAGAGTAATAATCACATAGGTAAAATTATCAAAGTAGAATAATCATGATGAAAGCAAAAAGTATCTAGTCATTAAGAAAATTAAAGGGAATTACTCTCACATGTCCCAAAAGATGTTTAATCTAGCATGGTGAAGTAAATACAATGTTCCATAATTTCAGAAGATCGAAAATCAGAGGGAAAAGAGGGGTGAAGAAAATACACCACGGCTGTAATTCAAATTACAGCCGTATTTTGCAGAGAGGGCGATGAACAGTAGCGGTGCCTCCTTCTTCTTTGATTTCTCCTCCAATTGATCTCCTTTCATTCTGAACTTCTGGAACGCTGTCTCCTCTTCCAGGCGAAGCTTCAGTATGAATCTCATGGTCGGTGGTGCTCTGGATTCGTCCTGGCGGCGAAACCCTAGGTGGCGGTGAAAGACACGATTTCTCTCTGTGTAGTGAATAAATTTTAGGGCTTTTGGTGTCTTCCTCCTCTCGTCGATAGGTCCCTTTTTTCTTTTCACGGTTTTTAGTTTAAGGCCTTGGATCGTTCGCAATCTTCTCCGAAAAAATTGGGCTTCAAAATTGACCTTGGAGTCGTGTTCAAAAGCAGAAATACGGCAATGTAATATTTCACGACAGTGTAATATTTCACGACAGTGTAATATTTCACGACAGTGTAATATTTCACGGCAGTGCCGTAAAATCGCTTGCGTTCTCTGATCTGATTTTGTCTAGAAAATACGGCACCGTAAAATGGTTCACGGCGCTGCCATAAAATCATGAATTATCTCTGTTCTGAATGCGCTTCAAAATACGGCAGTGTTAAGTTTTACGTTAGTGCCGTATTTTTCATTAAATCTTCTTGTCAGAAATTCCACCAATGTATGGCAGTGCTCTGATATTACGGTAATCGTACGGAAATACGGTACCTTAATATAGAATACGGCACTGCCGTATTTTGGTTCGTTGCTCCGTTTTGCGTGAAATTTGTCATGTGATCTCCTCTTGATAATGGTAACTCTTTCATGTATTTGATTTTGCCTAAAAACACTTCAAAATAGTGTCTTTTTACCTGAAAATCATCAAAAACCAAAATAGAAGTAGATTTTGCAATATTTGATAAATTTAGTATAAAAACAAGCAAAAGATCAATTTAGCATGAAAAGATATATAAAATGATACAAAATATACTATATATTTTGGTGTCATCAGATTCCTGCCACGAGTGTTGTCGAAATCACCCGAGGAACCCTAATCCTTCACAGAACTCATTGGGTTTGCTTAACCCGGTAAGCCACGAGAGTTGGAGACTTGGGTTAAGTTGGACACCAAACTGTGTCATGAGAGGGAGCGTGTCTGTACCCTAGGAAGGATTACCTTAAGAACATAGGTAAAAATTCATTTAAAATATCAGGATTAATTTTCTTGCATGCTTCAGTGTGGTGAAACCTGAAACCCTGATCTTCTCTCAAAGGTCTCAAACTCTGATTGCTTGATTTTTGTTCTGTTTGCTCTAGATTAGCTTTAATTTACTTTCTTGTATTAGGATTTAGTGACACTCCTATGCTTATTTGATCACCTAGCTATTAGTTAACTGATTAGTTAGTACTTGACCCCTAGTCCTCATGGGATCGATACTTTTTATTATGCGATAGACTGTGCACTTGCAGTACGCCTCTATCAATCGCATACCTCACAGGCGACGCAAAACTTTGGTGGCGGACCAAAATTAGCTCTACATCGGGGGCTACTAGCTGGCCTTAGGAGGCCTTCCGTGAGGAACTGCGGCGGCAATGAGTCCTTGGTGGATAATAGAAATTTCATATCAACACCACCAAAGAAAACACGGTTGCCACCGAAGCACAACTCCCCATGGACCCCACCGAAGGCTAGGGTTCCAGAAAGGGGTAGACCCTTGTTCGGCAAGATAGAGGTTCACCGGGACGACGAGAGCTAAATCGTCCTGCGGGAAGGACGAACGCGGATTCGAAGCCACAGGGTTGCTTCTTGTGCGGCGGTCCTCACTAGGTAAGGGATTGTCCGTCCAGACAGAAACTCATGGCGATGGTAGTGTAGGAACCAGCTGAGGAAGTTGAGACCAACACCGAGGAGGTAAGAATCAGTGCTTTGAGGATCGGAGCAATGGTTGTCCAAGATCCGCCTGTTACGGACATCGAGAGCGATGTCCAAGTTGGGCGGGGAAGAATTGTCAGGCCTGGGTCAGCCCGATTCAGCCCAAGGCCCACTGGGCCGAGAGGAGACCCAAATCCACGCGGCGACACAAGGAACGGAGGCCGTTTGCTGAGGGAATTCACGCGGTCAACTCACAATGTTGACCAAAGCTTGCCTCCCTTCCCGACCTTCTCGGACGCACGCGGCTATGGGCGACGCGGAGAGGGTTCTTCGACCGCAAGCTCCGTGGATGAGGCGACGACATCGTCGTCTTCTTCGCAAAACATGGACGACGCAGAGCATTGCGGACGGCAGGCGCTTGAGCATAGCGGAAGTATCTGGCAGGAGGTGCCCTAATTGAAGCAAGGACGAGGTCAATGCGGAGGCGTCGAGGCGGCGGCTAGCTTCAATAAAAGCCGCGGACAGGACGAGAGAAGGGGATCATCTCCATCTTCAGTGGAAAGGAAGGAGAGTCTTCGGGAGCTTTGAGGGGAATTTTGGGTGAGAACAACGGTCGAAACAGAGAGATTGTAACCGGTGATCGGCGAATCACCGATGAGGGAGGGGAGAGGGACGCCGACGACCAGGGGGTCGTCTACGACGGAGAAGAGTGAGAGCTGTAAGTTTGCTGTGCCAATAAAGCTTCCTTCTTTCACCTCCCCTGTTTTCGAGTTCTGTTTTGGCGGCGACGATTTCAGTGTTTCCGGCAGCAGGAGTCTCTCTGGACGAGAGTCTGAGGGAGGTCGATGTCCATCTCTGCCGGCATGACTTTCCCGGCGAACTCACGAACGCAGCGGCGCTTGGCAGAAGCAGCGATGCAGGTGGCGTTGCGAAGCGAGTAAAGAAGACGACACCAAATTTCGATTTTGATTGGGTCAAAATCAAAATTGAAATCCAATCGAAGCAGATTTTGAAGACTGACGTCCACCGGACGTCAGCGATTCGGATTAATTCAGCAAAGGAAAATTTGGCGAATAAAATCCGAGCTGTGTGCTTTTGACTCCGGTCAAAATCAAAGTAAAATCTGATTTAGGGTTGATTTCGTTGACCGAGAGGTATTTTTGTATTAGGGTTCCGGATTTCCTGAAATTAGGGTTAGGGTTTTCCGTGCGAACTGTAATTTGGGGACAAAAATTAATCAGGGAGTAGAGTTTCTAATTTGGGGTGAGATTTTGCACGGAAACCTTAGGATCTCATGTCGATCTAGTGTTTCGTCGGGGAACATTAAACCGGGGTGTGACACTAATTAACTGATAGGATCCGCAAGCGTACGATCTATCGAAGTAGTAAATAATATCGTTCCCACAGGGAGCAAGTGTCAAGTACCGACCTTTGGTGTCATTGAAAGCTAGATGAATTAATTACAAATTAAGAAAATGGACTATCTAAATTAGACTTTAAAAATCGACTCAAGAATTCGGCAACTAGTAGGAAAAATTTCTTGCTTTATAAAAGTTCGGAACCATTGGTTTCACTACGTTGATTGAATAGTAATGTAAAACAATGAATCATGATTTAAGGAATAGATAACAGATTACCTTCTCTTGAAGCATAATCTGATGGTAAATTATTTAAGGCGATAAATCCTTCGGTACGGATTACCTTCTCTCAAAGCATAATCCGGTGCCTACTTAAGCTAATTTTCTACTCTCGTAGCAAAAGTAACTTAAGTCAGACCCAATGAGATCTATGATGATCGTGAGTCCTCGAGTAACTTTGAACGACTCTCGTAATTCAAAGTCACAAGCTAAGATTGGGCAATCGAGTGTTACGATTCACCTCTCGGTACTTCTCGTAACACTTAATACATACCAATGCTTAGCCAAAACACTAATACACAATAAGCACACCCAATCATAATAAGCAATTTACTTAATAAATCCACTGAGATTCATTAATCGTGTTTTACATAAGAAGAATTTTCAACGGGCTACGCCTAAGTCCCGAACAAGGGTTTACTCAACCAAATACATTATACAATATTTGAAAACCCTAGAAAATAAGTTCGAAAGTTAGGGAAATTACAAATCGAGGTTAAGAGACGATGGATATTTGGTTTCCTCTCGAAAGCCCAAGGAAATCTGTCGAATCGAACCCTCAAAGTGGAAAAATCACCTGTCTTCGCCCTAGCCGCCTTCCTCACGAGATCGAACCCTGTAACCGCCTGAAATTCACGATTATATACTTCAAACGAAGCTTTGGGCGGTTAGGAAGGTTGATTGGGCATTTTCCCCAATTTTCTGGCATATGGAACGTCCAATTTGGTGAAGAAACAAGCAACGGTTGCGATCTGCAAACGCGATCACGGGCGTGCTAACGAACATGGCCATGCCGTGTCGGGCTCGGTAGACTGCAGGTAAGGGAACACGGCCGTGCTTCTGGACACGAGCAGGCCGTGTTCAGTTCTGTAATTTCGGAATGCCCGAACACGGGCGTGCGCACGGCGGTGATGGCTTCGGCGAATTTCGGATTTATGTTGAGCACGACCGTGACGGATATCACGGCCAGGCCATGCTCAACTCGTTTAACGCAGATTCTGAAGCCGTGATGAACACGGCTATGATCACAGGCACGGGCAGGCCGTGTTCTCCATAGAAAACTCCAAAGCTCTGAAATCTTGCCTGTGACTTCGCCGAACTGTGATGAATCTTTTCATAACATTAAATCTTCAAAATTCTTCACGAAAATGTAAAGAAATGACCTGCATTTCACAAATAAACGAAAAAGAATAAAGATTCCATACTTTACAAGAAAAGAAATCAAAGTTTGATATAAAATAGAACTTAAGCCTATAATGATGGTATAAATAAGACTCTAAATCTTATAAAAATAATACATATCATTAACCTACTGTCAAATTGATCCAAACAGCAAGGAAACTTCCGTATGGGTAGGATTTTAGACCACGTAATTGTGCTAATCAATGCTCTAAGTAACTAAAAAATTGCCTAACTTCAACTACTTGGTTGGTAAAGTGTAGTAGATGTGAGCTTGGATGACTATAAAGCATATGAAATGAGAAGCAGATTACAAATTTGATCGGGGAAAATTTTGAGTAACTATGTTCAATTAATATTATTTATTTTTGTTATTAAATTGTTAAGTATACACACTTGAAACTTACCAAGAAATTATATTATTGAGGGGTTGCCAAGCTTAAAAGTAAAGGGGCATTTATACTAGCCTAATTTATTGATGGTCTAATTGTCTTTGATAAAAAAAATTTACTCAAATTCACGCTCTTAAAATGATTTTCATTTGTTCAAAAATAATATATAGTATTTGATTTTAATACAAGTTAGATTTGTAATAATCTAAACTAAAGTTAGAATTGATTTTATTTGTGGATCTCAATAGATTTACCTTACTAGGGTGAAAATAATACCACTAAGAGCTCCTCATCAACTTAAAAGAAGGCAAAAATTTAGGATTTGTTTAGGTATCCTTCCTCTTATCCTCAAATTAGGACAAGATTTGAGTTTTGAGTTTTCTATATGCAACGTAGGCAGGGTTTGGGTCGACTTTGAGTTTAAACATGAGAGTATCCAAAATCTAAATTAAATATTTAATATATTAATTTATCATTTATCTAATTCAATTTACCCTAAATTCCTAATTTCGAGTTCACAAGATGGCCCCTTCTTCACTTAACTCTAATCTCAACCCCAGCTCTGAACTTTGAGCATCCTCAGCTCTCCGCTTTGGTAATTCAACCTCAACAACGCCACTCTTGAGACATGACTTCAGGTAACCTTCAACTCTGAGTTCTCTACTCTTCGGTTAGCTCTTTGCTGATGATTCTTACCCAAGTTCAGATAGAAGGTATTAGCAATTGAGTCAAATTTGGGTATTGAGCGAAAATACAGGTACTTGATATGTTACCATTCCTATAAGGAATGCATGAGAAGACTACCTTGAATAACTTAGGTGGAGTTATTTATAGCACTTAATCACATGGATGAGTTGCCACTTTAATTAATACAAATATGACTCTTATTCATAAGGTATGTAAACTTTATATAATATTATCTTGGATAGTGGTCCCCCTTACATAATATATATAATCTAGAGTTATTTATAAATTAATATTATTTAAATTAAATTATAGCTCTGTTCGGCTTAATAATTTTATAACTTGTGTTGTATTATATTGTGCTACATTATCAAAATTTATAAGATGTTTGGTTAATAATTTTTTAATTATTATCAAAATTTAAAATAATAAATAAATATTTTATTTAAAATAATAATATATTTTATTTTTCTTTAATATTAAAATTTTAAATTATTTAAAATAATAATACTTAAAATTTTGAAGAAAATCATATGTATTATTTGTTTAGAGAAGTAGAAACTGTAAAAAAAATATTAAATTACAATTTTTCTAACTTTTATTTTATTCTGCTTTTACTTTTATTTTTTATTACTAAATATTTTTAACTACTTTTTGCTTAAAAGCTACTTAAAAACATGATCAAATAAAGCTAAAAAGGATAGTTGAAATCTCTATGCCAATTGTGTGAACTAATTTCTCGAAGCATGGACTAGTTCATCCTCGTGGCTCTTTTTGGCTCTATTTGGTAAAAGAAATAAAAGTATAATTGTAATTTCAAAATTCTTATAAACTAGCTGCTACATTTTTTTAATATCTAATAAGTTTATACTTTTAAATTTATAATAATAATATTTATAATAATAATAATAATAATATGTTACAGCCAGTATCGCTAAGTTTGAATCTAGTTTTCAAAAACAAAAAAAAAGGAGGCAAGAAAAAAACAACTTTTTGGATGTAGCACAAGGCTAACAATCCCCCAGGAGAGCTACAGATACAGATTATGAAATCTTACAAGTGAATAAGCTCCAATGCTCATCAAAATGGCATCGATTGTCTCAGCGATCACGAGATTCTTCGGCTGTAAGGTGCCAGAATCCATCCCTGATTTGAATTTGTTCCTCCAAGTATAAAAGAGAGGCTGCTTCAATGATCATTCAATCCTGACTGAAACTAATCTCCAAGAGGAAATACTGATAGAAAAAACAGCAAGGTAATAACGCTATACTAAATAAGTGGACTAATGGCGGTGGAACATGTACAAGTGTGTTCACTTTATCGGCCCTCTGTGGTAAAAGACACAGAGATGGAATTCCGGGAGCAGTCTTCAGCTATGCTGGAAAACAGAGAAGCCTTGGTAGTATCAGAGGCGGTGCAGGTGGTCTTCGTGAGCGTTGAAGCAGATGCGGAGGTCCATTTGCCGACCCTTCCTCGAGTTCCTGGCACCCCTGGCCTTGGCAAGGAGAAGGAATCAGTAGATAGCATCAGGTGGACAGTGTACATGTCAGGCCGATCGGTGACTATGGCTTGGCAGCACAGTAATGCTATCTGGATGCAGAGCGCAGCTTCTTCCTCGGTCCATGAAATTGTAGGATCCATGATCTCCAGTGAATTGCCTTTCTCAAATTGCTTCCATGCCTTGAAACAGTCAGAACAGCAAAATCAACTCAGTTTTTGCCTAGATAAACAACTAGAGGACTACTATCTTGTATCTGTACTTTTTGATGTTCTATAATTGCCGAAGGATGCCATTTTTCATAAGATTAATGAACTCACATAGCTCAATAGGTCAGCCTTTTCTTCATCCTGCCTCCTGTCGAGATTTTTCCTGCCACTCACAATCTCTAGAATCAATATCCCAAAACTGAAGACATCGGCCTTTGCTGACAAATAGCCATTCATTGCATACTCTGGAGCCATGTATCCACTGCAAAGAACCAAGTTTACTGCGTCAGAAGCATACAATAAGTTCAGTAAGAAATCAGATCTTGCCTTGAGAGAAAACTCACTAGGTACCAGAAATTTTGAAGGTGTTAATGTGTGTATCATCCCCTTGGAAGAGTCTTGCCATGCCGAAGTCGGCGATCTTTGGGTTAAGTTGGTCATCGAGCAAGATGTTGCTTGCTTTAATGTCCCTGTGGATGATCTTCACTGGAGATTCTTCGTGCAGATACAGAAGGCCCTTCGCCACTCCCACAATGATCTCAAAACGTTTTGACCAATTCAATATTCTTGATGTGTTCTTCTCTGATTACAGCAGCAAAATCAAATATGTTAGGATGTATATTGCCATTCATTTTTTTTTTTTTGGTTTTTCAGAGAATTTTTGGCACATAATGGATACAGTGGAGAAGAAGAACAAAACTTATTTCTGTTTAGTTAAACCAGCTTAAACCTCAAAACTAGTTTGCTTTACAAGCAAATACAATGATCTCTAGATGCAAAAGATGATCCGCATAATATAAAATTTGATGGAACACCAATGCAAGGTGATCCTAATAAATTTTGGTTATTTCAGATCACATGAAAATGAAGAGATCATTACAAAGCAAGTGATTGAACTCAATCTTGAATTGTGAATTCAGCTGGGGACATGAATACCAAGTTTTGCTATTGTCAACTGAATACACTACAAAAGAAAACTATAGAGCAAGATGCTAACCAAAAAGGAAGTGATCAAGGCTTCTGTTTGGGAAATAAGGATAGACGAGCATCTTGTGATCAGATGCAATGCAGCAGCCGAGCAGTGACACCAGATTGCGATGCTGAACTTTGAGTAGTAGCTTCACCTCATTAGTAAACTCGCGCACTCCCTGACGAGAGTTCAATGACAATTTCTTCACTGCTATCTCTTGACCATTTTCCATCACCCCCTATCATTTTTTCAACATTCATTAATGGAAGTCCATGATCGGTTAATCAGTTTTTTCAACATCAATTTCTATGTGAAGAGGATTGCAAAAGCATTTGTAACTCTTTATAGTTTGGTATTTCTACTTCTCTACGATTTTGCTGGAGGTTCCTGATTCATTAAAGTATCAGATTTCATATCAGCATGAATCCAATCGATTTGAATGTGAACAAGCTTGATAGTGTTCCTTGAATTGATCTCCACGGTCGGATGAGCAACAGGGATTGCTTCTTTCCTCTGAAAAAAGGAAGCAAGCGAATTTTGTAGAGCTAATTTCGTACAGGTCAACGCTACCTTGAGACTTCCGAATGAAATCGAAAGAAGAATAGTTGGAAAGAATCCCTAACTCGTATCAACAAAGGCGAAGTCAATGAAGTTTCATGAGTGCTTTGATGAAAGCTAAATTACTCCTACCGGGGGCAACTAGAAGCAGCAAAAATTTGAACGCACTGGCAGCTCAAGAATCAAACCGCTCCGATCGATTCGGAAGGATAAATCTCAGAAGATCACGATAATTAAGGGAAATGGCCGCAATAACCGCTTTTTAATCGATTAAAGGTAAAGGTACCTTGTAGACGGGACCGAAACCACCCTGACCGAGAAGATTAGCTTCCGAGAAGTCATCGGTAGCTACCTCCAGCTTCTTTAGATCAATGAACAAGCTCCACGACGACGACGACGACGATTGCTGCTCCCCGTTCTCGCCGCCGCCTCCCTCTCCCTCTCCCTTGCCCCTCCTCCTCCTCCAGCATCCACACATCAAAAGGCTCATCTGGTGATCACAGAGGAGACAGCTACACATACACACACAAACAAACGATAGAAAAACATAGAGGGGCCATGAGCCGGTGCAGGATTATGACTGAGTCAATGACGAGGCAAGACGCAAATGAAGGCATTGCTCGCAAAGGAGAGATTTGGGGGTTTCGTCGTACGCGTAACCAACAAAGGACGAAGGATTGAAGAAATGAGCTTGTTGGTCAATTGCTGTCGCCATCATCTGTAGTGTAGTCGCCGTCCGTCCCATGACGATGCTTCAAAAGCAAATTTGTGGGGGAATTTTCCTCCGAATTGTTGTAGAAAATTGGAAATTTGGACTAGTCGCGCCACTGTAAGAAGAGTTGACCCGGGTTCATGGTAATTGTGTAAAAGTCCATCATGAATTCGCGCAAAGATGAAGGTCAACAAAAAGAGCGTGTCGCATGCAATAGCACGAACATTGACTATGATCCGAATTCACTTAAAAAGTGGACTGATAATAGTCAATGGCGGTCGCCTTTAAGCAACTATCTCTACTAAAATTTATGATATATATACATCAACAAATAAATAGATTTGACCACAAAATTCAACTATAGAGATTATGTCATTATGAGAATGAGAGTTAGTACGACTCTAGAACCCGATTAAAAGTTAAATGCAAAAATCTGTAGCTCGATTAGAGTCTTGCAAAAGGAAAATAATAACTCATGTTCTTGGCTTATCAACAAATCTAGACATGTATAAAGCTATAAATATAACTCATGTCAACTCTAGTTTGACCAATAGTGGCGGCCTTAATGGTCAAGTTAGAGTTAAAAAAATCCTTGCATAGTTGGTATTGAGGTAGGCCATTTTGTAGTATTTATGTAAAGATAGATGAATAACACTAGTATTGACATTACCGTGGGTGAAGCCCTACCGCATAGTTTTCTTAGTTCTAATATTAGTCTCAAAGAAATATAAATTAACTCATTGCATGGATATGATTCTTCGAATACTATTGGACCAATAGTTCCTCGATGCTCTTTTGACCATTTAAGACAATTAAGAATGTTTACCATACAGAGTGTCAATTTAAAATTTATAAAAATTTAAAAATCATGTAAAAAATTTTGCATATCCAGAAATCCTTTATTGTTATTATTATTATTATTTAAAAAAAAGCTCTTTTAGTTTTTGACATTTTCTTCTTCAATTTTCATTAGACTCTTGATATTTCAAGGAAGTATTTGTTATGATTACTTCTTGCTCAAACAATAGTACTATCATCGAATTCTTATATGTTCCAAGGCATTTGGGGTTGCTTCCGTGGCCAGCAACAGATCAAATCTGCTTTTCTCGGGAAGCAGATCAATTGTTGCTTCCCGCAGGCAACAGCGCTTCCGTCTCCTCGCTTACGCCTCGAGCCTCCTCTCTCGCATCCACCGCACTTCATCCGCCGCTCCCGTCTCATCGCCATTGTCCGTTGCTCTTCGTCGCCGTCGACTGCAGATCGTTGCCCGTCCGTCCGCCGTCCGCCGTCCGCTGCAACTCCTCCCGCCGTCCGCAACTCCCAGCGACATATCCGCTCCAGATCCAGCTCGGAGACATATCCGTGTACGCAAAGCTTCTCAGCGACCGCTCGGCAATTGATTTGGGGCTGTGAACCATCGCCGGCGATCCGTGAACCAGCTCCGCAGCCAACGCCGGCGTCTTCTTCATGCATCGCCCGTCTGCTTCCTTCCCATCCAGTGACCAGCTCCCGCAGCCAGCGCCCGCCTCGGCCGGCAACCAGCTCCCCCCTCGGCCGGCGAGCTTCTAGTCCGACGACGCGAGCGCCCGCCTTCCGCAGAGCTCGCGTCGAGCGAATAAGACCGAAGGAGGGTTAACTAATTATTTAATTAATTATTTAACTAATTATAATTTCTCTACTTCTATAAATTTCTAATTAATCCTAAATTTTATAATTATTTATTTTCTAGTATTAATTAATTAATTAATTAATTAAGATAAAATATTGAGCTCTAAATTTATAATTATTTATTTTCTATTATTATTTTCTTTTCAATTAACTCTTTATTTAACTAATTATTTATTTATTTTCTTTTCTCTATTTTGTAATTTCTCTTCAATTAATCATAAATATTATTTTTATAATATTAACCCTAAATTTTATTTAGGGTAAAATATTATGAAAACTCTAAATTTTATAATTTTATTTTTATTTTTATAATTTTTACTTAGATAAATATCAGACTCGACTTAATATTACAGCATAACAATTTATTCTGCTTAGTAGCACAGTTATTGAACCAAATAGTTGAGTACTTTCCTAGCCAGCAGAAGCTAAAAGCAGACTTTCCTAGCCAGCAGAACCTAAAAGCAGAAGTAACCCCGAACTGGGCCTTTTCACCCTCCGAGGATCACAAAATATTTTTCATAGACCAAATTAAATAAACCAAAGGATCAAATTACAAAGAATTAATATCAGGGGCAACATTCAATCAAGTTAAATCAAAATTTAAGAATTGGCACATAGCCTTAAGAGTTGTAAAGTCAAGGGCCACAAGAAAGTCAACATTTTTCTGTTTAAAAATTTTAATTGATTTATAATATTTTTTTTAAAAAAATTTTTGTCATCTTTTTACTTAGGGCCTGTTTTGGCCTCGCTTTGAAGCTGATTTTAATCAGCTTTTAAGCATAAAAGCAGTTAGAAAAACTGTTTGGTAATAAAAAATAGAAGCAGAAAAAAGTAATAAAAAGTAGAAGCAGAAAAAAACAATAAAAAGCAAGGTAATGAAAGCTACAATTTTTTGCTTTTACAGCTTCTGCTTTTCTAAAAAAAGTAATTTATATAATTTTATTTAAAATTTTAGGTATTATTATTTTAAATAATTTAAAATTTTCACATTAAAGAAAAATAAAATATTATATTATTTTAAATAATTTAAAATAATATATTTATTTATTATTTTAAATTTTGACAGCAGTGAAAAAATTATTAACCAAACATCTTATAAATTTTAACAGTACAACACAGTACAATACAACACAGTTTAGCATAATTATAAAGTTATTAACAGTGGGGCCAAACATACCCTTAATCATGTCATATCAAGTTATCACTTAGCCATATGAATATAACCTAGAACATAACCTAAAACTAGGGTGAAGTATTTTTTTTTTTTTCAAATCAAGCTGAACCTACCCATTCTGAGAAAACCTAAAATCAACCCTGGACTGATAGAACCTATCAGTTAACTGAATTTTTAACACAATTGACCATTAATTTTTAGTTAACCATTGACGAAGTTGGTGAGCAATGATAACGCGAGTGAACGGTAATAGGTGTTGGCATGTGGTGACAAACGCTGGTGAGCAACGACGACAATGGATATTGGCAAGTAGCAACGAGTGCAGATGAGGAGGCATAAGTCAAAGCAGCACCCGACTAGTGAAAAGGGTTACCGGGTTAGCCAATTAAGGCTCCACATGGCTAGTTAGTGAAGAACCACAATTGAGTAACCCTAGTTTAAATTATAAATAATAATTAATAACTAATTATATATATTCTATAAATTATAACTGGTTTAATTGATTAACCACCAGTTTAGCCAAACCCCATCCCAGTCCCAAAGTGAAAATTGACCTGTCTAAGAAAAAAATGACCAATGAAAAAAAAGCATTCGGTTTGATTAACCACATAACTAATTTAATTTGATTAATGAACCGCACTTCAACGGTTCACTTTTTTTTTTTTTTTTTACAGACCTCTACCTAAAACCTAGGATTGGATTGTTGAACCTTCATCTAGTCCGGTTCAAATAGGGGAACTTTGGAAAAGGATGGTGGTTGATCTGCTAAAATTTAATAATACCCATACCCATCATCATTAACCACAGATTCGTATAATAAAATATTAGTTGTCAACCAAAGATACAAGGATACGAACATTTGCCAGGAATAACCAATGAAACAAGTAACTAGAGTTGGCAGAATTCAATTTGGTTGCAAGTCTACAACTAGTCCAAACTAGTGAGTTTGATTGAGTCTGCACAGATTCAGAGTACTGAGTTCCAGCCGACTATAATTTAACTAATGTTTATAATTTTCCAGCCTCATCAAAGATTTGAGGAGTTACGCCACTTGCATCTATACCTGAGTACAAGAGAGAAAAGATGCGCCACCTGCATCCGTGAATTTCTCTACAAGCATGTCCAAGGACTGATGAGGGAAGATCGTTAAAAATATTACAGAACCAAACAAGTAGATCTGCCGTGTATCAACTGGGGATGATGAATTTCCCAACTACAAGTATCAGCCTCAGCTTTCTCAAACCTAGTTGCTATTACATGATGCAGAGCTATAACATGAGGATTCTCGCAAACTTTCAAGCTTGAGCTAAGATTTAGGAACAAGAGTCAAGCATATCCAGCCATTCCGACAGTTGCGTTGGTTTTGTTGATCTTGCGTGATGCCTGATCTGTAGCTTTTGCAAAGTACATGTAGTAGTAAACGTTAATAATCATAGTGAAGACCACAAAGACGGCACCTGCGATAAAGACACCTTTCCTCAAAGATTCACAGGTCCAGTTTTGAGCATAGACTACATGGCGGTACTTGGTATGATATGCATTTTTAGTAGCACCAGCTATTAGACATGACTCCGCAATTAAGAAAGAAGTCCTGACAAAGAATAGTAATGGTGATTTACAATCAATTATAAACATCTTAATAAAATCAAATCAATGTAGATAAATGCAGTTTATAGGAAGGGAGGATCACCATGAAGCTGCAAAATATATTATTGACCAGGCTCTATTTCCACCTGGAGCTAACGGTTTGCCAAAGCACATGCATTTGGTAATACCCATAAGCAGTGATTGGCTTGACAAAAGAAACAAGAAAGAACCAACTCCGTAACCAGTTGCTACATCCGAATCATAAACACAATAAGTGGCATTGAAGTTGTCCGTCACTATAGTACCCTGTGGTGCAGAAAAAAAGAAGATGAGAGGCGCAATCAGCAGTCGGACAGGAATAAAAAAAACTACAGGATATGCATATGCAACAATTTTTGTATTCTACATGATGCTAAAATATTGTATAATATAGTCACCACTGAATTGACGAGTTATCATAACCTAAAATAGGCTTCTGAAATGAGTGGATTTGGGCCATTTTGAACACACAATTGACCTTTAAACATGGAGAAACTATCCTAGAAATGGCTCACAGTGTAGCATGTCAAATGGATGAGGAAGGTCAGCTACTAGTTGAGACAAGAAAGAAAAAACCCACATTGCTTCAATCCCTAAGAAGAATTCAGATCTCAGAGATCTTTCATGGAGAGCTATTTGTCAAAGTGGGCAATGTAAAATGCAAGAGGAAGGTGTTGTCACTAGTTGAAATTTTGTCATAGTTACTAAAGAAAAGGAACAAACATGTATTGAGACGACCGAAATGGCAAGTCATATGAATCAGCCGGCAAGCTCCCTCAGTCCCTCTCCTTCCCCGTGCCCCTCGTCCCATAACAGGAGCTCCCTCTTGTCACTCTGCGAGCTCCCTTCTTGCTGCCCCTCCCTCCGGTTCCCTTGCGAGCTCCCCCCTACTTGCTGTTGCTCTCTACCCCGTCGAGTTCCTCGTTTCCCTTACCAGCATGCTACAGGTGCTATGACAGGCCCAGCTAAGCTACACTCGAGTCAACACCACATTAAGCTCCAATCTCCAATCGGCTTAAATTGAGTTTGACACGACTCAATAGAGTGGAACCATATTACTCCAGAACTCAGACAACAACTAATTTACTAAACACCTTCCACACAGCTTTGTTGCTCCAGCAACTGCACTCCTAAAGACACTCTTAAGTTTTTCTAGCAGCTGCGCAGCTAAGCGAGCACCTTCTACAGAGCTTTTATGATTTTTTATGATTGAGTACAGAAAAGGACCGTGTATCAGAACATGTGGAGAATACAAACCCTGGGTTATGGGTTCTGACTGTATTGAGAAAGCTGGAGGACGTGGTGATTGTGGAAAGATAAAAAATTGGATGCAGAAATAACAGAACATGTTCAGGTATTGTAAAAATACCAGAGTTAGTGTTGTGGTAATAACTATTTACTGGCGAGAAGGGACATTCAAGGTATAGTCAGAATAAAATATAATAGAAAGATTGGAACTAGTGCTATATCTAGCATTAAACAATCAAAGACAGGGTGGTGTTTGTTAAGGCCGATAAATATGACATTAAGAAAAGTAAATTCTACCGCCGGATTTACAAGTAAGAAATAACCAGGATAATCGTAAGATCTACCAATCCTCAAAGCAAAAGGAACTAGACAAGGTCCCATGAAAATAATGCATGTCAGATTCATGTCTCCGCCACATCTGTTACCCTAATTGATCCTTTTTCTCATCTTTTCGAAATGAAAAAAATTGACATGAGAGCCAAACGGAAAAGAAGTTGCACCTCGAGATTCGCTTCAACCTTAAGCAGAAATACAACGCAAACCAAACCATCATCAGGACTATCAAAAGAAAAAAAAATGAACAATAAGCAAACAAATCCAAGTCTGCATCTCTCCAACCTAATCCAACCTCTCAATCCCTTAGAAGTAGATGCTTAGAAGCAAGATCTAGATTCCACAGACAAACAAGAGAGATAAGGCAGATCAGCTCCACCCTGAGCAAGAACAAGAACCATGGAAGCTATCCGAAATGGCGACATAGGAATGCTAAAAGAAGCTACTAGGAGATGTAATGGCGACCATCTTAACGTACAGTGCTCCTGCGTCGCTCCGCCGCTATGGCGAATCCAAAGGCGCTGAGGCTGAGCGCGATCACCAAGATGTGCACCAGCGTCGATCCTTTCCCTTCCATTGTCTCTCTCACTGCACACACTGCGCTAGTGTGCAGTGTGTGAGGGAGAGCGTCGATTGATTGTAAAAGGAGGAGAAGCACTTGCGAACAAGAATCAAAGCAATAGTTATTTGGTGTGCAGCCTGAGCCACAAGCCACCACAACGAACATGAATTATATGAAACGTGTAAATCCGTACAACGGGTCCAGTCTAAAGTTCTTTGATCATTGCGAGAAGACGACTTTCGTGGCTGGCCAATCACACCCGAACAAACAGACGCGCCGCGTTGCTGGTGCCCTGACCCTCGCGTCAAACTGGTTGCAGTTAGGCGACCTGCCCGAGGCCAGCTGGGCCCCAAGAATGGGCTTTGCTGGGCTCATCATCCACGGTCTGTGAGATCTGCTCGGCGCGTAGGTAAGAGTTGTTAAATTTCCGAGCCACCTTTATAAAATAAACATTCGAATTGAACCAACCTGACCGGGTCGGTTCAGATGATGTGGTCTAATTTCCGGGTTGATTAGGGTTGTTCGTACGGCTTAAATTACGAAAAATCAAATACAAAAATAAAATAGGAATTTTGTTTTATTTTTCACGCAGGCGACTCTCGAGTCTCGACTGCTGTTCTCTAGGTTGAAGGGCCGGCCTCTGGCAGATAGCCGGAGATCGGAGCCGGGAAGGGACAGAGCAAGATGCATTCGCTTCTGTACCGCCTGAACACCCTCTTCACCTTCGCCGTTCTCCTCCTCGCCGTCCTCTGCGGCGCAGCTTCCTTGCTCGACGCCTTCAACTCCCCCCTCGCGTCCTCCTCCTCCTACGTCCAAGCCCAAGCCCAGGTACTCGTTCGTTCTGTCCTCTCGTGTAATATCTTGGCTCCTTATCTTCATTCGTCGGTCGGATTGACGAGTGCGACTGTGTTTCTATTGTTGATCTGCGTTCTTTTCTATGTTTGTTCTTTTTATCCGTGTCCTTGTGAGACGACGCTTACATGCCGGTGGTTTCGACTCACGGAGTGATGCGACTCGTAGATCCGACGTTTTTACGTTTGATTCTGTTGTTGCCGTCGTTTTTTTTACTTCGAAAGGAATCAACATGGCTGCTTTGAACTTAATTGCTGCTTTTTTGGAAAAAAAAATATATATAGGTTTTTCCTGCTAGAGGCGGGTGAATAATTCATGATTTTGCACCAGATTTTGTATGGAGTCGCTAAATACCATCTTTTGAATCGAGTTGCTTGCTCAGCAACAATCAGCAAATGGGCTGAATTGATCATTTACGTGGATTGCTAACCTCTAGAGTTATTCATGTTATTACAAGTGAAAATTAAATTATTAGCATTTACCCGTGTAGATCCAATGTTTTGGCTTATATCCTTCGACATGAATTGATCATTGGTTCTTCCATCAAACTATTCTTTTGTAAAATAAGGAAATTAAATTTAATAAAAGAGTGGTCTTCTATTAGTAGATCTTTTCTTTGTTTAGGTCTTTTACCCTGCTAATATTCGCTCTTGAAGTATCTTTTTGTCCTATATTAGGAGGGTAAGTGGGAGTAGTCGGGGTTTAATCCTTTTACTAATAGCTAAGATCTTTTTTAGTTGAGCTAAATGGTATCGTCAGAACTAAATAATTGTGTCTGCTTAGATAATGAATTATTCATTTCTTGAGTTTTTCTGAGGTATAACAAAGGTAACTAAGATTTCCACTTTCCACCCACATATCCATGAAAAACTGCCTAGTTGATTTGATTTGGAACCATGCTGAAGATAGAAAATAACAGCTGAATTGAAGCAATTATCAAGCAGCTAGAAATCACCAATGACCACTTCAGGAGATATATAAATCAGTTAAAACAAATAACTACTCTAGATGCTCATTGATCACTAATTGGGCTTTGATAGTTGTTGGGAGTCTTCTTAAATTTGAATATAAAAAATCTTCTTTGTATGTCCATGAGTATCGCTAATCTTTAGAGTTATTCACATTAAGGTTTAGAATCTTGGTCCATACCAGTATTGAATGAGACCTTTACACATCAGATGTACTGATGCTATGCTATGATAGTACTAAACATACTACTGGACTTATCTTAGATTAGTACATGCCGTTGTACTATTATATACCGTTGCACTCGTTGGTACACCCTGATTTTCAAAATCTTAATTCAAATGATTCCTTTTGATCATAGAAATGTTTTGAAACCCTCTTCTCCATGGAGTCCACAAATAGGAGTTTGATTGGTAATGAAGGTAAACAATATCAATCGAACTATACATAGATGAACTGGACACCATTCAACAAAGCATGCAAAAGAAGTATATGGAATCAATTGAAAATAAAGAAATAGATTGATGTTGTTAACACACTTTCCTACCTAGAGTAGTTAGAGGGCTCATGGACTTGGATCGTTTGATTGGAATGTAAGATCCTTAGATCATACTATTGTTTTAAAAAATAATATTTCATATAAGGATCTTATCCAAATAAAATTTGCATGTTATATCACATCCAAATCCAAGAGATAATATAATTATATTAGTGGGTTTACTAATTGCTATTACTAAAATAGTAGTTAAACCAAGTTGTGACAAATAGTGATTGTTGAGGTGTATATGGACTGAGACAATAATTCGCAAAAAAATAGAATCATTCATTGGTGAGTAAACCTCTTTAATGGATTGAGAAACATATATGCATGCTACTTCTGAGAATAGTAAATTGGCTAACGATAATGTTAATGTGGAGGGTGGAAAACCATCACGCAAAATAATACAATGAGAGTCATGGATTTATAAATTGCAATAATTATTAAATTGTGGTGTATTGCATATATGGTCTTAGCATGGTTGTTAGAATGATATATAATTAATGACTCTTGATTCAGGTTAATTTGCATGAGTCAACTAATTCATAGGACTTCACTAACAAATTTAGCCAAGTTTACCAAAAACAATTCTACACCCAATAGATTGATACTCACAATACACTATTTTTTTTATTAGTATTAGAGTTAATTGCACTTGTGAAGTGAGATTGAATCCACATGAGTTAGTATTGACCCCTTATCATCTAATGAGCCCAACTGTCGACACTACCATGAACTTGTTCATATTTTGCAATTAAGATCAAGATGGGAGATGGGACAAGAATAGGAATAAGACAAACAAAACAATTGTCGGAAGTGATCAAGGTGAGCATGAAGTTTCACTTCTTCTTCAGGTAAGAAAACACAAAGGACACCTCCAATGACATGAACACCCCACTGGCCACTATTACTCCCATAAGGCTGCCTTCTGGCTTCATTCTGGACTTGTCACACCATGAGAAGGCGGCTCAAGAGGAGATTCAATACCTCCATTGCCCATGCCCAATGCTAGATCATGTCTAACCAAACCCTACAATCTTGTCATCAGTGGAGGGGAAAGATCTATATGAGCTTGTGCCATTAAGATTGTAGGTTTATGTGCATATCTGTTAGGATTTTAGTAAAAAGTGGGATCTTTTGGATATCATGCTCAGGCCATAATGTTTGCAAATAGAACCACAACCTAGCTTTCGACAACTCGGTTCTTCCAAGGTCACGACCTCATCACCTCAAACTCTAGTGCTGGTTTCTCTTGTAATCTTTTCTCTTCTAAATATTTATGACATTTCCACAAAGGCTTTTTCTTGTAGCTTGTTGACTCCTTCAACTCTAGTGCTTCCATCTCTCATTCTACAACTTAGTTTTCTCTTGTTGATACTTATGTGCGCCAAATAGCATTTCTATATGTATACATACCTCTCTCTTTTACTCATACACAAATAAACATCATTTTTACCACCACATGTGGATGGGCACTTGCTATCTCTATTGCATATACGTGGATAGACTGCATTTACCTATAGCAGTGAGCATTAATCGGTAATTACTGATTTTTACTGATTTTACCAAAGGTGAAGATAAAATCGGTTTGGTAAATTTGGTAACCGTAAAAATTTTTATATTATTAGGTATTCGGTAACAGTAATGGTAAAAAGTTTTCAGCTTGGTAATTTACCGAATTATCAAAATTATTTTATATCAAAAATAAATATAATTAAATCTAAAGCCAACAACCCATCTGGGCCTCTAGCTAGGCTACTCACCTCATTTGGTTAGGCTACACAATCCACCTCACCTCCTTGGCTCGCCCATTTCCAATCACCACCTGTCGTTGCACCTCTAAAGGATACAATAGAAGATGTCTCCTGTTACACCTATTGAGGAAGTTGTAAATTAATTTTAACTATATCATATAATTTTTTTTTAAAAAAAACATTGCTTAGAGCTTGAAAATCAGACTATAGTAAAATACTAGGTTAAAAAAATAATCTAATATGATATAGTTATTTCTTCATGATATTAGATAATCTAGAAATTGAATTGTACTAATAATATAAAAAATTATATTATTATAAACAAAGGATTACATACACAAGTTGTTGATAAAAAAATTATAAAAATTATTTGTATTAAAAATAATATATAAAAAAAAAATCAAAATTACCGATTTTACTAATTTACCGATTGGTAATTTTTTATTCTGTAACAGTAACGGTAATAAAAATTTTTGCTCGATATAATCGATAAATCAATAATTGGTAAATCGAAAATTACTGATTGCTAACCCCTATTTACCTACCGGGCTGTCTCCTCTTTCCCTGTAGCATGAACATATATAACTTTTCTTGCTATATTACTTAATCTTTCTTATATATAGACATATGGAACTTCTTATATGTGCAAAGGGTACTTTCTACATGCAAAATTTGTCGTGAACTCAATGTTTCTTAATTTTTCTACCTTGAATTTTTTTTTGTGAACTGTTAATCAATTGTACTTGTGTATGTGAGATTTAACCCTAAATGTGTTAATATTGGTGTCATAGTTCTAAGATTGTTCTATATATGTATTTTTTTCTTCATAAATAATAATTAATTATCTTCTTTCCATCCAACCAATAGTATAGTAGGCTTATTGATTTTTGAAAGAATAATCAATCATGAATTTTGCTTGCTAGTTGCTACTATCTAGAAGTATTTGGATAAAGTATATTCTCTTGATATTCTATCTAGAAAGATCAGTTTGAGAGTATAGATACAAGCCAAGCTGAGTTTGATTGAGTTGCAATTACCAGCTATCACCTATTAACTTGAGGAAATATTTGCAAGACTGATTAATTAAAGAAAAACAACAAAGTCTGTGAGACTTGATATTCTATTGTTTAATTATTGTAGTAACGTGTAATGGAAGGAAAGATGCAAAAATGTGCTATGTAATTTTATTTGTAATGCTAATGTAAGCGTCTACATTTTGGTATCTTGGATGTCATTTGGTTAGTTTCAGTTTTTCATGTAGTTAGTTTCTGTCTACGTTTGTTGTCATTCTAGCGGTTAGTGAAATTAGTGATTGCCGCCCTGTCTTCTTTCCTAGTTTCCTATATTATTTTTTTGACAACGTTATCCTTCTTCCTAGCTTTCCCCATCCGCATCCAACCTTTTGCACCTTCCTTTTCCTTAGCCACCCTATCCTCTTTCACGTTCCCCTCCCCTTAGAAGTCTTCTTTTCTTCAACTATTCACATCTTTTCCTTCCCCCACCCAACACATACTTCTTTCATCTACAACCTTTTTATCTTCCCTTTGCACCTCCACAACCACAACTTTTTTCGTTCTACTACACTTTCTAGACAACAACATAGGCTTTAAGTCAGTAAGCCTACTTTCTTTCAGATTTATTCAGAAGTTTAAACTTTATGGCCTTGAAGTAGTTCACTCAATTTTTGTGAGGCATTCCACTTCTAGAGTTACTTTTACCTTGTTGAAGTTAATACTCCCAAGGGCTATTTTCATAGCGAGGCCTTGGATACCGAAACGCATCTGGAAACGCATCTGGAGATGTACTTTGTTACCAAACATGTAGGGCGCCAAAATTTTTTCTTGCAACTGAACTTGTTCAGATCCATGACTCAATTTGTAAATGTGAAATAATGTTGGCAAAGTCCTAAAATAGTTTGTTTTTGGTGTTTCTGAACGTGTAATTATGCATTGTTATAACATGGTAAATGTCCTTGCAAATGCTTTAGGATTTTCTTGATTTGTAAGTTAGGTAACAGGTGCTCAGCATGACTAATATCTATCTTCTAGCATGAGGGGAGTGTTAGAGACTATGTTTTGGGACATTTAGACCTGGATAGTCTCAGTTCCAGTGTAGTTAGTTTGTCTATATATGGGTTGAATATACTTCTTTTAGAGGTTAATGAAATTGGTTCTTCCTGTCAACCCTTACTTCTTGACTTACACATTTTTGGTCTCAAGAACACATGAATCTTCATTTTCAGTTTTTTAGGTTACCTTTTGACCATTTCCATTTCCATTTATAATGGGTTTATTCTGGTAATTAATTACTAAATTTCTATTCATTAGGAAATTATTGGTGAGACCTTGTTGTTCCTTGATAAATCAATTTGCAAATTTATTTATTTTACTGCCAATATTTTAATTATAGGTTTGAGTTTAATGACATATGATTAGAATACTATAATATTGCTGTGTTCACAGATTTTTTCGCAATTCCATGTTTACTCTTCCGATGGGTATTTATGCCCATTGTTAATACCTTCCTATTCTCTTTTTTCTTTTTTCTTTTTTTTTTGCTAAGGGCAAGTAAGAGATATTATTAATAAAAAGAGGAAAAAATTACATTGTTTTGGTTACAAAACACAGATTAAGAGGGTCCTACAAATTTTCAAAGAAAAATTTTCAAGAGTTACCCCAAAAATCAAGCTCTTAAGATGTCTGATATAATGGTCTACATTAGATTGGTGAATGCTGCATATATAATATAAACTAAGATTCATATATGCTTATATGTTGCACTGTGAGCAAAATGCCTCAGCAAGAGTAAGGACCATTATGTTAGACATGTTGAGAGTTTGTAACCAAGTATTTAAATGCCATCTCAGTACAGAGTAATGTGATATAATGTTTTAATAAATTAATAGGGTGCAGGTCCTATTATTCTGGACTTGGAGTTATGGTTGCAAGGCTTTCAGAGCATCAACCTTCTTAACTTCGATGTGTAAACTAAGTTTATGCAGAGAGCTAATCTCTCAGGTTCTTATAGTTTACTAATTATCCACATACACAAGTAGGTCAGCATTCACTTAACCTCTCCCAATACTTCAGTGGACCCTTGCCTGTGTCGTTCCTCAGTTTATTTCACAGGTCGTGTTAAATGGGAAGGACGATTTAGAAAGGAAAAGAATTGTGCTCCCTATTAGAAATTTCAACTGTCGAACAGTTACTGAGATCCCAGTTAAGGAAGCATCAATTTTTTTCTCTTATATTAGGCTTATCCCAACACCTTGTTATTCATCCTAACCTATTTAGAAATTTTTGCTTTGCAAATTGGTGTAGTTGAGAGGTTACCAAATTGGCACCTCACAACATTCTACTTTGGGCTTGGGTGCGGAGAAGATATATCTTGGTTAATTTCTACTGCTTCCCTGTTGAGACGTATAATTCAATCCAAATTGTGATGTGTTTTATGTAATTGTCTTTTTTTTTTCTTGCAGGTGTTGAAGGTTAATCGCATTCGGAAGCAGTTGAATGGGAATGATGAGGTTATTTAAGCTACTATTACCGTAAAATATTGGTTACATCTTTCTCACTCGTTACATTTTTTGCCATTATTTTTCAATTTCAATGTCTTTCTGTCCTTAAATCAAGTAGATAACAAGTGTTATTATCTGCAGAAGCCTAATGTTTTTGTTTGGAAAGGCCCATGATATTGCTTAAACTTTCTTTAGTATATTAAGCCATACACCTTCTGATGACTTTTCTGTTACAATATACTGCATTTTGGTTTGTATTAGCCTCTTAATACTTAAAATACTTTTTCAGTGGAGTGCCATAGATCTTATACATCAGAGAAATCTTAAAAGCAACATGCCTAAAGAGTAACAAAGTTTTATGCTAGCTCAAATATGGAAGAATTGAAACATTCAACTTTTCTATAGAATATTTATCTCAATTGAGCTTTAAACATTCCAGTAGATTGATTTTATATATTCTTCCTAGCAATTAGGAAGCTAGAAAAAAAGATGCTAAAGTAGTCAATTAGTTGTTACACCCTAAGGAGAGTATCATTATTTGCCACTCCTCAGGGTTACCTGGAACACTGATATAACAATTTTAGAACAATTAGTTCTAAACAAAAATAATTCCTCATAAACGAATGAAATATCGGAACCTGACTGTCCCAAGCTTGGACTAGTACCCATATACGTATCTTTTATATATATATATATATATATATGTATGTATGTACACATGTACGTATGTATGTATGTATGTATGTATGTATGTATGTATGTATATTTATATGTATGTATGTATGTATATATGTACATACATGTGTACATACATACATATATATATATATATATATATATATATATATATATATATATATATATATATATAACTAAATACCGGTTGAATGAGTTAGTATTATATTATGTGCTACTGGTATGTGCCAGTTTGATATTGGATTGGTACATGGCCTCGGACTAGCTTTTGGAACCTTGAGAAGAAAACTTACACTGTGTTTCAATGAGGGGATGGAAAAGTGAGAGGGAAAGAATATACGAGGGGATGGAAAAATGAAAGGATTGAAAAGTAGTTTTATTTTCTTTCTCTTGCAGTAGAAGAAAAGAAAATAGGAAGGATTATTTTTTTAGGTTGGAAGAAAATACAACATAGTTTACAATTCACGATAATACAAAATTTATAAAAAATATTTTATAAAACTATAAAAAATTTGGCAAAATTTCTCCTATATATCAAGCATAAAAATTTGCATACATTATATTCCTACTATTCAACACTTCAAAATCATATCATTCCTTCGGTAGACTATGATTAAAAACCTTGATCTAAACTAAGTATTAACAAGAAGTGATTGTTGAAGTTCACATGAAACAAGACATAATAATTTGCAAAATATGGAATCATTCATTAGTGAGAATGTGAAAATAAAGATTTAAAAACATAATTGCTTAATGGTTGCAAGAATAGTAAAGAGACTAATTACTGAAGCAGAAAGGAAAAAAGGGACCAATGATAAAGGGACTCAAGGTTGCATAAATTGCAGCAATCGATGGGAAGTGGTATTGAGTATAGTATATATGTTTAATGATTATTGACTCAGTCAACTTGGTAAACTAGTGAACACTCAAGAATTTAGTTTGAGTTTACTAAAAATCAATCCTGCACTTTAATCAACTTGTTAGGACTATTTTAGAACTTAAAATCATGGGATCAGATGAGTTGACTCAAGAGTTTGACAATTATGCTTAGAACTTCTAATTTTGATTAGTAATTAAGAAAGTACTCAGACAAATTCAACTTGGCTATATGAGAAAAAGTCTCAAAATAATTCAATCTGTAAGTATCAAAATAATTCATTCAACTTGGCAGTATGAGAAAAAAGTCTCAAAATAATTTAGTTGGATTCCTAAAAAATCAATCCTACACTTTAATCAACTTGTTAGCTCTATTTTAGAACGTAAAATGATGGGATTAGATGAGTTGACCGAAGAGTTTGACAATTATGATTTAAAACATCTTCTAATTTTGATTAGTAGTTAAAAAAGTACTTAGACAAATTCAACTTGGCAATCCAAGGAAAAGTCTCCAAGTAATTCATTCTATAAGTCTAAATAAAACTTTTTCCTCTAAGATGTACCTTATACTGTTAAATAGGCCTAGCACCATCGAATAGACCCATCTATTTGCAATAGGTCTAGCACCATGGGGTTTGGTAGCAAGTTTCCAAGTACCTAGAGAAATAAGAGCTTCCATCTAGCTTGCCTTCATGGTTGTTAAAAATGTGCGTTATAGGATCCTGTGAATTGCTTTAGAATCATAATATATTTAGAAAATGAGATAGGATCATCAATCAAGGTCGTAGGATCTATAGAATGAGTTTGAATCTTTATCATATTTGACAATTAATATTCATCTGTCTTTTGTTAGTGTCATTTTCGTTCTCTATTGAGCATCATCATCATCTTTTTCACTCTCTTTATTGTATGCCCATGAAAAAGGTGGGTTGCCTATGCCCAATAGGATCATAACATAAGTAACCTTTTTATGTACAAGTAATACATGATGACACAAACCAAGGGTTCATGATCAGGACTAGGTGTTGAATTAAGGTGGTGCCAAATACAATAGGGAGTGATGGAAAAGATGTTTTGGAAAAAGATGAGGGAAGGGAGATTGTCCACTGGAAAGTATTTGAGAGCATTCTATTAATAAGATTGCAAGGTATATGACTTCACCCATTAGGGTTGAACGAGACATATATGAAACAACATAACACATGCAATATCAACGAGATGAGTAGATGACAATTCTTATGTTTAGATGCAACATTTTATTGGGAGGTACAAGAATAGGTAGTTTGATAAATGATACCCTAACCATGGAATGAAATACCAGTCCGAACCACTTGGTATTTCTAGTTTTTTTTGGTACATAGAGCAAGTCAGTTCAGATCGTAATTCATATATACTAAATATATAAATATATAAAACCAACCATGTGTTGGTAGTGCACACTACTCTGGACCATTTTTTAAAACTTTGGCCCTAACAAATGTGAAAATGGCAAAAAGAAGATTGTATTTATTCATTAGCATTATGAGTGTAAGATTTTAATAGGTTTCCAAATTGAATTTTGATTTCATTATAAAATTTGTGGAAGATGTTAAAGACACCATATTTGTTCTTGAAAAAATTAGCCAAGTCACTTGAAATAATTATAAAAAAAAAAGTTACAAACATGACAAAGTAGATGTAGCGTTAGGATGCAAATGTTAGAGTGCAAAATAATCAGAAGGTGATGTATGTTGGAAAAAAGAGAGATTACATAAGTAAAAAATTGAGAACATCATAATATATGAGGATACTAATGATCTAGGAAGTAGGAACTAAATAATGCATTAACAATTTAGGAACTTAAACACTGCATTAACTTAGTCTAAAAACAAGAAAAGGAATATGAGAGTTTCCAAAGTAGGAATTTGATCATTAAGGATAGTGATGGACTGTTGTAATCTAATTCATTTAATTCTTAGAAAATTGACTAATTTTCTAACTAGAATAACGAACTCACAATTTACTTCTAATAAATTCCTATCTGATTTCCGAGTTTGAGTTGTCCTTTGTGCTTCACACAATTTTCGACGGTAATAGCTTTGGTGTGCATGTCTATTAGTTGCTCAAGAGTTGTTAGATATTTCATTTGAATTTGCCATTTTGAATTACATCTCTAATAAAATGATATCTTAGTTAAGGTTCAAAGTTCTAGTCCAACTGGAACTACTCGGACTAGTACCTACTCGGAGGAGCAGAAGAAAGAGGAAGAAGAAAAAGAGGAAGAGAAAGAAGAAAGGGAAGAAGGGAAGGGGAAAAAAACCTTGTCTAAATCACCACTGAGCCGTCTTGCTTATGTCGTAAGTCTTATAGTATTCTTCTTAGGTATACATAGTTGAATATTCAGCTTAAGCTGAAGAGAGCAATTATTTGTGGTTTTTATGAACTCCTAGTTATTATATTTGATCCAATACACAAAATATAAGCTAAAGTACTCTTCTTCATATTTGTAGATCTAGTTTGAAAATCCAAACAAGGAAACTTTAGATTCTTTCATGTATTTGATTCCCAATTTCTTGGTTCCGTTCTAGTTTCTTAGAATTCACATTGCTGCAGCATACTGCAAAGTGCTTGGAGAACTCGGATCTGAAGGTCCCGCTAATTGATTGCATGATACTAGGTCTGTAGCGAGTGAGATAGATAAACAAAATCAACCAAATTTCTAAACATTTCATCATCAGCCTTCTTAGCTTCATCTTCCATCTTTGATTTTTTATTTACAGCTAAAGGTGAGGTAATTGACTTGGAATGCTACTTCTGAAACTTTCAGTTGAGTATTTTTCTTGGGAGATGAAAATTTCTCCCATCTTTTGCCTCACTTGGTTATCTCTAGGGGTGAGCATTCGGTTTTTATCGAAACCGAATTTACCAAATTCTATTTTACCGAAATTTTTAAAACCGAAACCGAACCGAATTTTAAAAAAACTGATCTCTTACGGAACTGAATTTACCGAAAAAATTTCGGTAAATTACCGATTTACCAATTTAACTTATTTTATCTATAAAAATATAATAATAATTTTATTTTTATATATTTATTAAATAAAATTTAATAACTTCATATTTATATCAGTAAATTTGGTAATTTACCGAACCGAATTTACCGAACTTATTAATTTAATGCTTAGTATCGGTAAATTCGGTTTTTTACCGAACTAAACTCTAAAAACTGAACCGAATACCGAAAACCGATTTTCACTAAACTAATTACTGTTACCGAAATCGAAATATTTTTAACCGAACCGAATTTACCGAACTTTTCGGTAATCGGTAAAAACTGATTTTATCGACCCCGAATGCTCACCCCTAGTTATTTTGAATACTTTCATCTCTGAACCTTAAACTCTGCAATCAACTTGGGATTAGTTCTCAAATAAAGATCATCAACATAATTGCTGACAGTCATAGCAACAAGTGAAACTGGAATTGCATAGTGGTGCTACTGCTGGAGAAGCGGCAATATTTGCTGCTTTCATGGTGGAGCTTTGCAGCTATGCACTAGGGCCCTGGTGACATCTCAGTCTGAAGATAGGGACCAGGAGTAACTCCTAGCTGAATGAATAATGAATCAGTCTGCGGGGAGCAAGGACAGAGACTTGTTGGTTGGGTGGGTGCTTAGTTTACTGGTAGGAATGAGTCAGAGATGAAGTTAGGCCAGCAGCAACATGAAGTTAGTGAACAAATGGGGAAGACACGGTCTTCTGTAGGAACCAAATATCCAAATTGCATAAGCCCACAATTAGTGCTTTAAACGCCACAGCCGCAACAAGGCAATCATAGCAAGTGCTCATACAAGTGTTGTGTAATACCCTAGTTTAGTCCCATATTGAGAGTGAGAGAAAAGATTATATGGTATATAGGGCCTAGTGAGCTTGCTATTATTAACTTGAGCTTAAACATTTTAATAAATTAGGCCACGTTGCAAATCGGCTCACCAAGTTAATAAATAGTTTGCTTACTAAGCGAGTCATAACAAATGGTATCAGTGCAAAACTTAGTCCTAAGCATGGTGAGAGGCTAATAGGAAAGGGCTACCGAGGATGGTGGAGTCGCCATTGGGCTGATTTCACATGCTGCCAACTAAGGGATGGTGAGCTTGACGAGGACGTCAAGTCTTAAGTGGGGGAGATTGTAATACCCCAGTTTAGTCCCGCATTAAGAGTGAGAGAAAAGATTATATGGTATATAGGGCTTAGTGGGCTTGCTATTGTTAACTTGGGCTTAAGTATTTTAATAAATTGGGCCACGTTGTAATTCGGCTCACCAAGTTAATAAATAGTTTGCTTACTAAGCGGGTCGTAACAAATTTTAATAGATTGGGCCACATTGTAAATTGGCTCACCAAGTTAATAAATAGTTGGCTTAATAAGCGGTTTATAACAAATGGTATCAGTGCAAAACTTAGTCCTAAGCATGGTGAGAGGCCAATAGGAAATGGCTACCGAGGATGGTGGAGCCGCCATTGGGCTGATCTCACATGCTGCCGACTAAGGGATGGTGAGCTTGACGAGGACGTCAAGTTTTAAGTGGGGGAGATTATAATACCCTAGTTTAGTCCACATTGAGAGTGAGAGAAAAGATTATATGATATATAGGGCTTAGTGGGCTTGCTATTGTTAACTTGGGCTTAAGTATTTTAATAAATTGGGCCATGTTGTAAATCGGTTCACCAATTTAATAAATAGTTTGCTTACTAAGCGAGTCGTAACATGTTGCAACTACACCAAGGCAGACATAATAACCCCCCCCCCCCCCCCCCAACGTTTTCTTTATTTCTCTTTATTGTATGTGCAAAGGAGACACATGAGTTTATATGGAGTTGATATGGGAGAAGTTATAATTATCCCTTGTGGGACTAGTATAACTCATAATTCTCTAGTCTAATTAAGGAAAACCACTCACAAAGATTCTCTCAACCCTAGTGGATTGGTGGTCCTAGATATGGGGAAAAAGTTATATACAGGGACACCGCACCATGTGGTGACCCCATCCACCACAAGTGCTATGTTGGGATACGTGTATAGCAATGCATGGGGCCACACGTATCCCAACACTTTTTCTAAGTATAGCAACGGTGGATGGGGCCACCATGGCCCCGCATAGAACTTTTATTCCCTAGATATGTGGTGATTAACTCCATGGTTGAGTCCAACACTCCAATTATAACATCTTTGAATAGTGCACTTTCACAACCTCTAGTTGGAAATCACGGTGCCTGAATGGACTGTCTCATACCTTGCTGATCATCAATATGTGGCCTGGGAATCTACATGTTACAGGGCGAAAGAGGAGAGTATCAAATGATTGACTATTTTATATGTTTGGATGCTGTGGGCTAAATGTAACAATCACATCTTTAGAGACTTGCATAACAACAATGGATCTAATCCTTTCAGTTTAGGTTTGATGGGATTGCCTTGGGACAGCAAGACATTGTTTAAAGTCTCTCTCCTAGGTGTTTACTTCCTCTTCTTTCTTTCTCCCTCTTCTACACTTTTCCTTTTTCCAATCTAATATATCCTTTCTCATGAATCAATTTTTTGTATCGACCTGGATTGAACAAATGTAGTTATACTGAGCCCTAACATGAAACATGTTCTACATTGTTTATGCAACACTGTAGATAATTACTAGAGCGCAGCAGTAAGAATACTTCTTTGTGATCACGGATCTTGCTATGTGATTTTCTGTATATCTTTTTATCCCTATTGTAATTTATATTCCTCTATTATGTAGAGTTACATCTGAAAATGATGGTTTGGAAGCTTGTAATATTCTTCATGCTGCTGGGCCCTCGAAGGTATATTCTCATTATATAAGTGTAGGTAAATTTTGAATATTAGCCTCTCCTTTTATTGATAGATTTGATCAGCTAGATACGCTGTGCTTTTGCATGAATACTTTAGTCAGTCTCTGAAATTTGAAATGCTTTTGCAACCCAGCAATGACTTCTTGAATTTGGAGCCACATCATTATTCTCTACTTTTGATGGAAATATAGTTACAATGCATGAACGCGCATGCATGCACCTAATTTCTGTTTTTTTTTAGAAAATTTCATTTCAGCCATCTCTGTTTTGACAGTTCTCGCCTATAACAGATTGTGCAGTACTATAACCATTTTTTAAAAAATTGTATAAGAAATTACGTTAATTTTCTACTTCCTCGTAGGGCAATTGTAGAATACATTGTGCACGCTCTGTATCGCGGTTGGAATGCCCGCGAAGATTGTAGGCATATTACTTATAACATATATGTTTGTGCATTATTGATACAAAATTCCTTGTCATGTCAAAGGGTGTTTAGCAGTGCAGGCCTAGGACATTAGTCAATATAATCTGACATTTATTTTTGCCCTCAACAAATCAATTCTATTTCATGCACAAACTCATTCACGTAAGAAGCAACTGAATTCAAATTTACCAAAAAATAAATTCAAAATTCAAGTGGAAAGTGCGTGCGGTGTTTTCTCAAGTTTGATTTACTTATTTGATGAGAATATAATAAATGTGAAGCCTATTCACTAATGAAAAATCTATTTAGGAAAGACCTTTGCACAGCAGCATGCCTATGATCTATGCACTAAAGTAGTTGTTGAATCGTCTTAAAGAGTAACATTCATTGATCCAACCAAGCACTAGAACGGAAAAGAATATATTTTTGTCACTTATTCTTTGGCTGTTTGGTACTATATCGGTTTGCAGTTATAGTACGACTCTATCAGATTAAAATTGTGGATGCCTGATTTTACTTTGTCTTCAAATTTCATGTTTTTGTGCGCATGAATATTCTTGTCATGACGGAAGGTTCATTTGTGATGAGAATGATAGTTCATTTGTGATGAGAATGATAATTGCTGAAGGAAGATCACACTTTTCATATGAAGTTATTTTGTTGAAGCACCTCAGCTATGTGCTCAACAAATTGTCAATTTTATGCAAAGAACAAAATGTTTGTAGATCATAACAAGATATTAAAAACTAGCCCTTACCGGGTGGTATAGACGGTTTGTACCTATCCAACCATGGACCGGTACTAGTACACCAATTATATAAGAATATTATTTATATATATATATATATATACCATTCAATAATGGACTGGTACACCTGTCGAGACATGTATCTTAAACCTTAGATCATAATAGGTCAAATAGCAAGTATGGTCAATCATCTATTCAATAACCATTTATAATTTGCAAGCAGGAGCCATTAAAGAATCGAATTGTAACATGTATAATGGAAATATTAGAAGCCTGAGATTTAATCGCTAGTGGTTCTACATGTAGCATTGCACTTGGTGGGGCTAAGCGGTTGGGAGTACATCTAAATAGCTAACCCAAATAATATCATTCTAAGCACTATTGGAAAGGGAAATTTTTTACTATTGGAAATTGCTAGTTAGTTTAACTAGTAAAAATTTTAGTTATTGATAACAACAACCTAGAATTAAATCCCTCCACCACCAGTTGGTTGCTTGCAAGAAAAAGACTTTTTTTATTACCATAGTACCATCTTTATTTACCTTCAATCCTACATACAAGAGTATTTGATTCTTTTGCTCATGAATTTTCTTTTTGTATGCATAATTATATTTTTATTTATGTCCCTTTCTTGTTGTATCATTTGATTTAGTTTCTGATCTCCAGGTTGTAATAACAAGCTTGAATATAGAAGACAAACTCCTCCTAATTGGTAGTGATCAGAACGAAAAGGTACTGTTTCTTTTCTTCTTTTTTTTTGGGTCTACGTTAACTAGAAGAATAGGAGGATGAATAAGGATAAAAACTTAAAAACAACAAATGATATTATGTTCTTTAGGAGAAAATTAAGAAAGAGCGAAAATAGAATTTCTATTTCTCCTATCTTATATCTTTCTAAATTTTCCTTATAAAAGAATAGGAAAAAAATATTTTATTCTCCCCTCTAGTGAACATAACATTAGTATTTATTATGTTAGAATATCTCTTATTCTCCCTTCTAATGAACATAACGCTAGTATTTTTTTGTTAGAATATCCTGATAAAGGTGGCTGCAGTTAGATTGATAATGCTAATCTTGCCACTGTCTGGAAGGAATTTTGTTCATTATTCGTTCTCATATTTCATTCATCAAATCATCTTGCTTCTTCTAGAGTGAAAGTATGTTTATATATGAGAAATCTTAATATGCTCAATATCTTGTTGGCTTTGCTCTTATTTTCTGAAATAAGTTGTTCCTTTCTCAAAAGAAAAAAAAAATCTGTATGCTCAATGGTGGTCTTTTTCTTTTGTCATGATAGCATCTTTGAGTCAGGCTCATTTGCTTCTTGATAGTGTTTTCTTAATCTAATTTTGCTTGATAGTATTTGAATGATGAGTTTGAATCAGTTTACATCTTTATATTGTTAACCCCGAGTTTGATTTATGGAAAATAACTGATGTTCTCTTATATGCTATATATTACATAAAGATCACCATCTGGTTATGCCTAACTTGTTTTCTTGTTTCTTCATGATTTTAGTATCTGGGTATAGATATTTCTTTCTATCGAGACTTATTCTTGTCAAACTAATTTCAGGCATGAGCATGGATTTCTATTTGTAGTACACTAAAAATCCAGGACCATAACTCCACGATGTCTATAAATAAGTTATGGCTAATGAAGTGGATGGACAGAATAATATACAGAGGAGAGTGCAAATCCAGTACCATAACTCCACGATGTCTATAAATAAGTTGTGGCTAATGAAGTGGATAGACAGAATACTGTATAGAGAAGAGTGCTTCATATTAATGTCGTTTTTCAGTTATCAACAGCAGATGAAAAATGCATAATATGATATAGCAGTTAATGCCATGAGCAAATAGTGGAAGAAGCCGCGTAGCAGTTGAAATATATAGTATACATAAAAAATTAAGCATAACACTTGAAAATATATGTTATATACCTAAAAAGTTAAGTTATCATAATAAGAAAACAAGCTGAATAATGAAAGATGATATATATTACAAACTCAACTCAAGTAATAAGGTTAATTTCTCAAACTTTAAAATATAATAATGGTGACCTTATCCGCCATAGTGACATGAGCAAATAGTGGAAGCCACATAGCCGTTGAATCATGTATTATATAAAAAAAATTAAGCATAACAATTGAAAATATATGTTATATACCTAAAAAGTTAAAGTTAGCATAATAATAAAACAAACTATATAATGAAAGATGATATATTACGAACTCAACTCAAGTAATAAGTTCAAATTTTCAAACTTCAAAATATAATAATGGTGGCTATAGCGGCGTTGTAATGTTTTATTGCTTATGAAAAATGTTATAGTGCCGCCATGCTATAACGGTTAACAATACTGTTTGTCAAACAAGAAATGCGAATGATGGCATACCATTTAACTTAAACTTGTGATTGTGTGATGGCATCGATAGAGTAATTTTGATGAGGCTACTCCTAGAATGGGCACTTCTATAGAAGATCTATCGCCGATCTTTGTCATAGTCACTAGATGGAGATGGGATCTCAAATATAGGCTATACTACAACTACCAACATGAAACAAGAGGGGAGTATAAATAGTAGTAGGTTGTTGTCAATCAATACTGAAGACATTCATGATATTCATTAACCAATTGTCTTTCTCAAGTCAATAGCTTGGACTACTAGTCTCTATTGGTGAAGGTTACTTTGTGATGATGTGTTAGAGTTTAGGTTGTTATTTTTAGTCTTAACGGGTTTGGATCTAGTGTTCACCCAACCCGTTAGTATTATGTTAACTATTGTGTAACCCTAATGCAATAGTAATTTTTTTGTGATTTTTCACTCAACTTGGTATCAGAGCAGGATCTTCGTGTCGCCGCCGACTCGTTGCCTCTATCCCCTTTCAATCCCCTCTCCATCTTCTCTTCCTATCTTCACGTCTTCGTGCTCTGTTGAGGGTCAGGCGGGTCTCATCGCGCATGGCGCGGTGAGTCGTTGACCTTTGGGAAAGGCCACGAGAAGCGCCATGCTTTTGCCTTTCACTTTCTATCGTATAATCTATGTGTTGAAGATCAGCGCATGATCCTCTTTGGCTACTGTATGGGACAGCCTTTCCGCCCGCCTTCCGCTGGTGAACCCATTGTGAACCCGCCTTCCGCCGTCTGCTGGTGATCCACGTAGGAGACCACCAGCTTTCACCTGAGCCGCTACTTCACTCTTTGGGTCTCGTGGCTTCGTTTCTGTTGCGGGGCTTCTCACGCGCGTTGGGGCTTTCCTATTATGCAAGTCCACAGTCGCCTCTATCAGCCTTTCACTGTGCTCGGGCAGCTAAGTTCTTTTTTTTACTGCCGTTGTTATTGTGTTGTTCTTTTTTCTGTTGCTGCCGGGTGGCTATTAGCCTTCTCTATATCTGGTATTCTGTCATGGATCCTTTCTCCTTCACCGCGGATATTAAGCCCAGCAACAACTTTGGTGCCACTATTGTGAAATTTGATGGTACAAATTTTCCCTACTGGTCTCAATCTGTTTGTCTATTTTTGGGATCTCATAGGAAAGAGAATCATCTCACTCAAACACCGCCCCCCACCATCGATTCTACTTATGAGGCGTGGCATCGGTCAGATATGGTTGTGTTAAATCTTCTGATGCACAGCATGGATCCCAAAGTGGGCTCTACTATTATGTATCATCGGACTACTAAGTCAGCCTAGGAGTTCCTGAATAGTACTTATGTGTCTCGGTAGAACCTCAGCTATGTTTTTCGTCTCTATGAAGAGATTATTAATTTACAACAAGAGGACCGCTGCTTCCAAGAAACTTACGCTCTGTTGCAAGGCAAATGGGACGAACTTTGCCAATATCATCCTGCGTCCTCTGATATTGAAGTGACCCTACGCCAGCGGCAGGAATTCCTGGTGGCCAAATATTTGTCTGCTTAAATCCTAAAAATTCAGCGTTGAGTTCTCAGCTATGGAATTTTGTTGTGCTTGTAACGTGTATATTGGGTCAAAACTTGTAGGGTACTGGGGACCTGATGACAGCACTTCTTCTAGGGTGGAGCAATGTAAGGCTTCAAGAGTAATTCTCAATGAAAATGCTTAGATCTGCACTCTAGAATGTGGAAATATTTATATTTTTGGGTGTGTTTTTGATATTCAGAAATATCCAAATAACCTTGAGAAAGCATCAGAGCTTGCAGTATCAAGTTTGCAGGTACCGTCCTTAAATCTTAATTCCTCTACAAGAGTTGAGCATCTTGAGATTCTGTCAGTGTTGGACGCTTTTCTTGCAAGTTGGTTCATCTTTACGCATGGTCTTGTATCTGTTGTACAATTAGTCCATAAATAACAACTTGCCTCTGTGGTAATTTAGAAGTTTCATTTGTTCTTGTGTTAAGTTTACCAGAAATTAATTGAAGTAACCTATAATCAACAGAGAAATTTGTAGATGAGCTTGCAATGCATGCACTTCCTGTTCTCTACAAAGAAAAATTGAATGGTTTGCGATATCAGTCCCAGTAATAAACATTTGGATTTTGAAAATCAATATTATATTTAATGGAAACTAGGATTAAACAGGCATTCAGCAGTATATAAAAAATAGAAGTCAAATGTCTTTTCGGCTTTCCACAATTTGGTTGTCATGTGTTGATGAAATTGAAAGTTATTTCATTGCTGCTTATGATTTGAATTTAGTTGTTCTAAACTACCTTTATTGCTTAGGCAATTATCCCCTGAGTCAAACAATTTTACAGTGGCAAAGCTTTTGCGATCTTGAAAATACTCTTGTTATCTTACAAGTGCTTCAATTTTTTTTCCGCTGTAATTTTCTTTCTAATGGCCTTGCTATTACACCTAGAGCTATATATATACGCACGTATACAGATATTGTTTGGAATGGCCACGTATAGATACGCATTTCATGTTCATGCTTTTTTAAAAAAAAAAATTGAAATTTGAACCATCTAACCATACCTAACTTATATCATTTGGCATTCTACTATGTTTGATTGTTTATAGTTTCTTTTCTTCTTTAGTGTGATTTCAAGATTAATTTCTTCAATTTCTATTATTTGGCAATGATTGCACATTTGTCTTTTCTAGTTTTCATTTGAAAAAAAACAACCCCTCAGTTTATTATTTATATCTAGTACATGGCATGTCAATCTGCAATGCTCATCCTTTCTTTAGTTGGAAGGAAAGCTTGCTTGAACATTTCTTTATGTTTGGAGCTAGCAAATTTTCATAAATTTAGTTTCGTCACGTTAAATGCTCCATGGATTTGTATTTCTGACAAATGATACATGAACATTTGATTGTTACAGGCTCTACTACAGAGAACTTTAGCCGATTATAACGCAGCCGGTTTTGATCCACAATCCAGCAGTTTAGAAATTAGATTAATTCAGAGCCAAGACGATATTAGGAACCCAGAAGTCAAATACAATGCAGAAAAATACTCTTAAAGAGTCGATCAGCATAGCAAAATACGGTTTTATAGGGCCACTGATTTCCCAAACCTTTGTTTACATCATTCTTTTAATAGACATACTGTTTGAATAATCTTGCATTGGGTATTTATCAAATGAAAGGGGATGGTGCTCCATGAAATTTATTCTTTTCTGCATGAACATGGTGTTGAATGCGGAAAAGCTCTTTTTTTTTTTTTGACCCAACAGGATAAACATTCAGGCGATTCCATTCAACAGTGACGGAGTTACGCCAAAAGGCTTCGTCTCATTAACTGCAAATAAGCACGCACGTAATATTATGGAAAGTAGCAACATCAGTTTTCAGTATATCCAGCATGTCTCACACTGCTTGATTAAGCAAGTGTGATACGAAAGAATGAAATTGGCTATGGTGATCTACTTTAGGAAAGTAAAAGATAGGTTTGCTTTTAAAAGTATGAGTGTGCTGTTAAGTATAAGTGCGCAGTAAGATTCTTTCAACTAGAGATAGGGCTGAGGCGCGAGAGGGTGAAAATTGTCGTGCTATAAAAACATCAATAGAATAAAAAACGTGAGGAAGAAAATTCTCATACTACAGAAAGATCAATAGACTAAAAAAATGTATAGAAATTATCTATAGTTGTCGAAAAAACTTCAATATGCCACTTCTCTCAATTTTTATGCTCTTCTCGTTTTTCACAAGGGCCTGCTGTTTCTTGCTCTTTCCAATGGGTGATGTCTTCTTCGGCTTAGACTGCACGCTTTGCTGTGAATCCGGGGAGGAACACACAATGCCTAGAGAATCTTCAACCGGCGCCACCACAGCCTGTGGATTACAATTGGCCGTCAGATGACTACTTTTTTCCATTTTTCTCTTCTTGAACGGGTTGTTATCGGGGACTGATGTGTTACATACTTCAACCTCTGCCACTTTACACTCCTTTGGTGCAGCTAACATGCTAAATACTGAAGCTTCTTTAATATACTTCTGATTCATCACCGTGTCACTTCTGGCTGTTAAGACAAGAAAAAAATGTCCGAAAACATTAAGTCAAAAAGTTTGCAGTTAGGCATCTTGACTAGCTTTCTTGCATGCTTGTTATATTCTTGGCATTGTTTGGTTTAGAGAGAATCAGTTAAAATGGGAACCATTTTATGGATGTTTCCAGTTACAAGTTTGAGAGTTTCAAAATAAATTCTCAAGCCACATTCATAAATTATTACTCTACTTCTTGAGAGTGATTTTAGGATATTAATTTAGGTTAGATGCGTGATTGTTTTACTAAATATCTTTTATCAAAATGTTTTTCTGATTAAAGCTGGAGAGGTATTGCCTATCACACAGTTTAAAAGTTGAATGGCAGCTGACGTTTACCGGTTATTCGGATATATTGGCAAATTTGTTGCACATAATAGAAAAGAGCTAACCTTTAATGATATCTCCATGAGTTTGCTCACTTAAAGGCATTGTAATGCAGCTTTCCTCTGTGAATGATATTTGGATTTCATCTGTAATTGCACAGTTGAAGGATGGGCAGATGATTTTGGCAGGCTCTGAGCTCATTTCAACTTTGGAGATGTAGTCAAATTCCTGCATGGTAATAGGGTTTAAGTTGCCTTCAGCGATAGCAGCAGCTACTGACTGTGGGAGTTCTCTTCAATGTTTCCAAGAATTAAGGAAGTATATATTGGTGTAAATAAAGCAACCAAACAGACCAAATAGGAAAAAATAATTATCATATGCCATGACTTTGGTCTAATGATATGTCAACTTCATTTGTCCATTAAAGTCCTTGCTATATATTTTCTAGGAAAAAATGATTACCATAGTATTCTTTTAAAAACAAAAACTATATATTATAAAACTAGGCCTTGCTTAGGGGCAAAAAGTGAATAAGCAAAACTCTTAGATACATCTCTAATGACTTCGTATATGAGCTAAAAACTCAGTCTCTCAACGTGGTATATATTGCTAAAAAGGAAGTTAAAACAACTTCACCATACTTCTATTTGATAATATATGAACCAGACATCTTAGACATTTTCAAAATGACTAAGTTACTTGTAGAAGAAAGTGGGATATATTGCTCGTAGGAAGTTAAGGTGACTTTACCAGTCCATTAGAGAATATGTGAAACAATTCTAAAATCTAATGTTCTAATGTTAGATATCCAATTCATGTTAAAAAAGAATAAATTATTCTAATTTTTCAATGGTTTTGCAACATTAGACATTACAAGAATTGAGTCAATAGAATGTTGTCAATTTGGAATTGGGTCGAATATTATTAATTTGATATCCGTACAAGCAATAGCAAAGTAACCCAAAACCTTCCATCCACCTAAACAAAAGGAGAATGTGGTCTTCCATTGAAACTCAATCATCTAAATATTCTAAAAAGAAAAGATATACATATGGCAACATGAACGAACATTTAAAAAAAGAAAGATGCATTCTTTCTTTATATGCAAAGGGCAGCAAAGACGGATAAGGAAAAAGTGCACAAACCTTAAATTCCTTAATTTTATTACTAAGTCAAAAATAAAGTAAGTAGGCTTATCACTGAAAAAAAAAACTTGAGTTAGCAAAGGTGATCAACTTCAATGCTATTTGATTTCATCAGAATAAAGGATGTCACTGTTGAGATGAAATGAGAGACAATGTACATTAGGACCACCAACAAGTGATTTAAAGAGTGCACTTCACATAGAAAGCAAAGTGGTGCTCATATCATTTCTCTCAATATTTCATGAGAGAAACACTATATGTGACCACTGTTACTCATAATGCATCAAGAGATACATAGCCCATGATAACTAAAGTAAATGTAAATTATCAATTCAATTACATTGAAAACAATGGAGGTTATCTATTTAGGAAAATACCCAAGTTACAAAAGTACATAAAAAGCCTATTTTAAGATTGCCACTAGAGTTGTTAGGTGACTTTGCTAGTTTTGCATCTGAAATGCTCCTTTAGTATCTAAGAAAGCTTATATCAAGGAGAACTAATACTAGTATTGACAACAAGAGATCACATCTATTAAATAGCTGCTATAGCAACACTATAGCATTTATTCATAACAATTATGAGCAATTCATTATGAAATACTATAACGCCACTATGACAAATAGCACAGTTAAGTTAGTAATACATATTTTTATGCAATTTAATTTTTTAGGTATATAATATGTATTTCAATCGTTATGTTTAATTATATATATATATATATATATATATATATATATATATATATATATATATATAAGCGGTGACTTCTGCTATTTGCCCATAATGATATATGCTATATTGGATTTTTAGTTTTCTACCATTTTTCCTAATCCACTATTTGATAACCCTACAAGGGATGAAGTGGTATATATATATATCAATTGTGACTTCCGCTATTTGCCCATGATGATATATGCTATATTGGATTTTTAGTTTTCTACTATTTTTCCTAATCCAGTATTGATAACACTACAAGGGATAAAGTGGACAACTTTATTTCACTGGGAGTGTTGTCAATAACAACCAACTAAATTTTTAAAGAAAATGTAAATTGATTGCGACAAGTTCTAGTTGGGCTGGTCCCTTCGTAATTGATTAGTTAAAAAAATAGCATGATGATTCAAGTGAAAAGATGATGAAAAATCTCAATATTTAGTATTGCATGAGTTTTAGTAGACAAGGCAAATAATACAAGACTGCATGATACTACTAATCTTATGGTAAGAGCAGCTCATCGGATAGATGTTAGGTTTAAAGTGAGCAACAAAGTGATTGCAACAACTTCCACTTAAGGTGAATGATCCATGCAATGCTTGTGGAGTGAAGATGGTGAAACTCCTAATACAGAATACTGCATGTGTTTTTTGGACAAGTTGAACAGCATAAGAGTACATCATTATAGCAATCTTGTAATGAAAATGGCTTACCATACAAATGTTAGGTTTCAAGTGTGAGGAAATATAAGATACTGATGGCCCAAACTGAATAGTCAATCGGAAGCAATAAGAGAGCTCTATGAAGTTGAAACTTTTAACACAACCATGGTATCCAAAACAAAATATTTTCCCATGTTGTCCAAAACTAAAAATCTAGGGTACCCATGCAACGTCATTATAAGAGATAAACTAAATCCATGCTAGAATACTCAACTTTCTTTATGTGCAAGCAAAGCACTACAAAGGACAGTCAATTCATTATACTGAGTTGAGAGCAATAGGTACTTTCATGGAGACAATCTAAAAAAAAGATTCAAGCTAACTCAAAAGAAAACTATTGCAACTTTAGATAATTGAATTCATATGGAAAAGAAATCTCTAAACTTATTGTAAACTAATATGAGATTCATAAAGTTCCAGAGTCACTCATAGGGTCAATAAGGAATCTGAGTAATAGGTTGCACAGCAAAAGGGGGCTTCTCATCCAAAAACATGCTGAGATCACTAATTTAATAAAATCTTTGAATCCAACGACAAAATCTCAAAATTTTCTCCCTAAGTTGTATAAAGTCAGATCATATTGCTAAGAAATTTGTATCGCAATGCATTCATTTGTCATGCTTTTAATGGAGTTGCAAATTGAGCACAGTTTCAAAGACAACAAACACTTCATGATAAAATCAACGTGAATGAAGAGAATATAAGTGGAAGATATTTTATGATTATGTGAGGATTCTAGAGTTTACACACGCATCTCAATTGTAATCAACCTAAAAGTCATGATCAGACATCCCTAAGAACATTGGTAACTTATTTGGTATAATATATATATATATATATATATATATATATATATATATATATAGAGAGAGAGAGAGAGAGAGAGAGGCGCACACATTGTCCCTTCTGTATGAAGGTATCAATTTGCGAAACTAGTTAAATGAGTAAACTTTACCTTAGCAAGGAGACATTAGGGCGTATCAGTAAAGATATATACTATTTTGAATAAAAGTAAATATTAAGAACAAGGTCACATAGTGTGTGAATACATATATCTAACAAGCATGTATGTGACATACATTTAGCTATTTTCTTAAACATGACGTTGATATTTAGTATGGCCAATCAAGTGAATTCTATCTTAGGAAGGAGAAATTATCAATTTGAATGTATTCTACATAATCAGTATTAGCAATACGGACTTATTCAACTTATTATATGAAAAAAAAAATTGCTACTACTAATACAATGAAGTGAAATGTACAGTAACCCAGTGAATTTCATTTTATTCGCCTTTGCTCCCCATAAATCCTTTTCCGGTATCTTGAATATTTTATAATGTTAATTTATATCTATAAATATATACATATTATCTCCAACTTAATTGCTACTACTGAACGCAACAAAAAGTTCAATGAAGCAGCTCAGTGTGTAAACATATTAAAGAAAAATAATCGAAACTCTCAAAATATATGAAAAAAATTCTATGGAATCAGCATTAGGAATGCGGAGTTATTCAATTTATTATATGAAAAAAAAAAAAAATTGCTTCTTTCAATACAGTGAAGTGAAATGTACAGTAACCAAATGCACTTCATTTTATTCGCCTTTGTCCCTCATAAATCCTTTCCCAATTTCTTGATTTTATATATATATATATATATATATATATATATATATATATATATATATATAAGGAACGCTAACGGATGCCATTTATTATGATTTTTAGACTCATGTTTAATTATTAAAAATAAAATTAGTAAGGAACCCATGCACCAAATGGCGTGACAGCTAGTGACTAATTATAGTAAGAGCTACCAAATCACGTGTGACAATTTTCATTATTCTACTAAGAGAGGGAAACGATTGGATAAAAAGGAATATGTGTTAATGTGTAGGATACGGTCCAAGAAGATCCAATTCACCATTTAGAAACTCTCGATGCTTCCCTTCTAAAGGGCTCAAAAGTTTTAGTGATCGAGCTACTTCATCATATCTGCATACAATATAATACAAAATAAGCCAAAATAATAAACTTGATTGAGAAATATGTTACATGGCATGTCTTACACTCGAGCGTGGTGAAAGACTGCCACTGCCTTTCTAAAAGAATCGCAATAATCCTCTGGCATTTTGTATCGCTTGTCAAACTTCAGCACTGATAGGACCTGCAAAGCGTTGAAGCCATGCGCACTTGAGTCAGTGATGAATAAAAAGTGCTCCACAGGAGTACAAGAGTAGGCGACTTCTCCTACGTGTTGACAATATACTAGTGTTAAAGAAACTCGAGATTGAAGTTGATCAACACCAGATTAGCCAACTGGAATTGACCACATAGTAATTTGCTTCAGAGAATCCTGTGTGAGAGTACCAGCGTTTTAAATGTCAATCCATATGGAGCAGTAAAGTACATATCAATTGGCTGAGATAACGATTCACGTATCCTATACAAACAGCAGTAGACTGTGATAACGAGCTCACCAGTTCGGATCAATTCATTGGGTTTACATGGTTCACTTAACAACAGTACATACCAAACAGAAAACCACCATCTACTAGATTCATAACATTTTAAATTTGTTTCCACACACTCACTTGCTGTGAATCTTAGGGTTGATTCTTAGAGGCTTCCTTCTAGCGGTAAGATTAATTGTTATTCAGAGACATACAACAAACTGAAAAGAGTTGCATAATGTTAAAGGAATATACAGTTCTGTTCATAAACCCTGCATGATCATAGCCTGGTAATATTTAACAAAAAAAAGCAATGCAGAAACTTCTATGTTTACCTTGATATTTTTTGTACCAAATTTAAACTGAAAAGAATGACAGTATTACGAATAGACTTACACGATCTAAGTTCTTATACTTGGATACTAAAGAATAAGCCCTTCTAACTCCAATTCCTGGAACAGATGGAAGAAAATCACATCCAGCCAGGACACACATACCTGTCAAAACAAAAGTATTTTATTAGTAATAACAATTGTGGAATATAAATATTTTTGTAAATATGAAAATCATATTGGTGCAAGCCTGACATCAACAACGTCGATAGAAGTAATGAAGCATTAATAAAATTGAAGTACCAGAACAAACTTATTCTAATTCTTTCAGGGTGTACACATTGTACATTGATAATTAGTCAGCAATTTAAACCAAAGATGATGTGAAGGGACTTAAACTAGCCACAAAGATGGATTGAATAAAAGCTGAATTTTAGCTTGAACTAGCGACTTCAGGTTAGTCAAGTTGAAATATTACTTATATATGAAAAAAATTTAAATATTTTGACCAACTAGTCCTTAATAATACAGAAGAAGCACTCGGAAAATAGAAAAGAGATAGTAATAAAATGTAAGTGTTCCAACAGAGCAGGAATGACCGTTGCAAGCATGTGATTAAAGCAAATAGTTCCATAATCAAGACGGAAAGAAGAGCCAACGATGAAGCCTTCGTAAGTTATTTTAGATAAGAAAGAGTTAATCCATTAACGCGAGTTTAAAAAAGTCAAAAGTGATCCAAATGTTCAACCACTTTTACTTATAGTCAGTCACCTAATAACGCTTAAATGTTCTACACCAGTTATTACTATGATCATTTTCCTTACTTTCTTTTAAGTAATGATTGTTTTTTCAAGTTACTAAAGTCGTGGATGAAAGCAAGTTAGAAATGCAAAGCACAACTAATTGGGATCTAAACCGGTCCATATCTGTAGATGGTATGACTTAGTACAAATATATCATATATAGATATAGATATATATATATATATAGAGAGAGAGAGAGAGAGAGAGCAAATCGTACATACTAGTCCGACACGCGTACACCAATATAGACCAATATTTAAACTTTGCTTTTTACTAAGGAGATAGATTATAAATGATAATTTAGAAATAAAATTCACTGCACCACTAACTACTAACAGTTGTTTCAACAAATCAGATAAATATAAACCAAACCTATGAACAGTTCTTTATCAAATTCCTTGAAGGAAGGCCCATCAGAAACGGTTTTGAAGATTCTGTCCACAATAATTTCCTCACCATTACCAAATCTGTCCATTTTAAATATGATCTACAAGAATATGCATTTAGTTGTTAGTAATAAGAAAAAATTAAAAAAAAAAAGTACAAGTAAGCGACATGGGTTTAGTTCTCACAGCTTGGCAACCATATGCTATGAGATCACTATCTTCTGTTATTACTGCTGCAATGCCCCCTTGATCAGGCTCAAGGGAAGATAAGTATGCCAATTGAGCATCAGCCTCGTAGGGAGCAACTACAAACTCAACACATTCTGATTTTAGAATCTGTAATGAAAACAATTTAAAAATTAGAGATATAGAGCTGCAAAATAGAGTATAATCATAGGAAAATTACCTGAATCAGCTTATAAGCCATTGAAGGAGTAATACATATAGCTTTCTGGAAAAGGATGATGATTTACAGATTAGACCAGAAGGAAAATATATAATGCTAATAAAAACAGATAGCACAGGGTTTTTCAGCAAGAATACACAAAAAATTACCAACACGAGTTAAATACTCAAATTACTAGGAAAGACAAAAAAAATAAACAGAAATTTCAAAAAGGATAGGTGAAACTCTGCACAAAGATGCACTTGTTTGGCTTAAAATTTAGATCAAACACGTCCTCAGTTTTGACTTCCCATCTTCCTTTATGTTTTGCTCCACCCAAAAAAATGTACGATTCTTTTTTCGTTTGTTTAGCTTGTTTTATGCGAGTTCCTGATTGTTTAATGCAAACTACAACCAAAAGCTTGTGAACTAATATGCATAATCTTCTGAGATCTGATTATTAGTGCCTATGTAAATCTAAAAATTAACAAATCAAAAGTAGAACAATCACTTTCCTTCATAGTATTAGGATGTTTTCCAGAATAAAAAGGAACCTGAGAAAAACACTTACTAAGTGTTCGCTTTATGTTCATCTTGAAACTAAAGGACTCCACTTTTTACAGTTCAACTTACATAAATGAAGCAAAGTTGTTACAGTATGTATGCCTCCAGTGATTCATGCAAATAAATGGAAGAGAAATTACTCGGAAAAACTCATTTGCAGCAGTAACATTTTCTTGCTTGAGCTTCTCTTTTGCCAGCTTAAGATTAGCATCCCTTCGCCTAAATCAATATGAATGCCCCTTCAGAGACATAAAAACAGCACAAATGAATAGCTGCGAACTATTTGAGGACAAAGCCCCAAAACAAACAAGGCGCATTCTACAAAATACGAAGTGCATATATGGGGGCAATTGATATGTGTGGACAGTATTTTATTAGTTTAAAAAATTAAGTGGGCCATTTGCCCACGGAAATACCTAGGTTAAATAAGTAGTTGAACTACACTACTACAGTGTAAAAATCAGCAAGGAAAATTGCCAGCTTATCGATTATAGGAAATAACATATATCCAACAAGCAGCAGTTTTTATTTTTCTTCTTTTACTTGCCTTCCTCGCTCTTGCTCCGTGGCAAACTTACAAGGGATGCTGCCACCATCGAATACCACAACCGGCGTGATCTTATAATGCCGGAGAAGATTGATATGGTGCATGAAGTAATTGAGATACCGTTTTCCTGCGCTGCCCGGAAGGTCGAGGCAAAGCTCCATGCTGCAAGAATAAGCTGCCAAAGAAAACGACGATCACCAAACGTCTAAAGAAATTGCTATTGCATCATTCCAGCTAGTTCTCACCTCCCTTGTGGAGCCATGAATACGCGTCAATGCCCACCTACCCCAAGATAAAACAAAGAAAAAACAAATAAATATGAAGAAAATAACAGAAATTTCAGATGAATGTGCGAGATGTTGATCACAAGATCTACCCGTTTTCCGGCGTATTCCTTGATGTGGACGGGGCGGATGAATGGCTTTAGGAATTTGAGGAGATTCTGGATGCCCATGCTTTAAGATCACACAAGGAGTTAACTACAAATCAAGATTTTCTCCGGTGGGGTAGACGAAATCTGAAAGGAGGGAAAGGGACGGCGGCGAAGATAGGGCGAGGCGGGGACGAGGACGTTAATAATTAAAATGGCGGAGAGGTTAAAATGGAGATTTTATTTTCCCGCTTCGCTCCCTCTATTTTGACTAAGTTCGCCTTCTCCCGCCATTTTTTGTGCAAGGAGATTCTTGTGCTCGTATCTCCTTGCAATTATTTTGACACACGGATGAGCAACTTTAACACAAATAGAATCAAAATAAGAACAAGAAGAAGATACATAAATGACATGGCTAGTAACAAAAAGAATGATGGCTTTTCGTATTTTATTTTAAAAAACATTTTTTGGAAATTTTATTAATTGTTTCTATCTTTTGAATTTCAATTCAAACAATCTAAGTACTTATTTGAACTACAATAATTTAAGATGATTTTACATATACAATTGGCAGATTCAGAGTATGTTAATTATGGATTTATTTTTTACGTATGCGTACAATCTTGAATACATGGACTTCTGAAATTTGTAGTTCAATGAATGGGTTTGAAAAGCAGAAACTAGTGTTTTGTTCTTGCCGTAAAATTTAAAGAAATAAAGTTTTTAAATGGTTTTCAAGAAAAACTAGTTAGGTACATTTGTCTACGAAATAACCAACATTTGTCAACCAATTTAAAGAGCATCTCCCGTGTGAGGTATAAACCAACAGTTAAAAGTGATCAAAACAGCAATTAGCATCAGCTCACCCTAAAAGAGCACTATGAACTACACAAGATAAAAGAATAGATGGCAGATAACACGCTTTGTGGAAGCCTCTTCTCATTTAACTTTGATCTGCAGTGTGCCAGGAATACTTCCTTCGTACATATTGCCATCAAAAGACCATGGGTACCACAAAAATGTATCTTCTGTGCATATCAAATTAAATACTCGCAGTTTATCAGACATCAGTTAAGATCTTGGATTCTGAGATTTGAATCAGGTGTTATCAGGACAGGGCCCGCCGGAGATTTGCTTATAGTTGCCTCGTTTATTTCTAGAATAGCAAACAACCATTGCAGCTAATAGTATCTTCTGAACTTTGTGGCAACAAGCAACATTGGCCTCAAAAACCATGAACAACCTTTCATGTCACCTCCAGTTGGTATACTCAATGCAGATAACTCGAATACCCAATTCATATAAAATATCAAATCACGTTCAAGCAGGGTAGTTGTTATGTTTCTACAGTGGTTACCTGCATGAGCTAGAATTTGAACTCCAATCATCTAGGAGGTTTTTCATCAACTTGCCAAACTTCTCTGATTGAGATGTAAGTCTAACAATGTTGGCATTGCCCCATTGAGAACATGGATCTGTCCACCACATCTTCTTGCCTGAGCACCAGGCTCCAGGAACAGCCTTGCCTCGTGAACGTTCCAGTATCATACTATCAATTTTATCAAGCACTGGATTACCCTGATGGAACTGCCGCGCAAAAGGCATTCCGCTGTTCATCATCGCATCAAAATCCGTCATGTTCAGAAAGCGGGGTTCCATATTTGGAGGTTTGTCCCACACCGTATACCTTAAGTCACTGTTCACTGTCATATTCTGAAAATTAGGAGCATTGCAAATTACAGAATGAAAATAACCTTCTAGAGACAATATTACATTTGTGAAATACAAGAGTAGCGTGCGCGACAGATTGTCCCAGCCAAGCACACAGTACTCTACGAAGGACCTACTCAGGATGACCCAAGGAGAACCTGTTGAATGACAGAAAGCAGCGTCAGAACAACACGAGTTTGAAGCAAGCATGCAGAAATTTAGGACGAGGGAGAATGCCTGTAAAGAACTTGAACGATTCAGGGGTGGCTCGATTTTGTGAAGCTTTAAAAAATGATTTTCTATTAGCAAGATAGATCCCTGCATCAACTATAATTGGTTGAACCCTCTGATTTCTGCAAGGACATTGTTTAGATGGTTAATAAAACAGATGATGCAACTTTGTGGGAAAAAGTAAGACATGTAGTCACGCTTACTCTTTCCATCCAAGATCACTGGTATGATCCACAAAACTAATATTTCTTGGCAAATTGGAGAAAACATAAATTAAATCTGCAAAAAAAAAACAAAAAAAAAAAATCAGCTCTTGCTACCATTGGGTAGCGCATACAATTATTTACTTGAAAATAAACAGAAAAAGAAGATTGAAGACATTCATTCAAATTAGTATTGTACAAGATAGTTTACGTGGTGCAGCACATGAATTGTCTTTATGCCAAAAAAGGAAGTATTAATTCAAAGTGCAATAAACGTATATGGATCTGGAGAAAAATGATTGAATGCCCGTTAGCCTCTCTGGCACTGCTAAACCTTTGGTAACAAACGTTGAGGAAGCAGGTGATGAACCAATTTTAGTACTTGTTCATCAGAGGAGTTTTACATTCTTACAGCCACATAAGGTCGTAATAGATATGATCCTGAATGACAAACAATGTAAAACCTGTTCAGAAGAGAATAACCTTCTCAAATACTTCACGAAATGTATCTTCTATTACCAGATGTGCTACCCACTACTAAGAAAAACATAAGCTCGCTTTCATGTAAATATTTGACTAGTTGCTCAAGATGACTCAACTCTACATCGAGAATAAATCCTAGCGATAGAACACAATTACAAAAAGTTGCAATACGTAAATTGCAACAACCAACAGGAGAAACAATATTTTTTTATTAGTAATATCTACCTTATTACAGCTCAATACAAAAGCAAAACTCTACCATAGTGTTTTAGCTGTTGATAGAATTCTGATCTTGTTACTATGACACAACAGGCACATTAATGAGAAATTAAATAACTAATGCTACGCATTAATACATACAGGGAAAAAAATTAAAAGCCAATAAAAGCATTTAACCCTTTGGGATCAACAGAAAATAATACATTAAAGAGCTCAAGTTTGATAGCTACTTCAAGATTTTTGATAAGCAAAATGACAGTTAAGCATATATAATGTAACTTTTTTAAAAAATCTGATATTAACAGTCAGTGCTTTAAATTCCATTGGCACTTAGTCACTACATTAGGGCACGATGTGTTAAAGTACTTCAAAATAGCACACGAGTTTCTTAACAAACAGCTTAAGTATTTTGATTCCACCAGAAAATAAGGTCATTCCTAAATATATATAAAACTCATTATACTACAGTTCACGGCTCCTTGAACCATGTAAAGTGGGAAGAATAATGTTACTACTAAAAGTTTCATGTTGAATTTTAATAAAGTAAAGAATTTCATCGGATGAATTTTACCAAAGGTCTCTGTGTCTACTTTCCTTTTCTATCTTTTAAATTTAGCTGTTTTACTATGCTTCTGGCGTATTTTTCTTTTAAAATGAGTGTTCTTCCACTAATACAAAGCTTCAATGATTAGTGATGTAGGACAGGGAACTAGAACATTCAAACAACGCTTTTTTTTTAAAATGGTTTTGATAAACTAGTTTAATAATAAGAAAACCGAAGTACACTAACGAGGTTTTGAAAACTAATTTTTTTGTATTTTAGAATATAGAGGAAAACCCGAAATTATACTAAGAGCAATAAGAAAGATCTACACTAGGAAAACAGTAACTGCAGGAATTAAACTTACAGTGCAACCCTTGAGAATTGAAGGGCTGTGCTTCCCGTTCTTCACCGGTCCTACTCTGATGGAAGGTGTAGGGTGGAGCTTACAAGCAATCACAAAGATCCGTACAAGCCACGGATTTTAATACAAGAACAAATCAAGGGGTGAGGTTAGGCCTCACAAATTCCCTTGCTAATCCTAAGCAACTAAAGAGAGGGGAAGAAGGAGAAGGGGAGGGGAGACGCCCCTCTTAAACCACTCCAAGCGCAACCCTACAATTTTATAAACAAGTATGAGTGTAGAGAAGAGTTCTTTAGAGCAAGTAAAAGGTGTAAAGAAGAAGACTTATCCGAAAGGGTGAGAACTCCTTGAAGCCGAGGGAGCTCCTCTTCTTGCTCCAAACCGAGAGTGAAGAAGCAATCCTTGAAGTGGCGCACACACACAAGAAGAAGGCTTCTTAGGGTTTCGGTGAAGAACTTAGAAGTAGATGAAGGGCTCGGCTAGAGGAGAACTTATCACTAAACACACTTAATTAAGCTAGGCAACTAATAGACAATATATTTCATCAAAGGTAATCGAAAATACAAGGGGATGGACATGCTTTTATAGGTGAGCTGAAGCTAGCGCAGGATAGTAATTATCTTCCTTGCGCCTTCTACAAAAATGGTTGGAATTCGAAATTCAAAATCTTCATGAGGAGGTGGGCGCAAATCCTCTTTAAGAGCTTCCTTCTATGGATGATCTTCTCTTGGCATTTCATTAAATGGGCGATGAGAGGGTCTTCATAATGCTTGTTGGCGCATGGATAAGGATTTCAAATTTCGAATCCTTTCCATGAGAGCTTGAGCGGCAACAAGAGATGGCAACTCAACATAAATGCCTTCATAATTGCTCTCCTTTGATTGTGGATCTTGATGGAGATTCCCTTTGATTGTGGATCTTGATGGATGAGGGAATTGAATGCATTTCTTGATTGGAGTAGAGGTTGGCGCATGTCATGATGAGGTGGCTGATTTGATCTCTTGAATATGCGCCCAACAAGGATGGCAAGTGAGTCATGTCATGGCTTGAAGTGAACTTGGACTTTGAAGTCTTCTTTCTTTTTCTGGAGCTGAACTTGATGAGTGGAGCTTGAGTGACCTTGAGCTGGAACTTGAGCTGCTCCTTTCCTGGTTGACCTGCCAAAATGATCCTAATGCCTATATGCACTACTTATGATGCAAGAATACATAAGTTCATGAATTACAATGCACTACCTACTATAAGTGGACTTGCCATAAATGTCTACATGATGCATGTTTTATTGAAAAGCAAACTACCCTAAATGCCATGCAAGAAATGGAACCCTAAGGAAACCCATATCGATTGGGTACCCTACGGATTCGACCAGATCTCCTCAGAGCAGGGCTACTGCCTCCATCAGCTCTCCCCGGGTTGGAAGAATTCTCCTCTGGAGAATTGTCCTTGTACCCTTGGAGTAACTCAGGGGCGGCTATAGCTAGCTCAGACTCAGGAAGCCATACCTCTTCACCATTAATGAGTCTAACACGATAAAACATTTGTACCTCATCAGTGGTGAACTTGGTTTGGTCTTCCAGAATAGCCTCAATCTCCATTTTGTGAGGGTCACTTGGATCTGGTATGGAGAGGGGCTCATGATAGAGGGTGAGATCCTCCACGTTGACGGTGGTGGGGATCCCCAGTTCAGGTGGTAGGTCGAGGACATAGGCATTGTCGTTGATTTTATCCACAATGGTGAAGGGGCCTAGTCCTTTTGCTTCCAACTTGTGTCCAATCCCATGGATGCGCTCTTCCCGTGCTCGTAGGATCACCTTATCACCTGTAGAAAATAACCTTTCTCGGCGATGTTTGTTAGCAGCTTCGCGATATTGATTAACAGATTCTAGCATTTTTGAAAATATTTCAGCGTGCATTTGCGAAGTATGTAATGCAAAGTCACGAGCAGGTAAAGAGGTTCTAAAATGTCTAGGTAGAGGGAAGAGATCTATGGGTTTGTTGGGTTGATATCCTAGGTTAGCTTGGAAGGGGGAGAGACCTGTGGTCTTGTTGACTGTACTGTTGTAGGAGAACTCGGCAGTGGGTAAGAGTTTATCCCAGTTGCCAGGGTGTTCACTTACCAAACTTCTAAGGATACTCCCAAGTGATCGGTTGACCACTTCAGTCTGCCCATCCGTCTGGGGATGGTAGGCTGTGGAGAACTTGAGTTTCGTTCCTAGAAGGGTCCAGAGGGTTCTCCAAAAATGTCCTACAAACCTAGGGTCTCTATCAGACACTATAGTTAAGGGTGTTCCACGTAGCCTTACAACTTCCCTAAAGAAGAGTTTAGCCACATGGGAGGCATCAGTGGTTTTGGTGCAAGCTATGAAATGGGCCATCTTAGTAAACCTATCAACTACCACAAATATAGAATCATGTTTGGCTGAGGTTCGGGGTAGTCCTAGAATGAAATCCATACTAAGGTCTTGCCAAGGGGCATGGGGAATAGGTAAGGGGGTGTACAGGCCGGGACTATGCTTGTGGACTTTGGTGAGCTGACAAGTCCTACAATGTTTCACAACCTTGGCTACATCTTGGTAAAGGTTCGGCCAGTAGAACCGTTCCTTTACAAGGGCTTGGGTCTTATCTCGACCGTGGTGCCCGGCAGACCCGCCTCCGTGCAATTCCCAAACAAGGAATTCTCGGATGGAAGTCTTCGGCACACAAAGGGTTGGTCCAAGAAAGAGATACCCATCCCTAAGGGTGTAGAGGGGGTGACTTAAAGGGTCTTGACTAAGGTCAGCATATAAGGTAGAAAAATCAGGACATTCAAAATAAGCATTTTTCATGGATTCAAAGCAAGTAACTTCAACATGCATTTTATTCAAAAGTAAAGTTACTCTACTAAGGGCATCTGCTACTTTATTCTCAGATCCTGATTTATGTCTAAGCACAAAAGTATATTGTTGCAAGTACTCGACCCACTTAGCATGCCTTGAGTTTAGCTTTTTCTGAGCACTTAGGTAGGAGAGGGCCTGGTGGTCACTGTTAAGGGTAAACTCCCTATGGATGAGGTAATGTCTCCAATACCTTAGGGCCTGAACTACAGCATAAAACTCTTTGTCATAGGTAGAGTATTTTTGCTTTGCCTCGTTGAGTTTTTCACTGAAGAAGGCTATGGGATGGCCTTCTTGGCTTAGGGTTCCCCCTATGCCAACTCCAGAGGCGTCACAATCTACCTCAAAGACCTTATTGAAGTCAGGAAGCCTAAGGACCGGGGCAGTGGTCATCTTATCCTTAAGCTCTTGGAAGGCTTTGCTAGCAGACTTTGTCCAGGAGAATTCACCTTGTTTCAGGCAACTGGTGATAGGTGCCACTATAGAGCTGAAATTTCTTATGAATCTCCTATAAAAGGTGGCTAGACCATGGAAGCTTCTGACTTCAGTGATGGTCTTAGGTTCGGGCCAGTCTATGATGGCTTGGATCTTGGATGGGTCAGCTTGAAGACCTTCCTCAGACACTATGAACCCTAAGAAGATCACACTATGGGACAAAAAGGAACACTTCTTGAGGTTGATGTAAAGTTGTTCTTCCTTAAGAAGGTCAAGGGTCTTCCTAAGGTGCTCTAGGTGCTCCTCTTTAGTCTTACTATAGATGAGGATATCATCAAAGTAGACTACCAGGAATTTTCCAATGAAAGGCTTCAAGACTTGAGTCATGAGTCTCATGAATGTGGAAGGGGCATTAGTCAAGCCAAAAGGCATGACTAACCATTCATAGAGACCATCCTTGGTCTTGAAGGCTGTCTTCCATTCATCACCTAGCCTTATCCTGACCTGGTGGTATCCACTTCTTAAGTCAAGCTTACTAAACCACTTAGAGCCTACTAACATGTCTAACATGTCATCAAGTCTAGGGATAGGAAACCTATACTTGACTGTGATTTTGTTTATGGCTCTACAGTCTATACACATGCGCCAACTGCCATCCTTTTTAGGGGTGAGCAGAGCAGGCACGGCGCATGGGCTAAGGCTTTCTCTGATGTGCCCCTTTTCTAATAGGTCTTCTATTTGCCTCTTAAGTTCTTGGTGCTCAGTGGGGTTCATCCTATAGTGGGGTAGATTGGGTAAGGTTGAACCTGGGACAAGGTCTATAGTATGTTGGATATCCCTAAGGGGTGGGAGTCCTGTGGGTAACTCTTCAGGAGTAAGCTCACTATAATGTTCTAAGAGGGCTTCTACTTCAGGGGGTGGCTTACTTTCTTCTTCTTGGTTAACTTCCTTGAGGACTAAGGTAAATAAAGGTTGATCGGGCCTATAGTCCTTAGGTCTCATGAGTTGAAGGGTTGGTTGCTTGGTTTCTTCTATTTTTCCCTTATTGGTTGAGGCCTTAAGTTCTCTTGGCATGGATGGTTTCAGTTTGATCTTTTGACCTGAATGACTAAAGACATAGGTGTTAGTCCGACCGTAGTGGACTACATCCATGTCATATAGCCATGGTCTGCCTAGAAGGACTTGAGCGACATCCATAGTGATGACGTCACACCAAATTTGTCCTTCATAGGTACCAAACTGCAAGGGCACTAGACTCCTATGGGTTACAGGCACACTAGACTGGTTGACCCAAGAGATGTTATAAGGGGTTGGGTGAGCTTCTATCTTAAGCTTAAACTTGGTGACTGCAGAGTGGGAGACAGCGTTGAGACTACTACCCCCATCTATCACTACTTTGCACATGTTTCCATTGCATTTCGTGTATGTATGGAAGATACTAGTTCTTCGCCAATCATCCGTGGGTGAGGGTTTGATCAGGGTACACCTAACAACTCCTAAGGTGTTTTGGGCAGGTTCCTCACTACTGTCATATTCAGTGTCTTCTAGTACTTGGCAGCCAGAGTCTGGGTCATTAATATCTTCTAGTCTAGGGGTTTGGGTTTCTTCTCCTAAGTATAAGACTCGTTTAGGACAGTCTTTCATGTAGTGTCCATACTTTTGACAACCATGGCATTTGACCCTAGACGGTTCTGAATAACTAGAGGATTGGGGTTTAGGAGTGCTAGAGCTTTGAGGTTGGGTTGGCCTAGGACTTGGTCTAGAGGCACTAAACTCTCTCCTAAAGGCAACCTTAAGTTCTTGCTCAATTTCTTTGGCTCTAAGATGGGCAACCTCTATGGAGTCTATCTGGTAATAGGTAAGGCCCTTTCTGATTTCAGATCGGAGACCATTTTTATACCTGCTAAGGGTGAATAGAGGGTTTTCTCCAGGGTTTCCCCTAAGGAGGAATTCCTCAAAGCTAGCAGTATATTGGTCAACGGTCATGGCTCCTTGGGTAAGGCTAGAGGCTTGGTCAAATAACTTACTCTGAAAATATGAGGGGACATATTTCAGTTTAAGTTGTTGACGCATTTCTAGCCAGGTGTCTATGGGAGGTAGGTTGAGTCATTGTTGGTTGTTCTCTACATTGGTCCAATACAACCTAGCATTTCCCTCAAGAAGGCACTTTGCAAGTCGGACCTTGCTGTGCTCAGGGATCATGCTCCACTCGAAATATTGTTCGAGTTTGGTTGTCCAATCCAAGAAGTCTCGGGGTTCTAGAGAGCCATTGAAGGTTGGAGGGTTGAGTTTGATGGCGCGGTGCACATCATCCTCTCTGAATCTGGGTTGAGGTGGAGTTTGAACGGGGGGTCCATTCCACATATTGGGTTGGTGGTTTCCCGCATGGTTTGGATTGGGATATCCATTCCATGTTGGTTGGGGATGGGTTCCTTCATGGTTTGGATTAGGGTATCCATTCCACATAGGTTGGGTGCCTGCACGGTTTGGGGTTTGATGCCCGTTCCACGCAGGTGGTTGTTGGTTTTCTACATGATGAGGACTAGGTGGCTCACTAGCATGATGAGAAGACCTCTCCCTAAAATCATGAAATTCAGTAGTAATTTGGTTAAGGCTTCGGGTAAGGTTCCCTATTTGCTCAGTTAAAAACTCAAACCTTTCATCAGTAGCAGTGCGATCCATGGTGGGATCTTGCTCCTGTTGTTGGGTTTTGGACCGAGTTTGCATGGGTGCTTTGAAAAATATAGATTTTGAAAAATAGAGTGTATTCCAAAGATCGCTTAGAGGTAGAAAATAAGTTTTTGAGGCTTAAAAAATCTAAACTAAGAGCCTAAGCTCTGATACCAAGCTGATGTAGGACAGGGAACTAGAACATTCAAACAACGCTTTTTTTTGAAAATGGTTTTGATAAACTAGTTTAATAATAAGAAAACCGAAGTACACTAACGAGGTTTTGAAAACTAATTTTTTTGTATTTTAGAATATAGAGGAAAACCCGAAATTATACTAAGAGCAATAAGAAAGATCTACACTAGGAAAACAGTAACTGCAGGAATTAAACTTACAGTGCAACCCTTGAGAATTGAAGGGCTGTGCTTCCCGTTCTTCACCGGTCCTACTCTGATGGAAGGTGTAGGGTGGAGCTTACAAGCAATCACAAAGATCCGTACAAGCCACGGATTTTAATACAAGAACAAATCAAGGGGTGAGGTTAGGCCTCACAAATTCCCTTGCTAATCCTAAGCAACTAAAGAGAGGGGAAGAAGGAGAAGGGGAGGGGAGACGCCCCTCTTAAACCACTCCAAGCGCAACCCTACAATTTTATAAACAAGTATGAGTGTAGAGAAGAGTTCTTTAGAGCAAGTAAAAGGTGTAAAGAAGAAGACTTATCCGAAAGGGTGAGAACTCCTTGAAGCCGAGGGAGCTCCTCTTCTTGCTCCAAACCGAGAGTGAAGAAGCAATCCTTGAAGTGGCGCACACACACAAGAAGAAGGCTTCTTAGGGTTTCGGTGAAGAACTTAGAAGTAGATGAAGGGCTCGGCTAGAGGAGAACTTATCACTAAACACACTTAATTAAGCTAGGCAACTAATAGACAATATATTTCATCAAAGGTAATCGAAAATACAAGGGGATGGACATGCTTTTATAGGTGAGCTGAAGCTAGGGCAGGATAGTAATTATCTTCCTTGCGCCTTCTACAAAAATGGTTGGAATTCGAAATTCAAAATCTTCATGAGGAGGTGGGCGCAAATCCTCTTTAAGAGCTTCCTTCTATGGATGATCTTCTCTTGGCATTTCATTAAATGGGCGATGAGAGGGTCTTCATAATGCTTGTTGGCGCATGGATAAGGATTTCAAATTTCGAATCCTTTCCATGAGAGCTTGAGCGGCAACAAGAGATGGCAACTCAACATAAATGCCTTCATAATTGCTCTCCTTTGATTGTGGATCTTGATGGAGATTCCCTTTGATTGTGGATCTTGATGGATGAGGGAATTGAATGCATTTCTTGATTGGAGTAGAGGTTGGCGCATGTCATGATGAGGTGGCTGATTTGATCTCTTGAATATGCGCCCAACAAGGATGGCAAGTGAGTCATGTCATGGCTTGAAGTGAACTTGGACTTTGAAGTCTTCTTTCTTTTTCTGGAGCTGAACTTGATGAGTGGAGCTTGAGTGACCTTGAGCTGGAACTTGAGCTGCTCCTTTCCTGGTTGACCTGCCAAAATGATCCTAATGCCTATATGCACTACTTATGATGCAAGAATACATAAGTTCATGAATTACAATGCACTACCTACTATAAGTGGACTTGCCATAAATGTCTACATGATGCATGTTTTATTGAAAAGCAAACTACCCTAAATGCCATGCAAGAAATGGAACCCTAAGGAAACCCATATCGATTGGGTACCCTACGGATTCGACCAGATCTCCTCAGAGCAGGGCTACTGCCTCCATCAATTAGTCTTCTGAAATTTAGTAAAGAATAATATTCTGTAGCCATTTACAATCAATTTTGCAATTTAGCATTCAACAAGCATTGAAGTTTTCCAAGAAAAAATGGATACATGAATTTAAATCGTTTTAACATGTTTCAACTTGTCACGCATTGTGTAGAAATAATTTAATATAAATAAGAAAATTCATTAGTAAAACAATTAATGCAAATAACATAAAACCTTTTCACGAAACTTGATGAAGCATAGAAAAAGAGAAAATAACAAGGAAAGATTATCACCAATACCAAGCAACATACTTTCTAATCTTGAATTGATTTAATAATGTCATGAAGCAATTCAAGTATTTAACAACATTTATCCGGTTGACTCAAAAAACTTAACTACGATATGTGCTAGGCAAGTAGGCCATATAACACAATCAAATTGTTTACTTTTGGAGAAGGTAAAGAATCAAAAGGAAACAACCATCCAAGTTATAAGGGCATCTAGTTCGAGGTAAATTTGCAAAATTTTTAATTATTTTGCAACTAGTATTTGTCATTACCATGTTCAGTTATTTAACTAGTAACCTAGGTTACACAAGGAATCTAAATTACATGAGGTAGGAAGAATCTAGGTTGCTATCAAGAGAGGCGGCAAGCTTACAAACACCCCTCATAATATCATGAAATCATTTTCTTGCACATAACTTTCTCCCTTTCTCCCCTTTCTTTGCTAGTAAATATGGATTACAAAAATGTAAAAGTAAATTTTTAGAAAAATTGGGTAAAAATCATAATAATCTGTTTGTTGCATTGAACATGTTAATGCAGGATTTCAGTAATTTTGCAACAATATTAATAGAGTTACCAAACACTACAATATAAGATTACTGGTAACTTTGTTACTTGTAAGTTGTAACCTATCTACACGGTAAATATGGATTATCATGCAGCATTACTTAGTAATACACTGGAAAAGCAACCTTAATTTACAAAACATGTATATGTGAAAATATTTTCACAAATGCAGTTCTAGCGTATACATAGCCATTAGCCACCTCTTAGAATTATATAAACTACGTGTCCTTGACTAATTCATAGCATTATATTGCATTGTCATCATACATGTAATATCCCAAGTTTAGTCCCACATTGGAAGTGGGAGATACGATAGCCTAGTATATAAGGCTTAGTGGGTTTGTTATTGTTAACTTGAGCTTAAGCATTTTAATAGATTGGGCCACGTTGCAAATTAGCTCACCAAGTTAATAAATAGTTTGCTTACTAAATGGATTGTAACAAATGGTATCAGAGCAAAAAACTTAGTTCTAAGCATAATGAGAGGCCAATAGGAAAGGGCTACCGAGGGTGATGGAGCCGCCATTGAGTTGATCTCACATGCTGCTGACTAGGGGATGGTGAGCTTGATGAGGACGTCAAGTCTTAAGTAGGGGAGATTGTAATACCCCGAGTTTAGTCCTACATTAGAATGGGAGAAACGATAGCCTAGTATATAAGGTTTAGTGGGATTGCTGTTGTTAACTTGAGCTTAAGCATTTTAATAGATTGGGCCACATTGCAAATCGGCTCACCGAGTTGATGAATAGTTTACTTACTAAGTGGATTGTAACAATACACCTGACCAACAATTCCATATATTCTTTTTTAATATTGGAATTTCAGATCAAGTGTAATCTAATTTGCAAAATAATAGAAGTATATAATTCTAATAAGCATAGTGAAGCACAATTACAGAGGGAGCAAGGAGAAAACCCTACTTTGCTAGATGATTGGAAGAGAGACAGGAGATGCCAAGATAATAATCAATTTTGAAAGTATTGATTTTACAGGAGATGCCAAGATAATAATCAATTTTGAAAGTATTGATTTTTTGTATAATGCATAACAGATTGAAAATAAAAGGTATAGAGAAAGAAATATGGGAGTAAGGAGAGGAAATACTGTCACTAGCCTTCTCGTCAACCGCTCCTAATCAAGCATTGTGTGATTCAAGTGAAGTAATTAGGTGCAGGAAAAAAGCATGAAAGGTCAAATAATTTTTGTTAAATATTTTTTATTTTTTCAAATTAGATATTATTTTTTCCCTAGATATTTCTGTTATTTTCTTTATGTCCCAAAGTTCCAATATGACATAGTTGAAATGGTTAAAATCTTAATTTTTTGAGAGACAAATACTCATACTATTAACTATGCTAAGAGGTATATTACATACCAGAAATATAAAAATATCACATTTGTAAAGATTATTCACATGTAGTTTTTATTTTCATATTATTTACACAAGCAAAGATAAAGAAATATGTATGCCACTTTGACATCAAATATATTCTGATATGTATCGTAGTTTGCTATTTCCAGAATCTATGCAGTGCATCTTGGTAAAATTATGAAAACACAATGAATTTCAACTGCATTATTTATCAGAATATTACAATGAGACAGTTGCGCTGAATTATGCCATCACTAATTTAGAATGACAGAGCTGTACTGAGTTTTATTATCTATATTTTCAAATGAGATTCTTTAGATAACTAAAGAACGAGACCAATCTCACTCAACAAAGATTCAAATCCTGCAATACATTGAATTTACTGGTAGAGGAGCAAGCATACTAGAATCTAAAGTAAAGTTAAAACTTGAGGAAATAACAAATAAAAGTGTTGCATATTTCAGTTAAAATATAGCAAATTGTCATAAAGAAAATAGCAAAAAGTAGAAGGTTAGTTATGGAAGCCGAAGAACTGAATTGTGGCAATGGAATCTTCAACTTCAGAGCATCATTCCAATCCAGCAAAAGAAGATCAGAGAAAAGAAGAAACAAAAATCATTGCAGCAAAATTACAGGTCAAAGAACAAGTACGTTGATAAAATCCAATCTCTTGGCGGAAAAGATTTAACTTCCTTCACTCTTCGCATCCCCCCTTTGTTGACTGATCCCTGTGATAATACTTGGCACTAGCTAGAAGACACTATTAGTTTCTCCCTAAACAAGTCCGCATTCTTGTTCATTCTAAGAAAACAAATGGACCTCAATTTTCCGGATGGAAGGCCTTTTGGAACTTGCATGTTACTCCCATGGTGAATATCTTCAGCTGAAAACTGCTGCACAAAAGCTTCCCACCTCCTCCCTTTTAACAAAATTTGGAATTGGCAGGGCCAGACCATGTATCTTCTATCAAATTTAAAGCTTTATGGTCAATTGGGTCTTGGATTTTTGAACAAAGAAATGTAGCTTCTCTTATCTTATTAGTTTTCTGGATTCTTTGGAAAGCTCAAAACTCCTTCGTGTTCAATGGAAAAAAACCCAAATGCTCTTGAAATAATAACGCTAGCTCTGCTGGATTTCAGTGCTGACTACATTGCCTAAAATATAAGGGAAATGATGCTCCAAATACAACTAGCTCGTGAACAATGAAATACTCCTCCCTTTGGCTAGCTAAAAATTGATGTGGATGGTGCGTGGGTCGCCAACTCCTATGATGGAGGCATATTGGCTACTTAGATGCAACCAGGCTGCAAGCTGGGTGGCAACTTTTGCTAAAAATTCTGTATCTTCTAAACTATTGCTTTGATAATTGGCCAACCGAACTATTCTGTATTTGGCCTTTGACTTAAGAGGCGTTTTGTAATATATGTACTAGTACTGTAAATAAAAAAGGAACATGTACGTCTATAAATGCAGCTTGCAGATCATATTTCATAACAACGGAGAATGAAAGAAAGAATTGTAGTTTTCCCAAATAAATGTATCTAAAGAAGTTGCAAGTGGATATTCAGAAACATTAACGACCACAAATTAATGGCATGTTGAAAAGAAAATCTATTGACATAGAGCAACGTCATTTGCAAGTAGGAGAGTTTCAAGAAAGTCCAAACTAAAAGTACCCATAAGAGATAAAATTCAATTTCAGTATCGTGGGATGGACAACATTGATTGTAACAGCATACCATAAATTCTAACAGCAACGTCATAGATTTGAATGCTTTATTACTGAAAAAAAGCTGCTTGAAAGTCCTGGCTGTCATTTAGATAACTACAGATAGAAAGTACATTGTTTCGTTCCGTTATAAATACAAGAAAGGCCTCGTGTCGGAAATAAGATCACGTACCATCTTGCGTCATAAGCGGATAGTCTGCGGCGCTTAAAGTCACGAACCAATCCCAGCCTCTGTCGAGCCGGAGCAGCATCGAGGCAGCCTGGAGCGTGGCGGCAAGGCCGGATGACCCCATCGGCGTCATGGCACTGGCCTTTCCGATCACATCCACATTCCCGAAGGCTCGTATCGCGGGGATCGACCCCCAGACCCTGACCGCCAGGTCGGCCCGCTCCGAGTCGGGCGCGTCCGCGGAGAGGTGGAGGAGGTAACGATTCCTGGGGTGGTAGACCGAGAGAAGAAGCCGGAGGACGCGACGCGAGTCGCCGCGGCCGCCGGAGATGTAATAGGCGAAGGCGGGCATGTGAGCGGGGCCGCGGCGGACCTCTGTGGGGGCGGGGCGGCTGGCGAGGAAGGCAGAGGACGCCGTTAAGCTGGAGATGGCTGAGAGGAGGAGGAGGACGGCGATGAAGGAGAAGGAGACGAAGGGAAAGAGCCATTTCGCCGCGGTCGTGCCCCAACTACGGCGGGCGCGGACTCCTGAAAGGATCGATGCCGGGGATCGGAGGGGCATCGGAGGAGCAGAGCTAGGGCTCCATTGCCAGTGCTAGTAGGGTTTGGGCGACGGCTAGTCGCATCAGGCGTGGCAGGCGTGGCAGGAGAAGAAAGAGGGCTAATTGGAAGACGGAGGAATTGGGGGAGAAATGGAGCGGCAGTTGTGGGAAATCGGCCTAGGGGGAACGCGCTTGATAATAATGTGCGAATTGTTATTATATTTTCGAAAGAGGCTTTCAGAAAATAAACATCTTATTTACTTAGAGAGAGAGGAGGAAGAAAATGATAAATTCTTATTCTTTTTCTCGTTTACTAGGATAATTGACATAAGAAAATTTTGCTTCTGAATTCACCCAAATTGGATGGATTGCTCGCTACAATACTATTCTTACCTTTCTTGCTCGTCGCCGCCACTGTCTCTCCTACTTAGCGCTTGCCACTATCACTTGATGCTCGCCACTGCCACTGCCTTGCTTGCTCGCCGTTGTCGCCCACTTGCACGCTTGCTGCCTCTCCCGCTTGCCACCGCCATGGCCTCTCTCACTCGCCACCACCTCCCTCGCTCGCAGATGCCACCACCTCCCCACTTGCCACCGCCATGGCCTGCTCACCGCTGACTCCTTTCTCTCCCTTCAGAGTTGTTTTCATGTGATTCATAATTCCTTCCTTTCTCAAATCATTCCCCTCTTTTTTTTTTCTTTCCCTTTATATTTCTATCCCTCCCAGTAAACATAGTGAAGGGATGGAAATATATCATTCCCCTCTTTTTTTTTTCTTTCCCTTTATATTTCTATCCCTCCCAGTAAACATAGTGAAGGGATGGAAATATATAGTAAAAGATATAAAATATTGCTCTAACTTTATTTTACTCAACAAAACATGAATAATATACGATTTTCAGCCACTAGAATACTCAATCTACTGAGTGTAGACTACTTAAACTATGGTTGAACAAAATAATCGAGCTTCACAAATGAACATGCCACAAACTTGATAAAAAAAAATAGTCTAGTTAGAAAGAAGTCGGAATCAAATGCTAAGGAGCTTGTCATATTAACTTGGCTAGTAGAAGTAGGTTGATGATAATAAAATTTTGTGAAAATAATATAAATTATTTTTTATACTAATTAATCATGAAGATGAAGGGGTTGAGAAATCAACTTTTACAGTTTCCGTGTTACATTTAGCAGTTCAAACTTTAAAAAATAAATAAAGTATAAAGTTCGAGTCATCTTTTTTTTTTTTTAATCGTTTTATACTTTCTCTCTTTTTTTTTTTAAGAAACCACAGTATTAGGTTTAACTCCACAGTAAGACACAGCTTATAAGAGTGCATTAAAAAAAGAAGAATTTAGAGTATTTCCATACGGTACATATTGAAAGAAACAAGCACTATCCATATCAATCATGCCTCCTTAAACTAACAAAGTTCATAAAAACCTTAAATACAGAATCTCTTCCAAATTTAATCTACTTTTGAAGGTTCATCAATCATAGCACCTAATCGAAGCAAAATATTCTTGTAGTATACATGAAAATTGAATACAAACTATGTGAACTGTTTACTCTCTTCAGAGCTACAAATTTTCCTTCCAAGAAATTAGCGAGAATGCTTGATCCCAAAAAATACAAGTTCCTTATCCTAAAATATTTGGCATATCTTAGGTAAGAAAGTTTGAAGCAGAAAAAAGCTCTAGCAAAATCAATATCCTATAGTCTAAAAAATAATAGTGCGGCGATAAGAGAAATCTAAGTGTACTAAGAGGTACAGGGGAAAACTCTGGGTACATGAAACTTGTCGTAAAATCAAATGTACTAGTCATACATGCTCAACTGGTATTTTAGGATGCAACATATCCTTGTCAAGATGTAAGCCACATACACTTGGCTTTGCAAATCACCTAAGCCATGTAACTTTATTACCTCAATTACTGAATTGATAATTTTGCCAGTAGTCACCTCAATTAGATGTCTGAAAGGGGTGAAACGCCTCCTTAAGTTGAGACTCGAAGACTGAGAGTGCATCTGACCTCAGCGCCTTAAGAAATGATTTCTTCAAGTCAAGCATCGAGACTGTGCGCAAGAATCGAGTAGAAAATCGCTTCACCTCTGCACGACGTGATTGCTTTTTCGGCATGTTGCTCAAGAGTCCATATATCAACTCACAAAATGCTGGCAATAATTTCTTTAGTAACTTAGATTTCCCAATGGCGTCTTGATCTTTATCGCCTTTGCTAGTTGAAATACATGATTTAGTGATACAATCTATGATCTCTAGGCTTTCAATTCTTCGAAATTCTGATTCTGCGCTCCCACACTTCTCCAGAAGGAAGCCGAGGAGCAGAAGCCCAAGCCATGAATGCCTTCTGATAACGTCTTTGATGAATTGAGCTTTCAAACGAGACTTCTTACTATGCAAGTAGTCAGTCAATATCCTCTGAAATATCTCGACCACATCATCCAGGTCAGATTTGGAGAAATTCCGTGAATGAATGATTTTCAATAGCCAAAAAGTGGAGGATTGAGCAAAAGAAGAAACAGTTTTGTAGTGCGAACGTGATGCTGATTTCAGACTCTTCTCCAACAAGGCTTTAAGATTGTCGAGCTGAATGTCTTCACCTTTGGGATAGTCCTTCGCTTTAAATATTTTCTTCTGCAGAATCCCGCCAATCCGTTGTTTAAGTTGCTCACCACCCTCGGCCACATGAGAATTCACATATGCTTGAGCTAAGTAAGAGTACACCAGCAAGACTTGAGACTTGCCTGTTGCAAAAACATAAACATTCATTATAGAAAAAACATATATTAAAAATGCATATTCAGTCAAGAATTTGTCTCTACAAGCCCTTCATAACTATGCAATCTCATGCAAGCCGTAATTAGCAAAGCATAGCTTGCCATCTCATGCACAAAACCAAAAAGAATCCTGACCATGCAATCAACAGCAGCAAATATCAACGCCATACCTGGATTCTTATGTAAATAGATCTCTACAAGTGAGAGAACCCGGAGCTTAAAAGGCATAAGCTGCGATTGAGCACCGCCACTCCCAGAAATTTTCCGATCCTTGAATATCCTTGATATATAAGAATCCATACGAAACATGGCATCATCATCCATGGCATCATCAGAATCATCAGAAGCTTCATCACTCTTGGCAGGTTGGTCAAGTGCATCAAGTCCATCCGCCTCCAAAAAATCATCATTGATCTTGGCAACTTCGCTATTATTTGTCTCATACCTAAGTAGTTCGTCAGAACCATCTGTGTGGCCATCACTATCTGCTACCTCATCAGTCTCAAACTCATCACTATCCTCAGCTTCTTCAATTCCAAGAAAGTCTTCATCATCTTCGTCATCTCCATAGACGCTTGCAGTTGAATGACGAGGACGCTTCAAATCCTTCTTCACAATGCGCAACATTTGAAGCAATCCAGCATCTGTAATATCATCACAGAATGACTTGAAAACCTGAAGAACAAAGACAGATATAGCAGAGTAGTTAAAGAAAGAACGACATCAAAAGATCAAATTACAGGGTATATGAAGCTTGGGTAAAATATTAGTAGAAGATGACAGAATTTATTGATCTCTAGGAATAACCACACCAACTATTAACAAATCGCACAAGAAAATATTATCCAATCTCCTTTGTATCAAATAAAAACATATGTTTAGCACAGCAGAATGCCTTGGAAAAATAAGCAAATAAAAGAAGTAATCAGATGAGACTGTAACACATCCATCAGCCAAATTGTCATGAGTTTCACTTGCCTGTTCAACAGAAAAACACAACGGACCAGATGACTGTGGGAGAAGTGAAAGTAAATTGTCCACTAGCACATCCATCAACTCTGGTGCATTGTTGCCATCATCTTCTTCCTCATCTTCTGAAATGCAACCATCTGCAGCAGCAGGGAAAGCCTTCTTGCAACAAATGATTAGCTCCAGTGCAGCTTCAGAGAACTCTCCCGGATGGACAAGTACTTCCAATAGCAACTGGATCAATAGATAACGGAATGCGAACAACTTGTTTGCTTCCAGCCCGGTCCTAAGTCTTCTTTCCTGTAACAGACAGGATACAGCAAACGTTACCAACAGATATTATGAAAGGAAAAGATGTGAATCCAGTAGGTAATCTATGAACAAATACTGCATTTGAACACCATACAAGAATGAGAACTCATCAAATATAGAACAAGATACAAATAAAATTGATGTAGGTTGCACTGAGGAGAGGAAGATAAATCGAGCAGAGAGAAAATTAGAGGGTTAATTAGGGTTTCATTAACCAATCCACTTCTTTCACTGTGCTTAAACCTCAATTTATAGGTTTTGATATGAATCCTAAATGAAACATTAACCATGCATTTCAATAACTACCTGTTGGCAGTAAATAAAAGACAATCTTAATAATAAAATACCTAATAGTAATTACAACATCCCCCCTAATCCAAAAGAACTCACTCTGAGTTAAAACTGTGCTTGATTTGAGAACCCGTCAATTATAACGATACAACCAATCTTATAAGAATCTAGTGTCAAACGGTGTCACCAATTGTTGTCGTCATTGGACTTCCAAGATACTTACCAAATTACATAATTTTTAAATCCAATCATCGTTAAATCAGATTTAAGCATTCCACAGAACAAGATAGCCCTAAGAAGTTCCTTGTGGCATTATAACAATTTGTATTGATTAACTCTTGAACTGTAAGTAATAATGATACCACAATCAAATGAAGTAATGATATTTGGTAGGAGCAGAAAATGACAATGCACTACGTTAAGTGCTAGTATATCAGTTATGTTCTCATATTCATCATTGTTAGATGGTTCACCTAGATGGTGAACATCTTGTTCATCCTCAATTTACCCGAGGTTCAATATTAAATTGATCTATATTCAAATTGCAAAAAGAGCATCATGAGAATGTGTCATTGATTATGACAATGAAAGCACTCAATATTGGAATTGGTCACATGGGAGCTACAATTATCCTTAGTCCTTATCTCCTGGTATTTTGGCCAACGTATCAAGATATGGCCCCACTCATTAGATGATTGAATCAAGGTAGTAGTAGTAGTGACTTTGTTGTGCATAAGATCACTATAGAAGCTCTTCTCTTTAGCCCCATGAGTGACTTGATGAAGCTTAACAAGTCCCATATATCCTTGTGATAAGTTCAGATGTCTCATTTGAATTCATTCACTTAGAATCTCAATAGAATCCTTCAATCTTCAAGTGTTCAGGCAATCTAATGGATTGCACAACACTCTGGAGTACCCCCACTGATTTGCTCTTGAAACAAGGACTTGCTAGTCCCTTATGATGCTCCGCTGCCCAAACACACAGAATCTAGTATGAGTCACTCTCTTAGGACAGCACCCTTGGGATATCCCATGTTTTTAGTTCAATACAAGATAGGTGTTGAAAGTTTTAGCTTTAACACCATTGGGAATGCCAAAGGTTTCAATTGCCTTAAGCCCTTATTACTACATGTTAATCATCTAATGGGGGCTCACTTAGTGGGCCTCTCTTTCTACAAGACACCAATATGATGTAGCATTGAGGATCTTAATGTCTTCACTCTTGAAGTATCACATTATCCCTTATTGGATTAGCTATTAAGGGATCACCCAAAGGGTAATTTATGCCATTTCTTCATGACATCTTTAAATTGAGTAGGTTTTTATTGGCGCCATCCTTCGTAAGACATGAAGTTGCCCACTTTAATCTTCAAGGAATTAGGACTAATATTAGTTTTCCCAAATCTGAACACCCAATCCTTCCTTGAGACCAATGGCAAGGTTTAAGGTACCTATCTATAGTTCTATACCAAGAAGGATGACTACTACATCCAGATCTGACATGTTACTAGTGCATGGACCATGTGTATACTATATTATTATGTACTATTTCTATATTTAACCTTCAATATATATATTTCAATCTGAATCCAATGAAATATTAACCACATTTTTAAATAAATGTCAACCATGAAAATCAAATACCAAATATTATTTACATAAAATAATTATATTCCATGCAAATGTGCACACACACGAGAGAGAGAGAGAGAGAGAGAGAGAGAGAGATGATATTCGCATTCACACATACATACATAAACACAAACATATATCCCATCCATATATACATATGTAAAACAGAAATTACAATGTTTTAAGCATATATGTTCAAAGAAAAATTAACAATGTGTGTGAAAGAGAAAGCATGGATTCAAAACAGATTTAAGACGTATGGAAATTCATTGCATAAGTCAAATATCTTGATCAAACACTTAAGTCTGGCAATGTCAATCATATGCATTATGGATAACATCACTGTAAACAACATTATATAAGTCTTGTCAGGTATTTGTATTTTTTTTCATTATGTTTTGTTTAATCAAAAGATCAATTAATTCAAGATCTCAAAATCCAGGTCTATAATTTAACATTAACAAGTAAAAAAAAATTCAACCCTAGCACCCCACATCAAATCTTATATTCAATAATAACATACAAAGTAAGCAAGTACCTCTTGAAAAAGTCTAGATTCCACTGTTCGCAGCTTCCTGAATGCCCTCTCATCTTCGTTAGTCAAGGTCCTATAAAGAGAAACTGAAGGAATGTTGTACAAAGTGTTCAAGAAACACGTAAAGTATGACCCGAGATCTTTAAATTCAATGCCACTTGATAGATGTGCACTTTCTCCTCTCTGAGCATCTTCTAATAATGATTGAAGCTGCTCTATGCACATCCTGCATAGAGAACTAGATATAGCAGCTTTTGGCCATTTGAACTTCTCTTGCAACTCAAAGGAAGTAACTTCAGTTCCTAGAGAGGCAGAGAACAAGCCCTGTACTGCAAGAAATTTTACGATTTCTGTCTGCATTCTGAATTTTTCTTCCAAGTGTTTCACAATTTGTGTCTGTGGACAAGACTTCGCATCAGATACCAGTTTTAAATTTTTTAGAACACGAGGCATGGTATCTATAACCCAGTTCTTCAGGGAGTCTATATTCCCAGAAGCTGAAGTTTCTTTATCCTCTGAAGAGCCTAAATCTGAATTTTCATCTGTGGTTTGGCTTTGATCAGATGGCTCATCAGTAATAGCTCCCTCATCCAAAAATAAGCTCATCAAATTTTGTACAAACAGCAAACATCCTGGAACAGTATTAAATTTAGAAACCAAATCTTTCACTGTTTGTGTCTTAGTCATACTATCAAATCGCCCGTTGCTGTGTCTCTGCAAGGAAGTAATAACTGAGACTAGTCGATCATTATCATCTCCAACCAATTCTATTAATTCCTTCATAAAATGCTGAGTAGCACTGTACAACCAGGAATCTTTGTTCGAGAGTATATCCAGTAGGCAGTTGACAAGTTTGTTAGATAAAACAACTTTGATGCAGGATGTAGGCAACTTTGGGAGAATAAGAAGCAAAATACGAAATGCCAAAAGTTTTCTATCGTGAGATGACTGAAGAAGTGTCTCTTCAATTACAACTTCATGAAAACATTGAATGTTCCTGAAAACATCCTCAAAAGAGCTGCCTTTTTTATTCCTCCTCTGCTTCTTACCAGTTGCTGACTGTACAGCAACATCTACAGGATTTGTAGTCATTTCTGATGTGAGCAAGCTTACAATTACTGGCCAAAGACTATGCACACGGGGTAGGCAGAAGGTTGATTCCTGAATTAAAGATTCGATTAAGAAATGAAGCACAACAGATATATAAAACAGCTAATCCATTACCGACAAAACAAATAAAACAATCTTCAGGTTCAATATAGAGTGCAAGCTAAATTTTCCTAATTTTCATATGGATAGAGAAGCCAAGGGGGTCATAATTTCTTCCATCAAATGTCCGTACATATATTAAATTAACTTGTTAAAACAATAATCCAAAAATGTCTTTAACAATTTAAAAAGTTTTCATCTTTCTAATAAAACAAATTAAGAGGCATGTGCCTAAGTAATTACAAAATGGTATTTTGTATTGTAAATCCCATGCTTAAGCCTAGATAGAAAGTGGGAAAGAGAATTATAATTATATACAAGGTCTTATGGGCTTCCTACCACTAACATAGGCTCAAGTATTTTCAAGGGGTCAACTAAATTAATGAGTTTGTTTTCTCATTAGATAGTGATGTAGATAAATTTTGAAAACCAAGTATATTGAACTTGGAGTTGAATTGGTTGCTTTGATCAAAGGTTAATCTAATCTCTAGCCGCTCTCTTCCTTTGTGATCCAAAGTTTTCCCACACAAGCCCAAAATTATATTTGAGCCTCCTCTTTTTGATGCTTAAGTTAAACATTATGGGCCAAATGAATATTGTGTAAAGTTTGGAAGTTCTCTAAAGAGCTTACCTTTTCCTCACCTGAGGGAGTATTTGTACTTGTTATTATGTGATTAGATTTGTCCATTGATGACAGGCGTAGTGAATATGGATAAGGCTTTTACTAATTAAAATTATGGTAATCGCAATGTTAGATGCCAATTGCTCCTTAAGGAGCATTAGGAGCCTCGTTTTGTGTACCCTATTAGAAGCGCTTTAAAGAGAGTGGTCACTAAGTAGTGTTACTCAGATGGTTCCCAAGTGCGCCAAGAAAATGGGTGTGAATAGCTCTACCTTCATGTGCTCGAGGGATTTGAGCAAGGGAATACTGAGGACTGACCACTTGGAGTAGTTCCTAGGTGACCCAAATTGTGGATAACTGTCTGCTTTGTTTGCTTAGGGGCACTTGAGTATCTTGAGCATGTCAATGGAGCACTAATTATGCAGGCAAGGAGTCCCAAGTGATTTAAGATAAACACGCTAAGACTTGTGTTAGATTAGTCCTTGTTGAATGTTTTAGACTTCAAACAGCCTCAAAACCCAACATAAATTACCCATAGTAGGTAGGTCATAACAAAATAGTATTATAGCAAATTCAATACTTAGCATGATGAAGATCTAGTAAGAAAAGAATTTCATGAATGGTGAAGTCTCACATTAAGCTAACTAGGGATGATTTTGAGTTATGAATTAGACTTTGAGCTTGACGAGGACATAAAAACTCAGCTAATAAAGATTACAACACCTTGATTTAGTCCCATATGGATAATTGAAAGAGAATTATAGTGAAATGTGAGTTATAAAGAGCTTACTTTCACTAAACACCAAGTTACTGGATCAATTTTCTCATTAAGTGGGTCACAAGAATAGGATGGATACACCAAATAATATGTAGATAGCAAGTTAGGAATGTAACCTTAAAACAATTGGCAAGATATAACAAATGTGCTCGACTAAAAAAGTTCTCTGCACTAAATGGGTGAGAGAGCAGCTTGCCAATCACTTCCACATCAACTTGAGTTTTCTCTTGCAGCTTCAAAGCTAAGTATAGAGCATCTGGATTTCCCCCTTCAGCAGCTGTTTCAAAGAATTCTTGTACACCAGGGGCTTTTAATAGTTCAGCCAAAAGAGCTTCTGAGGATAACTGCAATCGTAGCACAAGACATATCAGCTCCAAATGAATTTTAAATCGGCAACAGAAAAAAATATTGTAAGAAAATAATGAGAAGTTGGAAACTAGGAGCATTTTCTTGCTAGAATAATGTCCAACAACAATAACTATATGCATAAGCATACTAACTTTTTGTATGATGAGATACAGATCAGCATACAAACTATTCGTATGATGAGTTGTCGCCTTTTTTATATGAAGCAATTCTGTTCAATGGCTCAATTTTCTAAGTGGTACAAGAAAATATAAAAAAGACTTGGCCACAAGTTAATGTAGAAATACTATTAAAAAGTGGTTCATATTAAAATTTCATTCAGTAATAACATGAACTTAGTAATGTGAACATCAGCATAAAGTTTGTCAAATATCACCATAACCAAAAGCCAGTGTAATTATATATATACATATAATACATATACCAATAATTACTATATGCTAGTATGCATTGGTCAGTTCTAGTTCGACAATGAACTAGTACATTAGACCAAAATTTAAAGCCATGGTTGTAATATTAATTTATTTATTCAGATGAATGGTAAATTTTCAGGTACTTCGGTTTTCAGATTATGAATTAGTTGACATTCTTTTCAAATGATATAAATTAAAGTGAGAAATATACACAAATAACGTAAGATTAAGTAAAACATCTCCTTTTATATAACCACAAAACTATAATCAATATACAGTAAAATTTTGGTAGGGATTACATCAATACAGCAATATTATTAAATGACGACTAAATAGTTCATCAGCAAGAGCAAACATGTTTATAAATTTATGCAAGCAGAGGAAATCAAAAGCCATGCCATGTTAGCATCATCTCACCATGTAAGTATGGCCAAAGAAAAGTTTGATTAGGTGGGTTAGATATCATAAGCTAATGGAGAGGGACAAAAAAAGGGAAGAAACTCAGACCTTTTTGCACTGCCATGGGCAATCAATTGAACTTTCAGGCTCCAATGGCAATTGAGTATAGAGAGTGAAGGAAAGAAAGTGATATTATGTGATTAACAACTGTATACAATTATTACACTTTAGACCATAGCCGTTAAATAGTAAAAAAAATGTTGCAGAGAAAGAACAGCTCGTCATTTAATGGGAAATCCAGCGCAAGCAAACCTAACAACAACATCCACAGTTCACATTTATATAATAATTTACAGAGAGAAGGATAATACCTTATCAGCCACATCCCAAATCACAGACACTGCTGGTTCACTTAAGTATCGCTTTTTCCCAGCTAGAGAAATGACATGGCTGGTAAAAACCTTAACCAGTGACTTATCAATATTTGTATTCCAATCTGTTACAATTCTCCTTGATTTAGCAAGGGAACCATAAGCAAAGAGACGCCCCAGAAGATGATCTTTAGCATCCTATTGCATCATTTGAAAAATTAAAACTACTATCAGGACTGAAGGAAGTTATCATCTTAAAAAAATGTTCCAGAAAGTACCTGACCCTTCATTGAGGAAGAAACTTCTAATAAATCATTAATCAATTTCATTACTGAATTCAATTTGATACTTGGTATATGGCCAACCACAGCTGCTAGCCCCAGTGCAAATCCTTGTCTTGCACACTGTGAAATGAGAACATAAATGGTCAAGGAAAATGAAGAAAGAAACAAAACAAAGGAAGAACATAGACCAAACAACAACTTTCCTTCAGTAATTCTCACAAATAGGGTTCCAAAATCTTGCTATCAAACACAAACCTATGTTCAAGATCTGTGCAGTACGAACCATTGTGACTTCCATATACATTAAGCTGTATCAAGTTGATTTGGACCCAGTCCCACCCTTTCATTTTATCCACCAAACTTTTTTTATGTCAAAATATAACAAGTATATATACTTGCATCAATCCAAATGAAAATGAAACTAGTTGTAAAAATATTTGAATAATAGTTAATAATAAGGTTTAAAGAATCAAAGCTTGGCTTCATACTTGGTCTTAAGAAAGAATATAAATATTTGAATATCTTAGCTTTTTAGCAGTACTCATAGCAAGAATAAAATGGAAGACATAGAAATATGGTACATGGGATGACTTAAATTATAGCAAGTAAACCCCACATTGAAACTAATCCTAATGCATATTAAATGATGGACTTGTGCCCATATTTGAGAAACCAGTAATGAAGCATCTATATTTTCTTGGATTTATGATGAATTATAGCATCACATTCAATGAGGAGGCTAAGTCTTTGGTGTTTTGAGTTCCCTTCTTAATATCATATATAGACTGTGCTAGAATCGTGTGCCAACTAGAAAGCTTTTTTCCACTTTGCTTGCTACTGCGAGCACTAAGAATGAAGCTGTGAATCCTAGTATTATGAATCATAAACTAGATCAAAACAATAGAGTCACTTGCTAGTGCTTCAAGCTAACCTATAAAACTTAATATATTTATATCTCAAAAATAAGGAACTACAACCACATAATCTAGCCCCAGATATGATGAAACAAGCCAAAATGTCCAATCAGTACTCACATCTATAGGCTTCACCATGAACCAAATAAATATTTCAATTAGTTACACATAATCATTAAACAAAATTAAATTCCTGTTCATTGAAACAAGGACATAAGTAGGACCATACTAAACTCAAAATATGGGTCCTAATAAAAAGAATCCTATGGCAATCAACTAAGAGTCAACAAATTGATGTTCCCGTAGGATAGTTAGATGAAAAAAAAAATGTTAAGGAAGATACAATACCTCCCTTGAAGAAGACACCCCGCGAATAAGACGACGTATAGCATATCTCAGAGAAGGAGCACAATCCTCCAAACCATCATCCTTCTCGGCCTCCAGTTGAACAGCTCCCTCATCCTCCCCTTTCCCCTTCTGCTTCTCATACGTCCTCTGAACCGCAGACAACTCTACCACTAACGTCTCTGCAGCAGCTTCCCTGACAGAAGAATCGACAGAGGCTAGATCCCTGAATACATTTACGTGCAACCCAGGGTAATTAGCTGAGGCCAACGAAGGCACAGATTGGGTGTCAGCCGAAGGAGCGCCCACACTCGGCATCGTAGCTTTCAGCTGCACCTTCTCGGCACCAAGCCGGCGCCTTTCCTTGTCCGATTGCTTCCTCTTCTTCCTCCTCTCCATGGGTTTCATTGACTGATGAGCCGACGAGGTCGGGGCATTTTCATCAAAGCCGACAACATCTTTCTCAACTTCTTTACCAGAGTTGGTGTGAACCTCGCCGTCCAAGGGATTGTTCTCGCAATCTAGTGGCTCTTGGGAAGAGGATGGCCTTTTTCTGCTGCCCATAGTGGTGGGAAACAACTCGGTATGCTGAACGCCTTAAGCTGACAGGAGGAGAATATTCAATGCATGCAAGTTCACTTCGATTAAGATAAACAGGATGATGGTCGGAGGATGTTCTCACCGGAGCGAGTGTTTAATCAGCGGCGGCGGCGACTTCTCGCTAGGCGTGTCGTCCAGCGATGGGTTGAGAGAGAAGTCGGCGATCGCTAGGGCTGAGGGAGCAGTCGGCGATTGGGGCTGAGAGAACAGACCGCGTGGGAGACGTCGGCGTCGTTCTTTATCTTTTCTTTTTTATTTTTCGCCGCGCGACCCACGGATCAAGCAAGCAGGGAAGAGGATTAGGGTTAGCGTTGGTGCGGCTTCTCCGTTTTGCCGTTTGGGGGAGAAAGCATTAGCGGGTGAGCCGCCGCTCTCGAGAGAGGGAAGAGAGTGACCACACTTGAAGGGCCCTTTTATAGGCTTATTTTCTTGAACCGGCATATAAAGCCGCAAAAAAAAACTAAACTATCGCATAATTTTTATTTAGGTTGCTACGCATAGAACAGGTAGATAAATGACGAGTTTGTTCCTCCATTATCAAAATTTTTGAGAAATTATAGAAAAAAATTTCCTTTTTTCAGTTTTTTTATATAAGAAAATAATTATATCAATCTATATATGAACCAAGAAGAAAAAAAATTCAAACATCTAAAACAAATGTTATAGATAGTAAAAAGATTGATAGAGCTAGAGCCACTACAAGATATTATTAAAGCATATAGAGTTGAGTGAGTAGAGTACGAGGAGAAAATATAGATGTGTCCATATGAATATGCTCTATAAAATCTTATGTCGATCAATTTATATATGAATCATGAGTGTCTATATCATGATCAACAAATGCTTCTTGAATGACAATCAATAAGGATAGTATGGGTAGATGAGGAAATATTTATAATAAGTCTAATTACAAATTAACCCCTATAATAATTTTTTTCCTTTGTGCAAAATAATTTTGTGAATATCCCATAAGTCTGGGTTAATTATGTATTGGACCCCTTTAGCTTATTTAAAAGTTAAAAAATTGGCCTGCACATTTACCTTAACAATGTATATAGCTTTAGTGCATTAATGTGTATAGTTTTAAAGTTCTTATAAAATTATAGGTTAGTCCTCAAAATTTTCATGAACTAAAGTCAACTTTTCCTTATTTCCTCATGTAAAATGTTGAGTTTACTACACTTAAAAATATGTTAAAACTATTTTTTTCGTAGATTTTTATGATAAAATATAGACTAATTTTCTTTACAAAATTACTTTAAAAGCTAAGTAATAAGTGTTAGACCCTTGGGCCTGTGGTCCCAAAATTCTAGCACACCCAATTCATTTCCACCCAGCCGATCGGGTTGGTGGGCAGATGGATGCGATTCAGGCTCCGCACGAATCCACTAGCGCCTTAACAGGCGAAAGGCGTGAACGTGATTTGGGTAGGCGGTGTCAGGTAGCATTGGCTGTGGGCGCTGACACGGACGCGTCGTTTCATTGTGCTAACACGGACATGTCGTTTGAGGAAACGGACGGTGTACGGGAAGGGAGAAAAAGGAAATGATGCAATCGTTCGAGACACGGACGGAAAAAGTTCAAAAAACACTCCCTTCTCCTCACCTGCATCGACTTCACCGACCTTTCTCTTTCCCCTCCGATGAGCTCCGGCTACGTCGAACGTCCTTCTCTCCGAGCTCTTCGCGCGTGTCCGGTGGTGTGGGTGGGTGGTTCGGATCACGTTGACCTCCCGCCCCCTTTCCTGCATCTTCACTGCGTCCGACGATGAAGCTGCAGGTGACTTGCTCAGACCGCCTCGGAAGGCGCTACTGCATCCATATCATGGACTAGAAGGATTCGGCAATTTCGCTGAGGTACTTTCTTGTTGTTACCGGCACCCTTCTGCGCCTCCGTCCCGATCGATCGCTTCTGTTCTAGCGACGTCTCCCCTTTCTTTCCTCTCCGTTCACATGCATGCGTGGCCGATTGATGCGTTGCATTTACATTATATTTTTACCTGTATTCTATATGATATTTTGGACTTATTTTATAATTTTATACTGATTTTTAATGTTTTTACTTCACTTGGTATAGAATATTCACTTTTCTTAGTTTTTATGAAAATGCATGTAAAATGGCATGAAAATAAAGGATTTTGAGAGTTTTAAAGACATAGCATAGTTCTCGATGAAATTATGAGATCGCACGTCAAATTTGGAGCGAAAACAGTGTCAGACGCGACATTCACGGCCTTAGCCGTGAGTTTTTCGGGTGGCCGTGAGTTTCACGTGCAAAGAGGTGAAATCACGGCTAAGTAAAAATGTTCATAGAAACTTTCACGGGTGAGACCATGAATCCTTCATGGGTCGTGAATATTTTTGTGCATAGAGATCTTTATTCACAGAAACTTTCACGGCCACATCCGTAAACAGTTTACGGGCCATGAATATTTCTGCTTCTTCGTATTTTTTCACTCGATTCAACCCCGAATCAAGTCAGAATTGAACCAAACTCTCCAGAATTCTTCCTTGAAGGGTTGCGAATTGATTAAACTATAAAAGGAAGAATTTTTGGAGGGCATAGGAGAGTTTTTTGGGCGAACATGATCAGAGGCAACGGCTAGGGCGAAACCCGATTTTTGGGCGAAATTCCGGCCAGAATTCACGCAAAGAGAAGAATTAGGCACTGCATCTTCATCTCCAGATCGAGTGGAAGTTTTTCTAATTACTTGTTTAGTGATTTTCTTGTATTTCATTAAGATTTAATGCAAGTTTCATTAATGAACATGCTATTTTCTTTGAACATAAGCGAGTAAACTTATTCTTGGGATTAGGGATATAACCCACTGACGATTATGAATTAAATTTTATATTTTTATTCTTTGTCATGATTATTATAGCATTGATTTAATTATAATTGAGTTATTTACGTGATTTACTCTAGCCAAATATATTTGCGTCTTAGATGTTGTGAGAAGGACCGGGAGGTGAATCGCAACGTCAGAACTATTCTTTTCAAACCTACGAATCCAATCACGGGAGTAGTTTGGATTCGTTTAAAGGATTCCATAGTTCTTTATAGAACTTAATGGGCCTAGTTGCGTTAATTATCACGAGAGTAGGGAGTTAGCGTAGCTAAGTACCGGATTACGCTTCGGGAGGAGGTAATACATAATTTAGGAAAAATTCCTTTTCATAGCTATAATTATTCTGTTCAAAGATTTATTTTCATCAAAATTCATAATCGTCAGTGTGGTGAAACCCTGAGTCCCAACCTTCTAAAACCTAATTTTTTACCCCAAAATGCTACCTCTGTTACTTTCATACTTAGAGCTCATGCAAAATCACAATTTGATTCGCCTAGATATAAACGAGTTGTGTAATCGGTACTTGACCATCAGATCCTCGTTGGGAATGATATCTTATTTTATTACTTCAATAAATTCATGTACTTGCAAACATATCAAGTTTTTGACGCCGTTATTGGGGATCAGGCCAGCCAATATCGATTTGATTGATAACTTTATAGACTAGGTATTTTTATTTTGAATTTAGCATTTCTTAGTTTTTCTTTTATAGTTATTTTCTATTATTTTAGTTTTATTTTATTGATTAACATGTTGTATGCCCAGAGCCTTAAAGATAGGTACTCTATTTCCTGAAGATCCAGAGATTGAACGCACCTTCCGCCTTTGAAGCGGATTTTAGCCAGATTTCTCGAAGAAGCGGCAGTGGTTTGCCAGGATACTTGTTTCACCACTAGCGCCCAATTTAGATCCAATTTTCACCTAGATTCATGAGAAAACTTTTCCCAGCTTTACTTTTCGGGTCCTACACTTGATTTGCATGCTTTTAGTACCAATTTGGAGATAAATTACTTGTTTTTTGGGTGAGATTTTTGTAAAATCATGGGCAGGCGATTTTTTTAGTACTGCAGCTTCACAATTTTTGGTTAAAATTAGCATATTTATGTTGATTTGACTAAGATACTATGGCACCGAGGAGATTAGTGAAGACTAGACCCTATGGGGCCGTAATGAAGAGTAGATACATCGGTCCAGCCCCACGATTTATGTACATGATGGTATCTGGAGTGTTACTTTTGAGCGTATAGTTTATGATAATTCAGAGCTTGAGACTCAGACGCAGATATCAGAGGCTCCGAGTACACCTACAGCTCCCAGTACTTCTGCAAGACCCAGTACCTCATAGACAACAGCTGAGCTAGTTAGTTTTCCCGAGTTAGAGATTATTTCTGAGAGGCCTACTAATAGGCCAGAGAGTAGAGATCAGATGATTGCTAGACGGTACGCTAGGAAGCTACCGGTCGCTCTACTTCTGCTTGGGGGAGGAGAGTTGCCCCACATTTATCTCCTCTACCTGAGACCACAAGGACACGAGTGGCACCCCCAAAGCCAGCTCTAGTTACTATTGAGATGGATGATGCTTTGCATTTTAGTAGTAATATTCATAGCTATTTCATGTTAAATATAGGCTTATTTTGACACTTTTATACTCTTTTACGAGTTATTTACTTGAATACTTCAGAATCTTCACTTTTTGGTGCTTTTATGAAATTTCAGGTAAAATCACCCTTTTTCGACATCTTTTGAAGATTCTAAGGCCATAGGACGATTTCTTATGCAAAGACGAAGCTACACGTCAAATTTGGGCTCAATCGGAGTTAGCCTGAAAAATACGGCCAGGTGAACCCCATGCGTTCCTATAGGCCGAGATTTGCACAGAGCAAAGCACAGCCAGGTGAACCCGGCGGGGTTCACCGTGCTTCTTTCAGCCGATCTACACAGAGTGAATCACGGCCAGGTGAACCCGGTGGGGTTCACCCGTGATTTCAACCCAGGCTCACGCGGACCCGACTTTTATTTGGATTTTCCATGATTTCTATCCTGTTTGAAGTCCAAATTTGGCAAGTGAGGACTCTATGGAAAGCTCTTTCGAAGGCGAAGGCATGGGATATAAAATCCCTAATTTTCATGACCTAATCATCGAGGAATCACACCACGAAGCGGCGAGGGCGGAAGAACACGGCGAAAACACGATTCCGGGGCAATTTTCGAAGATCTGATCATCGGAGCGCCTCAATTCTTCAAGATTTGTTTCGGTTTATTATCTCTTATCCTTTAGAAACTCTTCCTTGTGATTTTCCCATGCTAAAAGAGAGATTTTTGAGCGTTTCAATGATGATTGTAGCGTAAACCCTATTTCGGGGCTTGGTTGAAGCCCTTTGATGATTTTGGTCACAAACTTTATTTCAATTTTAGTTATTTGGAATGAATTGTGAGCATATTTTACTTTGACGTGCTTATATCGTGATCTTATCTTGGCCGAGTATTTTCATGTGATAGCCGTTACAATTTATACCGAGAGGAGGATCGTAAGGGTGGAATCTCTTAGTAAAACTTGTGAGACTTCGACACGAGAGTGTTTGGTCTTCGCTCGAGGGTTTCATAATATGCCATAGAACTCATTGTGTTCGCTTAGAACGATCCACCGCGAGAGTATGAGGTCGTTCTAAGTCGAACACTGGGGTGTACACTCGAGAGAGGGCACCTTGTACCCTAGGGTTAGGTTCCTTGTGCAAAACCAATAATTCAAATAATTAATATCTTTCTTGTGCGATTAAGATCATCATCGAGGTGGAAACCAAAGCCCTGATATCTCTCCCATATTTACTCTCTACCGACGTAGTTGTGATTGCTTGTTTTCGATATTAGTTCTCAAAACCCTATTTCGATTTGTCTAGCTATTAAAATTTGGATTTTATGGTACTCAACCTTGTTCCCTGTGGGATTCGACATCTTTTATATTACTTCGACATAATTGTGCACTTGCGGGACGTGTCAATGGAGCATGCTGATGAGTAGCAGACCACTTCTGCTCCTATGGATGTGGAGGAGGCTACCATATTTGAGCCTCCTCCTGACTTACCAGAGTCTGCTGTTCGCACTAATATGGAGTCTATGGAGGTAGAGGACATTGTACCTGATTCAGTCCAAACTCCAGAGATTCCCTCTCTGTCTTCAGCCTAAGGCGACTTACTAGTCCCTGAGACTGCTACACTAGAGATACCTGACGATGCGGAGGGATCTCCCAAGATCCCAAGTGCACGGGTCTATCAAAGTAGTAAAATATCGATCCCACAGGGACTAATAGGAAAGTACCGACAGATCTCGAATTTACTAGCTGGACAAGGTTGAAGTTGGTGAAGTTTATATGTTGAACTAATTAAATGAACGAGAATATAAATAGAGGGATCGTATGAGAGAAATTTGATGAAAGACACATCAGGATATGGGTTCACCGCTTTGACTCCTTACAATTGAATAATCTAACTCCAATGCCAACATCCTATCTAGTTTAAGGGATTCCGTCCCTGACGTATAGGTCATTCCCACCAATACCCTCATCCACTCCCACAGACGGGTTACCGATCTAATCCGTAAGGTTCTGACGTTTGGATGGCCTTGCGGTCTACCTAAACACTTTTAATTTTCTAATACTTTCAGGGCGAGCACAGGTTTACCAAAGGGGTCCCCCCCCCCCTTGAATTCCTGGTTTATGAATCTCCACCTACAGAGTACCGGCTCAAGCGCTCCCTTTCGATGGCGCAGGCAAAGGGCATTGAGATAATCCAAATTGAAACCCTATATCCTGAATTTATCCGAATTGATTTTTACCCGAACGCTTGCTTTTGCTTCTTTTTGTACTTAGAAGTTGCCAAAACAAAATTCACATATTTATTCGTCTAGATATAGATCAAACGTGTAATCAGTACTTGATAAATCCGTGCACTTGCGGATACCTATCAAGAAGCAACTCCGTTTCTCGTTTCTCAAGCTGTGCATCAACAATCACAGGATAAGTGGAATTAGGACCAAAAAACTCATAACAAAGGTTATCAAGTATAGCCTTAAGTTCTATTTTTGGAGTTTTTTCTTTTTCATCACAAGTGTTGCAGTCTAGAAATTCATTAATTTCAGAATTGGTTCCGTCCTTAAGAATAGAATTAGAATCATACTTAGAAGTTTCAATAAACAAATCATTAAGATCATAGATAATGTCATCTACATCATGTATACTACAATAATACTCAGAATTTGAAGGGTTTTTCATGGTTTCATGCAAGTCATATTCAATTCTTTCATCCCCGATGTTAAGTGAGAGCTTACCGTTTTTTACATCAATGAGTGCTCCTACTGTAGTTAAAAATGGTCTACCAAGTATAATAGGAATTTTTGCATCTTCTTCCATCTCAAGAACTACAAAATCTGCTAGAATGAAATACTTACCTATTTGAATAGGTACATCTTCAAGAATCCCCACGGGATATTTAATTGAACAATCGGCGAGCTGTAAAGATATTGAAGTTGGTTTAAGCTCTCCCATGTCCAACTTCCTGTAAATAAATAATGGCATTAGACTCACACTAGCTCCCAAATCACATAAGGCTTGGTCAAAAGTCATACTTCCAATAAAACAAGGAATAGAGAAGCTACTTGGATCTTTCAATTTAGGTGGCAACTTGTTTTGAATTATGGCACTACATTCTTTAGTTAAAGCTACAGTACCACAGTCTTCTATTTTTCTCTTATTAGACAAAATTTCTTTCAAAAATTTAGCATATATGGGCATTTGAGATAAAACTTCAGTAAATGGAATGTTAATGTAAAGCTTTTTCAGAACATCTAAAAATCTCCCAAATTGTTTATCTAGTTTTTCTTGTACTAACCTTTGAGGAAAGGGTATAGATGGCTTATATGGTGTAGGAAAATATGGTTTAGAAATATCTTTCTGATATGACATATCACTTCTAGGTTCATCACCCTTATGAGGTGATAAACTGGTTTGGGATTGCTCATGCTCATAAGATTTTTCTAACCATAATTCTTGGTCATGTTCACTATTAAGCTCTTTTCCATTGTTCTCAATTCTCCCTTTTGGTTCTTCAAATTTCTTTCCACTTCTAGTGACAATAACATTACAGTGTTCATTAGGCATTTGATCGTCTAGAAATTTTTTATGAGCAGTTAAGGATTCTACTTGAGAGGCAAGTTGACTAACCCTTCCTTTAAGATCTTCAATTTCTTTGTTTTGATTTTGCATGAATTGAGTTTGATTAGCCATAAACTTGTCAAGCAAAGATTCTATACCAAGAGAATTTACCTCTTCAGTTGCAATTCTTCACTCTCATTCTTCCCATGGTGATGACAATATAGTATTTCTTCTTCAGGATTCCATTGGTTATGGTTCTAGGACATTTCTTCAAATATGGTAAAGGCATCTTCGATAGTCTTGCTCATAATAGCTCCTCCTGCAGCAGCATCAACAATTAGACAAGTATTAGGGAGTAGACTATTATAAAATGTATGAATCAAAACCCAATTTTCGAGACCATGATGAGGGCACTTCCGTTGTAAATCATTGAAATGCTCCCATGCCTTGCTAAAGGATTCGCCCTCTTTTTGTTTGAAGCTTGTAATTTGGTTCCTTAGTTGAATGGTTTTGCTAGGTGGAAAGTACTTCATCAGGAAGACATTTGACAGTTGTTCCCATGTAGTGAAAGCACAAGCTTGTCGAGAATGTAGCCAAGATCGTGCTCGGTCCCTGAGAGAAAAAGGAAATAATCTTAGTTTTAGTGCATCGTCAGAGACTCCATTAATTTTAATGGTATCACAATATTCAAGAAAAATATATAAGGGTTGATAGGGATCTTCATTTGGATCTCCTCCAAATTGATTCTGCTGAATCATGGTCAAGAAGGCAGGATTAATCTCGAAATTATCGGCTTCAATAATGGGTTTGATAATGCTAAAGTGTACTTCTTGTGACTTAGGGACGGCATAGTCCCTAAGTGATCTCTGTCCCACCATTGGATTTAAATTTTCTGTACAGTCTAAAGCAGACAGATTAAGTAACCCAAGCAAACAAAGAAGAACAGAAAGATAGAACATAAATAAAGCCTAGTCTAGTAATACTTTCAATAACTTCAATATTGATAAAAACTAATATCCCCGGTGTCAGGGCCCGGTTTGACCGGTCCGGCCCAAATCCACAAACCCAGCCCAGCCCACACAGGAAATCGAGCACAGTGCTCGATTTGGGTAAAAACGCGTGCGGCACGCGTTCGGAGACTTCGTCTCCGACATCTTCGTCAGCTCCGCGCGTATCGGACGCGAACGCGAACGAAGCCGCGTGCGTCGACGACTCCGGCGGATTCGGCGGAAGAAGCGGGCGATGGAAGCCCTAAATCAAGGAGAGGCGGCGGCGGCCGTCCTCTATAAAGGGGAGCGGACGAGGATCGGAAGGAAGACTCCATCCGCCATTGACGACCGAAAAACGAAGCTTGGGAAGCTTCGACGAGAGCGTACTCAGGGAGAGAACTGTAACCATCGACGAGGGTCGACGGTGAGGGAGGGAACGAGGGCACCGATCAGGGGATCGGCGGTGAGGTTTGTAACTTGGTTAGAGAAATAAACGAGGCTTTTCTTCCACCTTCCCTCTCCTCTGTTCTCCACGAGGTCGGCGACGTGCTCCTCTGTAAACGGCGGCGGTTTCTGGCGAGGGCGTAGGCGCAGCGGCTGCCGGCGGCTGAAGCGACACAGGCGGTGTCGAGAGTTTCGGTTGAGACGAAACTCAGCGAAGACGACGACGGAGGAACGCGATTTCGCGTTCGTTTCGAGGCGGTGACGTGGATTTTGACCGGGTCAAAATCCATACGACGTAAACGAATTCGATTCGAAATCGAATTCGAGACGCTGACGTCAGGCGGACGTCAGCGTGCAAAATCGAGCGGCGGAAGCGAAAATCGGCGCGGGCGGCGGACGATTTCGAGGGCTGACGTCAGCAAACGAGTGGCTGACGCAAGCAAGGCGTGATTTTGACCAAAGTCAAAATCAGAGGTATTATCGAATTTGGGTTGAATTTTCCTAAATTAGGGTTAGGGATTTTCGTGCGATCTTGTAATTTGGGGATAAAAATTATCCGGGGAGATTAGGGTTTCGATTTTGGGTCGGAAACCCTAGGGAGAGTTACGTTCCGGTATTCCGCCGGACGGCTCTAGGAAGCGGATAAGCGCTGATTCTAGACCGATCCGACCGGGGCGTGACACCCGGTAACGGCACCAAAAACTTATTGTGATCCGCAAGTGCACGGATACTCGAAGTAATAAAGAAAGTATCGAATCCACAGGACCTATGTTGTCAAGTACCAAATAATTGATTTCTTCCTATCTAGGCAATCAAATAAAAGCAAAGTAAAGATCGAAGAGAAACTGGGACTAAGGTTTCATTCACTTTAATTTTCATGACTAGATAAATAAGGATATTCATCAATCAAATTCTATTATGATAAAGTCATAATTTACTTTGTTTAGGGATTAACTCACTTTCGTGCAGATAACCATGCAGAGACCAATTCTCGCTTTCGCGCAAGATTTATCCCAAGCTAATGATAAGTAAATCATCAGACAAATAACTAGAGGATCATTTTCGTGCATCCGAGTTCTAAGTTGATCGCCTCGAGCGTAAACTCAAGGATCACTTTCGTGCATCCGATTCTCAACACAAATTCTACCTATGGTTCTCCAACATTCTAATCCCCACTTTCGTGCAAGATCACCACGTTTGACATAATAACTCAATCCTAGGTTCACAATTATCATCATGGCAATTCTACTTACTAAAATAAAGAAATAAGAACTTAAACTAATTTCTTACGGTGAGTTCCTATTAATCAATTTTAGGGTTCCAAGTTCTCAATCAAATCACCTTTCGGTCCTTATTGCGAAAACTCTAAATTATGATGACAAAAAGTAAACTAAGGAGAATCTTAGAGTAATAATCACATAGGTAAAATTATCAAAGTAGAATAATCATGATGAAAGCAAAAAGTATCTAGTCATTAAGAAAATTAAAGGGAATTACTCCCCCATGTCCCAAAAGATGTTTAAGCTAGCATGGTGAAGTAAATACAATGTTCCATAATTTCAGAAGATCGAAAATCAAAGGGAAAAGAGGGGTGAAGAAAATACACCACGGCTATAATTCAAATTACAACCGTATTTTGCAGAGAGGGCGATGAACAGTAGCGATGCCTCCTTCTTCTTTGTTTTCTCCTCCAATTGATCTCCTTTCATTCTGAAACTTCTGGAACATTGTCTCCTCTTCCAGGTGAAGCTTCAGTATGAATCTCACGGTCGGTGGTGCTCTGGATTCATCCCGGCGGCGAAACCCTAGGCGGCAGTGAAAGACGTGATTTCTCTCTGTGTAGTGAATAAAATTTAGGGCTTTTGGTGTCGTCCTCCTCCTCTCGTCGATAGGTCCCTTTTTTCTTTTCACGGTTTTGAGTTTAAGGCCTTGGATCGTTCGCAATCTTCTCCAAAAAAATTGGGCTTCAAAATTGACCTCGGAGTCGCGTTCAAAAGCAGAAATACAGCAGTATAATATTTCACGGCAGTGCCATAAAATCGCTTGCGTTCTTTGATCTGATGTTGTCTAGAAAATACGGTACCGTAAAATGGTTCACGGCGCTGCCATAAAATCAGGAATTATCTCTTTTCTGAATGCGCTTCAAAATACGGCAGTGTTAAGTTTTACGATAGTGCCGTATTTTTCATTAAATCTTCTTGTCAGAAATTCCACCAATGTACGACAGTGCTCTGATATTACAGTAATCGTACGGAAATACGGTACCTTAATATAGAATACGACACTGCCGTATTTTGGTTTGTTGCTCCGTTTTGCGTGAAATTTGTCATGTGATCTCCTCTTGATGATGGTAACTCTTTCATGTATTTGATTTTGCCTAAAAATGCTTCAAAATAGTGTCTTTTTACCTGAAAATCATCAAAAACCAAAATAGAAGTAGATTTTGCAATATTTGATAAATTTAGTATAAAAACAAGCAAAAGATCAATTTAGCATGAAAAGATATATAAAATGATACAAAATATATTATATATTTTGGTGTCATCAGATTCCTACCACGAGTGTTGTCGAAATCACCCGAGGAACCCTAATCCTTCACAGAACTCATTGGGTCCGCTTAACCCGGTAAGCCACGAGAGTAGGAGACTTGGGTTAAGTTGGACACCAGACTGTGTCCTGAGAGGGAGCGTGTCTGTACCCTATGAAGGATTACCTTAAGAACATAGGTAAAAATTCATTTAAAATATCAGCATTAATTTTCTTGCATGCTTCAGTGTGGTGAAACCTGAAACCCTGATCTTCTCTCAAAGGTCTCAAACTCTGATTGCTTGCTTTTTGTTCTGTTTGCTCTAGATTAGTTTAATTTACTTTCTTGTATTAGGATTTAGTGACACTCCTATGCTTATTTGATCGCCTAGCTATTAGATAACTGATTAGTTAGTACTTGACCCCTAGTCCTCATGGGATTGATACTTTTTATTATGCGATAGACTGTGCACTTGCGGTACGCCACTATCAATCGCATACCTCACAGGCGACGCAAAACTTTAGTGGCGGACCAAAATTAGCTCTACATCGAGGGCTACTAGCTGGCCTTAGGAGGCCTTCCGTGAGGAACTGCGGCGGCAGTGAGTCCTTGGTGGATAATAGAAATTTCAGATCAACACCACCAAAGAAAACGCGGTAGCCACCGAAGCACAACTCCCCATGGACCCCACCGAAGGCTAGGGTTCCAGAAAGGGGTAGACCCTTGTTCGGCAAGATAGAGGTTCACCGGGACGACGAGAGCTAAATCGTCCTGCAGGAAGGACGAACGCGGATTCGAAGCCACAGGGTTGCTTCTTGTGCGGCGGTCCTCACTGGGTAAGGGATTGTCTGTCCAGACAGAAACTCATGGCGATGGTAGTGTAAGAACCAGTTGAGGAAGTTGAGACCAACACCGAGGAGGTAAGAATCAGTGCTTTGAGGATTGGAGCAATGGTTGTCCAAGATCCGCCCGTTACGGACATCGAGAGCGATGTCAAAGTTGGGCGGGGGAGAATTGTCAGGCCTGAGTCAGCCCGATTCAGCCCAAGGCCCACTGGGCCGAGAGGAGGCCCAAATCCACGCGGCGACACAAGGAACGGAGGACGTTTGCTGAGGGAATTCATGCGGTCAACTCACAATGTTGACCAAAGCTCGCCTCCCTTCCCGACCTTCTCGGACGCACGCGGCTATGGGCGACGCGGAGAGGGTTCTTCGACTGCGAGCTCCGCGGATGAGGCAACGACATCGTCGTCTTCTTCGCAAAACATGGACGACGCAGAGCATTGCGAACGGCAGGCGCTTGAGCGTAGCGGAAGTATCAGGCAGGAGGTGCCCTAATTGAAGCAAGGACGAGGTCAGCGCGGAGGCGTCGAGGCGGCGTCTAGCTTCGATAAAAGCCGCAGACAGGACGAGAGAAGGGGATCATCTCCATCTTCGGTGGAAAGGAAGGAGAGTCTTCGGGAGCTTTGAGGGGAATTTTGGGTGAGAACAACGGTCAAAACAGAGGGATTGTAACCGGTGATCGGCGAATCACCGGTGAGGGAGGGGAGAGGGACGCTGACGACCAGGGGGTCTTCTACGACGGAGAAGAGTGAGAGCTGTAAGTTTGCTGCGCCAATAAAGCTTCCTTCTTTCACCTCCCCTGTTTTTGAGTTCTGTTTTGGCGGCGACGATTTCAGTGTTTCCGGCGGCAGGAGTCTATCTGGACGAGAGTCTGAGGGAGCTCGATGTCCATCTCTGCCGGCACGACTTTCCCGGCGAACTCACGAACGCAGCGGCGCTTGGCAGAAGCAGCGACGCAGGTGGCGTTGCGAAGCGAGTAAAGAAGACGACACCAAATTTCGATTTTGATTGGGTCAAAATCAAAATTGAAATCCAATCGAAGTAGATTTTGAAGACTGACGTCAGGTGGACGTCAGCAATTCGAATTAATTCAGCAACGACAAATTTGGCGAATAAAATCCGAGCTGTGTGCTTTTGACTCCGGTCAAAATCAAGGTAAAATCTGATTTATGGTTGATTTCGTTGACCGAGAGGTATTTTTGTATTAGGGTTCCGGATTTCCTGAAATTAGGGTTAGGGTTTTCCGTGCGAACTGTAATTTGGGGACAAAAATTAATCGGGGAGTAGAGTTTCTAATTTGGGGTGAGATTTTGCACGGAAACCTTAGGATCTCATGTCGATCTAGTGTTTCGTCGGGGAACATTAAACTGGGGCGTGACACTAATTAACTGATTGGATCCGCAAGCGTACGATCTATCGAAGTAGTAAATAATATCGTTCCCATAGGGAGCAAGTGTCAAGTACCGACCTTTGGTGTCATTGAAAGCTAGATGAATTAATTACAAATTAAGAAAATGGACTATCTAAATTAGACTTTAAAAATCGACTCAAGAATTCGGCAACTAGTAGGAAAAATTTCTAGCTTTATAAAAGTTCGGAACCATTGGTTTCACTACGTTGATTGAATAGTAATGTAAAACAATGAATCATGATTTAAGGAATAGATAACAGATTACCTTCTCTTGAAGCATAATCTGATGGTAAATTGTTTAAGGCGATAACTCCTTCGGTACGGATTACCTTCTCTCAAAGCATAATCCGGTGCCTACTTAAGCTAATTTTCTACTCTCGTAGTAAAAGTAACTTAAGTCAGACCCAATGAGATCTATGATGATCGTGAGTCCTCGAGTGACTTTGAACGACTCTCGTAATTCAAAGTCACAAGCTAAGATTGGGCAATCGAGTGTTACGATTCACCTCTCGGTACTTCTCGTAACACTTAATACATACCAATGCTTAGCCAAAACACTAATACACAATAAGCACACCCAATCATAATAAGCAATTTACTTAATAAATCCACTTAGATTCATCAATCATGTTTTACATAAGAAGAATTTTCAACGGGCTACGCCTAAGTCCCGAACAAGGGTTTACTCAACCAAATACATTATACAACGTTTGAAAACCCTAGAAAATAAGTTCGAAAGTTAGGGAAATTACAAATCGAGGTTAAGAGACGATGGATCTTTGGTTTCCTCTCGAAAGCCCCAAGGAAATCTGTCGAATCGAACCCTCAAAGTGGAAAAATCACCTGTCTTCGCCCTAGACGCCTTCCTCACGAGATCGAACCCTGTAACCGCCTGAAATTCACGATTATATACTTCAAACGAAGCTTTGGGCGGTTAGGAAGGTTGATTGGGCGTTTTCCCCAATTTTCTGGCATCTGGAACGTCCAATTTGGTGAAGAAACAAGCAACGGTTGCGATCTGCAGATGCGATCACGGGCGTGCTAACGAACATGGCCATGCCATGTCGCGCTCGGTAGACTGCAGGTAAGGGAACATGGCCATGCTTCTGGACACGGGCAGGCTGTGTTCAGTTCTGTAATTTTGGAATGCCCGAACACGGGAGTGCACACGGCGGTGACGGCTTCGGCGGATTTCGGATTTTTGTTGAGCACGACCGTGACGGATATCACGGTCAGGCCGTGCTCAACTCGTTTAACGCAGATTCTGAAACCGTGATGAACATGGCTATGACCACAGGCACGGGCAGGCCGTGTTCTGCATAGAAAACTCCAAAGCTCTGAAATCTTGCCTGTGACTTCACCGAACTGTGATGAATCTTTTCATAACATTAAATCTTCAAAATTCTTCACGAAAATGTAAAGAAATTACCTGCATTTCACAAATAAACGAAAAAGAATGAAGATTCCATACTTTACAGGAAAAGATATCAAAATTTGATATAAAATAGAACTTAAGCCTATAATGATGGTATAAATAAGACTCTAAATCCTATAACAGTAATACATATCATTAACCTACTGTCAAATTGATCCAAACAGCAAGGAACTTCCCTATGGGTAGGAGTTTAGACCACGTAATTGTGCTAATCATTATGTGCTAATCAATGCTCTAAGTAACTAAAAAATTGCCTAACTTCAACTACTTGGTTGGTAAAGTGTAGTAGATGTGAGCTTGGATGACTATAAAGCATATGAAATGAGAAGCCGATTACAAATTTGATCGGGGAAAATTTTGAGTAACTATGTTCAATTGATATTATTTATTTTTGTTATTAAATTGTTAAGTATACACACTTGAAACTTACCAAGAAATTATATTATTGAGGGGTTGCCAAGCTTAAAAGTAAAGGGGCATTTATACTAGCCTAATTTATTGATGGTCTAATTGTCTTTGATAAAAAAAATTTACTCAAATTCACGCTCTTAAAATGATTTTCATTTGTTCAAAAATAATATATAGTATTTGATTTTGATACAAGTTAGATTTGTAATAATCTAAACTAAAGTTAGAATTGATTTTATTTGTGGATCTCAATAGATTTACCTTACTAGAGTGAAAATAATACCACTAAGAGCTCCTCGTCAACTAAAAGAAGGCAAAAATTTAGGATTTGTTTAGGTATCCTTCCTCTTATCCTCAAATTAGGACAAGATTTGAGTTTTGAGTTTTCTATATGCAACCTAGGCAGGGTTTGGGTCGACTTTGAGTTTAAACATGAGAGTATCCAAAATCTAAATTAAATATTTAATATATTAATTTATCATTTATCTAATTCAATTTACCCTAAATTCCTAATTTCGAGTTCACAAGATGGCCCCTTCTTCACTTAACTCTAATCTCAACCCCAGCTCTGAACTTTGAGCATCCTCAGCTCTCCGCTTTGGTAATTCAACCTCAACAACGCCACTCTTGAGTCTTGACTTCAGGTAACCTTCAACTCTGAGTTCTCTACTCTTCGGTTAGCTCTTTGCTGATGATTCTTACCCAAGTTCAGATAGCAGGTATTAGCAATTGAGTCAAATTTGGGTATTGAGCGAAAATACAGGTACTTGATATGTTACCATTCCTATAAGGAATGCATGAGAAGACTACCTTGAATAACTTAGGTGGAGTTATTTATAGCACTTAATCACATGGATGAGTTGCCACTTTAATTAATACAAATGTGACTCTTATTCATAAGGTATGTAAACTTTATATAATATTATCTTGGATAGTGGTCCCCCTTACATAATATATATAATCTAAAGTTATTTATAAATTAATATTATTTAAATTAAATTATAGCTCCGTTCGGCTTAATAATTTTATAACTTGTGTTGTATTATATTGTGCTACATTATCAAAATTTATAAGATATTTGGTTAATAATTTTTTAATTATTATCAAAATTTAAAATAATATATAAATATTTTATTTAAAATAATAATATATTTTATTTTTCTTTTGTATTAAAATTTTAAATTATTTAAAATAATAATATTTAAAATTTTGAAGAAAATCATATGTATTATTTGTTTAGAGAAGTAGAAACCGCAAAAAATATTAAATTATAATTTTTTTAACTTTTATTTTATTCTGCTTCTACTTTTATTTTTTATTACTTAATATTTTTAAAAGCTACTTAAAAACATGATCAAATAGAGCTAAAAAGGATAGTTGAAATCTCTATGCCAATTGTGTGAACTAATTTCTCGAAGCATGGACTAGTTCATCCTCGTGGCTCTTTTTGGCTCTATTTGGTAAAAGAAATAAAAGTATAATTGTAATTTCAAAATTCTTATAAACTAGCTGCTACATTTTTTTAATATCTAATAAGTTTATACTTTTAAATTTATAATAATAATAATAATAATATGTTACAGCCCGTATCGCTAAGTGTTAGACCCATGGGCTAGACTTTAGGCGCGGCCCAATTCAAGCCCAAATAGCAGCCCAGCCCAGCTTTATCTGCATTTACCCAGTGGATCGGATCGGGCGGCGCCCAAAATCCGGATCCGTAAATTCACCCAACGGACGAAATCTCGAAATGCAGCGATTGCGTGCGTGGGAAGGCTGACACGGACGCGGCGTTCGGCGTGGGTTCCTGACGCCTCGGGCGTCGTGTTGACTTCGGAAAAAAAAAGACGGGACGTCGTCCTCGTCGTTCTCGGGCGAGCGTTCGCGTTCGAAAAAGAAAACCGACCGTCGTTCGCCATCGCTCCCTCTCGGGTGATCTTCGGCTTCTCGTTAGACGCCGTTCGTCGGCGGTGGCCCTTCAGCGTTCCAGTGGTGTGGGAGGGAGGTGGAACGCCGCGGCCCACCCCGCCCCCTTTGTAGTCTTCTTCCTCTCCGACGTTGTCGTCGTCGCCAACCTCGCCGGGAGCACTTCCAGATCGCCTCGGAAGGCGGCGACATCTACCGCTTCATCGAAAGGAAGGAGCCGGCGGCCTGAGTGATCGCCGAGGTACTCCTTTACCCCTCTGGTTCTCGTTCCCGGCCGAACTCTCGCCGTTCTTGCCTGTAGTGGCCGGGTTATCTGCGTCTTCCTCCCTGTCCGACGCCGGCCGCCTGCGTGCGTGAATTTTCGGCTCGGATCCGCCTGCACGCGGCTTTCACGTGAAGCTCGCCGGACGAGCCCGCCGCCTGCGTGCGGTTCCTCCTTCCTCCTGCGCGCCTGCGTGCGAGCGTCTCTCCGGCGCCGTCTGTCGCCTGCGTGCGACTAGAGACGGCTCCCTTCTTCACTGCCGTTCGTGTGGAGCGTGGAGCCTCGTCGACCTTCGCCGCGTCCAGTTGCAGCGTGGGACGTTCGGCAGGGTGACGACTTTCTCGCCTGCGCAGGAGATCAGTCCGGTGGTCGCCATCCTCCGTCCGGCGAACTACCTTGGTGGACACATCTCCACCACCATCCGAGGAGAGCAGCGGGTGGCCAGCCTTTCTGGTGTGACCTCCTAACTGAGTTCACCCTTGCGAGCGGCGTTCTTCCGGTTTCGGCTATGGCCTACGGGTAACTATAGCCAGCCGCCTTGTGCATCACCTTCGAGCGATCTTCTCTTCTTCCGACCATCTTCGCCTCCCCGCGAGAGAGGTCTTGGTTGTGTCTTCTCCATCACCGAAGTGCAATGTGGCCGGTCGCCCATCAGCGACCTTTCCCTTACGCCCGTTCTCGCCTGCTCGCGAGAAGGACGAGACTGTCGGTCCCCTCGTCGCCCTTGGGCGACGTTTCCGGTGGAGCGTCATCCGGCCTCTTTGCCGGTGTGCGAGAGAGGAGCCGGTCGTGTTCGTTTCATTACCGGCGTGCGACGCCGTGTGGATCTTCGTCCGTGATCGTCGGGCGCCGGCTTGATCCGACGGACGCGGGAGTGAGTCCCGTTTGGGTTCGGGTGAACCCGATTTAACTCGACGTCACCGATCTCCGGTGAATCGTTGGTGTTGACCTGAGCCGTGTTGGAATGACAACGATTCGCAAGAGTCCACAGTCGAGCTGGGAGTCGACTCGAGGAATCGACTCCGCCAGTCTCGCCCAATCCAGCGGTTTCGACCGTTGCGATAGTTGCGTTGACGCATTTGGACTCGAGTCAAGCGTTGACTCACGGGTAAAATAGTTAAAAAAAATATTATGGTAAACGTGGGCATGACAGCTTGGTATCAGAGCCGAGGTTTTCTGCACATTCCAATCCGTACGAGTGTCGTACGTGCATTTTGATAGATCCACTGCTTGTGTGCAGATGGAACTCGAGCGTCTCGTAGCTCAGGGGACTTGACTCCCCGAGGAGCTAGAGGCATCCTGGGCAGAGGTTGCGATGCTGAAGCGCGCTACGACGGCTTCGATAGCATTGACCATGGCCGATTGCGGCCAAGAGACCGTCGTGCGACGACCCACATTTCGGTTCATGGCCCACTTGAGCGCTCCGGTTATTCGGGTCGGGGCACGTCGTGGGAGTGGACCTATTACCCACAGGTTGGAGGGGTGTGTTGCCCCATGGAAGTTGCGAACTTCCTCTGGGATATGGTGACATATTCCCAATCTATTCGGATCTCTGAGGGGGAGCATGCCTAGGTTTATATCGCGGATCTCTCCGGAGACAATATGAGGAAGAGATAGCAGACTTTAAGATTGCTATTTGGGAACAAGGAGGGTGGACGAGGTCCAATTAAAACAAAAGAGATCCCTCTCCTTGGTCCAACTGAGCCAACCTCGCATAAGGGACGCCTTACGTGAGGGAAGCTTGGGAGGACAGCAGGGAAAAATCCTTGCAAACTGTCCGGGGTTCCTCGGCATATAGGGACGCCTGTATGAGTGGAGGAGACCTAGGGACAAAATGGTAATTGGGGCGAGCTAGGTTAGTCTTCGACGGGGGTGGTATGGGACGCCTTCGAAGAGGACGAGACTTAGGCGTGGCCAAGTTACGATGTTGGACGAGTTTCCTGGGAACAGATGTAATCCGATTGGATCGCGGGTGTTGTAGGACCCTTCCTACAATTCAGTGGAAATTACGAGTGCAAGTCGAGTCGCACTAAAAAATTCGTCTAGGACGATGGATGGTTATAAGATTTGGACTTAAAAAGTCCCCAGCACAGGACCGAGGGAGGTCGGTCGGTGCCGCAGACCCCGAGGTCTCAGGGATATCATACGATATGGATATCGTAATCGGCAGTTGGTAGGGTTGTGCCAATGAGATCCGATACTTCGGATCAAACGTGGACGAGGTGTTGATACAGGATGGGCGTCCTATAACTTTCGATAGTCGAAAGTTAAAATGAAAAGGAGCAGAGATACTCTGCGCATGGAAAAAGAGATGGTTGCAGTGTCGCACTGCTTCTGAGGATGAGAGTCCTCCTGAGTATCGCCTTCGTGGCGAAAGTGGATAAGGTGGTGAATACCTATTTCACCACTCAGAAGAGATGGTCGGCCAACCTAGCGAGATGGTGGGAATTCCTAGCAGAATTCTAGTTCCGGTGGGAACACAAGCCTAGAAAGGCTAAGGTAGTGCCGGATGCACTGAGTAGGCTAAACGCCTTAGTTCGCTTTGCGATCTCCGGAGTGGAAGGAGATCTCCTTACGAAGATAAAAGCAGCAGTTGGGATCGATAAGGAATATCGAAAGTCTGTTGAGCAGACCAAGTTGGGTACGACCCGATGATAGTATCTGGGTAGACGAAGTAGGTCAATGTTCTCACGGAGGATTGCCTTTGTTATTTTGGGTGACTGCGAGTCAAAGGACTGGGTGAAGTGGAACGATTGGGCACAATCTGCCTAAAATCTCCACAGATCCCCGTCTACAGGGCACGGCCCGTTGAGTTTGTGATAGGGAGTCAATCCCTAACTTCGGTTGATATTGCGATGAGGACCTCCGAAAGGAGATGTCTTGCAATTTTATGTATAGTGCGTGAGCGAGTGTAGTCGCTCCAAGAGGCTAGAGACAACTTCGAGGTAGCCACGAGACGAATGCAACTATATGTAAATCGTCGTCGTGGGATGAAGCTGCGTCCGACATTCCATGTGAGCTTCCAAAAAGGGTTTTCACAAGGATCTGAGGGATCCGACTCGGTTACAGTCGCCCCGTGCGCCTCCTACGGTTCGAACGGAGTTCGACCAAAGGATCGGAAGGATCCTAGATCACCGAGTTTTGGGACATAGCAGGATGAACCAACCAGCAAAATTTCTTGTTCGATTGGAAGGTTCTCCGATGGAGGAAGCTACGTGGTATAAGGCGTCCGAACTGTGGCAGTTCGAGGATGAGATCCGACGTTCCTCAGAGCCGTCGAGGACGACGACTCGCTCTGGAGGGGGAGAATGTTAGACCCATGGGCTGGAATTTGGGCGCGGCCCAATTCAAGCCCAAATAGCAGCCCAGCCCAGCTCTATCTGCATTTACCCAGCGGATCAGATCAGGCGGCGCCCAAAATCCGGATCCGTAAATTCACCCAACAGACGAAATCACGAAATGCAGCGATTGCGTGCGTGGGAAGGCTGACACGGACGCGGCGTTCGGCGTGTGTGCCTGACGCCTCGGGCGACGTGTTGACTTCGGAAAAAAAAGATGGGACGTCGTCCTCGTCCTTCTCGGGCGAGCGTTCGCGTTCGAAAAAGAAAACCGACCGCCGTTCGCCATCGCTCCCTCTCGGGTAATCTTCGGCTTCTCGTCGGATGCCGTTCGTCGGTGGTGGCCCTTCAGCGTTCCGGTGGTGTGGGAGGGAGGTGGAACGTCGCGGCCAACCCCACCCCCTTTGTAGTCTTCTTCCTCTCCGACGTCGTCGTCATCGCCAACCTCGCCGGGAGCACTTCCAGATCGCCTCGGAAGGTGGCGACATCTACCGCTTCATCGAAAGGAAGGAGCCGGCAGCCTAAGTGATCGCCGAGGTACTCCTTTACCCCTCTGGTTCTCGTTCCTGGCCGAACTCTCGGTTCCGGCGAACTCTCGCCGTTCTTGCCTGTAGTGGCCGGGTTACCTGCGTCTTCCTCCCTGTCCGACGCCGGCCGCCTGCGTGCGTGAATTTCTGGCTTGGATCCGCCTGCACGCGGCTCTCACGTGAAGCTCGCCGGACGAGCCCGCCGCCTGCGTGCGGTTCCTCCTTCCTCCTTCCTCCTGTGCGCCTGCGTGCGAGCGTCTCTCCTGCGCCGTCTATCGCCTGCGTGCGACTAGAGACGGCTCCCTTCTTCGCTGCCGTTCGTGTGGAGCGTGGAGCCTCGTCGACCTTCGCCGCGTCCAGTTGCAGCGTGGGACATTCGGCAGGGTGACGACTTTCTCGCCTGCGTAGGAGATCAGTCCGGTGGTCGCCATCCTCCGTCCGGCGAACTACCTTGGTGGACACATCTCCACCACCATCCGAGGAGAGCAGCGGGTGGCCAGCCTTTCTGGTGTGACCTCCTAACCGAGTTCACCCTTGCGAGCGGCGTTCTTCCGGTTTCGGCTGTGGCCTACGGGCAACTGTAGCCAGCCGCCTTGTGCGTCACCTTCGAGCGATCTTCTCCTCTTCCGACCATCTTCGCCTCCCCGCGAGAGAGGTATTGGTTGCGTCTTCTCCGTCACCGAAGTGCAACGTGGCCGGTCGCCCATGAGCGACCTTTCCCTTACGCCCGTTCTCGCCTACGCGAGAAGGACGAGATTGTCGGTCCCCTCGTCGCCATTGGGCGACGTTTCTGGTGGAGCGTCATCCGGCCTCTTTGCCGGTGTGCGACAGAGGAGCCGGTCGTGTTCGTTTCATTACCAGCGTGCGACGCCGTGTGGATCTTCGTCCGTGATCGCCGGGCGCCGGCTTGATCCGACGGACGCGGGAGTGAGTCCCGTTTGGGTTCGGGTGAACCCGATTTAACTCGACGTCACCGATCTCCGGTGAATCGTCGGTGTTGACCTGAGCCGTGTTGGAATGACAACGATTCGCAAGAGTCCACAGTCGGGCTGGGAGTCGACTCGAGGAATCGACTCCGCCAGTCGCGCCCAATCCAGCGATTTCGACCGTTGCGATAGTTGCGTTGACGCATTTGGACTCGAGTCAAGCGTTGACTCACGGGTAAAATAGTTAAAAAAATATTATGGTAAACGTGGGCATGACACTAAGTTTGAATCTAGTTTTCAAAAACAAAAAAAAAGGTGGCAAGAAAAAAACAACTTTTTGGATGTAGCACAAGGCTAACAATCCCCCAGGAGAGCTACAGATACAGATTATGAAATCTTACAAGTGAATAAGCTCCAATGCTCATCAAAATGGCATCGGTTGTCTCAGCGATCACGAGATTCTTCGGCTGTAAGGTGCCAGAATCCATCCCTGATTTGAATTTGATCCTCCAAGTATAAAAGAGAAAGGCTGCTTCAATGATCATTCAATCCTGACTGAAACTAATCTCCAAGAGGAAATACTGATAGAAAAAACAGCAAGGTAATAACGCTATACTAAATAAGTGGACTAATGGCGGTGGAACATGTACAAGTGTGTTCACTTTATCGGCCCTCTGTGGTAAAAGACACAGAGATGGAATTCCGGGAGCAGTCTTCAGCTATGCTGGAAAACAGAGAAGCCTTGGTAGTATCAGAGGCGGTGCAGGTGGTCTTCGTGAGCGTTGAAGCAGATGCGGAGGTCCATTTGCCGACCCTTCCTCGAGTTCCTGGCACCCCTGGCCTTGGCAAGGAGAAGGAATCAGTAGATAGCATCAGGTGGACAGTGTACATGTCAGGCCGATCGGTGACTATGGCTTGGCAGCACAGTAATGCTATCTGGATGCAGAGCGCAGCTTCTTCCTCGGTCCATGAAATTGTAGGATCCATGATCTCCAGTGAATTGCCTTTCTCAAATTGCTTCCATGCCTTGAAACAGTCAGAACAGCAAAATCAACTCAGTTTTTGCCTAGATAAACAACTAGAGGACTACTATCTTGTATCTGTACTTTTTGATGTTCTATAATTGCCGAAGGATGCCATTTTTCATAAGATTAATGAACTCACATAGCTCAATAGGTCAGCCTTTTCTTCATCCTGCCTCCTGTCGAGATTTTTCCTGCCACTCACAATCTCTAGAATCAATATCCCAAAACTGAAGACATCGGCCTTTGCTGACAAATAGCCATTCATTGCATACTCTGGAGCCATGTATCCACTGCAAAGAACCAAGTTTACTGCGTCAGAAGCATACAATAAGTTCAGTAAGAAATCAGATCTTGCCTTGAGAGAAAACTCACTAGGTACCAGAAATTTTGAAGGTGTTAATGTGTGTATCATCCCCTTGGAAGAGTCTTGCCATGCCGAAGTCGGCGATCTTTGGGTTAAGTTGGTCATCGAGCAAGATGTTGCTTGCTTTAATGTCCCTGTGGATGATCTTCACTGGAGATTCTTCGTGCAGATACAGAAGGCCCTTCGCCACTCCCACAATGATCTCAAAACGTTTTGACCAATTCAATATTCTTGATGTGTTCTTCTCTGATTACAGCAGCAAAATCAAATATGTTAGGATGTGTATTGCCATTCATTTTTTTTTTTTTTTTGGTTTTTCAGAGAATTTTTGGCACATAATGGATACAGTGGAGAAGAAGAACAAAACTTATTTCTGTTTAGTTAAACCAGCTTAAACCTCAAAACTAGTTTGCTTTACAAGCAAATACAATGATCTCTAGATGCAAAAGATGATCCGCATAATATAAAATTTGATGGAACACCAATGCAAGGTGATCCTAATAAATTTTGGTTATTTCAGATCACATGAAAATGAAGAGATCATTACAAAGCAAGTGATTGAACTCAATCTTGAATTGTGAATTCAGCTGGGGACATGAATACCAAGTTTTGCTATTGTCAACTGAATACACTACAAAAGAAAACTATAGAGCAAGATGCTAACCAAAAAGGAAGTGATCAAGGCTTCTGTTTGGGAAATAAGGATAGACGAGCATCTTGTGATCAGATGCAATGCAGCAGCCGAGCAGTGACACCAGATTGCGATGCTGAACTTTGAGTAGTAGCTTCACCTCATTAGTAAACTCGCGCACTCCCTGACGAGAGTTCAATGACAATTTCTTCACTGCTATCTCTTGACCATTTTCCATCACCCCCTATCATTTTTTCAACATTCATTAATGGAAGTCCATGATCGGTTAATCAGTTTTTTCAACATCAATTTCTATGTGAAGAGGATTGCAAAAGCATTTGTAACTCTTTATAGTTTGGTATTTCAACTTCTCTACGATTTTGCTGGAGGTTCCTGATTCATTAAAGTATCAGATTTCATATCAGCATGAATCCAATCGATTTGAATGTGAACAAGCTTGATAGTGTTCCTTGAATTGATCTCCACGGTCGGATGAGCAACAGGGATTGCTTCTTTCCTCTGAAAAAAGGAAGCAAGCGAATTTTGTAGAGCTAATTTCGTACAGGTCAACGCTACCTTGAGACTTCCGAATGAAATCGAAAGAAGAATAGTTGGAAAGAATCCCTAACTCGTATCAACAAAGGCGAAGTCAATGAAGTTTCATGAGTGCTTTGATGAAAGCTAAATTACTCCTACCGGGGGCAACTAGAAGCAGCAAAAATTTGAACGCACTGGCAGCTCAAGAATCAAACCGCTCCGATCGATTCGGAAGGATAAATCTCAGAAGATCACGATAATTAAGGGAAATGGCCGCAATAACCGCTTTTTAATCGATTAAAGGTAAAGGTACCTTGTAGACGGGACCGAAACCACCCTGACCGAGAAGATTAGCTTCCGAGAAGTCATCGGTAGCTACCTCCAGCTTCTTTAGATCAATGAACAAGCTCCACGACGACGACGACGACGATTGCTGCTCCCCGTTCTCGCCGCCGCCTCCCTCTCCCTCTCCCTTGCCCCTCCTCCTCCTCCAGCATCCACACATCAAAAGGCTCATCTGGTGATCACAGAGGAGACAGCTACACATACACACACAAACAAACGATAGAAAAACATAGAGGGGCCATGAGCCGGTGCAGGATTATGACTGAGTCAATGACGAGGCAAGACGCAAATGAAGGCATTGCTCGCAAAGGAGAGATTTGGGGGTTTCGTCGTACGCGTAACCAACAAAGGACGAAGGATTGAAGAAATGAGCTTGTTGGTCAATTGCTGTCGCCATCATCTGTAGTGTAGTCGCCGTCCGTCCCATGACGATGCTTCAAAAGCAAATTTGTGGGGGAATTTTCCTCCGAATTGTTGTAGAAAATTGGAAATTTGGACTAGTCGCGCCACTGTAAGAAGAGTTGACCCGGGTTCATGGTAATTGTGTAAAAGTCCATCATGAATTCGCGCAAAGATGAAGGTCAACAAAAAGAGCGTATCGCATGCAATAGCACGAACATTGACTATGATCCGAATTCACTTAAAAAGTGGACTGATAATAGTCAATGGCGGTCGCCTTTAAGCAACTATCTCTACTAAAATTTATGATATATATACATCAACAAATAAATAGATTTGACCACAAAATTCAACTATAGAGATTATGTCATTATGAGAATGAGAGTTAGTACGACTCTAGAACCCGATTAAAGGTTAAATGCAATAATCTGTAGCTCGATTAGAGTCTTGCAAAAGGAAAATAATAACTCATGTTCTTGGCTTATCAACAAATCTAGACATGTATAAAGCTATAAATATAACTCATGTCAACTCTAGTTTGACCAATAGTGGCGGCCTTAATGGTCAAGTTAGAGTTAAAAAAATCCTTGCATAGTTGGTATTGAGGTAGGCCATTTTGTAGTATTTATGTAAAGATAGATGAATAACACTAGTATTGACATTACCGTGGGTGAAGCCCTACCGCATAGTTTTCTTAGTTCTAATATTAGTCTCAAAGAAATATAAATTAACTCATTGCATGGATATGATTCTTCGAATACTATTGGACCAATAGTTCCTCGATGCTCTTTTGACCATTTAAGACAATTAAGAATGTTTACCATACAGAGTGTCAATTTAAAATTTATAAAAATTTAAAAATCATGTAAAAAATTTTGCATATCCAGAAATCCTTTATTGTTATTATTATTATTATTTTAAAAAAAACTCTTTTAGTTTTTGACATTTTCTTCTTCAATTTTCATTAGACTCTTGATATTTCAAGGAAGTATTTGTTATGATTACTTCTTGCTCAAACAATAGTACTATCATCGAATTCTTATATGTTTCAAGGCATTTGGGGTTGCTTCCGTGGCCAGCAGCAGATCAAATCTGCTTTTCTCGGGAAGCAGATCAATTGCTGCTTCCCGCAGTCAACAACGCTTCCGTCTCCTCGCTTACGCCTCGAGCCTCCTCTCTCGCATCCACCGCACTTCATTCGCCGCTCCCGTCTCATCTCCGTTGTCCGTTGCTCTTCGTCGCCGTCCACTGCAAATCGTTGCCCGTCCGTCCGCCGTCCGCTACAACTCCTCCCGCCGTCCGCAACTCCCAGCGACATATCCGTGTACGCAAAGCTTCTCAGCGACCGTTGGCAATTGATTTGGGACTGCGAACCATCGCCGGCGATTCGTGAACCAACTCCGCAACCAACGCCGGCGTCTTCTTCATGCATCGCCCGTCTGCCTCCTTCCCATCCAGTGACCAGCTCCGCAGCCAGCGCCCGTCTCGGCCGGCGACCAGCTCCCCCCTCAGCCGGCGAGCTTCTGGTCCGACGACGCAAGCGCCCGCCTTCCGCAGAGCTCGTGTCGAGCAAATAAGACTGAAGGAGGGTTAACTAATTATTTAACTAATTATAATTTCACTACTTCTATAAATTTCTAATTAATCCTAAATTTTATAATTATTTATTTTCTATTATTATTTTCTCTTCAATTAACTCTTTATTTAACTATTTATTTATTTATTTTCTTTTCTCTATTTTATAATTTCTCTTCAATTAATCATAAATATTATTTTTATAATATTAACCCTAAATTTTATTTAGGGTAAAATATTATTTTCATAATATTAACTCTAAATTTTATAATATTATTTTTATTTTTATAATTTTTACTTAGATAAATATCAGACTCGACTTAATATTACAGCATAACAATTTATTCTGCTTAGTAGCACAGTTATTGAACCAAATAGTTGAGTACTTCCCTAGCCAGCAGAAGCTAAAAGCAGACTTTCCTAGCCAGCAGAACCTAAAAGCAGAAGTAAACCCGAACTGGGCCTTTTCACCCTCCGAGGATCACAAAATATTTTTCATAGACCAAATTAAATAAACCTAAGGATCAAATTACAAAGAATTAATATCAGGGGCAACATTCAATCAAGTTAAATCAAAATTTAAGAATTGGCACATAGCCTTAAGAGTTGTAAAGTCAAGGGCCACAAGAAAGTCAACATTTTTCTGTTTAAAAATTTTAATTGATTTATAATATTTTTTTTAAAAATTTTTTTGTCATCTTTTTTACTTAGGGCCTGTTTTGGCCTCAAGCTGATTTTAATAAGCTTTTAAGCATAAAAGCAGTTAGAAAAACTGTTTGGTAATAAAAAGTAGAAGCAGAAAAAAGCAATAAAAAGCAAGGTAATGAAAGCTACAATTTTTTGCTTTTACAGCTTCTGCTTTTCTAAAAAAAGTAATTTATATAATTTTATTTAAAATTTTAGGTATTATTATTTTAAATAATTTAAAATTTTTCACATTAAAGAAAAATAAAATATTATATTATTTTAAATAATTTAAAATAATATATTTATTTATTATTTTAAATTTTGACAGCAGTGAAAAAGTTATTAACCAAACATCTTATAAATTTTAACAGTGCAGCACAGTACAGTACAACACAGTTTAACATAATTATAAAGTTATTAACAGTGGGGCCAAACATACCCTTAATCATGTCATATCAAGTTATCACTTAGCCATATGAATATAACCTAGAACATAACCTAAAACTAGGGTGAAGTATTTTTTTTTTTTTTCAAATCAAGCTGAACCTACCCATTCTGAGAAAACCTAAAATCAACCCTGGACTGATAGAACCTATCAGTTAACTGAATTTTTAACACAATTGACCATTAATTTTTAGTTAACCATTGACGAAGTTGGTGAGCAATGATAACGCGAGTGAACGGTAATAGGTGTTGGCATGTGGTGACAAACGCTGGTGAGCAACGACGACAATGGATATTGGCAAGTAGCAACGAGTGCAGATGAGGAGGCATAAGTCAAAGCAGCACCCGACTAGTGAAAAGGGTTACTGGGTTAGCCAATTAAGGCTCCACATGGCTAGTTAGTGAAGAACCACAATTGAGTAACCCTAGTTTAAATTATAAATAATAATTAATAACTAATTATATATATTGTATAAATAATAACTGGTTTAATTGATTAACCACCAGTTTAGCCAAACCCCATCCCAGTCCCAAAGTGAAAATTGACCTGTCTAAGAAAAAAATGACCAATGAAAAAAAAGCATTCGGTTTGATTAACCACATAACTAATTTAATTTGATTAATGAACCGCACTTCAACGGTTCACTTTTTTTTTTTTTTTTTACAGACCTCTACCTAAAACCTAGGATTGGATTGTTGAACCTTCATCTAGTCCGGTTCAAATAGGGGAACTTTGGAAAAGGATGGTGGTTGATCTGCTAAAATTTAATAATACCCATACCCATCATCATTAACCACAGATTCGTATAATAAAATATTAGTTGTCAACCAAAGATACAAGGATACGAACATTTGCCAGGAATAACCAATGAAACAAGTAACTAGAGTTGGCAGAATTCAATTTGGTTGCAAGTCTACAACTAGTCCAAACTAGTGAGTTTGATTGAGTCTGCACAGATTCAGAGTACTGAGTTCCAGCCGACTATAATTTAACTAATGTTTATAATTTTCCAGCCTCATCAAAGATTTGAGGAGTTACGCCACTTGCATCTATACCTGAGTACAAGAGAGAAAAGATGCGCCACCTGCATCCGTGAATTTCTCTACAAGCATGTCCAAGGACTGATGAGGGAAGATCGTTAAAAATATTACAGAACCAAACAAGTAGATCTGCCGTGTATCAACTGGGGATGATGAATTTCCCAACTACAAGTATCAGCCTCAGCTTTCTCAAACCTAGTTGCTATTACATGATGCAGAGCTATAACATGAGGATTCTCGCAAACTTTCAAGCTTGAGCTAAGATTTAGGAACAAGAGTCAAGCATATCCAGCCATTCCGACAGTTGCGTTGGTTTTGTTGATCTTGCGTGATGCCTGATCTGTAGCTTTTGCAAAGTACATGTAGTAGTAAACGTTAATAATCATAGTGAAGACCACAAAGACGGCACCTGCGATAAAGACACCTTTCCTCAAAGATTCACAGGTCCAGTTTTGAGCATAGACTACATGGCGGTACTTGGTATGATATGCATTTTTAGTAGCACCAGCTATTAGACATGACTCCGCAATTAAGAAAGAAGTCCTGACAAAGAATAGTAATGGTGATTTACAATCAATTATAAACATCTTAATAAAATCAAATCAATGTAGATAAATGCAGTTTATAGGAAGGGAGAATCACCATGAAGCTGCAAAATATATTATTGACCAGGCTCTATTTCCACCTGGAGCTAACGGTTTGCCAAAGCACATGCATTTGGTAATACCCATAAGCAGTGATTGGCTTGACAAAAGAAACAAGAAAGAACCAACTCCGTAACCAGTTGCTACATCCGAATCATAAACACAATAAGTGGCATTGAAGTTGTCCGTCACTATAGTACCCTGTGGTGCAGAAAAAAAAAAGATGAGAGGCGCAATCAGCAGTCGGACAGGAATAAAAAAAACTACAGGATATGCATATGCAACAATTTTTGTATTCTACATGATGCTAAAATATTGTATAATATAGTCACCACTGAATTGACGAGTTATCATAACCTAAAATAGGCTTCTGAAATGAGTGGATTTGGGCCATTTTGAACACACAATTGACCTTTAAACATGGAGAAACTATCCTAGAAATGGCTCACAGTGTAGCATGTCAAATGGATGAGGAAGGTCAGCTACTAGTTGAGACAAGAAAGAAAAAACCCACATTGCTTCAATCCCTAAGAAGAATTCAGATCTCAGAGATCTTTCATGGAGAGCTATTTGTCAAAGTGGGCAATGTAAAATGCAAGAGGAAGGTGTTGTCACTAGTTGAAATTTTGTCATAGTTACTAAAGAAAAGGAACAAACATGTATTGAGACGACCGAAATGGCAAGTCATATGAATCAGCCGGCAAGCTCCCTCAGTCCCTCTCCTTCCCCGTGCCCCTCGTCCCATAACAGGAGCTCCCTCTTGTCACTCTGCGAGCTCCCTTCTTGCTGCCCCTCCCTCCGGTTCCCTTGCGAGCTCCCCCCTACTTGCTGTTGCTCTCTACCCCGTCGAGTTCCTCGTTTCCCTTACCAGCATGCTACAGGTGCTATGACAGGCCCAGCTAAGCTACACTCGAGTCAACACCACATTAAGCTCCAATCTCCAATCGGCTTAAATTGAGTTTGACACGACTCAATAGAGTGAAACCATATTACTCCAGAACTCAGACAACAACTAATTTACTAAACACCTTCCACACAGCTTTGTTGCTCCAGCAACTGCACTGGGAGAATACAAACCCTGGGTGATGGGTTCTGACTGTATTGAGAAAGCTGGAGGACGTGGTGATTGTGGAAAGATAAAAAATTGGATGCAGAAATAACAGAACATGTTCAGGTATTGTAAAAATACCAGAGTTAGTGTTGTGGTAATAACTATTTACTGGCGAGAAGGGACATTCAAGGTATAGTCAGAATAAAATATAATAGAAAGATTGGAACTAGTGCTATATCTAGCATTAAACAGTCAAAGACAGGGTGGTGTTTGTTAAGGCCGATAAATATGACATTAAGAAAAGTAAATTCTACCGCCAGATTTACAAGTAAGAAATAACCAGGATAATCATAAGATCTACCAATCCTCAAAGCAAAAGGAACTAGACAAGGTCCCATGAAAATAATGCATGTCAGATTCATGTCTCCGCCACATCTGTTACCCTAATTGATCCTTTTTCTCATCTTTTCGAAATGAAAAAAATTGACATGAGAGCCAAACGGAAAAGAAGTTGCACCTCGAGATTCGCTTCAACCTTAAGCAGAAATACAGCGCAAACCAAACCATCATCAGGACTATCGAAAGAAAAAAAAAAATGAACAATAAGCAAACAAATCCAAGTCTGCATCTCTCCAACCTAATCCAACCTCTCAATCCCTTAGAAGTAGATGCTTAGAGGCAAGATCTAGATTCCACAGACAAACAAGAGAGATAAGGCAGATCAGCTCCACCCTGAGCAAGAACAAGAACCATGGAAGCTATCCGAAATGGCGACATAGGAATGCTAAAAGAAGCTGCTAGGAGATGTAATGGCGACCATCTTAACGTACAGTGCTCCTGCGTCGCTCCGCCGCTATGGCGAATCCAAAGGCGGTGAGGCTGAGCGCGATCACCAAGATGTGCACCAGCGTCGATCCTTTCCCTTCCATTGTCTCTCTCTCTGCGCTAGTGCTGCGCTAGTGTGCAGTGTGTGAGGGATAGAAATCAATTTCTAAGCTGCATATTTAATTTTTGGGTAATTTTTTTTTTATTTCTTTTTTAAGAAATGATCAACAAATTATAATCTATCTAATGATATGAATAATACTTAAGACAATTTCTTATTATATACAATTTAAACTACCTCAATATTCATATCATTGGATAAATTGTAACAAGTAAATCATTTTTTTTTAAAAAATTTTTTTAAAAAAATTTTTAATATTAAATTTAAGCACTTGCGAACCAGAATCAAAGCAATAGTTATTTGGTGTGCAGCCTGAGCCACAAGCCACCACAACGAACATGAATTATATGAAACGTGTAAATCCGTACAACGGGTCCAGTCTAAAGTTCTTTGATCATTGCGAGAAGACGATTTTCGTGGCTGGCCAATCACACCCGAACAAACAGACGCGCCGCGTTGCTGGTGCCCTGACCCTCGCGTCAAACTGGTTGCAGTTAGGCGACCTGCCCGAGACCAGCTGGGCCCCAAGAATGGGCTTTGCTGGGCTCATCATCCACGGTCTGTGAGATCTGCTCGGCGCGTAGTTAAGAGTTGTTAAATTTCCGAGCCACCTTTATAAAATAAACATTCGAATTGAACCAACCTGACCGGGTCGGTTCAGATGATGTGGTCGAATTTCCGGGTTGATTAGGGTTGTTCGTACGGCTTAAATTACGAAAAATCAAATACAAAAATAAAATAGGAATTTTGTTTTTATTTTCACGCAGGCGACTCTCGACTGCTGTTCTCTAGGTTGAAGGGCCGGCCTCTGGCAGATAGCCGGAGATCGGAGCCGGGAAGGGACAGAGCAAGATGCATTCGCTTCTGTACCGCCTGAACACCCTCTTCACCTTCGCCGTTCTCCTCCTCGCCGTCCTCTGCGGCGCAGCTTCCTTGCTCGACGCCTTCAACTCCCCCCTCGCGTCCTCCTCCTCCTACGTCCAAGCCCAAGCCCAGGTACTCGTTCGTTCTGTCCTCTCGTGTAATATCTTGGCTCCTTATCTTCATTCGTCGGTCGGATTGACGAGTGCGACTGTGTTTCTGTTGTTGATCTGCGTTCTTTTCTATGTTTGTTCTTTTTATCCGTGTCCTTGTGAGACGACGCTTACATGCCGGTGGTTTCGACTCACGGAGTGATGCGACTCGTAGATCCGACGTTTTTACGTTTGATTCTGTTGTTGCCGTCGTTTTTTTTACTTGGAAAGGAATCAACATGGCTGCTTTGAACTTAATTGCTGCTTTTTTGGAAAAAAAATATATAGGTTTTTCCTGGTAGAGGCGGGTGAATAATTCATGTATTTGCACCAGATTTTGTATGGAGTCGCTAAATACCATCTTTTGAATCGAGTTGTTTGCTCAGCAACAATCAGCAAATGGGCTGAATTGATCATTTACGTGGATTGCTAACCTCTAGAGTTATTCATGTTATTACAAGTGAAAATTAAATTATTAGCATTTACCCGTGTAGATCCAATGTTTTGGCTTATATCCTTCGACATGAATTGATCATTGGTTCTTCCATCAAACTATTCTTTTGTAAAATAAGGAAATTAAATTTAATAAAAGAGTGGTCTTCTATTAGTAGATCTTTTCTTTGTTTAGGTCTTTTACCCTGCCAATATTCGCTCTTGAAGTATCTTTTTGTCCTATATTAGGAGGGTAAGTGGGAGTAGGCGGGGTTTAATCCTTTTACTAATAGCTAAGATCTTTTTTAGTTGAGCTAAATGGTATCGTCAGAACTAAATAATTGTGTCTGCTTAGATAATGAATTATTCATTTCTTGAGTTTTTCTCAGGTATAACAAAGGTAACTAAGATTTCCACTTTCCACCCACATATCCATGAAAAACTGCCTAGTTGATTTGATTTGGAACCATGCTGAAGATAGAAAATAACAGCTGAATTGAAGCAATTATCAAGCAGCTAGAAATCACCAATGACCACTTCAGGAGATATATAAATCAGTTAAAACAAATAACTACTCTAGATGCTCATTGATCACTAATTGGGCTTTGATAGTTGTTGGGAGTCTTCTTAAATTTGAATATAAAAAATCTTCTTTGTATGTCCATGAGTATCGCTAATCTTTAGAGTTATTCACATTAAGGTTTAGAATCTTGGTCCATACCAGTATTGAATGAGACCTTTACACATCAGATGTACTGATGCTATGCTATGATAGTACTAAACATACTACTGGACTTATCTTAGATTAGTACATGCCGTTGTACTATTATATACCGTTGCACTCGTTGGTACACCCTGATTTTCAAAATCTTAATTCAAATGATTCCTTTTGATCATAGAAATGTTTTGAAACCCTCTTCTCCATGGAGTCCACAAATAGGAGTTTGATTGGTAATGAAGGTAAACAATATCAATCGAACTATACATAGATGAACTGGACACCATTCAACAAAGCATGCAAAAGAAGTATATGGAATCAATTGAAAATAAAGAAATAGATTGATGTTGTTAACACACTTTCCTACCTAGAGTAGTTAGAGGGCTAATGGACTTGGATCGTATGATTGGAATGTAAGATCCTTAGATCATACTATTGTTTTAAAAAATAATATTTCATATAAGGATCTTATCCAAATAAAATTTGCATGTTATATCACATCCAAATCCAAGAGATAATATAATTATATTAGTGGGTTTACTAATTGCTATTACTAAAATAGTAGTTAAACCAAGTTGTGACAAATAGTGATTGTTGAGGTGTATATGGACTGAGACAATAATTCGCAAAAAAATAGAATCATTCATTGGTGAGTAAACCTCTTTGATGGATTGAGAAACATATATGCATGCTACTTCTGAGAATAGTAAATTGGCTAACGATAATGTTAATGTGGAGGGTGGAAAACCATCAAGCAAAATAATACAAAGAGAGTCATGGATTTATAAATTGCAATAATTATTAAATTGTGGTGTATTGCATATATGGTCTTAGCATGGTTGTTAGAATGATATATAATTAATGACTCTTGATTCAGGTTAATTTGCATGAGTCAACTAATTCATAGGACTTCACTAACAAATTTAGCCAAGTTTACCAAAAACAATTCTACACCCAATAGATTGATACTCACAATACACTATTTTTTTTTATTAGTATTAGAGTTAATTGCACTTGTGAAGTGAGATTGAATCCACATGAGTTAGTATTGAATTACTTTAAATCCAATTTGGTTTGTAGTTATACATTACCTCTTGGTCATTTTCACTACCATTACATGCCCTGCATTGTCACTACAGTGGCTTCCCCACCATCAGCGATGGCCTACTTGTCATTTGACATATTGTACTATAGTTTGCCACTTGGGGTGATGACAATCTTCCAGCAGTTAGCCACACTCGTCGCCTCTTCTAGATGCATATTGTCACTATTTATTCAACGTTCTCTAGGTTGTTGCCCTTGACACTCTCCATTACAACCTTTTTCAATCCCTCAAGCTCTTGCCCTCCAATGACCCCTTATCATCTAATGAGCCAAACTCTCGACACTACCATGAACTTGTTCATATTTTGCAATTAAGATCAAGATGGGAGATGGGAAAAGAATAGGAATGAGACAAACAAAACAATTGTCGGAAGTGATCAAGGTGAGCATGAAGTTTCACTTCTTCTTCAAGTAAGAAAACACAAAGGACACCTCCAATGACATGAACACCCCACTGGCCACTATTACTCCCATAAGGCTGCCTTCTGGCTTCATTCTGGACTTGTCACACCATGAGAAGGCGGCTCAAGAGGAGATTCAATACCTCCATTGCCCATGCCCAATGCTAGATCATGTCTAACCAAACCCTACAATCTTGTCATCAGTGGAGGGGAAAGATCTATATGAGCTTGTGCCATTAAGATTGTAGGTTTATGTGCATATCTGTTAGGATTTTAGTAAAAAGGGGGATCTTTTGGATATCATGCTCAGGCCATAATGTTTGCAAATAGAACCACAACCTAGCTTTCGACATCTGGGTTCTTCCAAGGTCACGACCTCATCACCTCAAACTCCAGTGCTGGTTTCTCTTGTAATCTTTTCTCTTCTAAACATTTATGACATTTCCACAAAGGCTTTTTCTTGTAGCTTGTTGACTCCTTCAACTCTAGTGCTTCCACCTCTCATTCTACAAATTAGTTTTTTCTTGTCGATACTTATGTGCGCCAAATAGCATTTCTATATGTATACATGCCTCTCTCTTTTACTCATACACAAATAAACATCATTTTTACCACCACATGTGGATGGGCACTTGCTATCTCTATTGCATATACGTGGATAAACTGCATTTACCTATAGCAGTGAGCATTAATCGGTAATTACTGATTTTTACTGATTTTATCAAAGGTGAAGATAAAATCGCTTTGGTAAATTTGGTAACCGTAAATTTTTTTATATTATTAGGTATTCGGTAACAGTATTGGTAAAAAGTTTTCAGCTCGGTAATTTACCGATTTATCAAAATTATTTTATATCAAAAATAAATATAATTAAATCTAAAGCCAACGACCCATCTGGGCCTCTAGCTAGGCTACTCACCTCATTTGGTTAGGCTACACAATCCACCTCACCTCCTTGGTTCGCCCATTTCCAATCACCATCTGTCGCTGCACCTCTAAAGGATGCAATAGAAGATGTCTCCTGTTACACCTGTTGAGGAAGTTGTAAATTAATTTTAACTATATCATATAATTTTTTTTTTAAAAAAACATTGCTTAGAGCTTAAAAATCAGACTATAGTAAAATACTAGGTTAAAAAAAAATCTAATATGATATAGTTATTTCTTCATGATATTAGATAATCTAGAAATTGAATTGTACTAATAATATAAAAAATTATATTATTATAAACAAAGGATTACATACACAAGTTGTTGATAAAAAATTTATAAAAATTATCTGTATTAAAAATAATATATATAAAAAAATCAAAATAACCGATTTTACTAATTTACCGATTGGTAATTTTTTATTCTGTAACAGTAACTGTAATAAAAATTTTTGCTCGATATAATCGATAAATCAATAATTGGTAAATCAAAAATTACTGACTGCTAACCCCTATTTACCTACCGGGCTGTCTCCTCTTTCCCTGTAGCATGAACATATATAACTTTTCTTGATATATTACTTAATCTTTCTTATATATAGACATATGGAACTTCTTATATGTGCAAAGGGTACTTTCTACATGCAAAATTTGTCGTGAACTCAATGTTTCTTAATTTTTCTACCTTGAATTTTTTTTTGTGAACTATTAATCAATTGTACTTGTGTATGTGAGATTTAACCCTAAATGTGTTAATATTGGTGTCATAGTTCTAAGATTGTTCTATATATGTATTTTTTTCTTCATAAATAATAATTAATTATCTTCTTTCCATCCAACCAATAGTATAGTAGGCTTATTGATTTTTGAAAGAATAATCAATCATGAATTTTGCTTGCTAGTTGCTACTATGTAGAAGTATTTGGATAAAGTATATTCTCTTGATATTCTATCTAGAAAGATCAGTTTGAGAGTATAGATACAAGCCAAGCTGAGTTTGATTGAGTTGCAATTACCAGCTATCACCGATTAACTTGAGGAAATATTTGCAAGACTGATTAATTAAAGAAAAACAACAAAGTCTGTGAGACTTGATATTCTATTGTTTAATTATTGTAGTAACGTGTAATGGAAGGAAAGATGCAGAAATGTGCTATGTAATTTTATTTGTAATGCCAATGTAAGCGTCTACATTTTGGTATCTTGGATGTCATTTGGTTAGTTTCAGTTTTTCATGTAGTTAGTTTCTGTCTACGTTTGTTGTCATTCTAGCGGTTAGTGAAATTAGTGATTGCCGCCCTGTCTTCTTTCCTAGTTTCCTATATTATTTTTTTGACAACGTTATCCTTCTTCCTAGCTTTCCCCATCCGCATCCAACCTTTTGCACCTTCCTTTTCCTTAGCCACCCTATCCTCTTTCACGTTCCCCTCCCCTTAGAAGTCTTCTTTTCTTCAACTATTCACATCTTTTCCTTCCCCCACCCAACACATACTTCTTCCATCTACATCCTTTTTCTCTTCCCTTTGCACCTCCACAACCACAACTTTTTTCGTTCTACTACACTTTCTAGACAACAACATAGGCTTTAAGTCAGTAAGCCTACTTTCTTTCAGATTTATTCAGAAGTTTAAACTTTATGGCCTTGAAGTAGTTCACTCAATTTTTGTGAGGCATTCCACTTCTAGAGTTACTTTTACCTTGTTGAAGTTAATACTCCCAAGGGCTATTTTCATAGCGAGGCCTTGGATACCGAAACGCATCTGGAGATGTACTTTGTTACCAAACATGTAGGGCGCCAAAATTTTTTCTTGCAACTGAACTTGTTCAGATCCATGACTCAATTTGTAAATGTGAAATAATGTTGGCAAAGTCCTAAAATAGTTTGTATTTGGTGTTTCTGAACGTGTAATTATGCATTGTTATAACATGGTAAATGTCCTTGCAAATGCTTTAGGATTTTCTTGATTTGTAAGTTAGGTAACAGGTGCTCAGCATGACTAATATCTATCTTCTAGCATGAGGGGAGTGTTAGAGACTATGTTTTGGGACATATAGACCTGGATAGTCTCAGTTCCAGTGTAGTTAGTTTGTCTATATATGGGTTGAATATACTTCTTTTAGAGGTTAATGAAATTGGTTCTTCCTGTCAACCCTTACTTCTTGACTTACACATTTTTGGTCTCAAGAACACATGAATCTTCATTTTCAGTTTTTTAGGTTACCTTTTGACCATTTCCATTTCCATTTATAATGGGTTTATTCTGGTAATTAATTACTAAATTTCTATTCATTAGGAAATTATTGATGAGACCTTGTTGTTCCTTGATAAATCAATTTGCAAATTTATTTATTTTACTGCCAATATTTTAATTGTAGGTTTGAGTTTAATGACATATGATTAGAATACTATAATATTGCTGTGTTCACAGATTTTTTCGCAATTCCATGTTTACTCTTCCGATGGGTATTTATGCCCATTGTTAATACCTTCCTATTCTCTTTTTTCTTTTTTCTTTTTTTTTGCTAAGGGCAAGTAAGAGATATTATTAATAAAAAGAGGAAAAAATTTCATTGTTTTGGTTACAAAACACAGATTAAGAGGGTCCTACAAATTTTCAAAGAAAAATTTTCAAGAGTTACCCCAAAAATCAAGCTCTTAAGATGTCTGATATAATGGTCTACATTAGATTGGTGAATGCTGCATATATAATATAAACTAAGATTCATATATGCTTATATGTTGCACTGTGAGCAAAATGCCTCAGCAAGAGTAAGGACCATTATGTTAGACATGTTGAGAGTTTGTAACCAAGTATTTAAATGCCATCTCAGTACAGAGTAATGTGATATAATGTTTTAATAAATTAATAGGGTGCAGGTCCTATTATTCTGGACTTGGAGTTATGGTTGCAAGGCTTTCAGAGCATCAACCTTCTTAACTTCGATGTGTAAACTAAGTTTATGCAGAGAGCTAATCTCTCAGGTTCTTATAGTTTACTAATTATCCACATACACAAGTAGGTCAGCATTCACTTAACCTCTCCCAATACTTCAGTGGACCCTTGCCTGTGTCGTTCCTCAGTTTATTTCACAGGTCGTGTTAAATGGGAAGGACGATTTAGAAAGGAAAAGAATTGTGCTCCCTATTAGAAATTTCAACTGTCGAACAGTTACTGAGATCCCAGTTAAGGAAGCATCAATTTTTTTCTCTTATATTAGGCTTATCCCAACACCTTGTTATTCATCCTAACCTATTTAGAAATTTTCGCTTTGCAAATTGGTGTAGTTGAGAGGTTACCAAATTGGCACCTCACAACATTCTACTTTGGGCTCGGGTGCGGAGAAGATATATCTTGGTTAATTTCTACTGCTTCCTTGTTGAGACGTATAATTCAATCCAAATTGTGATGTGTTTTATGTAATTGTCTTTTTTTTTTCTTGCAGGTGTTGAAGGTTAATCGCTTTCGGAAGCAGTTGAATGGGAATGATGAGGTTATTTAAGCTACTATTACCGTAAAATATTGGTTACATCTTTCTCACTCGTTACATTTTTTGCCATTATTTTTCAATTTCAATGTCTTTCTGTCCTTAAATCAAGTAGATAACAAGTGTTATTATCTGCAGAAGCCTAATGTTTTTGTTTGGAAAGGCCCATGATATTGCTTAAACTTTCTTTAGTATATTAAGCCATACACCTTCTGATGACTTTTCTGTTACAATATACTGCATTTTGGTTTGTATTAGCCTCTTAATACTTAAAATACTTTTTCTGTGGAGTGCCATAGATCTTATATATCAGAGAAATCTTAAAAGCAACATGCCTAAAGAGTAACAAAGTTTTATGCTAGCTCAAATATGGAAGAATTGAAACATTCAACTTTTCTATAGAATATTTATCTCAATTGAGCTTTAAACATTCCAGTAGATTGATTTTATATATTCTTCCTAGCAATTAGGAGGCAAGAAAAAAAGATGCTAAAGTAGTCAATTAGTTGTTACACCCTAAGGAGAGTATCATTATTTGCCACTCCTCAGGGTTACCTGGAACACTTATATAACAATTTTAGAACAATTAGTTCTAAACAAAAACAATTCATCATAAACGAATGAAATATCGGAACCTGACTGGCCCAAGCTTGGACTAGTACCCATATACGTATCTTTTTTATATATATATATATATATGTATGTATATATGTATGTATGTATATATATATATGTATGTATGTATATATGTATGTATATATATATATATATCTATGTATGTATATATGTATGTACATACACATGCATATCTACATACATACGCATGCATACATACATGCATACATATATACATACATATATACATACATACATACATATATGCATACATACATACATATATATAACTAAATACCGGTTGAATGGGTTAGTATTATATTATGTGCTACTGGTATGTGCCAGTTTGATATTGGACTGGTACATGGCCTCAGACTAGCTTTTGGAACCTTGAGAAGAAAACTTACCCTGTGTTTCAATGAGGGGATGGAAAAGTGAGAGGGAAAGAATATACGAGGGGACGGAAAAATGAAAGTATTGAAAAGTAGTTTTATTTTCTTTCTCTTGCATTAGAAGAAAAGAAAATAGGAAGGATTATTTTTTTAGGTTGGAAGAAAATACAACATAGTTTACAATTCACGATAATACAAAATTTATAAAAAATATTTTATAAAACTACAAAAAATTTGGCAAAATTTCTCCTATATATCAAGCATAAAAATTTGCATACATTATATTCCTACTATTCAACACTTCAAAATCATATCATTCCTTCGGTTTGTATCGGTCCGACGAGAGACCGGCTTTGGAGCACAGGGCGGACCGGCGGAAGTTGCTTAGGCACTTCGAAGCTTCCTCTGGCGGCTAAAGAAGCTTCCGCCAGTGGTGGGGGCGAGAAGCGGCGGTGGGGGGATTGGTTTCATCCAAATTTCACTCGGTTTGGCCGGTTTGAATGGACCGATTCCTTAAACCATGATCAAATATCACAAATAGAAGATTAGCATTTGAACCATGTACATCCAACTTCACATCTTCTATTTACAAAAATTGCTGATTTTATTCATCTATAATTCCAACTATGACCATCATAGATGCAAAACACATTCAAATTACAATGCACTACAGGCATATTCTTTTTCAGATAGGAAACCGGGAAAGAGAGAATGAATCCAATAATTGATGCAAAATCCTATTATCATGAAAGCAGCAAAGTTTAACTTGAGAGTCCCTAAAATAGAAATTCCACCGCTTCAATATTCAGTAAATTCACAATCCAATAGAGAAGCAAGGACCACGATCACTTGCCGGCAAGTTGACAACTGCCACGGCATTAAAGATTAGAGGAAATGAGAGATGACACTGAAATAATGTTGATGAATCCTAATTTAACTCCATAAGTCTGTTTCAATCAAAGAAATATTTTCTTTTTACAAAACATCAAGAATACTTTCTTCTCTAGTAATGTTCAATACGCGTTTCATTAGAGCAAATAAATCAAATGTAGTTTTCAAACCAAAATAGGAAAAAACAAAATCGTTTCAGAAATGTTTAATTCGCTTGGGGGATAAGGGGATCCATAAAATATAAAAAAACTTACTTTATAAAAAGAAAACAACAAAATCCATTGGACTCAGAGGACAAATGAGATTATCACATGGGGTGAAGGTGGGACTTCATTGCACTGCCCTAACTTGCTTGATTGGCCATCTATATATCGACGGTTTCATGATGAAGGGTTGCCGTCGGAGACAGATTTTAATAATCGGCCAAGGGGATGAGAAAGTGGTGGTTGGAAGAAGAGAGATGGCCGGAAGAAATTGGCAGCGCGGGAGAGGGAGGGGGGAGGCCGGAAGAAAATGGTAGTGCGTGAGATAGGTTAGAAGCTGCGAGCGAGCGTTTGTCGAGTTTTCTCTCCAATTTGGGAGATTTGGAGAGATAAGTATACAATTTTTTCCCTTATTTTTCTATCCTTTCTTCCCTCAAATATGTTTCTATCCAATCCCTCCTATTTTCTCTCTATTGAAACAAAGTATTTGTTCTATACATAACATGAAAATCTTACATAACAGTTATATACATGGTTTAGAAAACCAATTCATACTGAACGGTATGACCGATTTATATTGATCCAACTATCTATAGGTACCAATTTATGATATAGACTACCCATCTCTATATACATATATACTCATAGTGCATTGATATATTAGTACATACTAGCCTAACAATAGACTGGTACATTGGTACAAATCTGAGTTTAAAACCATGATTTTATGTACATTTTTTTTTTGCATAATTCAACTTATAACATAACAAAATGTAATAACATAAGTTATTCAAATAATATAATATTCCAGGTAAAGGATACTATATTAATATCCAAAGCTAGATATGTCTTTATCTACTTAGGCATCGTTTGGCCCGCATCGATGTGGTTTTCCAAGGCAAAAAGTTGCCTTACAAAATCAGAAGTTGCGGAAGCCAGGATTTCTGACTTCTCACATATTATGCCTCGAAAGCCGCACTGATGCGGGACCAAATGAGGCTTTAGAATCTACTAATTTTGGTCTCCATCCATTGAAATGTTGAACTTTGAAAAGAAAAGAAAAGAAACAATAAGAAGAAAATGAGGGGTTACTATGTGTCCTATTTTTTAAATAATAAGTAATAGTATAAATTATTAAAGAAAATTGTATCAACACATTTCAGTAATTCCCTTTATAATATGGCATTTTATCTGGTTAGCAATCCTCTTTTTTCGAGTAACACAACTTTTAATATTCGTTTTGAGGTGCTTGAATCCTTTTCTCGTGTTGCTATGGCACTACTACAATGTTAGGTCATGTCCTTTATAGTATACTTGCAATATCCAACTCAATTTTCTTTAAACATCACTCATGTCCTCCAAGACAATGAACATAACCATAATATCCAATACTAGAGTGAGAGTCCTCTCAGTACCATCATACTTCTAGGTCATGTCTTGAGGACATTCTTTGAAATCCAACTTGTCTCTTCTAAAACCACCATATCACTAAGTCATGCCCTCTAGGATATACCGACATATTATTCTAGTTCTCCAGGTCATCTTCTCATTGTTTCTAACAGGGAAATTACAGGTATCCTCCTAAACCACTATATCACTTAAGTCATGCCCTCTAGGATAACTGATATACTATTCTAGTTCTCTCTGGGTCATTTTCTCATTGTTTCTCATAAGTACACTACCAATATCCTCTTGAAATCTCACTTCGTTGGATTACACAAAATCCTTTTGAATTCTCACTTGATCACACTAACACTTTGGTATTTAAAAGAGATCACTCTCATTCGTATGTCTTTAGTTCTAATATCACATGCATCTGAACAATAAGCATACAAGACAATTATAAATGTCAAGCATACATTACATGCTTCAACATAAGATGTAATACTTACCATAACAGCATTAACAATGATGCATAAGAAACATTCTGTTATGGGAAGAAATTCATAAATTGAGAAAATAACGAACAAGAACAGGAATCAAGCAACTAGCACCCTCAGTCGGATCACTCTGACGAGAAACAACGTCACATACGCCAAGAAGATAAAAACTCACATAACCCTAACTCCTCTCCTCCTCAGCCCTAATATCCCTCTCATGCAACTCCTCCTCCCTGACCGAACCCGCTGCTGCCCCCTGAACCGAACCGGAGCTGGACCCGGTTCGACATGAATACGTCCGCCAGATGGGAGGGCGGATCGGATCCGTAACAGGATCCGTAACAATACTGCCCTCTTGAAGAACAGCCTGTGGAGCTGTTCTGGAAATTGATCGCTGATGATTTCTGCATCCTCCCACGTGGCGTCCTCATCCGTCTTTGTATTCCAGCGTATAAGCCACTGATTAACTGATTCTCCTCCTCTCATAATGACTCGAGTTGCCAGGATGGTGTCAGGCGTGTACTGATGGGAGAGTTCTGTGCTGAGATCGTCAGGAAGATCCGTTTCAGCTGCGGCGTCTCCTATAGCCTTTTTTTATCTGCGAGGCATGAAAAAAGGATGAATTCGAGAGTGAGGAGGTAGGTCCAAACGATAGGCTACTGTGCTGACGCGTTGATTGATGCAAAAAGGACCATAAAAACGCGCAGCCAACTTTTGATTGACGCGCCTGGCTATCGAATGTTGACGATGTGGACGCAACTTGATGAAGACAAGATTCTCGATAGAGAAACTTGTGTCTTTTCGATGTGTATTGGCAAATTTGAGCATCCGTTGCTGGGCCCGATATAGGTTTTATTTAAGTTGCCGGAGTATTTCATCTCTGTCCAACAAGGCTTGTTCCACGGCGTCCACGCCAGACTCGCCTAACACATAGCGTTGTAGGCTGGGAGGTGGGCGGCTATAAACCACCTCAAACGGAGTCATTCCAGTTGCGGTTTTGAAACTTGTGTTGTACCAATACTCTGCCCAATGTAACCACGCCGCCCACTCTTTTGGTTGTTCCGATGCAAAACAGCGCAAATATGTCTCGAGGCATCCGTTGAGCACTTCTGATTGTCCATCAGTCTCCGGATAATATGCGGAGCTCATGCGTAACTTCGTCCCTTGTAATCGAAAAAGCTCTGACCAAAATCGACTCATGAACACCGGATCGCGGTCACTTACAATCGAATTGGGAACCCCATGAAGTTTGACCACCTCTTTGACAAATAACTCGGCCACAGAACTCGCCGAATACGGGTGTTTGAGGGCACAAAAATGGCCATGTTTGGATAGCCTGTCGACCACTACAAGTATTGCATGAACCCCTTTGGATTGTGGCAGCCCCGTGATAAAATCCATAACTATATCATCCCATACTCGGTGTGGAATGGGTAAGGGTTGTAGTAGACCTGCGGGCGAGGTTGTCTGGTATTTTTGTTGTTGACAAATTACACACTCAGCCACAACACGGTAAATGTCTTTCTTCATGCTGACCCAATACACATTATCTGCTATTCTGCGATTGGTGCGAAAAGCACCGGAATGTCCCCCCGTCAGTGTGTTATGACATTCTTGAAATATGGTGTGTGTCCACTTTGAATTCGCCGGTAGCACTATGCGCCCTCTATAAAACAGCTGCCCCACGCGTAGTTCAAAAGGTGTAGCGTTGGCCGGCTGTTGCTGCAACTCAGATTTGATCTTACGTAGAGTAGGGTCCTTATCCACATCGTCCTGAAGCTGATTGATGTCCAACCACCGCGGTCCAGATAGGGCATTTAAAACCGCCTGCTCGGGTAGTCGAGATAATGCATCTTGTCACTTCCTGGTTTATAAGATACTTCCATATCATAGCCCAGTAATTTAACCAACCAATTTTGTTGATCTGGAGTAGTGATGCGCTGTTCCAGCATGTGCCTCAGAGCTTTTTGGTCTGTCAGGGCCCTAAACTTCCTCCTAAGCAGATATGGTCGCCAGTGCTGGACTGATAACACCAGGGCCATAAGCTCTTTCTCGTACGTGGATTTGGCTAAATTTCCATCAGAGAGAGCCTTGCTGAAGTAGGCTATAAGTTTCCCTTGTTGCATGAGTACTGCACCGATGCCCCTGCCAAACGTGTCACATTCTATGACAAACTCTTGGGTGAAATCTGGTAGGGCTAAAACCGGGGCTATGGTCATTACCTCCTTCAACCTCTGAAAAGCCTCCTGAGTTTCTCCGTCCCAAAGAAACCCCTCTTTCTTGAGAAAGTTGGTAAGAGATTTAACTATCTTTCTATAGTCCTTTACAAACCGCCTGTAATACCCTGTGAGTCCTAGGAATCCACGTACTTGCTTCACTGTGGAGGGGACCGGCCACTAACGAACACTACTAATTTTCCTTGGATCCATGACAACTCCACCAGGTTGAATGATGTGGCCCAAGTACTCGATCTGCGTCTTCCCAAAACTGCACTTGGATTTGTTTGCCACCAGTTGGTTCGTTCTGAGCACCTTCAATGCTTGGTTCAGATGCCCCATATGCTAATCCCAGGTGCTGCTGTAAATTAAAATATCATCAAAAAACACCAGAATAAACTTACGAAGATACGGCCGGAATGCTTTGTTCATGACGGCTTGGAAAGTGGCAGGAGCGTTCTTCAGACCGAACGGCATAACTCGAAACTCATAATGGCCGGAGTGGGTGCGGAACGCCGTCTTGTGGATGTCCCCCTTTTTGACACTGATCTGATGATAGCCTGAACGCAAATCAATTTTGGAGAAATACTCCGCTCCATGTAACTCGTCAATTAATTCTTCAATTACAGGAATAGGGTACTTGTCAGCCACGGTGATACCGTTGAGAGCACGATAATCCACACAAAAACGCCAGCTGACATCCTTCTTGCGCACTAGGATTACCGGACTAGAATATGGGCTTGAACTTGGTTGAATGACACCCGCCGTCAACATTTGTTGCACCAGGCGCTCTATCTCATCCTTCTGATGGTGGGCGTAACGATAGGGATGCACTTTCACTGGCCCCTCACCAGGCTGAATGTCAATTGCATGATCAGATTCTCTCTCTGGGGGAAAACCGTCACCTCTAAGAAAACATCATTAAAGATTTGTAGCAGATTCTGTAGTTGGTGTGTCTGTGTTCGCGTTAGAGACCCCCATCGTCTGCCCTCTCATCTACACTTTCATCGCAACCACCGCCAACCAGAACTCCACGTCAGTGTCACTCTTGCCAAGACCCTTCAGTGAGACCGAAGACTGCGTCAATGAAGGATCTCCTTGGAGGATGCGTTCTTGCCCTGCCTGCGCTATCTTCATGTATTTTCGCCCCCAATCCACTCTGACTTCCCCCAGTGTTTCCAGCCAAGCCATCCCTAAAACCACATCAATGCCAAGTCATCCCTAAAACCACATCAATGCCGCCAAGACCAAATAAGTAGGCTTGTAACACCGTTTTGTAATCGCCCAACACCACCGTCAACCGCTCGCATTTGCCTTGCGCCGTGACTCGTGCCCCATCGCCCAAGCTGACCTTGTAAGGACGCGTCTTGGTCACGGGCCATCCCTGCTCTTGGGCTATCCGGTTGGAGATAAAATTGTGACTGGCACCATTGTCTATGAGAATAATGGCATCCACTCCATTTATGGTCCCCCTGAGTTTCATGGTATGGGGAGCTGACAGACCACTCATCGAAAATAAGGAAAGTTCCATCCGGTTGCGGACTGGCTCTCCATGGTTCATCAATTCACCTTCTTCCTCTTGATCATCCCCGTCGACTGACTCGTCATCCTCAGCTAGAAGTGTAATTTGGAGACTTTTATTGTTACATTGGTGCATAGGATGGTATGGTTGGTCACACCTAAAACACAAACCCTTTTCTCTTTTGCTGATATAATCTTGATATGACATAGCCATGCCTCCTCTCGCACGATCACCCTGTGATGCTGAGCCCGTAGAAGAGTGAACCTGACTACCCTCCTTAGCGTAGTTACGCTGGCTACCCTCCTTTCTGGCTCCTCCTTGCGACCCAACCTGATTGCTGCCTCTGGCAGTATATTGCGACCAGGGAGTGGTAGGCAGCCATGCGGTTTTGGTAGTTGTAAGTCCTCCAACACTCGGTGACCCTCTACCCGATGGGCTACTACTGGCTGCTCGCGACCTTGACCCTTCTCCTCCACCAAGCTCCTTCTCGATGACTCTGGCTAAGGTCATAGCTCTCAGGATAGTGCTAGGAAAAAATGCCCGAACACGTTCCCTAATTTTCGACCTCAAACCTTTCAAAAAGAAACCCAAATATTGTTGCTCGGTTAGATCCGGAATTTGCGAAACAATTTCTTCATACGCCGTAATGTACTCGGTCACTGTCTGTTGACCCTGTTCGATTGTAGCTAACCGCTCATAAGCATTGGTGGCGGGATACTCACTATATCGCTGCACCATCTCTAATTTCAGTCCTTCCCACGTGATGTTCGGGATCCACTGTTGCAGCCATTGAAGCCAATGATTAGCGGGACCTTCCATGCTGACAAAGGCTAAAGATACCTTGTAATCTTCGGTGGTTCCCAGAATGTCAAAATATTGTTCCGCTCTGGCTATCCACCCAACTGGGTCATTGCCGTCAAAAGTGGGAAGATCAACACGCCTGTGGAGGGTGCAGCGATCGTCACTTCCCCACGATTCGCGGTCGACGTCGCCCCCCGTTCGGCCACCACCGAAACGCCTCGCCTCGCCGTGGGAACCCAGAGGCTGTTGGCCCAAGCCATGCTCAGCTGGCGTCCATCACTCCTCCCGCAAGCGAGGTGGTCGATAAGGCTCATGCCTTCCATCGGGAGCCTTCACCATCTCGTCTGGACCCCGTGCTCCGCGGGATCCTCCAGCTACCGAATGGATTGTTGTGTGCTCCATCCCTTTTCCCTTTGTCATATCTGTCAGTAGGTTTCTCATCTCATCCAGGGTATCCAGACGGCGTTCTATCTCGGCATGGCGGCGGTTCATCTCCGAGATTTCTTCTCTATGCTGGTGGTGCTCGTCCAGAGCCTTCCGCCTCTCCTCGGCTAGGGCTAAAACCTCCCGTTGACGATCTTCTCTGGCAGAATTTAGATCGGCCTGCACAGCTGCCATCGTGGCTTGCAGATCTGCTAGGGAATTTTCCACATGTTCTAAACGTGCTTCACTTCGCGTCGTTGCCATCACTCCACGAACAGACAAACTCGAGCACCTCTCTCCTACGATTTGCACCTCTGCCGAGAACTCCCTCCACGGATCCGGCAGGTCGGACCAAATGTTATGGGAAGAAATTCAGAAGTTGAGAAAATAGCGAACAAGAATAGGAATCAAGCAATTAGCACCCTCGAGAAACAACGTCACAGACGCCAAGAAGATAAAAACTCACGTAACCCTAACTCCTCTCCTCCTCAGCCCTGATACCCCTCTCACGCAACTCCTCCTCCCTGGATTGAACCCGCTGCTGCCCCCTGAACCGAATCGGAGCCGGACCCGGTTCGACGTGAATACGTCCGCCAGATGGGAGGGCAGATTGGATCCAGGCGGATGGGAGGGCAGATCGGATCCATAACAGGATCTGTAACACATTCATTTCAGTTCTACTATTGTCCAAAACTAATTTTGCTGCAAAACAGGGCAGCCATTCGCCATTTTAGGATAACCAAATAGGGGCAGAAAATCTGGCATTATTTGCTGCACAAAATTGGGTATTAATGCACATTTCTGGCCCATTCTAGACAATAATATTTTTCCAAATTATGACATAAAACGATGCTCAAAGCTATAAAATCCTGCATGTATTCATGTATAAATGCTGTCAACTCATGGAAAGATGTCATTTAATGTTAAATAATTCCCAGGGAAAAATCATAAAAAAAGATGACCATTTCATCACCATTAGATACATCACCATTTCATCGTATATAAACTCAAATGTGAAGGTATGGCTATTAAGCATCCAGAGTATCAAATTGTCATGAAAACCTTAGATTTCTAGTCAAACCCTTTCCTCAATTGAAACAAAGTTATCTTTCTTCTCACTAGAAGATTCAAAGCCTCTTCTTTCCTTTTTTTGTAGGAAACACCAACCCAAAACCTGAGATGCTTTGACTACAGCAAAATAAAAAGAAAGGGAGCTACAACTACCCACACACTGTTTATTTTCATAGTCTATTGGCTTATTAAAATATTTATTCAAAATCAGAGTTTTAAGTCTCCGTCTATACCACTTGATATGGGATGTATGTATTGGTCCGAGATGTCAGACTTAATAGTTACTAAAAATATTGTGTCAATATAATTGTCACATAATACATCTATGTCTTAGTATGTCTAATGTATATTGGCGCTACCAAAGATTGAAATACTGGTCCGTGTAGTAAGACTGATTTAGTAGGAGGAGATTGTGTTGCTTTTCGCTCGTGACTATGTCTTAGTATGCCTCACCTCAAGAATGAAGAAGAGAAAAAAAAAGAGAAAGAAGAAGAAGAGGAAGAAGGAAAAAGGGTGCAGCTTGGGCATGGTGCAGTAGGCATGGGTCGACATGAGTGCAGTGGGGCAGGTGCAGGTGGCCCAGGTGCATGCACATGCAGCATTTGGCGCAACACAAGGATGCCGCTAGGTGGCTTTGAAGTGACACTTGGTGTGGTGCGATGGTGTGGCCATATATGCGAGCACTTGGGCGACACTTGGGCGGATGTAGTTGGCCGAATGAGTCGAGGTTGCCATGCATGTCTTCGATTGGGCGCTTGGCGGGTGATAGCGGGTGAGCCTCCTAGCTATATGTATTATGTGGTCTTCTTCTTCTTCCTTTTTTTTTTTCTTATTCCTTCTCTTTTTCTTCTCCTTATTTTTTTCTTTCTCCTTATTCATTGCTCCGGTATGCTCCAAGCCTCCAATTCCATCCGGTACGGACTAGGACAATATCTTGGATTGAGTTTTCAATGGTACATATAGAATAAGATTAAATAATCTTGACTCAAACTAGACCTTATCAAATCAAATTAAGACTCTTATTCTCACTTATTAACTTTTATCTTTCATGTAAATACCATATTGTCATATTTATTCTTTCCTTTTAGAATTGGGTCAATCTGTCAGCCAATGAAGTTATTTAAATAATTCATGATGGCATTTAGACCTAATTAAAGAGGTTGTATGAAAGGATTTATGAGTACAAATGCATGTTTTCTTCTGTTTGCTGTATCAGTTGGACATTTGGAAGTTTAATCCATAGCTCTTAGCTCCTGCTTTAATATGCGTTATTGGTTTGCATCAGACTGTCAGAGAAACAATTATGATTGCATCATTAACTCGCGAAATGTCTTATTCTACACTGGAATCACCTAGAAATATTGAGTTATTTACTTGCTTTATTTTCATGCATAAAGTTACAACTTGTTTATAGGGCATCTGATAAATGATTTCGTTGTAGGTTAGCTTGAATCTTAATGTTTCTATGGACGTGAGGCCACTTTTTACATGGAACACAAAGCAGGTATTTTGCAGTTAAAGTACAATAGTTGGATTGTCCTGGAAGAAAAGAATATATAAATGTGGTGTTTTGTTTATGTATGAGCTTTAATAGACTTTCAAGTTCATAGTTCATACATAACCTAAAGGATCTCTTGTGCAGTTAGATGACTAATGTGCAATCTTGATACTGATAGAAGCTACATAGAATTATAGTCTACTTGAATGATCCATAATGTGCTTGAGATTTTACCCTTTTTTTTTCATTATGTAACATTGTATTGATTTGCAACTATTTTCAATCTAGATTGTTATTAATATCAACTATTTAAGGATATCCCTTGCAAAATGCCTCATGTTTTATTTTGATTTCTGCATTGTTTGATCCTGCTTCTTTGATCTTAAGGGGTCGTTTGATGTCCTACATTGAGCTGTCAGTGAGGTTACTTGCAGCAACTTATCAAGCTTTTGGATGTTTGTAACTGAACTAGTTGCAACACGTATGCTTGTACTCAGGGCTTAAAAACTGCAAATAACTTGTGGGTACAATTGCCCGAAATCAAACATATAGACTGCAAGTTCATGTGACAAATATTCCTCTTTAACAAGTAATTTTAATAATATTATTTAAAAATAATTTCATGTTCTTACTTTCTATTACCTAGATAGCTTGTGTATAATTTATTAAATACATAAGAATATATATCACTATTATTATAATAAAATGTGACTATTTTAATAATACAATAATAAAAAATAATATCCTATAATTTATTTACCTTTTAGTTAAAAATTTTATCTATCTCATGTCTCATATTTATATAATGAAATTTTTGGTTGGGTCATTAAAATTTTTAATTTTTTAAATTTTAACCCTAAAGTTATATTTTCATTATTTGATCGGTAGATTTTATTTTTCATGATTTGGTCCCTAAAATACATCTTTATAATTTAGTTTTCATTTTTCTTGTTTTGGTTCTAAGTTTATAATTTATTACTTTTTCCAATTCAAAAAAAGAAACCATTGTTCAAGTAGAGAAAATATTATGCCATGAACTAAAATAAAACTATAAGGTTTGTGTACTTATGAAAAAAAATTATAAGCCAAACTAAGAGAACTTACAAGTTTCAGTGGCCAAACTGAAAATGTACCATTCATCGTCACACTTAACTCGTGTTGTCAGGATACAAACAATAGTTATTAGGATATTTATGTTTTTTTAAAAAAATAACATTTTGGCACATGATATTAATTTATTATGTATTGCACTTATTAAATATTTTATTTTTGTAAATTAATTTTTCACTTGTAGATTACATGATGTTGGGTTCAAACGAAAAATGAACTTAGCTGAACCTGATATTCGGTTTGGCTTGATTTTGTATCAATTTTACTTTGATTTATGGATTGATAATGAATTCTAGTTTGGTTTCAAATTTTGAGATTTCATTATGATTCAATCCGAAAAATAAAAATTTATTAAATGTATTTGTTTTTACGTATTTTGTCAAGTTTTTCTTAAAAATTAATAATAAATTCTACAAACATAAAAAAGCCATATTTTGAATAATTATTGTTTATTTATTTATAACTTTCCTTTAAAACATTATGACGATGAATAATTATTAAAATATCAAAAATTAGTTTCAATCGAACCATACCTTACTGGAACCAATTTTTTAGTCAGACTTCATTTCAGCTTTGAAATGAATTCAGTTTGGCTTAGTACTTACGATTTTTCTGAAAATAAAAATTGATACTCTTCAGTTGAAATGTTTGGATTTCATAACTATAAGTTGTAATTTCATTTTTAGACACCCAAATAGATAGGTTGTAACTTGTAGTATTTGTACTTGTAATTAGTATTTGCAGCATCTCTACTTACGAAGCGCCCAAATAACTTTTTTGTTTTTTTTCGCTTGTATCTGTTAGACTGGTATCTGACTGAAAGGTGATGGAAACTTCAACTATGACTATTGCTTAGGAGTTTGAAGACCATTTTTAGAACAGTGGAGTCAGTATGACAAGAGCTTACTAATTATTATGCACCTTTCCATTTGAATAATGATAAATATTAAATATCATTCTCCATTTACCCATGCTTTTTTTTTGACAGAAGGGATTAAAATCCACAATATATGCAATTACCATTTAGGATAAAATACAAGTACAGTAATAAAAGAGAACTCGTTTCCTTAGTTTTAGTAATCCCAAAGATTCAGTAGACAACTCCAAATATATGCTCATATTGTGTGTATAAAAGATTTCATATCTTACTTCAAAAGTGTTAAGTAACTTTTATTAATCACATACATTTTTAATATCTTTTTGGTGCTTAATTGTTCAGATGACTTCTATTATCAATTGATTTTCACTTGGCTCAAATCGCATCCAAAAATTTGCTTACATGCAATTCAACTTGGTTCAAATTAGAATCTGCACAAAGTAGCTCTTTATGCACAATATTAACAATCTCATAGAGATGTTTACACTTTTCTACATCTTGTCAAAGAGTTCGATTGATGTTTGCTGGCATTGATATTTAGAAAATCTCTTTTGAATGTGAATTCTTTGATGAAGGAAATACTAAGAAACAAGGTTTGAAAAACTGGCTCTAACTAGTATACTAGTTCAGTCTCGAACCGATATGCGACAGCGAAATCGACAATGATATCAATATAGTGCTATAGTAAAATCGGATCCATCTCAGATGGTTATAAATAAATATTTCGGCCGGTTCGGACTAAAATTTCAAGCCGAACTAAGAATCATAAAATAGGCTTCATCTTATAGATCCCTTGTCCTTGACTCTCAAAAGATTTTATCTAGCTTATATACCAAAAGATTAAAAAAAAAAAGACCCCCTCACCCTCAAAGTTACATTTGATTACTTCCCAAAAAGATTAGTTCTCTTACAGAAAAAAGTGAGTATTTTTGTGTTATCTATCATGTTGATAAGCTGATTTCCTGTTGAGAAAAAGCTGGGTACTTGATTTTTTTAGGTATTTATAAATGTGACGTTCCAGGAAATAAGAGTTTATTTTTGTGATCATATACCATAATTGAATATGGATCTAGGAATTTGGGCACTTTGTTGGGGATATTTATTTTATTTCTTGGTTGCTTTTGTAAGGGATATTTACCTCTTGTATTACTTTCTAGTTGACTTGGCCCAATCCTCCTCTTCAATATCATACATGTTATCATTAAATGCATATGGCAGGCTATCTATAACATATTAGGCAAAATATGGACAGCATCTTCTTGGTGACATGTGTGAGTCAGTAGATTAATGAGATGATTTGCATTGTAGATGTTGATGCTAAAATACCACATTGGCTTTTTAGAGGGGTCGAAATTTATCTATTCAGTTACGGAAGTACGAGTCAATCATATTTGAAAATTAGTTATATTATATTATTGTTTTTAAGGGGATGGTTTCCAAGTTTGAAGTAGTTAAACGTCTCATTTGTGCTATCAGAAAATAGGGTATCTTTTTCTGTCAACCATGCAACATTATCACTGATGCAGCGGGTGAACCATGCTTCATTTTTAATCCTTTAATAGGTTTGTGCTCTTGTGTTGCATCTTAGAAGTCATCTGTGCACAAAAAAACTTCTATGTTGAAATTAAATGAATGAACTTTTCTGTAATGTACTAACCTGAATTTAATTTCAGGTTTTTGTATTTCTTGCTGCTGAGTATGAAACTCCAAAAAATTCTCTGAATCAGGTGTGTGCCATTTATTTCTTGTATTATAGACTTTTAGTATTATTGTTTTTTGTGAAAATCAGTTCTGGCTTAAATTTACTTTCATGAGTTACTTAATTGAGTGTGTAGATAGCCATGCACTTATTGATGTTATGCATAGACCATGAGTGCATGTAAACATCTCTTAATATAAGTTGCACTTTCTTTGTGTCATTTGCACCAGTTTAGATTATGTAAATTAATTTTTTTTTACTATTATCAGTATTGACTTTGGATCTGATGAGATAAGTTTGTGATCATTTACCACTGCAGGTGTGTCAGAGCCAAACCTAAGTTCATTTGCCCAGATATAGAATCATGGGTTGGGTTTGCTTTAGTTACATATTAGGGAACACACTTCATCCTAGTGATTGAACTTGCTACCTTGCAAAGGATGTATTGTTATTCTCAGGATTCTGAGGATTGCCCCTCAAATGCTCAAGTTAGGCTATTAGTCTTTATAAGCAAACCCCGGCAGGAACAAAGCCATTGCATTAGAGGGCTTTTTCACTTGGCAAAATGTTAAAGTTAGGCTATTAGGCTTGTTGTTTAGTCTTTCAACAAAGCGTTAAATGCTAAAGGGAATATCTATTCTTGATTTGCCCAAAAACTTCGTCTCTTGATAAAGTGTTAAAGGGAAGACCTACCCTTTAATATGGATCGAGGACTAAACCTCTTGGTGAAGCATTAAAGACCTACCAATTGATTTGGTTGACCTACGCTTGTTTGATCTAATGGATTCACTGTGCTTGATCTTTGGTCAGACAACCATATATTTGGTTAACTATGTGTAACTTGACATAAGCAAATTTTCTAGGGACCTTTATTCAAAGAAGTATCTCCATGCTAAATTTTAGGTAAGGCGACCAAGTATTAGATCATCCTAACTCTCAGTTGATCTAATGATTGTTATGCAACATACCTTCAAAGTGAAAACTTTTTGTTTGGCTAGAGTCCCACACTAAAATTGGTTGACCTTAACTAAAATTTCAAGGGACCCTCACTCGATAAAATATCTCCATCGTATGATAGGTTGGCAAAGTATTGGTTAACCTAACCCTTAGTTGACCTTAGATTAAGCTGAACTACAGGCAGTCAATTTTATCCAAATTTATGGGCAAATTCTTTACTAGATGAAGTATCTCCAAATTTAGGGTAGGGTGACTGGTATTTGTTGGCCTAACCTTGATCAATCTAGCAAATTATGCAATTTACATTCAAAGGGGCTGCCTAAGATTTAGTTGGACTAGAATGAGCCAATCTTAAGCCAACTTTTAAGGTACCTTCTTCACCTAATGAAGTACCTTCGTGCAAAATTTAGGATAGGTCATTTAAGTATCTATTAATTTCACTCTTGGTTGATCTAGCAACATTCATATGAACATGTTTTGGGAGGATAATCTTATTGGTTGAGTAAATTTCTTAGATTCTTTTAGTCTTACTTGGATTGACCTTAACCAAACTTTTAAGAGACCTTCACTCAATGAATTATCTGTATCTAAATTTGAGTAGGTTATTAAGTATCAGTTGATCTCTCTTTCATTTGGCGATATTTGTATGATTGTCCTTTTTTTGGAGACCTTGGATTTAGCCCGCCTAATGTAGCCATATCTTAACCAAACTTTGATGGAACTTTATTCAATGAAGTAACTATGTTGATTTTGGGAGAGGTCAAACAAGTATTGGTTAGCTTAACCCATGATTGATTCAACAACTTTCATGCGCGTGATCTTTAGAGGGATGGTCTTGTCACTTAATGTGACTTGAGAGGGTAACTTTATATTTGGAGTGAATTGACCATAGCTAAACTTTTGAGGTACTTTCTTCACTCAATAAAGTGTTGGTTGACCTAACACTTTGTTGATCTAGTAATTGTTGGGCAAATGACCTTATGTAGGATAACCTTAGATTTGGTTAATCTAGATTAAGCCAAATTTAATCAAACTTTTGGAAGATCTTTACTCAATAAAGTACTTTGATGCCAAATTTGTAGTAGTTTGACCCAATATTTGTTGATCCAGTTCTTAATTGCTTCAAAATTTGCTCGCGGATAGCCTTTTGAGGGATCACCTTAGATTTGGCTATCATAGAGCGAACCGCAACCCAGGAGCCTTTTTAATGATCTAATTCTTAATCAACTTTTTGTTGGGCCTTTTTGGGAGGACAACCTCCTAGGAGTGATCGGAGTGTAAGTCAACGATTAACCTTAAGAAAAAAGATATCTTCTTGTAGATGGGTTGTATTTTTGTTTATTTTATTTTATTTTTAGCAAAGAAAGGCATGCTTCATCTTTTCTTGGGATCATGGTAATATACTAACATTATTGATACAAATAGTTATAGATGTCCCTAGAGGTTAGTACTAGACTTACTAAATTATTGCATCACATTCTTTGACATTTGTGTAGTTTTTTTTTTGCAGTCATGGGTTTGTTAAGTCCTTGTAAGCTTGGCAAGCTAATTGTTAATCTAATAATTGTATATTCAAATTTTAATTTTTAATATATGTTTATCCTTTTTTGTTAAGTTGATTTTCAACTAAAATATCGCTTGATACTCTATATCACATCTACAACTAAAAATCAAAATGTTTAACCCATGCCAAGACATGCCTTGTAGAGATGCTTGACTAGATTTAAATGCTAATGTTCCCTTATGCACTATGTTACTGCCAAAACTAAGGATATTTTGTCCCCTGCATGGCTATATGATTATTTTACTACAATATTTGTGAAATAAAGTTGTGGAAGGGAAAAATTATTTGAAGACAAATTCTATAATTGTCAAATGATTTGCTACACAATAAAAAAAATGCATATTATTTTTAAAACACGACACGAAAGCAGCATTTGGAAACCAAAAGTAAGTGGTGCATCTTGATAGGCTTGTCACCTAGGGCCCATCAACCTTAATGTTGGCCTTAAGGTGGCCAACCCATTCTAGAGAACCTAAGAAAAAGTCAATGACTCAGAGTTATTGATCTCAAGATTAATACTAACAAGGGATAGGTTGGTCCTAAATGGTCAACCTACTTTAAAATTTCTCTTTAAAAGATGGGTAATTTAAGATTGATTTGTCTTGATGTTAGTCTTGAGAATGCTAACCTGTTCTAGAGGTGACTATAGAGAGATCGGTAAGGTCAAACATTTTAAGACTTAAAATATTAGAAGATTAACCATTCTATGGGTGAGCTATAATAAAATTAGTCTAAAAGTAGCTTACTTAACCTAGAGGCACCCTAGGAGAGACGAGTATGGTGACTCCAAGGGTAGACCGTAGATGATCTACTCTAGAGGTCCCTTGAGAAAGGTAAGTTAGCCCATTTTAGTATTTGTCTAAGTCATTCCTTTAAAAGTTTTACTAAGAGACAAAGTCCCTAGGCTAACCCAATGATAGGTATTCCTTTTAATGCTTTGTTAAGAAATTATCTTTGGGCTAACCTAAAAATAATTCTTCATTTTGAAAGTTGGTAAGGAGATAAAATCAATGGCTTTGTTAGGTATTTTACCTAAGAGCTTTTGTTGAAAAATTTAAATAGTTGATTGAGCTAACCCCAATATAGGTCTTCTCCTTGACATTTTGTGAATAAACTAAATTTTAGGCATGTCCAAAGAGAGCTCTTTCCTATTATATCTTTATCAATTGGCTAAGTCCTCAAGACAAACCGAAAAGGTATTCCCTTCAATGCTTCAATGAGAAATTAGTTCCTTGGGAAAATTCAAGCGTGGATCTTCACGCTAAATATGTAATTTGTCTAACTCAAGAATTGGTGATCCCTCCAAGGGATTTTTTAGTGACTTAAACTATTTGGCCAACTCAAGGATAGGTTATTCCTTCAAAGATTTTACCAAGAGATCAGGCCATGTTGTACGCAAGGATAGGCCATGTGGAATCCTTCCACAGCAAGAGACTAAGGGCTAGTTTAGTTCTGCTGCGCTGCCGTAGCTGCACTGTGATAGCTGCGCTGTCACTGTAGTACCTGCTGTAAAGGGTGTTTGGGTGAATCTGTTTTAATAACTGCACTGTCACGGTAGCAAATATTAATTATAGTTGTTTAGAAAGATTTAATATGTTATAAATTATCATTAATTAATCTTATTAAAAATTTTAAATATTTAAATATTTAATTTTATAAAACTATTAATTTATATATTAACTAATAAACTATTTTGAGAAAATTAATAATTTTTATAAGATTAAATAATTATTTTTATAATATAAAATTTAATGTTTAATACTTTTCTATATTATAAAAATTATTATGAATTAATATTTATTAGATTAATTAATATTATATATTAGTATTAGTATTATATATTAATACTGTAGCATAATGCTACAGTACTTAAAAGTGCGAATATTAGTATTCTATTATATATTAATATATTAATACTGTAGCATAACGCTACAATACTCAGCCATTGCGAATATTAGTATTAATATTATATATTGATAGTTTGGCAAAAAAAATATATATGTTGATACTATAGTAATACCACAGTACTCGGCACTTGCGAAAGCTGGAAAATCCAGCTTTCGGTTACAGTAGAAAATGGGTACTGTTCTGTCGCTGAAGCACTTAGGCAAACGAAAAAAAAATCCCAAAAGCTGCCGCCAGTCGCCAGCGGCGTAGCGCCAAACGGGGCCTAAGTTAGACCAAATAATATATGACACTCATGCGATGCATCGTTGTGAGATTTATTCCTTTGGGCTGGCCTAAGGAAAACTCTTCCCTTCAAGGCTAGCCTAACCTAAGGATTATGAACTACATAAAAGGTTGAGGCAACAAAAGAAAGTAGACAAATGAATGTTGTCAACTAATCAGAGCTAAGGTCAACAACACTCAGCTGACCTATGCACAACTCACAAAGTATAGCCACTCTAGGTTAAAGTCAACCACTCTTGGTTCACTTCATAGGTTGACCAAATGGATTGACCTTGATAAGGTTTCCTATGGAAATGACCAACATTACTTGTGAGCACCCTGACCTAGAAAACCTAATCCCGGAATTGATATTTGATTTTCATTTTGACCATAAAACAATAATGATAACTAGATTATACTTAAACGATGACACATACATGCCACTTGAGTAAGATTCCTCTTTTATAATTATGTCAGTCACTACAAGACAAATAACCTACATTGTCCACTTTGTAAGTGATGTTGTATCACCATTACCTTCTAGAAGCTTCTAAAAATTGACATGAAACCATATCATTCCTTCCAACCTTTATAAATAGGATTGACAAAGTGTGCTTTCTTCACACTAAGGTTTGCTTCCAAAGCTAGGCAACCTCACTTAAGCAATTAAGTGTTAATCCTCGGAACATTGAGGAACCTGTGTAGGGTAAAAAGATTGGCGATAGCATGAAGTCACAATAATTGAGCAAGTTATTTAAGCCACGCTATCTTGTGAAACTGTGACATTCAAGGAATGGAAGAGTTACCAAGACCATACAACTTGAGCAATTAAGGGGTAAACCTCTAAACATTGGCAAATAAGCCCTGGTTGGCTCTATGACACTATGACATTCTACTGACAAATGACTAAGAACTGACCTTGTTGATCACTAAATAGTGAAAAAGAATCAATTGTTACAAATCCTATTATACATGACCACAGATTTCATTGTAGTGTAACATTGTAGTTTACACAATGCAAATGAAAAAGAGGAAAAGAGAGCATATTTGTATGAATATTATATCAATGGTATAAGTTTGTGTGTATATGTATATTCGTGTGTGTAGCAACTTTGAATATCATATCAATGGCCTCCAAGTCTAATTTCTTTATTTTAATTCAAAGCTTGTATGGGTTGTTGACCATGAAATTTAACATATGAATTTGCCAATGACTAGATTTCTTTATGGGATCACATAATTCTTGATAAGGACCAAGCAAGCTTCCAAACTAAAGTGACCAGCAAGTACCCTTTGATTGATCAGGCAAGTTCTTATCTTTCTTGCTTCTTTTTGTCATTACCATTTGCCACTGAAGTTGTTTCTTGTGAATATTTGCCTTACGTTGATGTCTTAGCTTAAAACTTGTGCATTGTTCGTTCCACCCAGGGAAGCAATCTTCGTGGTAAAAAAGTTGATCTTGTTCTCCACTGGCATGTTATGCCTAAGACAGGAAGAATGGTCCAAGATAAGTTGAGGCTATCAGAATTCCACCTGCCAGACGCTTACTCATAGTTGCTACTTAAAACATGTTTTGGTTACTAAAACCTGTTAGATCCTAAGAGGCTTTCTTATTGGTATTGTATTGTGGAGTTTGAATACATCGAAGTGTAATAATTTTCTGATAGCATGGATAAAAAAATTTGTTATCATCTTTATTCTATGTGATGATTCTTGCTCTCTCGTCCCTCTTGGTGTATGCGTAGGTTGGCGAATTCTAGCCACGGCCTCATCAGTTCTTCCGTTTACAATCTTCAGTTATAGTGACTCGATCATTGTGAGGAAATCAAGACAGCCATGTTCAGGCATTGAAGGCTTGTGGTTGTACATAAAATTGCACGAGGACAAATGTTACCATGATTTTTTAGAAATGGTTATTTTATGGTAACCACCATAAGATGGATGTTGATTAAATTCCACAAATTATGCATAAATTTTACTCGATGTACTTTTTGTTTAAATTTAGTGTCCTTTTTTATTCTGTTTCGATTAGGCATCATTACTTTGTTAACTATAACTATAACTAAAGGATATTTTAAATTTTTATTTTAAAATAATATTTTAATTTCATCAATCTGTAATTTTTTTTATTCATAGAGGGATAAAAGTTATTTATTGCCAAGACCTTAGATTAGATCAATCACTAAATATGCTGTCCTTTTTTAACCATTTATGGTCTAGCATTTTCACTTGAATAAAGACTACATTTGCTGTTAAATTATGTAAATGAAAGGATACGGAAAATTTATATGGCTTTGTCAGCTGAAATCAGTTTTGAATGGATAAACGATAGTTTACTTTCATTGTTTATATTTTTTCCATAGTTTTTATTCATTTATTTGAGAATACACACCATCATTGAGTTGTGTGTTAGCGGAGGAGACACAATATTCTACTGTTGACCATTCAGTCTTAGGCTCTTTTTGGCCCGTCTCGAGTCTCGACACAAAAGTCAAGGCACACAATAACCCACAACGTAGCTGTTGGAGATTGGAGCTTTTTACAGATTTTACCTTTTTGTGCCTTGACACAGGGCCAAATAGGGCCTAAGTTAGGTTTTAGTTTAACAATCTCTAACCTAATTTGACATATTCAATCTGAATTATTGTATTATTTACTATTGACAACACTATATTTTTCAATTCAATATATTGATCTTGACTAATACAATTCAATTAAATTGTACTGAATTTTTATATCAAAATAATATCAAATGATTTAGAATCTGGTCATCAAAACATAAGCAAATATGTGTTTGCTAGTTTAGACAAATTTAACTCTTTCAAATGACTTGGGAATAGAGACATGTAGCATGAGATCATTGCTAGAAATAAATCTTTAATTTGGACTCGAGACGCTCATTTTTAAAATACTTCTTATAAATAGGTGAGGAAGCAACACTTGAACTTGCATGAATCTAACTTCAATTCTATTAGTAGCTATCCTTTGCACAAATGAGATTTGATTACTAGATTGAACACTGAGGTCCTAAGGGAAGGAGTCGTTGTCACCTTACCTTCCACTAATCAAGTGGTGAAGTCAAATATGTCTAATTTTTTTTTTTTTTGCCATAATGTAGAAATAAAGATATGAGACAACTAATGTGGATTGTTTTTTTATTCAAATTCCTTCTTTGATCTTCATCTTGCTTTAGGTTATTGAGATGGTATTTCATGTTGGACATATGGCAATAAAAGTTTTCACTACCATGGTATCCTAATGAAGTTACATCTACCCTTGAGAGACCTAAGATCAACAATTTCATGACCTCCTATAAGGAATGACAATTGAGGCTATTTTTACTTAGCTTCAAATAAATAAAGAATGATGGAGGCAAATAACATTTAGTATGTTTTCCCTCCCTTTGTAGAGATTGCTTAGATATACCTCCTCAAAATTTAAAAACGATTAGCTTTGAAATCCCTTCTCTTGTGGTGATGTGCATAAGTCAAAAAGCCATAAAGTTTGTTAATATGCTATTGAGACAGTCTTATCACATAGGAACATAAGAGTCTTACAAGCTGAGTAGGGAGGAAAATATTTAATTTAGGAGAAAACTAAAAAATGTTATGTTGCTTTCCAAATTAGAATTGAGTACAAAGAAAAATCTTAGGTCCATAAAGAGTAGCTCATGAAAAGTAAATATAAGAAAAATGTGCTAAAAAAATTAGTATTACTTGATATTTTCCTCTACGCTAGTGAGCGAAATTAACCCAATACAACAGAAGTTACCCCTAAATTAATTTAACAAGAAATTTGTGATCCCAATACATTAAACAAGTACTTGCAATTAACACCTCTAAGCCACGGTAATACGAACAAAAAAAAAACTATTAAGAAATTCTTGAAAGTAGTAAAGGACTTGGAACACCTAAATTGATTTGTCAAACCCATTCTTTTACTATATTAATTGTGCCTTTCATAGCAACAAACAATCATGTGTGTGCTATTGTCCTATTAGTTAGCAACTAGTTTTAATTTTATTATATTAGTTGGGTGCTACAATAAACTAATCCAAACTCTACTTTAAAAGTCAATACATGACGTGGCCTCCAATAGAGGCATTTATAAATAAATCTTTTTTAGTTAAAAGAAATCACACATGATTATCACCACAAGAAACCTACACTCGCTACGTCCAATAACATCCTATTCATACATAGGCTTTAGCTTCTAAAGTAATCGTCTTTGTCTCATTTGAATTGATATATAATCATAAATACTTATGACTATATTATCACATGTATTATTTTTTAAAAGAATATCAATTATGACGTAATTATTCACATATACAACTTATTATATAAATTACGAGCCACAAACAATTTCTAGCTTGACTTTAACTAAATTTGACTAGTGTAATATTTGGATTATATACTTAAATAAGACAAAAAAAAAAAAAATTTGGCCCACTAACATTAAGATTCAAGTCAAAGAAACTTATGGTCAAAACTTTTGGGCTACCTACCCTAATCGATGTAGCATGGTTAACCTTAAATTCTTATAGTTTTTATATTAGAAAAAAAGAGTACTGATTGTTGAAGTAGGCAAGCATTTATATTATTGGATAGGTTGCTTCGCGAGTCGTGAATATGCTGAATATTTATTTGTAATAATAATAATAATAATAATAATAATAATAATAATCGGATCTAACAGGGTAGTTGCGTCAGATCCGCTGACGAATAACGCGTCGCGTGCGTATCCTCTAACGTCACGTGCGATTAATTAAATAAAAGGAAGCCAGTCCCCGTCTTCCGGCGCGGCTGCTGCGGGCAAGGTCTGGCTCCCTCCGCTCCATTCCTTCGCTCGCTCGATCGATCGCTCTTGGGTTTAGGGATTCACTGCTCGTCGAGAAAGTCTGCCATGGCTCGTCCTCCGATCCTCTCCCTCGCGTTGCCCTCGGGGACTGGTCGCGTGCTCAGCATCCAATCTCACACCGTCCAGGCACTCCTTGTCTCCCTTCTCTTCTTCTCCGTCTCCTGTTGTGCTCCCTTGTCTTCTTGATTCTATGTTTCCGTGCGATTTTTTGTGGATCTATTGCAATTCCTAACCGGTTCTTTGGTTTTGTTTTTTCCTCGATCGAGTTTGGGCGAGGGGAGCCGTGAAAGGCGTGTACCTTGTTCTTGATATCGGATTTCTGTGCAAGATCAGGATAGGTGTCCTGGAGATGTGCTTAGTGATAATGTAGATTACTTTCAAGTAACTTAATGTGTCATTTGCTATTCTACCACTTGTTAAAATACTTGCTATCCTGCCTTTTCTTTTCCGAAAGTTTTATTTTCTCCTGTGCAATAGATGGTTTGTTCTCTCTCTGCTACTAGGTAAATTCTTCCTTATGCTTCCTCATTACGCCAACACTCAGCTGCAATAAATATTTTGAAGCTAGCTTAATTGATTAGGTCTCGTAGGTTTTCTATAGTTCTTCCTCAGGTCATTGGTAGTTCTCCTCACATCCTTTTCGTAATGTTTGGATTGTGGGTGTCTGTTCTCAGGGATATGTAGGCAACAAATCTGCCGTTTTTCCTCTTCAGCTTCTCGGCTATGATGTGGACCCCATCAACTCGGTGCAGTTCTCTAATCACACAGGCAAGCTTCTTTACTTAATTTTCAACAGCTCGGGAATCAGAGGACTCAGATTAAGATACAGGGTGTACGAGTGCGTGGTTCTGCTGAGCAAGTTTTGATTAAAATTGATTTGTGGTTGAACTGCTAAATTTTCAGGATATCCAACATTTAAAGGGCAGGTCCTTGATGGCCAACAGCTTTGGGATCTAATCGAAGGCCTTGCAGCAAACGATCTGTTGTATTACACCCATCTGCTAACAGGTTGGTCTTTCCATCCCATCTTCTATTCAATTGTTCGGGACTAGTTTGCAGAATAATCCATGTGTTTAACATTTTTTTTCTGGATCATTTCAACATTTCGACATTAGAAGTACCTGATTGGCATGCGTTATGTACATGAATATGTGACTGCAGGATGACTTAGAAAAATGATTTGATTGTCTCAAGTTGTTATAGGGAAGTAAGGGCCAAGTGAAACTTGCTAAGACCAAACATTAGAGAACCAAGCAGGTAATGAAGGAAGCTGAAAGTATACGCCTTGAATTATGACTATTTCTCATCTTGAAAAATCAAATTGGTGATTGGGCATGGCTCAAATACTTCTTTTCTAAGACATCTTCTATTTCTGGAAGTTTCTAGCCAAGCTTCATCCTTGTCAAGTAGGATTTATATTATAGAAATGTTTTTCCATCAAGTTTTTGATAATTTGATTGAAAAAGTCCTTTTCGTATCTTGTGCCTATCAATTTCTTGCCACCACACTTGAAAGTAACCTATACAAGTTACCATTTGAAAAATAGCTATATTTTGTAGGGCAGTGAGGAAACAAGATTTAGTTTGTGGTAAAAGATGGATTCTTTAGATGCGCTTTTATGCTTGTCACAAACACTAATTATTTGATTAGAGAGCCAACTAAGAATAGCTATTATATAAGAAAGGGGGAGGGGTTCTGGCTGGAACTTTTTTGTCTTGATACCAAAAGATGATGTGGAGATAAAGGTAAATTGTGGATAAATCTAACAATTACAAGAAAATAGTGAAACACACCACACAAGGTTTTAAAAAATGATCCAAACTTACGTATGGTACCAACGATACTAACTAGTGGGTCAGACCAGCTTTTAAATCCTTGCAACCACAAAATATAGCCTCAATTAACTTAAATACTATTTGAGCAAAAACCTAATAAAATGCAAATTAATAGCATAAACTAAATATTGAAAATCAAAATGCTCATTGGGGTGGAAATAGGTTTTTGGAGATTTAGCCTCATTTCAATTCGGTCCAAATCATAGGCGGCTGCAGATGTCATTATATTTGTTTAAAATTCTAGATGTTGCCTAGGTAAGGGTTGAACCTTCAAGATGACCTTTAAATTACACTTTAATTCTATTTGAAGTTAGAAGTGAGATTAACCCAGGAAAAGATAGGCTGAATTTGGTTTATTGAATTGAACCAATTCAAACAAATAGGTCAGATGATTAAATGATTGACTAAATTTTTTTAGTTTTGACCAAAACAATGTTTGGTACTGTTCATCAACTCCTTCAGCAATGCGTGAAACACTTGTGACCAGATTTTATGCGCAGAGACTTCAGACATTGATGGATGAGGACCAATGACCAGTTAGAACGAGACAGGGTGAAATTCAATGTTGGACAGAGATGTTGGAGGTGATTGTTGCAGGAGGAGCAACAAAGCAAAGGTGGGACAGTGAAGACAGCTTCAGAACTCAGCAAAAAAGTAATCACTATGAGGCAAAGGAGCTTCCATAGCAACAGGGCCTAGCAGGGGTTTGGTGTTGGTGCTTGGCAGAGGCAACAACTTCACAAAATGCTCAAAGGGTGGAGCTCAGCAAAAGTTTGGTTGGATGGAGGATCATTAGGATCTTGCTATGGGGGTTGTTTACACTTTATAGTAGGCAAATGTGCATTAGTTCACCAGTGGAATGAGCAGATATGGTTTGCTGTAATGACCAGTGCGTGTGAATCGAGGTAGCTGGAAGATGGTTCTTTACACTTTATAATAGGCAAATGTGCATTAGTTCACTGGTGGAATGAGCAGAATATGGTTTGCTGTAATGACCAGTGCGTGTGAATCTAGGTAGGTGGAAGATGGTTGTTGGTTGCATCTTGTAACAAGGGAGTGAAACTAACAAGCCAAGTGAATGGACGGGATGGATGGATCTGGAAAGTCGTGTTTGACTGGTGTAGCAGATGGCATGACGAGCATTGCAGGTCATGGCCTAAGAGTTTTAGACATAACTTAGTTGTAAAGATTTTTTTTGATTCTTTTTTACTTATTAAGAGAAGTAGAGGGAAGAATAGGGGGAGACTTGGTTAGTCTTGATACCTACAAGAATAGGCTAGTCTTGATACCTACAAGAAAGGGGGAGGAGACTTGATTGCAAACAAGCAATTACAAAATTTCATCCTTTTTTTACTTCTTTCTCATATTACATGTAAGGTAGCCTTTTATAGAAGGAGAGGCTGCCTTTGAGTGGTTTTAACTATTTCCATTCCATGGAGCAGCAAAAAGCTTTTGGTCTCTCCTTTCAAAGCATGGGATTTCCTGTGCATTTTAGTAGTTTGATTTTTCCTATGCAGTGCATGGGGTTTGAGCTAAAGGCATATGGAATTTTAAAAATTAATCACTTGGATTTCCATGCAAGTAAGCTCAATGTTGACCTTTCTTTAAAAAACTAAACTTGCTCATACTTACACCTGCTTTTATACCCTATTACATGTATGCCTGATCCCAGATAAATTTACTTGAGTTGGATTTTATGCTTCCCTATTAATCACCCTAGGTTCTAAGAATTCTACTTTGTAGAATTTGTTGACTGATGTTGTAGACTTAGGCTATTAGCACAATGCAATTAAGCCACATAGATCAGAACAACATCATTAAGCCACAAGGATCGGAACAACACAATATAGTTACGATTAGTGCATAAGCCTTTTGATTAATGCATCTAATTTGCACTTTGCAGAACCAAGTCACATCAGCTCAGTTTGCTCATAATAACCTAACTGAATTTGATCTGTACTTTTGACTATTTGGCAAAAAAGACGTTATTTTTTACTCATAATTGAATTTTTTACTTCTAGCATGCACATTTAATTGTTCACATGCATCATAAATGGTAATCGGAACTCCAACCATGTAGCTTGGAAGTTCCCCATTCATCCATTTATTGTACTTTGCAATCCACATCCATGCATCATTTACTCATCTTGCATCCGAGCATCATCTCTCTTTAGCCAGCCACTCAAGTATTTAAAGAGGGAACCCAAGTAATTTGCAAGTTCCCACATTTGGAACACTATCCCATGCACTCAAGCCCTTCTGCCCAAGAGATTGCTCAAGGATCCAAGACTTTTGAAGCAATTTTCAAGAAGAATCAAGTGTCCACAGTAGCCACTTCTGCTATAAAAACCCTTCTTGAACAAATATTTAATACTTTGATGATGCATTGAGTATTGTCCTCACTCTTCTTCTAGGATCTAAAAAAGCCTAGCTTTCCTCTCTCCTTAGCTTTGGCTAAATCTCCTCCCTCTTTAGGTCGTCTAGACTGGCCCCACCTCCCTTTATCTGTCCCCTTCTCTAGTTATCCACGAAGAACAAAAAAATTTGCAGTTGTACGAGAGCTACTTCAAGTTTCAACCATAAGTTAGTCTGCACGCTTTCATTTCTTCAACTTGTACCACCATTCCATGCATCCAAAACCTCGCTGCTTCTATATTTTTCCAGCTTCCGCTAGCGGGAACAGCGAAAATTTTACCCTGTTCACCCATCAGCTGCTTCTTCTGCTGCGAGAGTTATTAGGCGTGGGGCCCACACAAATAATGAAGTAACAACTATAGCAATATAACAATATAATAGTGACAACACTTTCCTAATGTATAATTAGTTAATGTATAAATTAACAAGTTTATAAATTTAATTATAAAAAATATGTGTGGAGGATTTAATTATTTCAAAAATAAAACACTTTTAGAATATAGCAATATAACAATATAATAGTGACAACACAGCATCTCTACAAAATGCCTCTAAAAAACAGTAACAACCTATGCTATAGTTACAGCAGCACCAAACTAGGCTTATGTCGTCCACCAGAAACTAGGAGTTCTCCTATTCAAAGTAGGTCACGAAGATTCAAGTGCAACTCATCAATCACAACTTTCCTAAACATAATTTAGCTTCTCGAAATTGTGTGAGCCAAATTGATTGCTTATGTAGTTCGGTACTTCCGATTATTAATTTTCTGAACTTGCAATTCTGCTCAAATTGTTTTTAAGTCCACTTCTATACGTCTAGGCACCCTCAAATATTTGTCCATGTAGCCATCCTAGATCAGGGTGTGTGTTGAAAAAAGGAAGACATCAGTTTTTGTTGATTTATGGAAAATACTTGGAGATAATGGATGACCATTGAAGAGAAGCTGCAACTGTGTAACACAGATTCATGAATTTTAGATGCTAGTCATCTGGAACTACTAGACATTTAATGTGACTTAATAATGTAAGAAGCTAAGAAATAACCACAAAGCACAATCTGGGGGAATCTTTTCTAACTCACTGTTATGCTGCTCCCAAACGATTAACTATGTAGGAAATAACTTAGTAGATGCACGAACACACAAGATTGAAGACAAACCCTAAGGCCATGTTTACTTGGACGGATAGATTATGCAAAGGAAAGGGAAAAAAGGAAGGAAAGGAAAAATAGATGGATGGAATATGTTATAAGGTTTTTTTCCTTGTGTTTATTTAAAAGAATGAATAATTTGATGGAATTATATATACACCCTTAATTTTTATTTTTTTACTCATATTACATAAATACTATTAATATTATAAAATTATTATCGATACTATTATATAATATAAAAATTACTAAATATTATTTAATACTATTAAAAATTATAAAAATTACTAAATATTATTAAATACTATAAAATTATTAAATATTATTTAATACTATTAAAAATTATAAAATTAAAATATAAAAAAAAACACAATACATAACTTTCTTAAAATGTTATAAGTTTCCCGCGAAGCAAGCAGTGAGCAATCCGCTCGATTTGGGCGGATTGAGAAATGAAGGAAAATGCCCTATTTTTTCTTCCCATTTTCCAGTTTTCCGTCTGCCCAAGTAAACAATGGAAAAAGGTATAATACATCCTTTCCTTCCTCTTTTCCGTCCAAGTAAACATGGCCTAAGGGATGGTGCACAATTGTTTAGAGATCTTGACATATGAGAATTCCATTGTTAAACTTGGAATCCAGCATCTAAGTTGTTAAGGGCATGATTAAATGTTTTACCAATTGTTTGTTCTCCCTTGAAAGATCAAAAGGGCATCGGGTGTGATGTGGCTTTAGTCAATATAAGATGTCGTATGCATGCATATACTATGATTTTTTTATAATTACCACACCACAAATGTGATACCACTGATCTGTTTACAATTAGTCTACATCACCCGTCATGCTTCCCTAATTTACAGCCAATCCACTTCAATTGTCATTACAAGCTCCTGGTTTGTAATCAATCCACACAAATAATCATTAGATATTAAATTCATTATCCGGCTATTTTCATATATTACAAAACATACAATCAACTAAAAGTATCGTATTAATGCATCAACTCAAATTTAATAATACAAGATGCCTATTATGCTACGAGGGTGACAAAAATATTGAGCACTTGTTCTTCACTTCCTCCTCAGCCAAGACATGGAGTTCTATACTTATTTTCTCACACTTGTGTTATGTCAGAGATGTCTCGTGGATTACTTCTAATCTTGTGGGAATTGATATTTTTATCTTAACTAAAAAGTTGTTGATCAACACAACCATTTATTACGTGTGGGGTAGAAATATGCAAGTCTGTCCATGCCAAAGCAATACTCACAACTAATCTTATGATGGGTATTTTCATATGTACAATGAAGGTTAATCATTTAATGAATTTTTCATGGAAAACTTGAGGCTTAAAGTTTTTTCATCTAATGGAATGTGATCTCAATGTTATAATGCTGAAATAGAGTAATATTTTAATGATGGATGTATGCCTCATGTTCAACATGAGGTTTTGAGATTGTTCATTATAATATATATTGTTGTTATTATTGTTTCTTATTGTAAGTTTGCTAGAGTTCTTATGAATCATAAGCATGTCCACTTTCAGGGTTGCCTGCATGATTTCATACAAATTTGTCTCGAATTAAAATGGATTCCCAAATATTTACAACTACGTCCCTGAATACAAAAATGAATAGTCACAAATTAAATATGTTAGAAATATTCTAGGAAATTGTAGACCATAAGAATAGATTATAATTTACATCCACCCATGGAGTGTGTGATGTGAAACTCTAGTCCTATTATGTGAATTCATTCAAATGATGCTATGAAATATTGAATTTGTTAACAAATCCCCTTATTTTTTGTTGTTGGTGAAAAAACCTTGTCCATTGTTGGACTACTACTTACTGGTTGGTACTAGATACTAGTTGGATTTATTAAAAATATATATAATATACACATATATATACCAGTAATGATATATGGTCAAACTATTATAAACTGATCGTACCCAGTATGGACTGGTATAAATTGGCTGAACCACATACCAACCAATTGTAACACCCAATATAGAGTGGTTTCTTATATCTTAGTTGGCACCACAGTATCCAATGAGCGAGATGTTAAAATGTTCTGCATCTGCCTGCACTCCTGATTTTCTTTCACCATCTTGTTTGCTTATATGCCATTGTTACCATTCTTCATCTTGAACTTATATAATTGCCAATGAAATTGCATTAGTTATAGATGTGCTACTTTTTCTATATTCCAATCTATAATATCTTTGTATTTATACTTTTTATTTTTCTGTAAGATTGCTTTCTCTATTTTTGGAAGTTTGCAGGTTATATTGGCTCTGCTTCGTTCTTAGATACTGTATTACAAGTTGTGGACAGATTGCGCACTGTCAATCCTGGACTTATATATGGTACTATTTTAATAAAGTTGAAATCTGTTTCCTTGAACTACTGATACAAAACTTACCATCCATGCATAAAGATTTTGAGGACATTTTCCTTTACTACATCTCTTAGAGTCTCATAGTATTCAAAGCGTTATTTATTGTACATTGTTGTATCCACTTAGAGATAATCTTGATTTTGACTCTTTTACTTTGTTTAATACATGTGATTGTTTTTATGTGGAAACGATCAAGAAATCATACGACAGAAGGAAACAGGCTTTTATTTATTAATTTTGAATGATAATTATCTATGCTTAATATGTTCAGATTCTTCTTTCTATTCATTAAGTCTTTTTAGAAAAAAATTGAGCATGTTGGCCATTCAAGCATCAAATACATTGAATGGATGTATTAAAAATTATAATTCTTTACTTGGAGCAAGATATCAAGTTAGTTTTGTTAATAAAAATAGGACTGTATGGGCTATTTTCCATAAAATCAATTTGTACTAAGGCTTTAAAATTTAATCCATACTAGTGTATTAGTCTAGTGTCAAACTAGTATATACTGGTGTACTGGCATCCCAATATATTGCATATATATATAAAAGGAGGAAGAGGAAGTGAGTGGAAGCATAGCTTCTCCACCTCTTCCTTTCTTCTTACCACTGTACATACCACTTGTACTAGGCAGCACAAACTGTTTTAAATTTATGAATTACCAACATGCTTTATCTTTCAGCCTTCAGACTATTTCCATAAATGGAAAGTAATCATAAAGAAGCATAAAAGGTTTCTGTTAACTTGTCCATTTTACCCTTTTTTTCTGAATCTATGCTATGCAGCATGCCAGATATTTTAGGTCTTGTTTTCTTATTGATTGGATTTTTTTTCTCATTAGTTTGTGATCCTGTAATGGGCGACGAAGGAAAGCTATATGTACCACCAGATCTGGTTTCTGTATACCGGACAAAGGTCAGTTAACAGCTTTCTATTCACGTTTGTTTAAAATTTTCCTTGTTTCATTATCTTTAATGCTATTTACTGCATCTTTCTTCTTGATTATATTCCTGACCTTCATGCATGCTATCAATTATTCAATTTAAATCTCAGCATTAGTTCTCATACGAATACCCATTCTATCTTTTGTAAAATCAATACATAACGTACTGTACAGTTGCACTCTAATATATACAACATAATTGTTATTGGGTTTGTATTGCTTATATAACAGATATATTAAATTATTGATATAGGATGGTTCAATGCTCCTGGGCTATTATATCATTACATATTGTAGGTATAGGGCCAAACTTTGAGCCCGGAATCGAAGACAACAAAAGCTAAAGGTGAAAAAGCCATATTTTTTTAGCTTTTCAAGCTTTTGGAGCTTTCATTCACCTTGAAAGTTGTGATAAAGCTGATTTGGCCCAAATAGACCCATAGTCTAGTGCAAAATTATACTTAAACCATGGAATTTATAACTATATGAGATGTTAAGAAAAATAACTAGGTGCATTTATAATTTCTTTTTTTTTTTCTTGTAGGACTTAGTTTCAAGATGAGTGGTATCCTTGAAGACACGCTACTCACCTACAGTGTTGACATTCAATCTTTTTTAGGATGGAATTTAACTTAATGTCTTCCGATCATAGTGTAAAACAAATTGGTAGATCATAAGTAATACTTCCTATTTTCTTATGGTCAAAACTGGTGTTGTCATATTTTGAGCATGGAATCAAATACCGCTCTGTACATATGGGCGATATGTACTAGCTCAACCATGGACCGGGATCATATATATATATATATATAGTACCAACCTGCAAGGTTTAAAAATCCAGTCTAAGACATGGTACCAGCCTATGCTTGAGCCAGTATATAATGTACCATGTGGCACCAACATAGTATTGGGCCCTTGGACTCGTTGTTGGTCCATCATGTACTACTTGACATTGATATTTAATATATCATTCTGGCATTGTCGTTATTTTGCTGTGTTTACATCTGCGATTATGTACATGGATAATAATGTCCCTCGAGACGGATTGGATCTGTGCTCAAACGGTGTGTCCTTAGTCAAGTACCTGAGTGGATAAGAGACAACTCTAGTGCATGTGAGACTGATATATGGGCTGGCTAGGCACGAGATGCTAGCGCAGACATATGAGTATATAAGTGGTGGATATACTGGATCGACCTGCTGTGAGGCTCTAATTTGGTGTCATAAGTTAAGCTCACAAGTGACAGGAGATGCATTGATCCCTTAACTTGAGGTCATTGACTCTTCTATATGGGTAGGGACATGCTTTGATACAACCTAACACCTCTACTGGTTTATAGTGATGTACTTGACATATTGCCCCAACCGATATTCAATACACTATATATATTGACATCTATGGGATTGTTATAAATCTTGCTTTATCCCAAGTGGTACATAATGGTTTCCTAAACTCTGCAGAGGTTTATATAGGAGATAACATAAGTCATGAAATGGCAAGGTTTAATTGATGAAGTGCTGTGACGGCTTCCTCAAAAGTGGAAAAAGCACAAGATGGTAGACATATCCTCCACTTGTGATTTCTCTAAGAACCTCACTATTCTTGTTGTTGTTGTTGTTGGAGCAAGCAATGAGATGAGAGATATCCATGAGAGAAGAATAGTAGATAAAGAAGAAATATTCTATTTGTCTTTCATTAAAATTGAAGAGATATAGTATTTCATTAAAAAAAGATGTCCTTGACAACTTAAGTCATATTATAGGCTTTAGATACTAAATAGACAGTTAATAACCACTAATAGCAAATGTAGTAACTATCTACTACCTATGTTTTAGGGAATAATATATGATATCAACTATAATAACGCCAAATATCTACCCGTTAGCTGGTATTACTAATTTAGAAAAAATTAGCTTGTCTTTTTTGGACTGTTTGTTATAAAGATAATTCTCAATGCCTTCCTAGAAAGAAAAAAGGTTCTGTACATATCCTTTATAAGGTCATCTCGCTTTTCTTTCCATAAGTTAAACATTTGCTATACTGGGCTTGCATCTTGCGCCTTCAGTGAGGTCTTCAAGCCAAGCTGTTTCTTTGCTTGTAATCTTCCTTCTATTTAGTGTTTTGGCATAGTCATTTTAGGATTTCAATTGAAAAAGTAAATAAGACACTCTCAATAGTGTTTCAATATTCTTTTATTGTTATTTTGAGATTTTTCCAATCAAAGACTAACAATTGTTTATCTGTTAGGTTGTTCCGGTTGCTTCCATGATAACACCTAACCAATTTGAAGTTGAGCTTCTAACAGGTTTGAGGTAGTCATGCATTTTGTTTGAGTATCTGATTCAGACAGTACAATTGCATCATTAGTTTACTATTTGTTGTATTTAAAATACTACAGAAACAATGATTTAGTTATCAATTTGTATTGGATGAGACACCTAGTACATATTGGTCCGAGATGTGACCTAGTACATATTGGCTTGGGATATGGCCAACATTGGCACACTATATTTCAATGCAAATAGTACTAGTACATCTATGTCGATATGCTGGTACAACTGGGACCTGGACATATTTGTGTTAGTATATCTGGTCTAATAATAGATTGGTAACATACTACATAGGTGTAGACTATGATTAAAACCCTTGATCTAAACTAAGTATTAACAAGAAGTGATTGTTGAAGTTCACATGAAACAAGACATAATAATTTGCAAAATATGGAATCATTCATTAGTGAGAATGTGAAAATAAAGATTTAAAAACATAATTGCTTAATGGTTGCAAGAATAGTAAAGAGACTAATTACTGAAGCAGAAAGGAAAAAAGGGACCAATGATAAAGGGACTCAAGGTTGGATAAATTGCAGCAATCGATGGGAAGTGGTATTGAGTATAGTATATATGTTTAATGATTATTGACTCAGTCAACTTGGTAAACTAGTGAACACTCAAGAATTTAGTTTGAATTTACTAAAAATCAATCCTGCACTTTAATCAACTTGTTAGGACTATTTTAGAACTTAAAATCATGGGATCAGATGAGTTGACTCAAGAGTTTGACAATTATGCTTAGAACTTCTAATTTTGATTAGTAATTAAGAAAGTACTCAGACAAATTCAACTTGGCTATATGAGAAAAAGTCTCAAAATAATTCAATCTGTAAGTATCAAAATAATTCATTCAACTTGGCAGTATGAGAAAAAAGTCTCAAAATAATTTAGTTGGATTCCTAAAAAATCAATCCTACACTTTAATCAACTTGTTAGCTCTATTTTAGAACGTAAAATGATGGGATTAGATGAGTTGACCGAAGAGTTTGACAATTATGATTTAAAACATCTTCTAATTTTGATTAGTAGTTAAAAAAGTACTTAGACAAATTCAACTTGGCAATCCAAGGAAAAGTCTCCAAGTAATTCATTCTATAAGTCTAAATAAAACTTTTTCCTCTAAGATGTACCTTATACTGTTAAATAGGCCTAGCACCATCGAATAGACCCATCTATTTGCAATAGGCCTAGCACCATGGGGTTTGGTAGCAAGTTTCCAAGTACCTAGAGAAATAAGAGCTTCCATCTAGCTTGCCTTCATGGTTGTTAAAAATGTGCGTTATAGGATCCTGTGAATTGCTTTAGAATCATAATATATTTAGAAAATGAGATAGGATCATCAATCAAGGTCGGAGGATCTATAGAATGAGTTTGAATCTTTATCATATTTGACAATTAATATTCATCTGTCTTTTGTTAGTGTCATTTTCGTTCTCTATTGAGCATCATCGTCATCTTTTTCACTCTCTTTATTGTATGCCCATGAAAAAGGTGGGTTGCCTATGCCCAATAGGATCATAACATAAGTAACCTTTTTATGTACAAGTAATACATGATGACACAAACCAAGGGTTCATGATCAGGACTAGGTGTCGAATTAAGGTGGTGCCAAATACAATAGGGAGTGATGGAAAAGATGTTTTGGAAAAAGATGAGGGAAGGGAGATTGTCCACTGGAAAGTATTTGAGAGCATTCTATTAATAAGATTGCAAGGTATATGACTTCACCCATTAGGGTTGAACGAGACATATATATGAAACAACATAACACATGCAATATCAACGAGATGAGTAGATGACAATTCTTATGTTTAGATGCAACATTTTATTGGGAGGTACAAGAATAGGTAGTTTGATAAATGATACCCTAACCATGGAATGAAATACCAGTCCGAACCACTTGGTATTTCTAGTTTTTTCTGGTACATAGAGGAAGTCAGTTCAGATCGTAATTCATATATACTAAATATATAAATATATAAAACCAACCATGTGTTGGTAGTGCACACTACTCTGGACCATTTTTTAAAACTTTGGCCCTAACAAATGTGAAAATGGCAAAAAGAAGATTGTATTTATTCATTAGCATTATGAGTGTAAGATTTTAATAGGTTTCCAAATTGAATTTTGATTTCATTAGAAAATTTGTGGAAGATGTTAAAGACACCATATTTGTTCTTGAAAAAATTAGCCAAGTCACTTGAAATAATTATAAAAAAAAAGTTACAAACATGACAAAGTAGATGTAGCGTTAGGATGCAAATGTTAGAGTGCAAAATAATCAGAAGGTGATGTATGTTGGAAAAAAGAGAGATTACATAAGTAAAAAATTGAGAACATCATAATATATGAGGATACTAATGATCTAGGAAGTAGGAACTAAATAATGCATTAACAATTTAGGAACTTTAACACTGCATTAACTTAGTCTAAAAACAAGAAAAGGAATATGAGAGTTTCCAAAGTAGGAATTTGATCATTAAGGATAGTGATGGACTGTTGTACTCTAATTCATTTAATTCTTAGAAAATTAGTCTTGACTAATTTTCTGACTAGAATAACGAACTCACAATTTACTTCTAATAAATTCCTCTCTGATTTCCGAGTTTGAGTTGGCCTTTGTGCTTCACACAATTTTCGACGGTAATAGCTTTGGTGTGCATGTCTATTAGTTGCTCAAGAGTTGTTAGATATTTCATTTGAATTTGCCATTTTGAATTACATCTCTAATAAAATGATATCTTAGTTAAGGTTCAAAGTTCTGGTCCAACTGGAACTACTCGGACTAGTACCTACTCGGAGGAGCAGAAGAAAGAGGAAGAAGAAAAAGAGGAAGAGAAAGAAGAAAGGGAAGAAGGGAAGGGGAAAAAAAACCTTGTCTAAATCACCACTGAGCCGTCTTGCTTATGTCCTAAGTCTTATAGTATTCTTCTTAGGTATACATAGTTGAATATTCAGCTTAAGCTGAAGAGAGCAATTATTTGTGGTTTTTATGAACTCTTATTATATTTGATCCAATACACAAAATATAAGCTAAAGTACTCTTCTTAATATTTGAAGATCTAGTTTGAAAATCCAAACAAGGAAACTTTAGATTCTTTCATGTATTTGATTGCCAATTTCTTGGTTCCGTTCTAGTTTCTTAGAATTCACATTGCTGCAGCATACTGCAAAGTGCTTGGAGAACTCGGATCTGAAGGTCCCGCTAATTGATTGCATGATACTAGGTCTGTAGCGAGTGAGATACATGCATAAACAAAATCAACCAAACTTCTAAATATTTCATCATCAGCCTTCTTGGCTTCATCTTCCATCTTTGATTTTTTATTTACAGCTAAAGGTGAGGCAATTGACTTGAATGCTACTTCTGAAACTTTCAGTTGAGTATTTTTCTTGGGAGATGAAAATTTCTCCCATCTTTTGCCTCACTTTGTTATCTCTAGGGGTGAGCATTTGGTTTTTACCGAAACCGAATTTACCAAATTCTATTTTACCGAAATTTTTAAAACCGAAACCGAACCGAATTTTAAAAAAACCGATCTCTTACGGAACTGAATTTACCGAAAAAATTTCGGCAAATTACCGATTTACCAATTTAAATTATTTTATCTATAAAAATATAATAATAATTTTATTTTTATATATTTATTAAATAAAATTTAATAATATCATATTTATATCAATAAATTTGGTAATTTACCGAACCGAATTTACCGAACTTATTAATTTAATGCTTAGTATCGGTAAATTCGGTTTTTTACCGAACTAAACTCTAAAAACTGAACCGAATACCGAAAACCGATTTTCACTAAACTAATTACTGTTACCGAAATCGAAATATTTTTAACCGAACCGAATTTACCGAACTTTTCGGTAATCGGTAAAAACTGATTTTATCGACCCCGAATGCTCACCCCTAGTTATCTTGAATACTTTCATCTCTGAACCTTAAACTCTACAATCAACTTGGGATTAGTTCTCAAATAAAGATCATCAACATAATTGCTGACAGTCATAGCAACAAGTGAAACTGGAATTGCATAGTGGTGCTACTGCTGGAGAAGCGGCAATATTTGCTGCTTTCATGGTGGAGCTTTGCAGCTATGCACTAGGGCCCTGGTGACATCTCAGTCTGAAGATAGGGACCAGGAGTAACTCCTAGCTGAATGAATAATGAATCAGTCTACGGGGAGCAAGGACAGAGACTTGTTGGTTGGGTGGGTGCTCAGTTTACTGGTAGGAATGAGTCAGAGATGAAGTTAGGCCAGCAGCAACATGAAGTCAGTGAACAAATGGGGAAGACACGGTCTTCTGTAGGAACCAAATATCCAAATTGCATAAGCCCACAATTAATGCTTTAAACGCCACAACCGCAACAAGGCAATCATAGCAAGTGCTCATACAAGTGTTGTGTAATACCCCAGTTTAGTCCCATATTGAGAGTGAGAGAAAAGATTATATGATATATAGGGCCTAGTGAGCTTGCTATTATTAACTTGGGCTTAAACATTTTAATAAATTAGGCCACGTTGCAAATCGGCTCACTAAGTTAATAAATAGTTTACTTACTAAGCGAGTCCTAACAAATGGTATCAGTGCAAAACTTAGTCCTAAGCATGGTGAGAGGCTAATAGGAAAGGGCTACCGAGGATGGTGGAGCCGCCATTGGGCTGATCTTACATGCTACCAACTAAGGGATGGTGAGCTTGACGAGGACGTCAAGTCTTAAGTGGGGGAGATTGTAATACCCCAGTTTAGTCCCATATTAAGAGTGGGAGAAAAGATTATATAGTATATAGGGCTTAGTGGGCTTGCTATTGTTAACTTGGGCTTAAGTATTTTAATAAATTGGGCCACGTTGTAATTCGGTTCACCAAGTTAATAAATAGTAGGGGTGTTCACTAACCGAACCGTGACCCAAAATCTTGTTCCGAACCGATTAGAACGGTTCGGCCATATTACAAACCGTTCCCGAACCAAAAAACCGGTTAACCGATTAATGGTTAACCGATTTTTTGGTTCGGTTAACCACGGTTTTTGGTTAACCGATTAAGAAAAATATTTATTCAATAATATTAAATATAAAATATATAAAATATAAAATATGTAAAATACAACCTGTATGGCTGTATATAATATTAAATATTATTATTTGATAATTAAATATGTAAAATATAATTAATTTTTAGATTGTAGTCAATAGGTTTTGAACTCATGACCAACTATTTTATAAAATAATGTCTAACCATTGTACTAGATAAACAATCAATTTATAAATTTAGGTTATATATACATATATTCGGTTGGTTCGGTTAACCGGTGAAAATTTTTTTCCCGAACCGTAACCGAACCGAACCATAAATTTATAAGTTAAAAACCGACCGTGAACCGAACCGATTAATTCGGTTAACTGTTCGAGCGGTTCGGTTCGGTCGGTTAACCATGGTCTATCGGTTTTCTGGTTTTTTTGAACAGCCCTAATAAATAGTTTGTTTACTAAGCGGGTCGTAACAAATTTTAATAGATTGGGCCACATTGTAAATTGGCTCACCAAGTTAATAAATAGGTGGCTTAATAAGCGGTTTATAACAAATGATATCAGTGCAAAACTTAGTCCTAAGCATGGTGAGAGGCCAATAGGAAATGGCTACTGAGGATGGTGGAGCCATCATTGGGCTGATCTCACATGCTGCCGACTAAGGGATGGTGAGCTTGACGAGGACGTCAAGTCTTAAGTGGGGGAGATTATAATACCCTAGTTTAGTCCACATTGAGAGTGAGAGAAAAGATTATATGGTATATAGGGCTTAGTGGGCTTGCTATTGTTAACTTGAGCTTAAGTATTTTAATAAATTGGGCCATGTTGTAAATCGGTTCACCAATTTAATAAATAGTTTGCTTATTAAGCGGGTCGTAACATGTTGCAACTACGCCAAGGCAGACATAATAACCCCCCAACGTTTTCTTTATTTCTCTTTATTGTATGTGTAAAGGAGACACATGAGTTTATATGGAGTTGATATGGGAGAAGTTATAATTATCCCTTGTGGGACTAGTATAACTCATAATTCTCTAGTCTAATTAAGGAAAACCACTCACCAAGATTCTCTCAACCCTAGTTGGCTGGATTGGTGGTCCTAGATATGGGAAAAAAAAGTTATATACAGGGACACCGCACTATGTGGTGACCCCATCCACCACAAGTGCTATGTTGGGATACGTGTATAGCAATGCATGGGGCCACACGTATCCCAACACTTTTTCTAAGTATAGCAACGGTGGATGGGACCACCATGGCCCTGCATAGAACTTTTATTCCCTAGATATGTGGTGCTTAACTCCATGGTTGAGTCCAACACTCCAATTATAACATCTTTGAATAGTGCACTTTCACAACCTCTAGTTGGAAATCACGGTGCCTGAATGGACTGTCTCATATCTTGCTGATCATCAATAGGTGGCCTGAGAATCTACATGTTACAGGGCGAAAGAGGAGAGTATCAAATGATTGACTATTTTATATGTTTGGATGCTGTGGGCTAAATGTAACAATCACATCTTTAGAGATTTGCATAACAACAATGGATCTAATCCTTTCAGTTTAGGTTTGATGGGATTGCCTTGGGACAGCAAGACATTGTTTAAAGTCTCTCTCCTAGGTGTTTACTTCCTCTTCTTTCTTTCTCCCTCTTCTACACTTTTCCTTTTTCCAATCTAATATATCCTTTCTCATGAATCAATTTTTTGTATCGACCTGGATTGAACAAATGTAGTTATACTGAGCCCTAACATGAAACATGTTCTACATTGTTTATGTAACACTGTAGATAATTACTAGAGCGCAGCAGTAAGAATACTTCTTTGTGATCACGGATCTTGCTATGTGATTTTCTGTATATCTTTTTATCCCTATTGTAATTTATATTCCTCTATTATGTAGAGTTACATCTGAAAATGATGGTTTGGAAGCTTGTAATATTCTTCATGCTGCTGGGCCCTCGAAGGTATATTCTCATTATATAAGTGTAGGTAAATTTTGAATATTAGCCTCTCCTTTTATTGATAGATTTGATCAGCTAGATACGCTGTGCTTTTGAATGAATACTTTAGTCAGTCTCTGAAATTTGAAATGCTTTTGCAACCCAGCAATGACTTCTTGAATTTGGAGCCACATCATTATTCTCTACTTTTGATGGAAATATAGTTACAATGCATGAACGCGCATGCATGCACCTAATTTCTGTTCTTTTTTTAGAAAATTTCATTTCAGCCATCTCTGTTTTGACAGTTCTCGCCTATAACAGATTGTGCAGTACTATAACATTTTTTAAAAAATTGTATAAGAAATTACGTTAATTTTCTACTTCCTCGTAGGGCAATTGTAGAATACATTGTGCACGCTGTGTCTCGCGGTTGGAATGCCCGCGAAGATTGTAGGCATATTACTTATAACATATATGTTTGTGCATTATTGATACAAAGTTCCTTGTCATGTCAAAGGGTGTTTAGCAGTGCAGGTCTGGGACATTAGTCAATATAATTTGACATTTATTTTTGCCCTCAACAAATCAATTCTATTTCATGCACAAACTCATTCATGTAAGAAGCAACTGAATTCAAATTTACCAAAAAATAAATTCAAAATTCAAGTGGAAAATGCGCGCCGTGTTTTTTCAAGTTTGATTTACTTATTTGATGAGAATACAATAAATGTGAAGCCTATTCACTAATGAAAAATCTATTTAGGAAAGACCTTTGCACAGCAGTATGCCTATGATCTATGCACTAAAGTGGTTGTTGAATCGTCTTAAAGAGTAACATTCATTGATCCAACCAAGATATTAAAGACCTTTGGCTGTTTGGTACTATATCGGTTTGCAGTTATAGTACGACTCTACCAGATTAAAATTGTGGATGCCTGATTTTGCTTTGTCTTCAAATTTCATGTTTTTGTGCGCATGAATATTCTTGTCATGACGGAAGGTTCATTTGTGATGAGAATGATAATTGCTGAAGGAAGATCACACTTTTCATATGAAGTTATTTTGTTGAAGCACCTCAGTTATGTGCTCAACTAATTGTCAATTTTATGCAAAAAAACAAAATGTTTTTAGATCATAACAAGATATTAAAAACTAGCCCTTACCGGGTGGTATAGACGGTTTGTACCTATCCAACCATGGACCGGTACCAGTACACCAATTATATAAGAATATTATATATATATATATATACCATTCAATAATGGACTGGTACACCTGTCGAGACATGTATCTTAAACCTTAGATCATAATAGGTCAAATAGCAAGTATGGTCAATCATCTATTCAATAACCATTTATAATTTGCAAGCAGGAGCCATTAAAGAATTGAATTGTAACATGTATAATGGAAATATTAGAAGCCTGAGATTTAATCGCTAGTGGTTCTACATGTAGCATTGCACTTGGTGGGGCTAAGCGGTTGGGAGTACATCTAAATAGCTAACCCAAATAATATCATTCTAAGCACTATTGGAAAGGGAAATTTTTTACTATTGGAAATTGCTAGTTAGTTTAACTAGTAAAAATTTTAGTTATTGATAACAACAACCTAGAATTAAATCCCTCCACCACCAGTTGGTTGCTTGCAAGAAAAAGACTTTTTTTATTACCATAGTACCATCTTTATTTACCTTCAATCCTACATACAAGAGTATTTGATTCTTTTGCTCATGAATTTTCTTTTTTTATGCATAATTACATTTTTATTTAAGTCCCTTTCTTGTTGTATCATTTGATTTAGTTTCTGATCTCCAGGTTGTAATAACAAGCTTGAATATAGAAGACAAACTCCTCCTAATTGGTAGTGATCAGAACGAAAAGGTACTGTTTCTTTTTTTTTTTTTGGGTCTACGTTAACTAGAAGAATAGGAGGATGAAAAAGGATAAAAACTTAAAAACAACAAATGATATTATGTTCTTTAGGAGAAAATTAAGAAAGAGCGAAAATAGAATTTCTATTTCTCCTATCTTATATCTTTCTAAATTTTCCTTATAAAAGAATAGGAAAAAAATATTTTATTCTCCCCTCTAGTGAACATAACATTAGTATTTATTATGTTAGAATATCTCTTATTCTCCCTTCTAATGAACATAACGCTAGTATTTTTTTGTTAGAATATCCTGATAAAGGTGGCTGCAGTTAGATTGATAATGCTAATCTTGCCACTGTCTGGAAGGAATTTTGTTCATTATTCGTTCTCATATTTCATTGATCAAATCATCTTGCTTCTTCTAGAGTGAAAGTATGTTTATATATGAGAAATCTTAATATGCTCAATATCTTGTTGGCTTTGCTCTTATTTTCTGAAATAAGTTGTTCCTTTCTCAAAAGAAAAAAAAAATCTGTATGCTCAATGGTGGTCTTTTTCTTTTGTCATGATAGCATCTTTGAGTCAGGCTCATTTGCTTCTTGATAGTGTTTTCTTAATCTAATTTTGCTTGATAGTATTTGAATGATGAGTTTGAATCAGTTTACATCTTTATATTGTTAACCCCGAGTTTGATTTATGGAAAATAACTGATGTTCTCTTATATGCTATATATTACATAAAGATCACCATCTGGTTATGCCTAACTTGTTTTCTTGTTTCTTCATGATTTTAGTATCTGGGTATAGATATTTCTTTCTATCGAGACTTATTCTTGTCAAACTAATTTCAGGCATGAGCATGGATTTCTATTTGTAGTACACTAGAAATCCAGGACCATAACTCCACGATGTCGATAAATAAGTTATGGCTAATGAAGTGGATGGACAGAATAATATACAGAGGAGAGTGCAAATCCAGTACCATAACTCCACGATGTCTATAAATAAGTTGTGGCTAATGAAGTGGATAGACAGAATACTGTATAGAGAAGAGTGCTTCATATTAATGTCGTTTTTCAGTTATCAACAGCAGATGAAAAATGCATAATATGATATAGCAGTTAATGCCATGAGCAAATAGTGGAAGAAGCCTCGTAGCAGTTGAAATATATAGTATACATAAAAAATTAAGCATAACACTTGAAAATATATGTTATATACCTAAAAAGTTATGTTATCATAATAAGAAAACAAGCTGAATAATGAAAGATGATATATTACAAACTCAACTCAAGTAATAAGGTTAATTTCACAAACTTTAAAATATAATAATGGTGACCTTATCCGCCATAGTGACATGAGCAAATAGTGGAAGTCACATAGCCGTTGAATCATGTATTATATAAAAAAAATTAAGCATAACAATTGAAAATATATGTTATATACCTAAAAAGTTAAAGTTAGCATAATAATAAAACAAACTATATAATGAAAGATGATATATTACGAACTCAACTCAAGTAATAAGTTCAAATTTTCGAACTTCAAAATATAATAATGGTGGCTATAGCGGCGTTGTAATGTTTTATTGCTTATGAAAAATGTTATAGTGCCGCAATGCTATAACGGTTAACAATACTGTTTGTCAAACAAGAAATGCGAATGATGGCATACCATTTAACTTAAACTTGTGATTGTGTGATGGCATCAATAGAGTGATTTTGATGAAGCTACTCCTAGAATGGGCACTTCTATAGAAGATCTATCGCCGATCTTTGTCATAGTCACTAGATGGAGATGGGATCTCAAATATAGGCTATACTACAACTACCAACATGAAACAAGAGGGGAGTATAAATAGTAGTAGGTTGTTGTCAATCAATACCAAAGACATTCATGATATTCATTAACCAATTGTCTTTCTCAAGTCAATAGCTTGGACTACTAGTCTCTATTGGTGAAGGTTACTTTGTGATGATGTGTTAGAGTTTGGGTTGTTATTTTTAGTCTTAACGGGTTTGGATCTAGTGTTCACCCAACCTGTTAGTATTATGTTAACTATTGTGTAACCCTAATGCAATAGTAATTTTTATGTGATTTTTCACTCAACTTGGTATCAGAGCAGGATCTTCGTGTCGCCGCCGACTCGTTGCCTCTATCCCTTTTCAATCTCCTCTCCATCTTCTCTTCCTATCTTCACGTCTTCGTGCTCTGTTGAGGGTCAGGCGGGTCTCATTGCGCATGGCGCGGTGAGTCGTTGACCTTTGGGAAAGGCCACGAGAAGCGCCATGCTTTTGCCTTCTGCTTTCTATCGTCTAATCTATGTGTTGAAGATCAGTGCATGATCCTCTTTGGCTGCTGTATGGGGCAGCCTTTCCGCCCGCCTTCTGCTGGTGAACCCGACGTGAACCCGCCTTCCGTCGTCTGCTGGTGATCCACGTAGGAGACCACCAGCTTTCACCTGAGCCGCTACTTCACTCTTTGGGTCTCGTGGCTTCGTTTCTGTTGCGGGGCTTCTCACGCGCGTTGGGGCTTTCCTATTCTGCAAGTCCACAGTCGCCTCTATTAGCCTTTCACTGTGCTCGAGCAGCTAAGTTCTTTTTTTTACTGTCGTTGTTATTGTGTTGTTCTTTTTTCTGTTGCTGCCGGGTGGCTATTAGCCTTCTCTATATCTGGTATTCTGTCATGGATCCTTTCTCCTCCGCTGCGGATATTAAGCCTAGCAACAACTTTGGTGTCACTATTGTGAAATTTGATGGTACAAATTTTCCCTACTGGTCTCAATCTGTTTGTCTATTTTTGGGATCTCATGGGAAAGAGAATCATCTTACTCAAACATCACCCCCCACCATTGATTCTACTTATGAGGCGTGGCATTGGTCGGATATGGCTGTGTTAAATCTTCTGATGCAGCATGGATCCCAAAGTGGGCTCTACTATTATGTATCATCGGACTCCTAAGTCAGCCTGGGAGTTCCTGAATAGTACTTATGCGTCTCGGTAGAACCTCAGCCATGTTTTTCGTCTCTATGAAGAGATTATTAATTTACAATAAGAGGACCGCTGCTTCCAAGAAACTTACGCTTTGTTGCAAGGCAAATGGGACGAACTTTGCCAATATCATTCTGCGTCCTCTGATATTGAAGTGACCCTACGCCAGCGGCAGGAATTCCTGGTGGCCAAATATTTGTCTGCTTAAATTCTAAAGATTCAGCGTTGAGTTCTCAGCTGTTAGTGGACTCCACCATCACCACTCTTCAGGAGGCTTTCTCCCGTTTGTTACGGGTCACTGCTTCATCTCAGCCCTGAGAAAACCCTAGTGCTTTAGCGGCTCCTCCTGCTCCTACTACTATGTCTCGTGGACGGTCTTCTGGTCGTGGCCAGGGTCGTGGGAGGGGGTTTTCTCCATGTTCTCATTGTGGTCGCACTAACCACACCCCGGACCGGTGTTGGCAAAAGTTTGGGCACCCCTCTACTCGGGCTGCTGTTTCTACTGATTCGCGTTTCTCTGGGCCTTCTGTTCTTCCTCCTGAGTCCGAGACAGTTACTATATCTGCTGCCGAGTATGCTCGATTCCTTCAGTCGGCTTCGAGTTCCACTCCTTCTAGTTCTACCACTGGATCTTTTACATTCGTAGCGGCTTCCACTCCGGTATCGGGTACAACCACTCTTGCTTCCCTTGGGTCTTCTTGGATAGTTGATTCCGGTGCCTCTTCTCACATGACAGGTAACCGCTCATTGTTTGTTACCTTGTCCACCGGCGGTGTCTATCCTCCGGTGTATATCGCTGATGGCTCCCTTGTTCCTGTCATGGGTGTGGGCACGGTTCTGCTTTCCTCTGCTCTTACGCTTTCTCATGTTTTGTATATACCTTCATTTCCCGTTAATCTTTTTTCCGTTCGTGCTTTTGTCACTCAATGTCAATGTAGTGTTACATTCCTGCCCTCTCATTGTCTATTTCAGGACCTCCAGACGAAGAAGACGATTGGTGGGGGGGTCTAGCAAGGGCGGTGTCTACACACTCACTGCTTCCCTTCCATCTCAAGCTCTTTCTTCTACTGTGGTCTCTCCTACGCACTGGCACTACCGTCTTGGTCATCCGTCTCTTGCTCGTCTTCAACAACTTCTGTCTCCCCCATCGCGTCCCACCATTCCTTGTGATGTTTGCGAACTGGGTAAACATCATCGTGCCTCCCTACCCTTGGTGTCTACTACTCGGCATTTGCATCCTTTTCACCTCATCCACTCGGATATCTGGGGTCCTAGTCTTGTTCCTGGTTGTGATGGTCACAAGTATTTTGTAACCTTTATTGAAATTAAAAATCAGTTTGGTGTTTCCATCAAAGTTTTGCGGTCTGATAATGCCCTTGAATACTCTAGTACGGTGTTCAATTCTTTTTGTACCTCTCATGATATTTTGCATGAAACCACCTGTAGTTATACTTCTTCACAAAATGGAGTAGCTGAACGCAAAAATCGCCATCTTCTTGATGTGGCTCGTACTTTGTTGTTTCACATGCTGGTTCCGCGTTCTTTCTAGCCTGACGCTGTTCTCACCGCCTCCTTTCTTATTAATCGTGTTCCTACTCCAATTTTAGGTGGTCGTTCGCCTTTCTCTCTTATCTTTCCGTCCAAGAAACCGTTCTCTCTTACTCCTCGCGTTTTTGGGTGCCTTTGTTATGTCCATGTTCTGGGTCTTGGATCTGTCAAGCTCTCCCCTCGGGCTACACAGTGTGTGTTTATCGGGTATTCCCGGACTCGGAAAGGATACCGTTGTTTTGATCCCTCCAGTGGTCGGACCTTTACCAGTTTCGATGTTACATTTCATGAGTTTCAACCTTTCTTTTCATCTGTCCGGGATTCTTCGTCTTCTTCGTCTTTGCTTCCGGTGTCTATTCCTCTTCTTCCTTCCCTTCCGTCTGCTCCTCTGGTTGTTTCGTGTTCCTCCGTGGTTCCTTTACAGGTTTACAGCCGCCGCCCTCAGCCTCCCCTCGCCGTCTCTCCTTCACCGGTCACTCCTGACAACGATCTTCCCATCGCCTTGCGCAATGGCAAGAGGTCCATCTCTTGCTTCTCTCTTTCTCATTATGTTTCCCTTAATCAATTATCTCCATTATATCGTGCCTTCTCGGTTGCCTTGTTCTCCTGTTCCTTGCCCTCTTCTTCTGTACAGGCTCTCCTTATACCCGAATGGAAGCACGCTATGGACGCTGAGATGGCGGTCTTACGCACTCGCCGCACCTGGACCCTTGTGCCTCCTCCACCGGAGGCTCGGGTTGTTCCCTGTCGGTGGGTCTTTGCCATCAAGTATCATTCCGATGGGTCTGTTGCTCGCTATAAGGCTCGGCTTGTTGCGAAGGGCTTTTCTCAGATTTATGGCCTCGATTATCATGACACTTTTTCCTCGGTGGCTCGTCTCAGTTTTGTTCACTCCTTACTCTCGTTGGCCCTCAACTGTCGGTGGTCTCTTCACCAAATGAATGTCACCAATGCCTTCCTTTATGGTGATCTCTCCGAGGAAGTTTATATGGAGCAACCTCCAGGCTATGTTTCTTAGGGGGAGATGGTATGTAGACTACATAAGTCAATTTATGGACTTAAGCAAAGTCCACGAGCGTGGTTTCAAAAGCTGTCACAAATAATGACATCAGCTGGGTTTCATCACAGTCAGGTTGATTATTCTATATTCATTTTTCGTTCTGAGCGTGACATTGTTATCTTGGCTGTCTATGTTGATGATATGCTGCTTACCGGAAATGACACACAAGGTATTGAGAAAATTAAACTTCACTTACAATCCCATTTCTCCATAAAACATCTAGGTACTCCGAGGTATTTTTTGGGGATTGAAATAGCCTACAAACAAAGATGTATCTTCATGTCCCAAAGGAAATATACTTTAGATTTTCTTGAAAAAACTAGCATGAGTGACTGCAAACTAGTCGATTCTCCACTTGTTCCAAATCAAAAGTACAGCACAAGTGTGGATTCTAAGTATGTGGATGCAACAAAATACTGGCGATTGATAGGGAAGCTTAACTATCTCACCGTCACCAGGCCCGACATTTCCCACGCTGTTGGCATTGTTAGCCAATTCATGCAACAACCAAAACAATGTCACTGGGACGCTGCCATTTGGATAGTTCAGTACATAAAAGGGTCTCCTGGTCAAGGATTGAAATATTATCAAAATGAACATACTCGGATTTAGACATATTCCGACGCTGACTACGCCAAAAATGTTGATGATAGAAAGTCAGTATCGGGTTTTTGCATTTACCTTGGTGGTAATCTAGTAACTTGGCGAAGTAAAAAACAAAATGTTATGGCTAGGTCTAGTTGCGAAGCTGAATACAGAGCTATGACACACACAGTCCGCGAGATGATGTGGTTAAAGAATTTTTTGAGTGAATGCGGGATCGATTCTCTCAGTCCAATGAACATGTTATGTGATAATCAAGCAGCTATATTTATTACCAACAATCTTGTGTTCCATAAACGTACAAAGCATATTGAAGTGGATTGTCATTTTATCAAAGAAGCCATCACAAAAAAACTTGTGAGCACTCCGTACCTGAGGTCCGAAGATCAGATCGCTGATATCTTTACAAAGTCCCTCGGACCTGCAAGACTTAATCTTCTTTGTAACAAGCTGGGTTTAATTAATATTTTCGCTCCAGCTTAAGGGGAGTGTTAGAGTTTGAGTTGTTATTTTTAGTCTTAACGGGTTTGGATCTAGTGTTCACCCAACCCGTTAGTATTATGTTAACTATTGTGTAACCCTAATGCAATAGTAATTTTTTTGTGATTTTTCACCTCAACTTATGTTGCTATTTATTTATCCAGTCTGGAATAACTCACTACTATCTAAATGCCTGACTTGCAGGGTCAGCCTCCTGATCAGTTTAAAATAGTCTTTCCTAAGATTCCTGCATATTTTACGGTACGCATTTTACACCCTAACTATTCTGTAATACTGTTTTGTTTTGATGCATAATAAAAATATCAATAAATTAAGTTCATATTATCACTTTGGTTTTTTTAACGAGCTATTAGAGTTTCCATTTCTTCAAATTAAATTACTGTTGCTATGGAATTTTGTTGTGCTTGTAACGTGTATATTGGGTCAAAACTTGTAGGGTACTGGGGACCTGATGACAGCACTTCTTCTAGGGTGGAGCAATGTAAGGCTTCAAGAGTAATTCTCAAAGAAAATGCTTAGATCTGCACTCTAGAATGTGGAAATATTTATATTTTTGGGTGTGTTTTTGATATTCAGAAATATCCAAATAACCTTGAGAAAGCATCAGAGCTTGCAGTATCAAGTTTGCAGGTACCGTCCTTAAATCTTAATTCCTCTACAAGAGTTGAGCATCTTGAGATTCTGTCAGTGTTGGACGCTTTTCTTGCAAAGTTGGTTCATCTTTACGCATGGTCTTGTATCTGTTGTACAATTAGTCCATAAATAAAAACTTGCCTCTGTGGTAATTTAGAAGTTTCATTTGTTCTTGTGTTAAGTTTACCAGAAATTAATTGAAGTAACCTATAATCAACAGAGAAATTTGTAGATGAGCTTGCAATGCATGCACTTCCTGTTCTCTACAAAGAAAAATTGAATGGTTTGCGATATCAGTCCCAGGAATAAACATTTGGATTTTGAAAATCAATATTATATTTAATGGAAACTAGGATTAAACAGGCATTCAGCAGTATATAAAAAATAGAAGTCAAATGTCTTTTCGGCTTTCCACAATTTGGTTGTCATGTGTTGATGAAATTGAAAGTTATTTCATTGCTGCTTATGATTTGAATTTAGTTGTTCTAAACTACCTTTATTGCTTAGGCAATTATCCCCTGAGTCAAACAATTTTACAGTGGCAAAGCTTTTGCGATCTTGAAAATACTCTTGTTATCGTACAAGTGCTTCAATTTTTTTTCCGCTGTAATTTTCTTTCTAATGGCCTTGCTATTACACCTAGAGCTATATATATACGCACGTATACAGATATTGTTTGGAATGGCCACGTATAGATGCGCATTTCATGTTAATGCTTTTTTTTTAAAAAAAATTGAAATTTAAACCATCTAACCATACCTAACTTATATCATTTGGCATTCTACTATGTTTGATTGTTTATAGTTTCTTTTCTTCTTTAGTGTGATTTCAAGATTAATTTCTTCAATTTCTATTATTTGGCAGTGATTGCACATTTGTCTTTTCTAGTTTTCATTTGAAAAAAAACAACCCCTCAGTTTATTATTTATATCTAGTACATGGCATGTCAATCTGCAATGCTCATCCTTTCTTTAGTTGGAAGGAAAGCTTGCTTGAACATTTCTTTATGTTTGGAGCTAGCAAATTTTCATAAATTTAGTTTCGTCACGTTAAATGCTCCATGGATTTGTATTTCTGACAAATGATACATGAACATTTGATTGTTACAGGCTCTACTACAGAGAACTTTAGCCGATTATAACGCAGCCGGTTTTGATCCACAATCCAGCAGTTTAGAAATTAGATTAATTCAGAGCCAAGACGATATTAGGAACCCAGAAGTCAAATACAAGGCAGAAAAATACTCTTAAAGAGTCGATCAGCATAGCAAAATACGGTTTTATAGGGCCACTGATTTCCCAAACCTTTGTTTACATCATTCTTTTAATAGACATACTGTTTGAATAATCTTGCATTGGGTATTTATCAAATGAAAGGGGATGGTGCTCCATGAAATGTATTCTTTTCTGCATGAACATGGTGTTGAATGCGGAAAAGCTCTTTTTTTTTTTTGACCCAACAGGATAAACATTCAGGCGATTCCATTCAACAGTGACGGAGTTACGCCAAGAGGCTTCGTCTCATTAACTGCATATAAGCACGCACGTAATATTATGGAAAGTAGCAACATCAGTTTTCAGTATATCCAGCATGTCTCACACTGCTTGATTAAGCAAGTGTGATACGAAAGAATGAAATTGGCTATGGTGATCTACTTTAGGAAAGTAAAAGATAGGTTTGCTTTTAAAAGTATGAGTGTGCTGTTAAGTATAAGTGCGCAGTAAGATTCTTTCAACTAGAGATAGGGCTGAGGCGCGAGAGGATGAAAATTGTCATGCTATAAAAACATCAATAGACTAAAAAACGTGAGGAAGAAAATTCTCATACTACAGAAAGATCAATAGACTAAAAAAATGTATAGAAATTATCTATAGTTGTCGAAAAAACTTCAATATGCCACTCCTCTCAATTTTTATGCTCTTCTCGTTTTTCACAAGGGCCTGCTGTTTCTTGCTCTTTCCAATGGGTGATGTCTTCTTCGGCTTAGACTGCACGCTTTGCTGTGAATCCGGGGAGGAACACACAATGCCTAGAGAATCTTCAACCGGCGCCACCACAGCCTGTGGATTACAATTGGCCGTCAGATGACTACTTTTTTCCATTTTTCTCCTCTTGAACGGGTTGTTATCGGGGACTGATGTGTTACATACTTCAACCTCTGCCACTTTACACTCCTTTGGTGCAGCTAACATGCTAAATACTGAAGCTTCTTTAATATACTTCTGATTCATCACCGTGTCACTTCTGGCTGTTAAGACAAGAAAAAAATGTCAGAAAACATTAAGTAAAAAAGTTTGCAGTTAGGCATCTTGACTAGCTTTCTTGCATGCTTGTTATATTCTTGGCATTGTTTGGTTTAGAGAGAATCAGTTAAAATGGGAACCATTTTATGGATGTTTCCAGTTACAAGTTTGAGAGTTTCAAAATAAATTCTCAAGCCACATTCATAAATTATTACTCTACTTCTTGAGAGTGATTTTAGGATATTAATTTAGGTTAGATGCGTGATTGTTTTACTAAATATCTTTTATCAAAATGTTTTTCTGATTAAAGCTGGAGAGGTATTGCCTATCACACAGTTTAAAAGTTGAATGGCAGCTGACGTTTACCGGTTATTCGGATATATTGGCAAATTTGTTGCACATAATAGAAAAGAGCTAACCTTTAATGATATCTCCATGAGTTTGCTCACTTAAAGGCATTGTAATGCAGCTTTCCTCTGTGAATGATATTTGGATTTCATCTGTAATTGCACAGTTGAAGGATGGGCAGATGATTTTGGCAGGCTCTGAGCTCATTTCAACTTTGGAGATGTAGTCAAATTCCTGCATGGTAATAGGGTTTAAGTTGCCTTCAGCGATAGCAGCAGCTACTGACTGTGGGAGTTCTCTTCAATGTTTCCAAGAATTAAGGAAGTATATATTGGTGTAAATAAAAAAACCAAACAGACCAAATAGGAAAAAATAATTATCATATGCCATGACTTTGGTCTAATGATATGTCAACTTCATTTGTCCATTAAAGTCCTTGCTATATATTTTCTAGGAAAAAATGATTACCATAGTATTCTTTTAAAAACAAAAACTATATATTATAAAACTAGGCCTTGCTTAGGGGCAAAAAGTGAATAAGCAAAACTCTTAGATACATCTCTAATGACTTCGTATATAAGGAGCTAAAAACTCAGTCTCTCAACGTGGTATATATTGTTAAAAAGGAAGTTAAAACAACTTCACCATACTTCTATTTGATAATATATGAACTAGACATCTTAGACATTTTCAAAATGACTAAGTTAGTACTTGTAGAAGAATGTGGGATATATTGCTCGTAGGAAGTTAAGGTGACTTTACCAGTTTATTAGAGAATATGTGAAACAATTCTAAAATCTAATGTTCTAATGTTAGATATCCAATTCATGTTAAAAAAGAATAAGTTATTCTAATTTTTCAATGGTTTTGCAACATTAGACATTACAAGAATTGAGTCAATAGAATGTTGTCAATTTGGAATTGGGTCGAATATTATTAATTTGATATCCGTACAAGCAATAGCAAAGTAACCCAAAACCTTCCATCCACCTAAACAAAAGGAGAATGTGGTCTTCCATTGAAACTCAATCATCTAAATATTCTAGAAAGAAAAGATATACATATGGCAACATGAACGAACATTTAAAAAAAAAAAGATGCATTCTTTCTTTATATGCAAAGGGCAGCAAAGACGGATAAGGAAAAAGTGCACAAACCTTAAATTTCTTAATTTTATTACTAAGTCAAAGATAAAGTAAGTAGGCTTATCACTGAAAAAAAAACTTGAGTTAGCAAAGGTGATCAACTTCAATGCTATTTGATTTCATCAGAATAAAGGATGTCACTGTTGAGATGAAATGAGAGACAATGTACATTAGGACCACCAACAAGTGATTTAAAGTGTGCAATTCACATAGAAAGCAAAGTGGTGCTCATATCATTTCTCTCAATATTTCATGAGAGAAACACTATATGTGACCACTGTTACTCATAATGCATCAGCCCATGATAACTAAAGTAAATGTAAATTATCAATTCAATTACATTGAAAACAATGGAGGTTATCTATTTAGGAAAATACCCAAGTTACAAAAGTACATAAAAAGCCTATTTTAAGATTGCCACTAGAGTTGTTAGGTGACTTTGCTAGTTTTGCATCTGAAATGCTCCTTTAGTATCTAAGAAAGCTTATATCAAGGAGAACTAATACTAGTATTGACAACAAGAGATCACATCTATTAAATAGCTGCTATAGCAACACTATAGCATTTATTCATAACAATTATGAGCAATTCATTATGAAATACTATAACGCCACTATGACAAATAGCACAGTTAAGTTAGTAATACATATTTTTATGCAATTTAATTTTTTAGGTATATAATATGTATTTCAATCGTTATGTTTAATTATATATATATATATATATATATATATATAAGCTGTGACTTCTGCTATTTGCCCAAGATGATATATGCTATACTGGATTTTTAGTTTTCTACCATTTTTCCTAATCCACTATTTGATAACCTTACAAGGGATGAAATGGTATATATATATATCAATTGTGACTTCCGCTATTTGCCCATGATGATATATGCTATATTGGATTTTTAGTTTTCTACTATTTTTCCTAATCCAATATTGATAACACTACAAGGGATAAAGTGGACAACTTTATTTCACTGGGAGTGTTGTCAATAACAACCAACTAAATTTTTAAAGAAAATGTAAATTGATTGCGACAAGTTCTAGTTGGGCTGGTCCCTTCGTAATTGATTAGTTAAAAAAATAACATGATGATTCAAGTGAAAAGATGATGAAAAATCTCAATATTTAGTATTGCATGAGTTTTAGTAGACAAGGCAAATAATACAAGACTGCATGATACTACTAATCTTATGGTAAGAGCAGCTCATGGGATAGATGTTAGGTTTAAAGTGAGCAACAAAGTGATTGCAACAACTTCCACTTAAGGTGAATGATCCATGCAATGCTTGTGGAGTGAAGATGGTGAAACTCCTAATACAGAATACTGCATGTGTTTTTTGGACAAGTTGAACAGCATAAGAGTACATCATTATAGCAATCTTGTAATGAAAATGGCTTACCATACAAATGTTAGGTTTCAAGTGTGAGGAAATATAAGATACTGATGGCCCAAACTGAATAGTCAATCGGAAGCAATAAGAGAGCTCTATGAAGTTGAAACTTTTAACACAACCATGGTATCCAAAACAAAATATTTTCACATGTTGTCCAAAACTAAAAATCTAGGGTACCCATGCAACGTCATTATAAGAGATAAACTAAATCCATGCTAGAATACTCAACTTTCTTTATGTGCAAGCAAAGCACTACAAAGGACAGTCAATTCATTATACTGAGTTGAGAGCAATAGGTACTTTCATGGAGACAATCTAAAAAAAAGATTCAAGCTAACTCAAAAGAAAACTATTGCAACTTTAGATAATTGAATTCATATGGAAAAGAAATCTCTAAACTTATTGTAAACTAATATGAGATTCATAAAGTTCCAGAGTCACTCATAGGGTCAATAAGGAATCTGAGTAATAGGTTGCACAGCAAAAGGGGGCTTCTCATCCAAAAACATGCTGAGATCACTAATTTAATAAAAACTTTGAATCCAACGACAAAATCTCAAAATTTTCTCCTTAAGTTGTATAAAGTCAGATCATATTGCTAAGAAATTTGTATCGCAATTCATTCATTTGTCATGCTTTTAATGGAGTTGCAAATTGAGCACAGTTTCAAAGACAACAAACACTTCATGATAAAATCAACGTGAATGAAGAGCATATAAGTGGAAGATATTTTATGATTATGTGAGGATTCTAGAGTTTACACACGCATCTCAATTGTAATCAACCTAAAAGTCATGATCAGACATCCCTAAGAACATTGGTAACTTATATGGTATAATATATATATATATATATATATATATATATATATATAGAGAGAGAGAGAGAGAGAGAGAGAGGCGCACACATTGTCCCTTCTGTATGAAGGTATCAATTTGCGAAACTAGTTAAATGAGTAAACTTTACCTTAGCAAGGAGACATTAGGGCGTATCAGTAAAGATATATACTATTTTGAATAAAAGTAAATATTAAGAACAAGGTCACATAGTGTGTGAATACATATATCTAACAAGCATGTATGTGACATACATTTAGCTATTTTCTTAAACATGACGTTGATATTTAGTATGACCAATCAAGTGAATTCTATCTTAGGAAGGAGAAATTATCAATTTGAATGTATTCTACATAATCAGTATTAGCAATACGGACTTATTCAAGTTGTTATATGAAAAAAAAAATTGCTACTACTAATACAATGAAGTGAAATGTACAGTAACCCAGTGAATTTCATTTTATTCGCCTTTGCTCCCCATAAATCCTTTTCCGGTATCTTGAATATTTTATAATGTTAATTTATATCTATAAATATATACATATTATCTCCAACTTAGTTGCTACTACTGAACGCAACAAAAAGTTCAATGAAGCAGCTCAGTGTGTAAACATATTAAAGAAAAATAATCGGAACTCTCAAAATATATGAAAAAAATTCTATGGAATCAGCATTAAGAATGCGGAGTTATTCAACTTATTATATGAAAAAAAAAAATTGCTACTTTCAATACAGTGAAGTGAAATGTACAGTAACCAAATGCACTTCATTTTATTCGCCTTTGTCCCTCATAAATCCTTTCCCAATTTCTTGATTATATATATATATATATATATAAGGAACGCTAACGGATGCCATTTATTATGATTTTTAGACTCATGTTTAATTATTAAAAATAAAATTAGTAAGGAACCCATGCACCAAATGGCGTGACAGCTAGTGACTAATTATAGTAAGAGCTACCAAATCACGTGTGACAATTTTCATTATTCTACTAAGAGAGGGAAACGATTGGATAAAAAGGAATATGTGTTAATGTGTAGGATACGGTCCAAGAAGATCCAATTCACCATTTAGAAACTCTCGATGCTTCCCTTCTAAAGGGCTCAAAAGTTTTAGTGATCGAGCTACTTCATCATATCTGCATACAATATAATACAAAATAAGCCAAAATAATAAACTTGATTGAGAAATATGTTACATGGCATGTCTTACACTCGAGCGTGGTGAAAGACTGCCACTGCCTTTCTAAAGGAATCGCAATAATCCTCTGGCATTTTGTATCGCTTGTCAAACTTCAGCACTGATAGGACCTGCAAAGCGTTGAAGCCATGCGCACTTGAGTCAGTGATAAATAAAAAGTGCTCCACAGGAGTACAAGAGTAGGCGACTTCTCCTACGTGTTGACAATATACTAGTGTTAAAGAAACTCGAGATTGAAGTTGATCAACACCAGATTAGCCAACTGGAATTGACCACATAGTAATTTGCTTCAGAGAATCCTGTGTGAGAGTACCAGCGTTTTAAATGTCAATCCATATGGAGCAGTAAAGTACATATCAATTGGCTGAGATAACGATTCACGTATCCTATACAAACAGCAGTAGACTGTGATAAAGAGCTCACCAGTTCGGATCAATTCATTGGGTTTACATGGTACACTTAACAACAGTACATACCAAACAGAAAACCACCATCTACTAGATTCATAACATTTTAAATTTGTTTCCACACACTCACTTGCTGTGAATCTTAGGGTTGATTCTTAGAGGCTTCCTTCTAGCGGTAAGATTAATTGTTATTCAGAGACATACAACAAACTGAAAAGAGTTGCATAATGTTAAAGGAATATACAGTTCTGTTCATAAACCCTGCATGATCATAGCCTGGTAATATTTAACAAAAAAAAGCAATGCAGAAACTTCTATGTTTACCTTGCTTTTTTTGTACCAAATTTAAACTGAAAAGAATGACAGTATTACGAATAGACTTACACGATCTAAGTTCTTATACTTGGATACTAAAGAATAAGCCCTTCTAACTCCAATTCCTGGAACAGATGGAAGAAAATCACATCCAGCCAGGACACACATACCTGTCAAAACAAAAGTATTTTATTAGTAATAACAATTGTGGAATATAAATATTTTTGTAAATATGAAAATCATATTGGTGCAAGCCTGACATCAACAACGTCGATAGAAGTAATGAAGCATTAATAAAATTGAAGTACCAGAACAAACTTATTCTAATTCTTTCAGGGTGTACACATTGTACATTGATAATTAGTCAGCAATTTAAACCAAAGATGATGTGAAGGGACTTAAACTAGCCACAAAGATGGATTGAATAAAAGCTGAATTTTAGCTTGAACTAGCAACTTCAGGTTAGTCAAGTTGAAATATTACTTATATATGAAAAAAATTTAAATATTTTGACCAACTAGTCCTTAATAATACAGAAGAAGCACTCGGAAAATAGAAAAGAGATAGTAATAAAATGTAAGTGTTCCAACAGAGCAGGAATGACCGTTGCAAGCATGTGATTAAAGCAAATAGTTCCATAATCAAGACGGAAAGAAGAGCCAACGATGAAGCCTTCGTAAGTTATTTTAGATAAGAAAGAGTTAATCCATTAACACGAGTTTAAAAAAGTCAAAAGTGATCCAAATGTTCAACCACTTTTACTTATAGTCAGTCACCTAATAACGCTTAAATGTTCTACACCAGTTATTACTATGATCATTTTCCTTACTTTCTTTTAAGTAATGATTGTTTTTTCAAGTTACTAAAGTCGTGGATGAAAGCAAGTTAGAAATGCAAAGCACAACTAATTGGGATCTAAACCGGTCCATATCTGTAGATGGTATGACTTAGTACAAATATATCATATATAGATATAGATATATATATATATATATATATATATATATATAGAGAGAGAGAGAGAGAGAGAGCAAATCGTACATACTAGTCCGACACGCGTACACCAATATAGACCAATATTTAAACTTTGCTTTTTACTAAGGAGATAGATTATAAATGATAATTTAGAAATAAAATTCACTGCACCACTAACTACTAACAGTTGTTTCAACAAATCAGATAAATATAAACCAAACCTATGAACAGTTCTTTATCAAATTCCTTGAAGGAAGGCCCATCAGAAACGGTTTTGAAGATTCTGTCCACAATAATTTCCTCACCATTACCAAATCTGTCCATTTTAAATATGATCTACAAGAATATGCATTTAGTTGTTAGTAATAAGAAAAAATTTAAAAAAAAAGTACAAGTAAGCGACATGGGTTTAGTTCTCACAGCTTGGCAACCATATGCTATGAGATCACTATCTTCTGTTATTACTGCTGCAATGCCCCCTTGATCAGGCTCAAGGGAAGATAAGTATGCCAATTGAGCATCAGCCTCGTAGGGAGCAACTACAAACTCAACACATTCTGATTTTAGAATCTGTAATGAAAACAATTTAAAAATTAGAGATATAGAGCTGCAAAATAGAGTATAATCATAGGAAAATTACCTGAATCAGCTTATAAGCCATTGAAGGAGTAATACATATAGCTTTCTGGAAAAGGATGATGATTTACAGATTAGACCAGAAGGAAAATATATAATGCTAATAAAAACAGATAGCACAGGGTTTTTCAGCAAGAATACACAAAAAATTACCAACACGAGTTAAATACTCAAATTACTAGGAAAGACAAAAAAAAATAAACAGAAATTTCAAAAAGGATAGGTGAAACTCTGCACAAAGATGCACTTGTTTGGCTTAAAATTTAGATCAAACACGTCCTCAGTTTTGACTTCCCATCTTCCTTTATGTTTTGCTCCACCCAAAAAAATGTACGATTCTTTTTTCGTTTGTTTAGCTTGTTTTATGCGAGTTCCTGATTGTTTAATGCAAACTACAACCAAAAGCTTGTGAACTAATATGCATAATCTTCTGAGATCTGATTATTAGTGCCTATGTAAATCTAAAAATTAACAAATCAAAAGTAGAACAATCACTTTCCTTCATAGTATTAGGATGTTTTCCAGAATAAAAAGGAACCTGAGAAAAACACTTACTAAGTGTTCGCTTTATGTTCATCTTGAAACTAAAGGACTCCACTTTTTACAGTTCAACTTACATAAATGAAGCAAAGTTGTTACAGTATGTATGCCTCCAGTGATTCATGCAAATAAATGGAAGAGAAATTACTCGGAAAAACTCATTTGCAGCAGTAACATTTTCTTGCTTGAGCTTCTCTTTTGCCAGCTTAAGATTAGCATCCCTTCGCCTAAATCAATATGAATGCCCCTTCAGAGACATAAAAACAGCACAAATGAATAGCTGCGAACTATTTGAGGACAAAGCCCCAAAACAAACAAGGCGCATTCTACAAAATACGAAGTGCATATATGGGGGCAATTGATATGTGTGGACAGTATTTTATTAGTTTAAAAAATTAAGTGGGCCATTTGCCCACGGAAATACCTAGGTTAAATAAGTAGTTGAACTACACTACTACAGTGTAAAAATCAGCAAGGAAAATTGCCAGCTTATCGATTATAGGAAATAACATATATCCAACAAGCAGCAGTTTTTATTTTTCTTCTTTTACTTGCCTTCCTCGCTCTTGCTCCGTGGCAAACTTACAAGGGATGCTGCCACCATCGAATACCACAACCGGCGTGATCTTATAATGCCGGAGAAGATTGATATGGTGCATGAAGTAATTGAGATACCGTTTTCCTGCGCTGCCCGGAAGGTCGAGGCAAAGCTCCATGCTGCAAGAATAAGCTGCCAAAGAAAACGACGATCACCAAACGTCTAAAGAAATTGCTATTGCATCATTCCAGCTAGTTCTCACCTCCCTTGTGGAGCCATGAATACGCGTCAATGCCCACCTACCCCAAGATAAAACAAAGAAAAAACAAATAAATATGAAGAAAATAACAGAAATTTCAGATGAATGTGCGAGATGTTGATCACAAGATCTACCCGTTTTCCGGCGTATTCCTTGATGTGGACGGGGCGGATGAATGGCTTTAGGAATTTGAGGAGATTCTGGATGCCCATGCTTTAAGATCACACAAGGAGTTAACTACAAATCAAGATTTTCTCCGGTGGGGTAGACGAAATCTGAAAGGAGGGAAAGGGACGGCGGCGAAGATAGGGCGAGGCGGGGACGAGGACGTTAATAATTAAAATGGCGGAGAGGTTAAAATGGAGATTTTATTTTCCCGCTTCGCTCCCTCTATTTTGACTAAGTTCGCCTTCTCCCGCCATTTTTTGTGCAAGGAGATTCTTGTGCTCGTATCTCCTTGCAATTATTTTGACACACGGATGAGCAACTTTAACACAAATAGAATCAAAATAAGAACAAGAAGAAGATACATAAATGACATGGCTAGTAACAAAAAGAATGATGGCTTTTCGTATTTTATTTTAAAAAACATTTTTTGGAAATTTTATTAATTGTTTCTATCTTTTGAATTTCAATTCAAACAATCTAAGTACTTATTTGAACTACAATAATTTAAGATGATTTTACATATACAATTGGCAGATTCAGAGTATGTTAATTATGGATTTATTTTTTACGTATGCGTACAATCTTGAATACATGGACTTCTGAAATTTGTAGTTCAATGAATGGGTTTGAAAAGCAGAAACTAGTGTTTTGTTCTTGCCGTAAAATTTAAAGAAATAAAGTTTTTAAATGGTTTTCAAGAAAAACTAGTTAGGTACATTTGTCTACGAAATAACCAACATTTGTCAACCAATTTAAAGAGCATCTCCCGTGTGAGGTATAAACCAACAGTTAAAAGTGATCAAAACAGCAATTAGCATCAGCTCACCCTAAAAGAGCACTATGAACTACACAAGATAAAAGAATAGATGGCAGATAACACGCTTTGTGGAAGCCTCTTCTCATTTAACTTTGATCTGCAGTGTGCCAGGAATACTTCCTTCGTACATATTGCCATCAAAAGACCATGGGTACCACAAAAATGTATCTTCTGTGCATATCAAATTAAATACTCGCAGTTTATCAGACATCAGTTAAGATCTTGGATTCTGAGATTTGAATCAGGTGTTATCAGGACAGGGCCCGCCGGAGATTTGCTTATAGTTGCCTCGTTTATTTCTAGAATAGCAAACAACCATTGCAGCTAATAGTATCTTCTGAACTTTGTGGCAACAAGCAACATTGGCCTCAAAAACCATGAACAACCTTTCATGTCACCTCCAGTTGGTATACTCAATGCAGATAACTCGAATACCCAATTCATATAAAATATCAAATCACGTTCAAGCAGGGTAGTTGTTATGTTTCTACAGTGGTTACCTGCATGAGCTAGAATTTGAACTCCAATCATCTAGGAGGTTTTTCATCAACTTGCCAAACTTCTCTGATTGAGATGTAAGTCTAACAATGTTGGCATTGCCCCATTGAGAACATGGATCTGTCCACCACATCTTCTTGCCTGAGCACCAGGCTCCAGGAACAGCCTTGCCTCGTGAACGTTCCAGTATCATACTATCAATTTTATCAAGCACTGGATTACCCTGATGGAACTGCCGCGCAAAAGGCATTCCGCTGTTCATCATCGCATCAAAATCCGTCATGTTCAGAAAGCGGGGTTCCATATTTGGAGGTTTGTCCCACACCGTATACCTTAAGTCACTGTTCACTGTCATATTCTGAAAATTAGGAGCATTGCAAATTACAGAATGAAAATAACCTTCTAGAGACAATATTACATTTGTGAAATACAAGAGTAGCGTGCGCGACAGATTGTCCCAGCCAAGCACACAGTACTCTACGAAGGACCTACTCAGGATGACCCAAGGAGAACCTGTTGAATGACAGAAAGCAGCGTCAGAACTACACGAGTTTGAAGCAAGCATGCAGAAATTTAGGACGAGGGAGAATGCCTGTAAAGAACTTGAACGATTCAGGGGTGGCTCGATTTTGTGAAGCTTTAAAAAATGATTTTCTATTAGCAAGATAGATCCCTGCATCAACTATAATTGGTTGAACCCTCTGATTTCTGCAAGGACATTGTTTAGATGGTTAATAAAACAGATGATGCAACTTTGTGGGAAAAAGTAAGACATGTAGTCACGCTTACTCTTTCCATCCAAGATCACTGGTATGATCCACAAAACTAATATTTCTTGGCAAATTGGAGAAAACATAAACTAAATCTGCAAAAAAAAAAACAAAAAAAAAAAATCAGCTCTTGCTACCATTGGGTAGCGCATACAATTATTTACTTGAAAATAAACAGAAAAAGAAGATTGAAGACATTCATTCAAATTAGTATTGTACAAGATAGTTTACGTGGTGCAGCACATGAATTGTCTTTATGTCAAAAAAGGAAGTATTAATTCAAAGTGCAATAAACGTATATGGATCTGGAGAAAAATGATTGAATGCCCGTTAGCCTCTCTGGCACTGCTAAACCTTTGGTAACAAACGTTGAGGAAGCAGGTGATGAACCAATTTTAGTACTTGTTCATCAGAGGAGTTTTACATTCTTACAGCCACATAAGGTCGTAATAGATATGATCCTGAATGACAAACAATGTAAAACCTGTTCAGAAGAGAATAACCTTCTCAAATACTTCACGAAATGTATCTTCTATTACCAGATGTGCTACCCACTACTAAGAAAAACATAAGCTCGCTTTCATGTAAATATTTGACTAGTTGCTCAAGATGACTCAACTCTACATCGAGAATAAATCCTAGCGATAGAACACAATTACAAAAAGTTGCAATACGGAAATTGCAACAACCAACAGGAGAAACAATATTTTTTTATTAGTAATATCTACCTTATTACAGCCCAATACAAAAGCAAAACTCTACCATAGTGTTTTAGCTGTTGATAGAATTCTGATCTTGTTACTATGACACAACAGGCACATTAATGAGAAATTAAATAACTAATGCTACGCATTAATACATAGAGGGAAAAAAAATTAAAAGCCAATAAAAGCATTTAACCCTTTGGGATCAACAGAAAATAATACATTAAAGAGCTCAAGTTTGATAGCTACTTCAAGATTTTTGATAAGCAAAATGACAGTTAAGCATATATAATGTAACTTTTTTAAAAAATCAGATATTAACAGTCAGTGCTTTAAATTCCATTGGCACTTAGTCACTACATTAGGGCACGATGTGTTAAAGTACTTCAAAATAGCACACGAGTTTCTTAACAAACAGCTTAAGTATTTTGATTCCACCAGAAAATAAGGTCATTCCTAAATATATATAAAACTCATTATACTACAGTTCACGGCTCCTTGAACCATGTAAAGTGGGAAGAATAATGTTACTACTAAAAGTTTCATGTTGAATTTTAATAAAGTAAAGAATTTCATCGGATGAATTTTACCAAAGGTCTCTGTGTCTACTTTCCTTTTCTATCTTTTAAATTTAGCTGTTTTACTATGCTTCTGGCGTATTTTTCTTTTAAAATGAGTGTTCTTCCACTAATACAAAGCTTCAATGATTAGTCTTCTGAAATTTAGTAAAGAATAATATTCTGTAGCCATTTACAATCAATTTTGCAATTTAGCATTCAACAAGCATTGAAGTTTTCCAAGAAAAAATGGATACATGAATTTAAATCGTTTTAACATGTTTCAACTTGTCACGCATTGTGTAGAAATAATTTAATATAAATAAGAAAATTCATTAGTAAAACAATTAATGCAAATAACATAAAACCTTTTCACGAAACTTGATGAAGCATAGAAAAAGAGAAAATAACAAGGAAAGATTATCACCAATACCAAGCAACATACTTTCTAATCTTGAATTGATTTAATAATGTCATGAAGCAATTCAAGTATTTAACAACATTTATCCGGTTGACTCAAAAAACTTAACTACGATATGTGCTAGGCAAGTAGGCCATATAACACAATCAAATTGTTTACTTTTGGAGAAGGTAAAGAATCAAAAGGAAACAACCATCCAAGTTATAAGGGCATCTAGTTCGAGGTAAATTTGCAAAATTTTTAATTATTTTGCAACTAGTATTTGTCATTACCATGTTCAGTTATTTAACTAGTAACCTAGGTTACACAAGGAATCTAAATTACATGAGGTAGGAAGAATCTAGGTTGCTATCAAGAGAGGTGGCAAGCTTACAAACACCCCTCATAATATCATGAAATCATTTTCTTGCACATAACTTTCTCCCTTTCTCCCCTTTCTTTGCTAGTAAATATGGATTACAAAAATGTAAAAGTAAATTTTTAGAAAAATTGGGTAAAAATCATAATAATCTGTTTGTTGCATTGAACATGTTAATGCAGGATTTCAGTAATTTTGCAACAATATTAATAGAGTTACCAAACACTACAATATAAGATTACTGGTAACTTTGTTACTTGTAAGTTGTAACCTTTCTACACGGTAAATATGGATTATCATGCAGCATTACTTAGTAATACACTGGAAAAGCAACCTTAATTTACAAAACATGTATATGTGAAAATATTTTCACAAATGCAGTTCTAGCGTATACATAGCCATTAGCCACCTCTTAGAATTATATAAACTACGTGTCCTTGATTAATTCATAGCATTATATTGCATTGTCATCATACATGTAATACCCCAAGTTTAGTCCCACATTGGAAGTGGGAGATACGATAGCCTAGTATATAAGGCTTAGTGGGTTTGTTATTGTTAACTTGAGCTTAAGCATTTTAATAGATTGGGCCACGTTGCAAATTAGCTCACCAAGTTAATAAATAGTTTGCTTACTAAATGGATTGTAACAAATGGTATCAGAGCAAAAAACTTAGTTCTAAGCATAATGAGAGGCCAATAGGAAAGGGCTACCGAGGGTGGTGGAGCCGCCATTGAGTTGATCTCACATGCTGCTGACTAGGGGATGGTGAGCTTGATGAGGACGTCAAGTCTTAAGTAGGGGAGATTGTAATACCCCGAGTTTAGCCCCACATTAGAATGGGAGAAACGATAGCCTAGTATATAAGGTTTAGTGGGATTGCTGTTGTTAACTTGAGCTTAAACATTTTAATAGATTGGGCCACATTGCAAATCGGCTCACCGAGTTAATGAATAGTTTACTTACTAAGTGGATTGTAACAATACACCTGACCAACAATTCCATATATTCTTTTTTAATATTGGAATTTCAGATCAAGTGTAATCTAATTTGCAAAATAATAGAAGTATATAATTCTAATAAGCATAGTGAAGCACAATTACAGAGGGAGCAAGGAGAAAACCCTACTTTGCTAGATGATTGGAAGAGAGACAGGAGATGCCAAGATAATAATCAATTTTGAAAGTATTGATTTTTTGTATAATGCATAACAGATTGAAAATAAAAGGTATAGAGAAAGAAATATGGGAGTAAGGAGAGGAAATACTGTCACTAGCCTTCTCATCAACCGCTCCTAATCAAGCATTGTGTGATTCAAGTGAAGTAATTAGGTGCAGGAAAAAAGCATGAAAGGTCAAATAATTTTAGTTAAATATTTTTTATTTTTTCAAATTAGATATTATTTTTTCCCTAGATATTTCTGTTATTTTCTTTATGTCCCAAAGTTCCAATATGACATAGTTGAAATGGTTAAAATCTTAATTTTTTGAGAGACAAATACTCATACTATTAACTATGCTAAGAGGTATATTACATACCAGAAATATAAAAATATCACATTTGTAAAGATTATTCACATGTAGTTTTTATTTTCATATTATTTACACAAGAAAAGATAAAGAAATATGTATGCCACTTTGACATCAAATATATTCTGATATGTATCGTAGTTTGCTATTTCCAAAATCTATGCAGTGCATCTTGGTAAAATTATGAAAACACAATGAATTTCAACTGCATTATTTATCAGAATATTACAATGAGACAGTTGCGCTGAATTATGCCATCACTAATTTAGAATGACAGAGCTGTACTGAGTTTTATTATCTATATTTTCAAATGAGATTCTTTAGATAACTAAAGAACGAGACCAATCTCACTCAACAAAGATTCAAATCCTGCAATACATTGAATTTACTGGTAGAGGAGCAAGCATGCTAGAATCTAAAGTAAAGTTAAAACTTGAGGAAATAACAAATAAAAGTGTTGCATATTTCAGTTAAAATATAGCAAATTGTCATAAAGAAAATAGAAAAAAGTAGAAGGTTAGTTATGGAAGCCGAAGAACTGAATTGTGGCAATGGAATCTTCAACTTCAGAACATCATTCCAATCCAGCAAAAGAAGATCAGAGAAAAGAAGAAACAAAAATCATTGCAGCAAAATTACAGGTCAAAGAACAAGTACGTTGATAAAATCCAATCTCTCGGCGGAAAAGATTTAACTTCCTTCACTCTTCGCATCCCCCCTTTGTTGACTGATCCCTGTGATAATACTTGGCACTAGCTAGAAGACACTATTAGTTTCTCCCTAAACAAGTCCGCATTCTTGTTCATTCTAAGAAAACAAATGGACCTCAATTTTCCGGATGGAAGGCCTTTTGGAACTTGCATGTTACTCCCATGGTGAATATCTTCAGCTGAAAACTGCTGCACAAAAGCTTCCCACCTCCTCCCTTTTAACAAAATTTGGAATTGGCAGGGCCAGACCATGTATCTTCTATCAAATTTAAAGCTTTATGGTCAATTGGGTCTTGGATTTTTGAACAAAGAAATGTAGCTTCTCTTATCTTATTAGTTTTCTGGATTCTTTGGAAAGCTCAAAACTCCTTCGTGTTCAATGGAAAAAAACCCAAATGCTCTTGAAATAATAACGCTAGCTCTGCTGGATTTCAGTGCTGACTACATTGCCTAAAATATGAGGGAAATGATGCTCCAAATACAACTAGCTCGTGAACAATGAAATACTCCTCCCTTTGGCTAGCTAAAAATTGATGTGGATGGTGCGTGGGTCGCCAACTCCTATGATGGAGGCATATTGGCTACTTAGATGCAACCAGGCTGCAAGCTGGGTGGCAACTTTTGCTAAAAATTCTGTATCTTCTAAACTATTGCTTTGATAATTGGCCAACCGAACTATTCTGTATTTGGCCTTTGACTTAAGAGGCGTTTTGTAATATATGTACTAGTACTGTAAATAAAAAAGGAACATGTACGTCTATAAATGCAGCTTGCAGATCATATTTCATAACAACGGAGAATGAAAGAAAGAATTGTAGTTTTCCCAAATAAATGTATCTAAAGAAGTTGCAAGTGGATATTCAGAAACATTAACGACCACAAATTAATGGCATGTTGAAAAGAAAATCTATTGACATAGAGCAACGTCATTTGCAAGTAGGAGAGTTTCAAGAAAGTCCAAACTAAAAGTACCCATAAGAGATAAAATTCAATTTCAGTATCGTGGGATGGACAACATTGATTGTAACAGCATACCATAAATTCTAACAGCAACGTCATAGATTTGAATGCTTTATTACTGAAAAAAAGCTGCTTGAAAGTCCTGGCTGTCATTTAGATAACTACAGATAGAAAGTACATTGTTTCGTTCCGTTATAAATACAAGAAAGGCCTCGTGTCGGAAATAAGATCACGTACCATCTTGCGTCATAAGCGGATAGTCTGCGGCGCTTAAAGTCACGAACCAATCCCAGCCTCTGTCGAGCCGGAGCAGCATCGAGGCAGCCTGGAGCGTGGCGGCAAGGCCGGATGACCCCATCGGCGTCATGGCACTGGCCTTTCCGATCACATCCACATTCCCGAAGGCTCGTATCGCGGGGATCGACCCCCAGACCCTGACCGCCAGGTCGGCCCGCTCCGAGTCGGGCGCGTCCGCGGAGAGGTGGAGGAGGTAACGATTCCTGGGGTGGTAGACCGAGAGAAGAAGCCGGAGGACGCGACGCGAGTCGCCGCGGCCGCCGGAGATGTAATAGGCGAAGGCGGGCATGTGAGCGGGGCCGCGGCGGACCTCTGTGGGGGCGGGGCGGCTGGCGAGGAAGGCAGAGGACGCCGTTAAGCTGGAGATGGCTGAGAGGAGGAGGAGGACGGCGATGAAGGAGAAGGAGACGAAGGGAAAGAGCCATTTCGCCGCGGTCGTGCCCCAACTACGGCGGGCGCGGACTCCTGAAAGGATCGATGCCGGGGATCGGAGGGGCATCGGAGGAGCAGAGCTAGGGCTCCATTGCGAGTGCTAGTAGGGTTTGGGCGACGGCTAGTCGCATCAGGCGTGGCAGGCGTGGCAGGAGAAGAAAGAGGGCTAATTGGAAGACGGAGGAATTGGGGGAGAAATGGAGCGGCAGTTGTGGGAAATCGGCCTAGGGGGAACGCGCTTGATAATAATGTGCGAATTGTTATTATATTTTCGAAAGAGGCTTTCAGAAAATAAACATCTTATTTACTTAGAGAGAGAGGAGGAAGAAAATGATAAATTCTTATTCTTTTTCTCGTTTACTAGGATAATTGACATAAGAAAATTTTGCTTCTGAATTCACCCAAATTGGATGGATTGCTCGCTACAATACTATTCTTCCTTTGACACTGCTCGTCATCAACATTTACCTTTCTTGCTCGTCGCCGCCACTGTCTCTCCCACTTAGCGCTTGCCACTATCACTTGATGCTCGCCACTGCCACTGCCTTGCTTGCTCGCCGTTGTCGCCCACTTGCACGCTTGCTGCCTCTCCCGCTTGCCACCGCCATGGCCTCTCTCACTCGCCACCACCTCCCTCGCTCGCAGATGCCACCACCTCCCCACTTGCCACCGCCATGGCCTGCTCACCGCTGACTCATTTCTCTCCCTTCAGAGTTGTTTTCATGTGATTCATAATTCCTTCCTTTCTCAAATCATTCCCCTCTTTTTTTTTCTTTCCCTTTATATTTCTATCCCTCCCAGTAAACATAGTGAAGGGATGGAAATATATCATTCCCCTCTTTTTTTTTTCTTTCCCTTTATATTTCTATCCCTCCCAGTAAACATAGTGAAGGGATGGAAATATATAGTAAAAGATATAAAATATTGCTCTAACTTTATTTTACTCAACAAAACATGAATAATATACGATTTTCAGCCACTAGAATACTCAATCTACTGAGTGTAGACTACTTAAACTATGGTTGAACAAAATAATCGAGCTTCACAAATGAACATGCCACAAACTTGATAAAAAACAATAGTCTAGTTAGAAAGAAGTCGGAATCAAATGCTAAGGAGCTTGTCATATTAACTTGGCTAGTAGAAGTAGGTCGATGATAATAAAATTTTGTGAAAATAATATAAATTATTTTTTATACTAATTAATCATGAAGATGAAGGGGTTGAGAAATCAACTTTTACAGTTTCCGTGTTACATTTAGCAGTTCAAACTTTAAAAAATAAATAAAGTATAAAGTTCGAGTCATCTTTTTTTTTTTTTAATCGTTTTATACTTTCTCTCTTTTTTTTTTTAAGAAACCACAGTATTAGGTTTAACTCCACAGTAAGACACAGCTTATAAGAGTGCATTAAAAAAAGAAGAATTTAGAGTATTTCCATACGGTACATATTGAAAGAAACAAGCACTATCCATATCAATCATGCCTCCTTAAACTAACAAAGTTCATAAAAACCTTAAATACAGAATCTCTTCCAAATTTAATCTACTTTTGAAGGTTCATCAATCATAGCACCTAATCGAAGCAAAATATTCTTGTAGTATACATGAAAATTGAATACAAACTATGTGAACTGTTTACTCTCTTCAGAGCTACAAATTTTCCTTCCAAGAAATTAGCGAGAATGCTTGATCCCAAAAAATACAAGTTCCTTATCCTAAAATATTTGGCATATCTTAGGTAAGAAAGTTTGAAGCAGAAAAAAGCTCTAGCAAAATCAATATCCTATAGTCTAAAAAATAATAGTGCGGCGATAAGAGAAATCTAAGTGTACTAAGAGGTACAGGGGAAAACTCTGGGTACAAGAAACTTGTCGTAAAATCAAATGTACTAGTCATACATGCTCAACTGGTATTTTAGGATGCAACATATCCTTGTCAAGATGTAAGCCACATACACTTGGCTTTGCAAATCACCTAAGCCATGTAACTTTATTACCTCAATTACTGAATTGATAATTTTGCCAGTAGTCACCTCAATTAGATGTCTGAAAGGGGTGAAACGCCTCCTTAAGTTGAGACTCGAAGACTGAGAGTGCATCTGACCTCAGCGCCTTAAGAAATGATTTCTTCAAGTCAAGCATCGAGACTGTGCGCAAGAATCGAGTAGAAAATCGCTTCACCTCTGCACGACGTGATTGCTTTTTCGGCATGTTGCTCAAGAGTCCATATATCAACTCACAAAATGCTGGCAATAATTTCTTTAGTAACTTAGATTTCCCAATGGCGTCTTGATCTTTATCGCCTTTGCTAGTTGAAATACATGATTTAGTGATACAATCTATGATCTCTAGGCTTTCAATTCTTCGAAATTCTGATTCTGCGCTCCCACACTTCTCCAGAAGGAAGCCGAGGAGCAGAAGCCCAAGCCATGAATGCCTTCTGATAACGTCTTTGATGAATTGAGCTTTCAAACGAGACTTCTTACTATGCAAGTAGTCAGTCAATATCCTCTGAAATATCTCGACCACATCATCCAGGTCAGATTTGGAGAAATTCCGTGAATGAATGATTTTCAATAGCCAAAAAGTGGAGGATTGAGCAAAAGAAGAAACAGTTTTGTAGTGCGAACGTGATGCTGATTTCAGACTCTTCTCCAACAAGGCTTTAAGATTGTCGAGCTGAATGTCTTCACCTTTGGGATAGTCCTTCGCTTTAAATATTTTCTTCTGCAGAATCCCGCCAATCCGTTGTTTAAGTTGCTCACCACCCTCAGCTACATGAGAATTCACATATGCTTGAGCTAAGTAAGAGTACACCAGCAAGACTTGAGACTTGCCTGTTGCAAAAAAATAAACATTCATTATAGAAAAAACATATATTAAAAATGCATATTCAGTCAAGAATTTGTCTCTACAAGCCCTTCATAACTATGCAATCTCATGCAAGCCGTAATTAGCAAAGCATAGCTTGCCATCTCATGCACAAAACCAAAAAGAATCCTGACCATGCAATCAACAGCAGCAAATATCAACGCCATACCTGGATTCTTATGTAAATAGATCTCTACAAGTGAGAGAACCCGGAGCTTAAAAGGCATAAGCTGCGATTGAGCACCGCCACTCCCAGAAATTTTCCGATCCTTGAATATCCTTGATATATAAGAATCCATACGAAACATGGCATCATCATCCATGGCATCATCAGAATCATCAGAAGCTTCATCACTCTTGGCAGGTTGGTCAAGTGCATCAAGTCCATCCGCCTCCAAAAAATCATCATTGATCTTGGCAACTTCGCTATTATTTGTCTCATACCTAAGTAGTTCGTCAGAACCATCTGTGTGGCCATCACTATCTGCTACCTCATCAGTCTCAAACTCATCACTATCCTCAGCTTCTTCAATTCCAAGAAAGTCTTCATCATCTTCGTCATCTCCATAGACGCTTGCAGTTGAATGACGAGGACGCTTCAAATCCTTCTTCACAATGCGCAACATTTGAAGCAATCCAGCATCTGTAATATCATCACAGAATGACTTGAAAACCTGAAGAACAAAGACAGATATAGCAGAGTAGTTAAAGAAAGAACGACATCAAAAGATCAAATTACAGGGTATATGAAGCTTGGGTAAAATATTAGTAGAAGATGACAGAATTTATTGATCTCTAGGAATAACCACACCAACTATTAACAAATCGCACAAGAAAATATTATCCAATCTCCTTTGTATCAAATAAAAACATATGTTTAGCACAGCAGAATGCCTTGGAAAAATAAGCAAATAAAAGAAGTAATCAGATGAGACTGTAACACATCCATCAGCCAAATTGTCATGAGTTTCACTTGCCTGTTCAACAGAATAACACAACGGACCAGATGACTGTGGGAGAAGTGAAAGTAAATTGTCCACTAGCACATCCATCAACTCTGGTGCATTGTTGCCATCATCTTCTTCCTCATCTTCTGAAATGCAACCATCTGCAGCAGCAGGGAAAGCCTTCTTGCAACAAATGATTAGCTCCAGTGCAGCTTCAGAGAACTCTCCCGGATGGACAAGTACTTCCAATAGCAACTGGATCAATAGATAACGGAATGCGAACAACTTGTTTGCTTCCAGCCCGGTCCTAAGTCTTCTTTCCTGTAACAGACAGGATGCAGCAAACGTTACCAACAGATATTATGAAAGGAAAAGATGTGAATCCAGTAGGTAATCTATGAACAAATACTGCATTTGAACACCATACAAGAATGAGAACTCATCAAATTATAGAACAAGATACAAATAAAATTGATGTAGGTTGCACTGAGGAGAGGAAGATAAATCGAGCAGAGAGAAAATTAGAGGGTTAATTAGGGTTTCATTAACCAATCCACCTCTTTCACTGTGCTTAAACCTCAATTTATAGGTTTTGATATGAATCCTAAATGAAACATTAACCATGCATTTCAATAACTACCTGTTGGCAGTAAATAAAAGACAATCTTAATAATAAAATACCTAATAGTAATTACAACATCCCCCCTAATCCAAAAGAACTCACTCTGAGTTAAAACTGTGCTTGATTTGAGAACCCGTCAATTATAACGATACAACCAATCTTATAAGAATCTAGTGTCAAACGGTGTCACCAATTGTTGTCGTCATTGGACTTCCAAGATACTTACCAAATTACATAATTTTTAAATCCAATCATCGTTAAATCAGATTTAAGCATTCCACAGAACAAGATAGCCCTAAGAAGTTCCTTGTGGCATTATAACAATTTGTATTGATTAACTCTTGAACTGTAAGTAATAATGATACCACAATCAAATGAAGTAATGATATTTGGTAGGAGCAGAAAATGACAATGCACTACGTTAAGTGCTAGTATATCAGTTATGTTCTCATATTCATCATTGTTAGATGGTTCACCTAGATGGTGAACATCTTGTCCATCCTCAATTTACCCGAGGTTCAATATTAAATTGATCTATATTCAAATTGCAAAAAGAGCATCATGAGAATGTGTCATTGATTATGACAATGAAAGCACTCAATATTGGAATTGGTCACATGGGAGCTACAATTATCCTTAGTCCTTATCTCCTGGTATTTTGGCCAACGTATCAAGATATGGCCCCACTCATTAGATGATTGAATCAAGGTAGTAGTAGTAGTAGTGACTTTGTTGTGCATAAGATCACTATAGAAGCTCTTCTCTTTAGCCCCATGAGTGACTTGATGAAGCTTAACAAGTCCCATATTGTGGGGTCATTTTCGTTACATTGAGAATGTATTATGACCGTTTCAAATCCACCTTAAATTAATAAGGCTTTTTGTTCAATGGGTTCTGGCTTCCAATGAACGCAAGCATTCATTGTTAATTACCCCTAAGAGTAGGGAACCTTCGATTAAGAGATCTACACTACGCAACGAGATAAGAGAAAGAAATTGGATAATATCATTTATAAACGTAACGAAATACAAAATTGGACATGGTAGTTAAACGGTGAGAGAACGGGCTTCTTTCATCAATTTGAATATCATGTGCTCATCGGACATTCGGCTTTGAAGCACCTTCTTGAATGATATCCGGTCTAGGCAACCCGATGTAATATTGAGGAGCTACGCCCCGATGGTAAACATCGACGTACGCATCTCCCAAACAATATTCCACCGTAATTGTGTTTAGACGTATCGGACATTTGGTTTGGAGGATCATCCAGCCTTACGACGTATTGGATAATTTGATTTGGAAATTTGTCCAGCCTTGTGGCGTGATGGATAATTTGATTTGGAATTTATCCGGCCTCGCGGCGTGATGGATAATTTGATTTGGATTTTATCCGGCCTCGCGGCGTGGTGGATAATTTGATTTGGATTTTATCCGGCCTTGCGGCGTGGTGGATGATTTAATTTGGATTTTATCCGGCCTTGTGGCGTGATGGATAATTTAATTTTGAAATTTATCCGGCCTCGCGGCGTGATGGATAATTTAATTTTGAAATTTATCCGGCCTCGCGGCGTGATGGATAATTTAATTTTGAAATTTATCCGGCCTCGCGGCGTGATGGATAATTTAATTTTGAAATTTATCCGGCCTCGCGGCGTGATGGATAATTTAATTTTGAAATTTATCCGGCCTTGCGTCGTGACGTCGTGTCGAGAAGCCACGCCCCGACTTTAGACACCGACGTGCGCACTTTCCGATGGTCCGGCCGTGGGTCGACAGGATTTATTACGCGAGTTTGCAACCACGCCATACAGGATTTGATAAGTCAAATTTGCTTGACTGAATTTTGATCCCATGACTTGGCTGATGAGCCAGGCTAAATATCTGGATCAGGTTCGGGTCTGAATCCGGTTGATTCCAGAATTGCCGGGTTGGATGATCCGAACTCGGCAGAATTCCCCAAACCCGCATTGAAAATCGGCTGAAGCAATCCAACCTCGATTTTGTGCCCCTTTTCGTTTGTTTGTTTGCTTTGAGACAGCGGCAATTTCGAACGTTGGAGCAGCATTCCACGTGATGTTACGCCACGTTTCGTCATTACGTGACCTTCAGTGGTTTTACGGTCATTGAGGAGGATGGTCGCGGACGACTGATCGTTGGGCTCCGGCGAAGGCAGATTATTCGTAGCATCAGTTCTCGGGGGAAACCCTGGAGATTCGACGAGGGTTCGTGTCGCGAGGATGGAGCTTCATCGTCAGCGCAGATCGAGTTAGATCCGGCGGCAGCAAGGTTTTCTCTTACCATTTGAGAAGGTAATACATCTTTCGCATGATGATTCCTTTCGTTTTCATGAACAAACTTTGGTTCTTTGCTGGGTTTCGACGGAGTTCCTTCCGAAAATTTTTGAGTTTCGTCTTTTTTTTGTAGTTGTTTTTTTTGTTTGACGGAGTTCTTCTTGAATCGGTTATCCTTTTAGATTCGTAATCCCTGGTGGATAGGTTTTAAGGTAACGGTGTCTCCTTTAGGGTATCTTTCCTTTAGAAGATCTTCCCTCTTTTAGGGCACCTTATTCCTCCCCTCTTTTCCCCGAAGCTAGAAGACGCCCAGTAACTCATACCGTCCTGATTCCAAACGTAACCTCTTTTGTTTTCTTCTCGTGTTTTTCCTGGCTTCCCATCTCTCACGCCTTCTATTTTGCCAGAACATTTTCATCGCCTAGAGGAGGTAAATGTGAGCATAGCGTGTATGTGCAACTGTCGTATCCTCGTCAGTGCGCTATGCGTTTCTGTGTTCTTCATTGATCCCTTCACGACTTGCACCTTTCTGACGGATCCGATCATGCACCCGCTGTCCCACCATACCTTTTTTGCTCTCTTCTTTTCTTCCCCCTTTTTTCCCTTTTTTTTTGTTTTAGGAAACTCCCCGCGTTCCCTCGATTTCCCCGGTGTTTATGTCTTTTACCGTCTCCACAGATTCTAGTTTCTCTGTATTCTCTCCTCTCCATTATTTCTGCATCTTCTCCTACTCGCCTTTTGCACTACTTCTTCCCCTTCCTCTTAGAGCATGTAGTATGCTTGAGAGATGAAAGAGAAATAGTGTGTGTGTATTCTTTGTGATGCCAGGTCGCTTAATGCGACCATGAAGCCTACAAAACCCAATCAGAAAAGATCCCCCTTTTTTCTTACCTTCTTCCGCTGCAGCGTTCTCCTCCTTGTCTTGCTCCTTCTGATGCCCCCTTTCTAGCCGAGTGCCTCCCTTTTATAAGCCACAGCTCAATAAGTTGCCTCCCTTCTCTTCCTAGTTGTCTTTTGTCTTATTTCACTCATCCATCGACTGGCCCAACCCCTTTTTCATCTTCCTTCTTGGTCGGCCCTCTTTTCCTCATTTGCTGATTATTTCCCTTTCTTATGCTTCCCTGTCCTGTGCGGTCGCCCCTCTGAAATACTTCCCTTGCTGTAATCACTTGGCGGGAGCTTTCTCTGTCTCTTTTTTTGTCGCTAGTGGTACATGCCAAGCTTTCTTTTCTTTCACTTCCTGATTTCGTTCATAGTCAAATAGATTTTGACTTCTCCTTGCTATGTATGTACGCTTAGCGTTTTTAGTCTATGACCAATACCTTTGCCTAGCCTGGTACAGGTGGATATATATACAAGCTGTATGTTATTTTAGGAGTCTTCCCTTCCGTTGGTTAATGGGCGGATTAGAACAAATTGGGCTGAATTAGGCGGGTCTGATTTGGGCTAGGGATGTGGTTTACTGTTAATGAACAATAATAATGGACTTAGGCATCATTTGACTGGAGCTGTAGCAATTATGAATTTCCAGATTTTATATCCAGGTTGACCCAAGTTAGTGTCTTTTGCTTTCTGGAGTCAACCTTATCTCAATCCAAAGCTGAGATGAACCGCAACCTAACCTGACCGCAAATCACCTCCTAACAACTCTAGTTCTCCCCAGAATTCCAGCACTAAGTCTCCAATTAGTCCGTCATTCTTCCAAAGGTCATTAAAATCTATTATCAGAATTCATAGAACCGAGGAGAGCCAACGGCTAAAAGCCTACAATTGCCCTGGGTCAACCAGGGAGTATTATAGGAATTTAGCGCATCTTTGATGTGCCTGTTGGAGTCAAAAATCAATTCCAGTCATGTTCTTTGCTTTCTTGTTATCCATTGTTTAACGTATAAGTTGCCTTGCAAACTTTTGGCCAATAAATTTCGTCTTTGTGACTAGCAGTTTTGCAATAAGCGACGTCGAGTACTACCAAATTGAAATACCTCCCAATGATGGTCTCGTATCAGTACAAGTTGCTGAAAATAAAATAACTGATATTGCTGGAAACCTGAACCTGCCATCCGACATTTTACAATTGGAGCATTGTAAGGCTTTCTATTTTCTCATATCCAATAATTCTTACAATTGGCCTAAAGTGGATTTAAGATTGAATCTTGTCTCTTTATATGGCAGATTCCATACCAACAATATCATCAATCGTTTCTAAAACTTCTACTGCTGCACTTGCAATAACTTCAACGATTGCAGCACTGCTTACTGTTTCAACTTCGAGCCTGATATCTTCTGGAGCAATTCCTGAACAGTATCCTGTTTCTGATCCATCAAGCCATCTTGTGGTACAGTACTTAAGTTGTGGAGCTTTCAATTTACTACACAATGCAGTTTCTGTTTCATCTCATATCATATCAACTTACAAATTTAAGATGCACCATAACTATTGATTCCATAATCTTTCCCTTGTTCCATTGATTTTTCTTTTTCCTATCTTAGAACAATGATGAAAACTGTTTTCAATGGTCAAATAGATAGTGACAGAGTCATGTTTACGCTTTATCTTGTATTATTGATACCTTAGGCGAGTCTGATTTGGGCTAAGGATGTGGTAAGAATGTGTAGTTCAACACATATATCCTTGTGATAAGTTCAGATGTCTCATTTGAATTCATTCACTTAGAATCTCAATAGAATCCTTCAATCTTCAAGTGTTCAGGCAATCTAATGGATTGCACAACCCTCTGGAGTACCCCCACTGATTTGCTCTTGAAACAAGGACTTGCTAGTCCCTTATGATGCTCCGCTGCCCAAACACACAGAATCTAGTATAAGTCACTCTCTTAGGACAGCACCGTTGGGATATCCCATGTTTTTAGTTCAATACAAGATAGGTGTTGAAAGTTTTAGCTTTAACACCATTGGGAATGCCAAAGGTTTCAATTGCCTTAAGCGCTTATTACTACATGTTAATCATCTAATGGGGGCTCACTTAGTGGGCCTCTCTTTCTACAAGACACCAATATGATGTAGCATTGAGGATCTTAATGTCTTCACTCTTGAAGTATCACATTATCCCTTGTTGGATTAGCTATTAAGGGATCACCCAAAGGGTAACTTATGCCATTTCTTCATGACATCTTTAAATTGAGTAGGTTTTTATTGGCGCCATCCTTCGTAAGACATGAAGTTGCCCACTTTAATCTTCAAGGAATTAGGACTAATATTAGCTTTCCCAAATCTGAACACCCAATCCTTCCTTGAGACCAATGGCAAGGTTTAAGGTACCTATCTATACCAAGGTTGTCAGGATCGAGATCCTACCTAGGAACGATAAAGGCTTTATAGGATCGGAACGTAGAATCGGATCGTAAGATCCTACCAATCACTTAAAATATATAATTTTTTAAAATATATTTATCTAATTAGACTTAAGAGTAAAAGAAATATTTTAATAAGTAATAAATAATAAAAAAGTAAATAAATATATATATCTAGTATTATATATATATATATATAATATAATATATACTATTATTCAGATATATTAATTATATAGTATACAATAATGAAATTGAATATTTGTGCAGTGATGATGATGGAGATAAGTTAATAGAAGACGAATATAATAAAGGTGTACAATAAAACTACAAACAATAAAGACATGCAGTGAAATGAAGACAATAAATAAAACCATGAACATTGATGAAGATAAAGATATACATTATAATGACAATAATAAATATTATAAAGTTTATTCTAATAAATAATTAAAGTAGACAAATGTAGTTGTAGATGATAATGAGCTTAAGTTAATGAATATTGGTCAAAAAAGAGAAAAATAATGACAATTAAAGATGAAAAATTACATCACATCAATTAAAAGCTTTTAACATAATAGATTATTGATTTTTAGTGTAATATGAACTTATTTTACCTATTAACTTATGATCGAGCAGGATCGATGGGATCGTAAGATTCTACCCGATCCTAAGACCCAGATTATGGGATCGTAAGATTCTATCATATTTCAGATCCTACATTGGTTCCGGAACGATTTGCTTAATTTGGGTCGTAGGATCGGAAGATCCTAAGACCCGGAACGCATTTTTGACTATCAAGATCTATACCAAGAAGGATCACTACTACATCCAGATCTGACATGTTACTAGTGCATGGACCATGTGTATACTATATTATTATGTACTATTTCTATATTTAACCTTCAATATATATATTTCAATCTGAATCCAATGAAATATTAACCACATTTTTAAATAAATGTCAACCATGAAAATCAAATACCAAATATTATTTACATAAAATAATTATATTCCATGCAAATGTGCACACACACGAGAGAGAGAGAGAGAGAGAGAGAGAGAGATGATATTCGCATTCACACATACATACATAAACACAAACATATATCCCATCCATATATACATATGTAAAACAGAAATTACAATGTTTTAAGCATATATGTTCAAAGAAAAATTAACAATGTGTGTGAAAGAGAAAGCATGGATTCAAAACAGATTTAAGACGTATGGAAATTCATTGCATAAGTCAAATATCTTGATCAAACACTTAAGTCTGGCAATGTCAATCATATGCATTATGGGTAACATCACTGTAAACAACATTATATAAGTCTTGTCAGGTATTTGTATTTTTTTTCATTATGTTTTGTTTAATCAAAAGATCAATTAATTCAAGATCTCAAAATCCAGGTCTATAATTTAACATTAACAAGTAAAAAAAAAATTCAACCCTAGCACCCCACATCAAATCTTATATTCAATAATAACATACAAAGTAAGCAAGTACCTCTTGAAAAAGTCTAGATTCCACTGTTCGCAGCTTCCTGAATGCCCTCTCATCTTCGTTAGTCAAGGTCCTATAAAGAGAAACTGAAGGAATGTTGTACAAAGTGTTCAAGAAACACGTGAAGTATGACCCGAGATCTTTAAATTCAATGCCACTTGATAGATGTGCACTTTCTCCTCTCTGAGCATCTTCTAATAATGATTGAAGCTGCTCTATGCACATCCTGCATAGAGAACTAGATATAGCAGCTTTTGGCCATTTGAACTTCTCTTGCAACTCAAAGGAAGTAACTTCAGTTCCTAGAGAGGCAGAGAACAAGCCCTGTACTGCAAGAAATTTTACGATTTCTGTCTGCATTCTGAAATTTTCTTCCAAGTGTTTCACAATTTGTGTCTGTGGACAAGACTTCGCATCAGATACCAGTTTTAAATTTTTTAGAACACGAGGCATGGTATCTATAACCCAGTTCTTCAGGGAGTCTATATTCCCAGAAGCTGAAGTTTCTTTATCCTCTGAAGAGCCTAAATCTGAATTTTCATCTGTGGTTTGGCTTTGATCAGATGGCTCATCAGTAATAGCTCCCTCATCCAAAAATAAGCTCATCAAATTTTGTACAAACAGCAAACATCCTGGAACAGTATTAAATTTAGAAACCAAATCTTTCACTGTTTGTGTCTTAGTCATACTATCAAATCGCCCGTTGCTGTGTCTCTGCAAGGAAGTAATAACTGAGACTAGTCGATCATTATCATCTCCAACCAATTCTATTAATTCCTTCATAAAATGCTGAGTAGCACTGTACAACCAGGAATCTTTGTTCGAGAGTATATCCAGTAGGCAGTTGACAAGTTTGTTAGATAAAACAACTTTGATGCAGGATGTAGGCAACTTTGGGAGAATAAGAAGCAAAATACGAAATGCCAAAAGTTTTCTATCGTGAGATGACTGAAGAAGTGTCTCTTCAATTACAACTTCATGAAAACATTGAATGTTCCTGAAAACATCCTCAAAAGAGCTGCCTTTTTTATTCCTCCTCTGCTTCTTACCAGTTGCTGACTGTACAGCAACATCTACAGGATTTGTAGTCATTTCTGACGTGAGCAAGCTTACAATTACTGGCCAAAGACTATGCACACGGGGTAGGCAGAAGGTTGATTCCTGAATTAAAGATTCGATTAAGAAATGAAGCACAACAGATATATAAAACAGCTAATCCATTACCGACAAAACAATTAAAACAATCTTCAGGTTCAATATAGAGTACAAGCTAAATTTTCCTAATTTTCATATGGATAGAGAAGCCAAGGGGGTCATAATTTCTTCCATCAAATGTCCGTACATATATTAAATTAACTTGTTAAAACAATAATCCAAAAATGTCTTTAACAATTTAAAAAGTTTTTATCTTTCTAATAAAACAAATTAAGAGGCATGTGCCTAAGTAATTACAAAATGGTATTTTGTATTGTAAATCCCATGCTTAAGCCTAGATAGAAAGTGGGAAAGAGAATTATAATTATATACAAGGTCTTATGGGCTTCCTACCACTAACATAGGCTCAAGTATTTTCAAGGGGTCAACTAAATTAATGAGTTTGTTTTCTCATTAGATAGTGATGTAGATAAATTTTGAAAACCAAGTATATTGAACTTGGAGTTGAATTGGTGGCTTTGATCAAAGGTTAATCTAATCTCTAGCCGCTCTCTTCCTTTGTGATCCAAAGTTTTCCCACACAAGCCCAAAATTATATTTGAGCCTCCTCTTTTTGATGCTTAAGTTAAACATTATGGGCCAAATGAATATTGTGTAAAGTTTGGAAGTTCTCTAAAGAGCTTACCTTTTCCTCACCTGAGGGAGTATTTGTACTTGTTATTATGTGATTAGATTTGTCCATTGATGACAGGCGTAGTGAATATGGATAAGGCTTTTACTAATTAAAATTATGGTAATCGCAATGTTAGATGCCAATTGGTCCTTAAGGAGCATTAGGAGCCTCGTTTTGTGTACCCTATTAGAAGCGCTTTAAAGAGAGTGGTCACTAAGTAGTGTTACTCAGATGGTTCCCAAGTGCGCCAAGAAAATGGGTGTGAATAGCTCTACCTTCATGTGCTCGAGGGATTTGAGCAAGGGAATACTGAGGACTGACCACTTGGAGTAGTTCCTAGGTGACCCAAATTGTGGATAACTGTCTGCTTTGTTTGCTTAGGGGCACTTGAGTATCTTGAGCATGTCAATGAAGCACTAATTATGCAGGCAAGGAGTCCCAAGTGATTTAAGATAAACACGCTAAGACTTGTGTTAGATTAGTCCTTGTTGAATGTTTTAGACTTCAAACAGCCTCAAAACCCAACATAAATTACCCATAGTAGGTAGGTCATAACAAAATAGTATTATAGCAAATTCAATACTTAGCATGATGAAGATCTAGTAAGAAAAGAATTTCATGAATGGTGAAGTCTCACATTAAGCTAACTAGGGATGATTTTGAGTTATGAATTAGACTTTGAGCTTGACGAGGACATAAAAACTCAGCTAATAAAGATTACAACACCTTGATTTAGTCCCATATGGATAATTGAAAGAGAATTATAGTGAAATGTGAGTTATAAAGAGCTTACTTTCACTAAACACCAAGTTACTGGATCAATTTTCTCATTAAGTGGGTCACAAGAATAGGATGGATACACCAAATAATATGTAGATAGCAAGTTAGGAATGTAACCTTAAAACAATTGGCAAGATATAACAAATGTGCTCGACTAAAAAAGTTCTCTGCACTAAATGGGTGAGAGAGCAGCTTGCCAATCACTTCCACATCAACTTGAGTTTTCTCTTGCAGCTTCAAAGCTAAGTATAGAGCATCTGGATTTCCCCCTTCAGCAGCTGTTTCAAAGAATTCTTGTACACCAGGGGCTTTTAATAGTTCAGCCAAAAGAGCTTCTGAGGATAACTGCAATCGTAGCACAAGACATATCAGCTCCAAATGAATTTTAAATCGGCAACAGAAAAAAATATTGTAAGAAAATAATGAGAAGTTGGAAACTAGGAGCATTTTCTTGCTAGAATAATGTCCAACAACAATAACTATATGCATAAGCATACTAACTTTTTGTATGATGAGATACAGATTAGCATACAAACTATTCGTATGATGAGTTGTCGCCTTTTTTATATGAAGCAATTCTGTTCAATGGCTCAATTTTCTAAGTGGTACAAGAAAATATAAAAAAGACTTGGCCACAAGTTAATGTAGAAATACTATTAAAAAGTGGTTCATATTAAAATTTCATTCAGTAATAACATGAACTTAGTAATGTGAACATCAGCATAAAGTTTGTCAACCATAACCAAAAGCCAGTGTAATTATATATATACATATAATACATATACCAATAATTACTATATGCTAGTATGCATTGGTCAGTTCTAGTTCGACAATGAACTAGTACATTAGACCAAAATTTAAAGCCATGGTTGTAATATTAATTTATTTATTCAGATGAATGGTAAATTTTCAGGTACTTCGGTTTTCAGATTATGAATTAGTTGACATTCTTTTCAAATGATATAAATTAAAGTGAGAAATATACACAAATAACGTAAGATTAAGTAAAACATCTCCTTTTATATAACCACAAAACTATAATCAATATACAGTAAAATTTTGGTAGGGATAACATCAATACAGCAATATTATTAAATGACGACTAAATAGTTCATCAGCAAGAGCAAACATGTTTATAAATTTATGCAAGCAGAGGAAATCAAAAGCCATGCCATGTTAGCATCATCTCACCATGTAAGTATGGCCAAAGAAAAGTTTGATTAGGTGGGTTAGATATCATAAGCTAATGGAGAGGGACAAAAAAAGGGAAGAAACTCAGACCTTTTTGCACTGCCATGGGCAATCAATTGAACTTTCAGGCTCCAATGGCAATTGAGTATAGAGAGTGAAGGAAAGAAAGTGATATTATGCGATTAACAACTGTATACAATTATTACACTTTAGACCATAGCCGTTAAATAGTAAAAAAATGTTGCAGAGAAAGAACAGCTCGTCATTTAATGGGAAATCCAGCGCAAGCAAACCTAACAACAACATCCACATTTCACATTTATATAATAATTTTCAGAGAGAAGGATAATACCTTATCAGCCACATCCCAAATCACAGACACTGCTGGTTCACTTAAGTATCGCTTTTTCCCAGCTAGAGAAATGACATGGCTGGTAAAAACCTTAACCAGTGACTTATCAATATTTGTATTCCAATCTGTTACAATTCTCCTTGATTTAGCAAGGGAACCATAAGCAAAGAGACGCCCCAGAAGATGATCTTTAGCATCCTATTGCATCATTTGAAAAATTAAAACTACTATCAAGACTGAAGGAAGTTATCATCTTAAAAAAAAGTTCCAGAAAGTACCTGACCCTTCATTGAGGAAGAAACTTCTAATAAATCATTAATCAATTTCATTACTGAATTCAATTTGATACTTGGTATATGGCCAACCACTGCTGCTAGCCCCAGTGCAAATCCTTGTCTTGCACACTGTGAAATGAGAACATAAATGGTCAAGGAAAATGAAGAAAGAAACAAAACAAATGAAGAACATAGACCAAACAACAATTTTCCTTCAGTAATTCTCACAAATAGGGTTCCAAAATCTTGCTATCAAACACAAACCTATGTTCAAGATCTGTGCAGTACGAACAATTGTGGCTTCCATATACATCAAGCTGTATCAAGTTGATTTGGACCCAGTCCCACCCTTTCATTTTATCCACCAAACTTTTTTTATGTCAAAATATAACAAGTATATATACTTGCATCAATCCAAATGAAAATGAAACTAGTTGTAAAAATATTTGAATAATAGTTAATAATAAGGTTTAAAGAATCAAAGCTTGGCTTCATACTTGGTCTTAAGAAAGAATATAAATATTTGAATATCTTAGCTTTTTAGCAGTACTCATAGCAAGAATAAAATGGAAGACATAGAAATATGGTACATGGGATGACTTAAATTATAGCAAGTAAACCCCACATTGAAACTAATCCTAATGCATATAAAATGATGGACTTGTGCCCATATTTGAGAAACCAGTAATGAAGCATCTATATTTTCTTGGATTTATGATGAATTATAGCATCACATTCGATGAGGAGGCTAAGTCTTTGGTGTTTTGAGTTCCCTTCTTAATATCATATATAGACTGTGCTAGAATCGTGTGCCAACTAGAAAGCTTTTTTCCTCTTTGCTTGCTACTGCGAGCACTAAGAATGAAGCTGTGAATCCTAGTATTATGAATCATAAACTAGATCAAAACAATAGAGTCACTTGCTAGTGCTTCAAGCTAACCTATAAAACTTAATATATTTATATCTCAAAAATAAGGAACTACAACCACATAATCTAGCCCCAGATATGATGAAACAAGCCAAAATGTCCAATCAGTACTCACATCTATAGGCTTCACCATGAACCAAATAAATATTTCAATTAGTTACACATAATCATTAAACAAAATTAAATTCCTGTGCATTGAAACAAGGACATAAGTAGGACCATACTATGTCGAACGTCCGACCTTTCTCTTTCCCCTCCGATGAGCTCCGGCTACGTCGAACGTCCTTCTCTCCGAGCTCTTCGCGCGTGTCCGGTGGTGTGGGTGGGTGGTTCGGATCGCGTTGACCTCCCGCCCCCTTTCCTGCATCTTCACTGCGTCCGGCGATGAAGCTGCAGGTGACTTGCTCAGACCGCCTCGGAAGGCGCTACTACATCCATATCATGGACTAGAAGGATCCGGCGATTTCGCTGAGGTACTTTCTTGTTGTTACCGGCACCCTTCTGTGCCTCCGTCCCGATCGATCGCTTCTGTTCTAGCGACGTCTCCCCTTTCTTTCCTCTCCGTTCACATGCATGCGTGGCCGATTGATGCGTTGCATTTACATTATATTTTTACATGTATTCTATATGATATTTTGGACTTATTTTATAATTTTATACTGATTTTTAATGTTTTTACTTCACTTGGTATAGAATATTCACTTTTCTTAGTTTTTATGAAAATGCATATAAAATGGCATGAAAATAAAGGATTTTACGAGTTTTAAAGACATAGCATAATTCTCGATGAAATTATGAGATCGCAAGTCAAATTTGGAGCGAAAACAGTGTCAGACGCGACATTCACGGCCTTGGCCGTGAGTTTTTCGGGTGGCCGTGAGTTTCACGTGCAAAGAGGTGAAATCACGGCTAAGTAAAAAAGTTCATAGAAACTTTCATGGGTGAGACCATGAATCCTTCATGGGTCATGAATATTTTTGTGCATAGAGGTCTTTATTCACAGAAACTTTCACGGCCACAGCCGTAAACAGTTTACGGGCCATGAATATTTCTGCTTCTTCGTATTTTTCACTCGATTCAACCCGAATCGAGTTAGAATTGAACCAAACTCTCCAGAATTCTTCCTTGAAGGGTTGCGAATTGATTAAACTATAAAAGGAAGAATTTTTGGAGGCATAGGAGACTTTTTTGGGCAAACATGATCAGAGGCAACGGCTAGGGCGAAACCCGATTTTTGGGCGAAATTCCGGCCAGAATTCATGAAAAGGGAAGAATTAGGCACTGCATCTTCATCTCCAGATCGAGGGGAAGTTTTTCTAATTACTTGTTTAGTGATTTTCTTGTATTTCATTAAGATTCAATGCAAGTTTCATCAATGAACATGCTATTTTCTTTGAACATAAGTGAGTAAACTTATTCTTGGGATTAGGGATGTAGCCCACTGACGATTATGAATTAAATTTTATATTTTTATTCTTTGTCATGATTATTATAGCATTGATTTGATTATAATTGAGTTATTTACATGATTTACTCTAGCCAAATATATTTGCGTTTTAGATGTTGTGAGAAGGACCGGGAGGTGAATCGCAACGTCAGAACTATTCTTTTCAAACCTATGAATCCAATCACGGGAGTAGTTTGGATTCGTTTGAAGGATTCCATAGTTTTTCATAGAACTTAATGGGCCTATTTGCGTTAATTATCACGAGAGTAGGGAGTTAGCGTAGCTAGGTACCGGATTACGCTTCGGGAGGATGTAATATATAATTTAGGAAAAATTCCTTTTCATAGCTATAATTATTCTGTTCAAAGATTTATTTTCATCAAAATTCATAATCGTCAGTGTGGTGAAACCCTGAGCCCCAACCTTCTAAAACCTAATTTTTTACCCCAAAACGCTACCTCTGTTACTTTCATACTTAGAGCTCATGCAAAATCATAATTTGATTCGCCTAGATATAAACGAGTTGTGTAATCGGTACTTGACCATCAGATCCTCGTTGGGAATGATATCTTATTTTATTACTTCAATAAATTCATGTACTTGCAGACATATCAAGTTTTTGATGCCGTTATTGGGGATCAGGCCAGCCAATATCGATTTGATTGATAACTTTATAGACTAGGCATTTTTCTTTTGAATTTAGCATTTCTTAGTTTTTCTTTTATAGTTATTTTCTATTATTTTAGTTTTATTTTATTGATTAACATGTTGTATGCCCAGAGCCTTAAAGATAGGTACTCTATTTCCTGAACATCCAGAGATTGAACGCACCTTCCGCCTTCGAAGAAAATTATAGTTTCAGATTAAAAAGGTTGCAGAAGAAGGCATGATGGTGAACAATCAGTCACTAAAGGATTTTGCAGTACCTAACATACAGGGTTTTAATTCTAGCATTATTCGACCTAATGTGGAGGCGAACAACTTCGAGCTTAAACCAGCATTGATGACTATGGTTCAGCAGAACCAGTTTGGGGGTTCCCCAACACAGGATCCTAATCTTTATCTTGCTCTTTTTTTAGAGTATTGTGACACCATTAAGGTAAACGATGTATCTTCTGATGCAATAAGACTAAAAGTGTTTTCATTTTTTCTCTGGGATCACGCATGGGCTTAGTTATATTCTCTTACCACTGGATCGATTACTACATGGGACGAGCATTCACGTCCTTTTCTGACCAAATACTTTCCACCAAGCAAGACAGTTCACCTGAGGAATATGATAACTTGCTTTGGACAAAGATAAGGAGAATCACTCTATTACGCAAGGAATCGTTTCAAGGAACTCCAGCGCATGTGTCCTCATCATGGGCTTGAGAAGTGGGTCTTAATCTATATCTTCTATAATGGATTGGACTACAGCACAAAGCTCATGGTGGATGCTGCTGCTGGGGGAGTTATCATGAGCAAGAATGTGGAAGATGCAATAACCTTGCTTGAAGACATGACCATAAATCATAATCATTAGTCCAATGAGCAGGGTATTACATCGACAGGAGTTAGTAAGTATAGTAGTGATTCCTTGACATCTTTAGATGCAAAGGTTGATTCTTTGGCTAAAAAATTGGATTCTTTTACTTTTCCTTCAGTTGTAATTAATTCTGTTTCTTGTGAGGTCTATGGTGTTTCAGGTCATACTTCTACTGATTATTAGTTTTTAGCCTCACCACAGGATGACTCAGGAGCATGTTAATGCTTTAGGCAACTATAACCAAAGGCAAGTGAACAACCCTTTTTCAGCTACATATAATCTAGGCTGGAGGAACCACCCCAATTTGTCATACAAGAGTAATCAAGGGCAAATTCATCAGTAGTTCAATCAGCAGAATAATAAGCCACCACTAGGTTTTCAGTTCATGCAGTTCAATCAGCCTCAGAAGTCCAATTTGGAGTCCCTTTTAGAAGGTTTTGTTGTTGCTCAGAAAAAGCACAATGAAGATGTCTCTGATGCTATTAAACATCTAACATCTCATGTGGACACTTTGGCAACCCACAACAAGATGCTAGAGAGCCAAATATCTTAGTAGGCAAGTACCTCTAATAGGCATACAGGTAAGCTTCCAGGCCAACCAGAGATGAATCCCAGGGAGCATTGTAACGCCATCATCATTGTGAATGGTGAATATATTAATGAACCTGGGATTCCTAATAAAGAACCTACACCTGAAATTTGGGAAAAGAAGCCTGAAGAAACTTCACCTGAAAAAGAGATGTCAATGGAGAAGGAGAGGGAGGAAGTCTATGTAGGTCCGCCTTCATATGTTCCATCCATTCTTTACCCTCAGAGGCTAGTAAAAGCAGAATTGGAGAAGTATGACATTGCAACATTGGGGGTAAGAAGCAGCGAGGTAAATCAACCCAACGTGATCAAGAGGGTAAAAGATCCTAGAAGTTTTTCAATTCCCTGTCAGATTGGTAAGATCTCAATTGAACATGCTTTTTGTGACTTGGGGGCAAGTATAAGTTTAATGTCATTATCTATTTCTAAGAAGATTGACAGTGGATACATGAAACCTACGAAAATTTTACTTCATGTTGCTAATAGTTCTATCCAACAATCTGTTGAAATTTTAGAAGATGTTGCTATTAGAATCGATAACTTCTCTATTTTAACTGATTTTATAATTGTCGATATGGAAGAAGATATTAAGTTACCAATTATCTTAGGTAGACCATTTTTTGCTAGCACAGGTGCTATCATAGATATGTTGAATGGAAAGCTGATATTGGGTATTGGTGTGAATAAATTGGTATTTGATTTTTCTTTGAATTTTAAGAAGCTTTCTTTTGTAGAATCTCACCAACACATTGAAGATGAGGAAGACAGAACTGATGGTAGTAATACCATAGAAGTTGACAAGAATCCCTTGGAAGAATATTTAAAGCATGAAAATGACAAAGGGAAAAGAGATGGAACATGGGCACAATTACAAATGACTAATTTAGTAATTTAAGCCCACAAATTGATTTAACAAGGCGTGAAGATGAAAAGTTTCATATCATTCACTATGCCTCGGAGCCACTAGAACATTCATAAACTTGCTATGGTCGAGGTGATGACCTTAAACAAGCAATTTTTGGGAGGCAACCCAAAGTTTTTGAGTTTTATTAATTTTAGTATTTTCAGTTTTAGTTTTTAATTTTCTTAGAATTTTTAGAGATTTTAAACATCATGATTTGATGAACTTTTATATGGAAAGTCTTCTAAATATGTTGTTTTGCATGCAGGAATTTTTTAGAAATTTTTTCGTGAAGATTAGGGTTTTGGCGAGATTTTCATGGTCATGGCCGTGAGTCACTCACGGCTAAGTTATAGAGATATTCACAGCAGAAGCGGTGAACGACTCACGGACCATGAGTTATTTCATTTTAAACTTAGCGGGCGAAACTAGGGTTTACGCCCATGCTCGTTAAATGCTGATTTTCAACTATTCCTTCCACCACAAGAAATAAATCTTTTCCTCCGACCTTCTTCCACTCCTGGTGAGTGTTTTCCTACGATCTTTCACCGGATTTTAGCCAGATTTCGCGAAGAAGCGGCAGTGGTTTGCCAGGATACTTGTTTCACCACTAGCGCCCAATTTAGATCCAATTTTCATTCATGAGAAAACTTTTCCCAGCTTTACTTTTCGGGTCCTACACTTGATTTGCATGCTTTTAGTACCAATTTGGAGATAGATTACTTATTTTTGGGGTGAGATTTTTGTAAAATCGTGGGCAGACGATTTTTTTAACTGCAGCTTCACAATTTTTGGTTAAAATTAGCATATTTATGTTGATTTGACTAAGATACTATGGCACCGAGGAGATCAGTGAGGACTAGACCCTATGAGGCCATAATGAAGAGTAGATACATTGGTCCAGCCCCACGGTTTATGTACATGATGGTATCTGGAGTGTTACTTGATACTTTTGAGCGTATAGTTTATGATAATTCAGAGCTTGAGACTCAGACGCAGATATCAGAGGCTCCGAGTACACCTAAAGCTCCTAGTACTTCTGCAAGACCCAGTACCTCATAGAAAGCAGCTGAGCCAGTTAGTTCTCCCGAGTTAGAGATTATTTTTGAGAGGCCTACTGATAGGCCAGAGACTAGAGATCAGAGGATTGCTAGACGGTACGCTAGGAAGCTACTGGTCGCTCTACTTCTGCCTGGGGGAGGAGAGTTGCCCCACATTTATCTCCTCTACCTGAGACCACAAGGACACGAGTGGCACCCCCAAAGCCAGCTCTAGTTACTATTGAGATGGATGATGCCTTGCATTTTAGTAGTAATATTCATAGCTATTTCACGTTAAATCTAGGCTTATTTTGACACTTTTATACTCTTTTACGACTTATTTACTTGAATGCTTCATAATCTTCACTTTTTGGTGCTTTTATGAAATTTCAAGTAAAATCACCCTTTTTTGACATCTTTTGAAGATTCTAAGGCCATAGGACACGTTAAATTTGGGCTCAATCGGAGTTAGCCTGAAAAATACGGCCAGGTGAACCCCATGCGTTCCTATAGGCCGAGATCTGCACAGAGCAAAGCACCGTGCTTCTTTCAGCCAATCTACACAGAGCGAATCACGGCCAGGTGAACCCGGTGGGGTTCACCCGTGATTTCAACCCAGGCTCACGCGGACCCGACTTTTATTTGGATTTTCCATGATTTCTATCCTGTTTGAAGTCCAAATTTGGCAAGTGAGGACTCTATGGAAAGCTCTTTCGAAGGCGAAGGCAGGGGATATAAAAGCCCTAATTTTCATGACCTAATCATCGAGGAATCACACCACGAAGCGGTGAGGGCGGAAGAACACAGCGAAAACACGATTCCGGGGCGATTTTCGAAGATCTGATCATCGGAGCGCCTCGATTCTTCAAGATTTGTTTCGGTTTATTATCTCCTATCCTTTAGAAACTCTTCCTTGTGATTTTCCCATGCTAAAAGAGAGATTTTTGAGCGTTTCAATGATGATTGTAGCATAAACCCTATTTCAGGGCTTGGTTGAAGCCCTTTGATGATTTTGGTCGCAAACTTTATTTCAATTTTAGTTATTTGGAATGAATTGTGAGCATATTTTACTTTGACGAGCTTATATCGTGATCTTACCTTGGCCGAGTATTTTCACGTGATAGCCGTTACGATTTATACCGAGAGGAGGATCGTAAGGGTGGAATCTCTTAGTAAAACTTGCGAGACCTCGACACGAGAGTGTTTGGTCTTCGCTCGAGGGTTTCATAATCTACCATAGAACTCATTGTGTTCGCTTAGAATGATCCACCGCGAGAGTAGGAGGTCGTTCTAAGTCGAACACTGGGGTGTACACTCGAGAGAGGGCACCTTGTACCCTAGGGTTAGGTTCCTTGTGCAAAACCAATAATTCAAATAATTAATATCTTTCTTGTGCGATTAAGATCATCATCGAGGTGGAAACCAAAGCCCTGATAACTCTCCCATATTTACTCTCTACCGACGTAGTTGTGATTGCTTGTTTTCGATATTAGTTCTCAAAACCCTATTTCGATTTGCCTAGCTATTAAAACTTGGATTTTATGGTACTCAACCTTGTTCCCTGTGGGATTCGACATCTTTTATATTACTTCGACATAACCGTGCACTTGTGGGATGTGTCAATGGAGCATGCTGATGAGTAGCAGACCACTTCTGCTCCTATGGATGTGGAGGAGGCTACCATATTTGAGCCTCCTCCTGACTTACCAGAGTCTGCTATTCGCACTAATATGAAGTCTATGGAGGTAGAGGACGTTGTACCTGATTCAGTCCAAACTCCAGAGATTCCCTCTCTGTCTTCAGCCTAAGGCGACTTACTAGTCCCTAAGATTGCTACACTAGAGCTACCTGACGATGCGGAGGGATCTCCCAAGATCCCAAGTGCACGGGTCTATCAAAGTAGTAAAATATCGATCCCACAGGGACTAATAGGAAAGTACCGACAGATCTCGAATTTACTAGCTGGACAAGGTTGAAGTTGGTGAAGTTTATATGTTGAACTAATTAAATGAACGAGAATATAAATAGAGGGATCGTATGAGAGAAATTTGATGAAAGACACATCAGGATATGGGTTCACCGCTTTGACTCCTTACAATTGAATAATTGAACTCCAATGCCAACATCCTATCTAGTTTAAGGGATTCCGTCCCTGACGTATAGGTCATTCCCACCGATACCCTCATCCACTCCCACCGACTGGTTACCGGTCTAATCCGTAAGGTTCTGACGTTTGGATGGCCTTGCGATCTACCTAAACACTTTTAATTTTCTAATACTTTCAGGGCGAGCACAGGTTTACCAAAGGGGTCCCCCCCCTTGAATTCCTAGTTTATGAATCTCCACCTGCAGAGTACCGGCTCAAGCGCTCCCTTTCGATGGCGCAGGCAAAGGGCACTGAGACAATCCAACGCGCTGGGAAACTTTTGGTTTACCAGCCGCATCTAAAATCTTAATACTCACGCTAGGGGAGTACAGTTCGTCAAGGGATTTTCTCTTGCCCCTGATTTATGAACCTCACTTAGGAAAGTATAGGCTCAAATGCTCCCTTTCGAGCACCGTAGGCAAAGGGTACAAACGAATTAGATAAACCCTTAACCAAATGGTTCCAACACGCGGGCAGACTTTTGGTCTTCCCGACGCATCTAAGATCCCGACAGTCTCCCTAGGTGAGTACAGTTCGTCAAGGGGTCTCCTCCTAGAATTCCTGGTTTATGAACCTCACTTGGGCGACTGAAGGCTCAAGCGCCCTCTTTCGAGTAATGCAGGCAAAACGCACACATAAGGTTAAGCAAGGATTTAGGGCATATGGAGTAAGATTTTTACAGCTAATACATCATCAAAGGGTTACCTCACATCTTGATTGAAGATTTAGCCTACAATGCTCATGATGATAGTGTAAACAATGATCTTAGTCATCACACGCAATTGCAGATTTGTGCAGGAATTGCAAAAGAAAAATAAGATCATGTGAATCTTGCAAGGATTTATATAATGAAAATAGCAAGTTAAGTCTAGCTTAAAGATCTCCCTTACAACTTGTATCTAAGGTGCTCACGCAAGGAACTCTTCAATGGCTATAGATGTGCAGCCCTCTTCTTCCTGATGGTCTTCTTCTCCAAGCTTGGCTGCGCCTTCCTCTCGTCTCCCCGAACTCTCCCCTCCTTTTCATTCGAATGCTTTCTCAAAGGCTTATATTCCTCTCTTCCAAGTGGGCTTCTCTTCCCTTTCCAAGACTCTGCAAAGCCTGCCTGTAGCCGGTGCAATTCTTCAGCAAGAAAAGTCTTCGCAGCTCTCTTCCCATGCCCTGCAGCCGCTGTTATTTCATCCAACCACGACATCATCATTATCCCAGCCGATTTCACCCTCTAAAGGCTGCTCCAGGGGTTCTCGTCATAAGGGGAGAAAAGATTTAGCTGCCCTCAAGCTTCCCCTTGGATTAGGTTAAAGAAACCTGAGTTAAAATCACGGTTTCAAAACAGGTGGGTCCATGATCATGGGTGTGATTCTAGTTGTGACCTGGTCGTGATTTGCCAACTGCAACTTCAATCGCAGAGATGAGTCATGGGCATGATTCTGATCGTGGCTCGGTCGTGATTTCTAGTGGAGGCTCCAATAAATCTGAAAATTTTCAGTTAGAACTGTCTTGAATTAGGAGGGTTTCCTCTCACCTCAAAAGTCTGAAATTTATCCTCTTTGTGGTCGTTTTGATATGAAAATGTGAAAATACCAAAAGATGTGTAGATTCCATAGATGTATAGCAATTAAGGCAATAATGAGACAGAAAACCCGGAAATAGAGATGATTCCGTTAGTAAAATCGTACATAAAATGCTATATAGATTTGTGTCAATAGAGAGCGATGGGATGGTCAAAGCTTCAAAGCTATTCTTTCTATGGACCATGATAATTAGATTCCGTGCCAGCACCAGATTCATCTAGGGCGCGGAAGGGATTTCTTGTGATGGGTGGTCTGATTACCACCATTGCCCTTGCCCTCAGTATCAACCCTTCGGGGTTGAACGAGGCTAAGGGCAACCCGAGATTGGACATGGATATCTGCATAGCTATTAAGATGATCACAAGGATTGGGAGCTCGTATCATCTTATATTCAGACATATAGATATTACCATGAGGCTGCAGAACATGAACTGTACTACGATTCATGTCCAGTAGAACTGGATCATGGATCCCACATGAGGTGGGGGACGTCCTAGAGAGGCAGCCTCACCTCTATCGTCACCGCTGAGGATTTTTGAGCCTATTCCTCTAGCCGAGCCATCCGCCACTACTGGACCATCTTCATCAGCTGGTCCATCCACATCAGTGCCATTAGATCCTTCCTTGTAGCAGATCCAAGCTGAGAAGTGAAGGATGTGCGATGACATATCGCGCTTGGAACAAGGACAGACGAGGACACTCGAGTCTCTACGCGTGATCGAGGAGCTTTTGCGGCGGCGTCTCCCTGGATCATCAACACAGCCTACTGGAGACGAGGATGAGGAGGAGGACTCCGAGGATACAGAGATGGACTGATATTTTCTTTGTGAGTATAGTGATTATTTTATTATTTCTATATGCATTGACTATTACTTCTCCTTACCTTCTAGTATTATCGTATATGAATTCTTCCTTTTGAGCAGGAGTTGATAGAGATTGAGGCTGATGCAACGCACACATGATTTTATATCTTTTATTTGTGTATGTGCGTTGTATTTTAGTACTCTTGATGTGTATTTCTGGATTTGTATCTGATACTTGATATTCTGGGTGGTATTGTATATATACATGGCAGTATTAGGATTTTAGATGTGGTACATGGTTTGATTGTGATGGTATTGTATATATTTGAGGCCTACCATGTATCTGTGATGCTCTACTATGGTTTGTGATATTGTGATGGTATTTTGGTTGATTTTAGAATTGTTTTTGATATTAAGGTGAATAGTGTCTTTGAAATGGTAAATGTGATTTAGTTGATGAAACATGATGATATTTGATGTTTGAAACTTGTTTACCATGTAAAATGTGAATATCTATTATGTGATATAGTTTCTGGATTTTTCTGAGTCACATTTGCATGATTTAATATAATTGCACAGGGTTTCGCTCATATTTTCGGGGGAACTCTTGCAAAATTTTTCTGAAATCTATCATAACTTGATTTAATGTTTATGTTTATGCAACAATTTCAGTTTAGGGTGTTCCCATGCATTTCGCTTTTCTTCAAGCTTTCTAGGTATGTAATTTGAATGTTTATGATTGTTAAGGATAATTAAATTCGTTTTATCTTTAATTCTGAAATTAGGAAACATTTTTAGTATTTGATTTGATGGCTTAGGGAATTTTTGAAATTTCATGTAGACTTAAATTGTGGAGTAAATTCAATTCTGGTATTGATAAAATACATATATGAATTGTTATATATTCATGCGACATGTGCATATTATACTTGAAGTTTAATTTATCTATCTTTGCTTAATGAAAAATTTTTATAGGAAATTGGTGCTATTTCTTTAAATAGAGATTTGCTCCAACTCCTCTAGTTGAGTAATATGAGGTCATGAGTTATATTATACCATGAGCTGGTATACTTTAAGTTTGTTGCGATCAAGTAACACAGGGAAATCTTAAAAATAAATATTTATCCCTCTTGCAGAAAGATTGATAACGATTTAAATATCATGCTACTGGCCGGCTTTCTCCATGACTTAAAAAAAAAAGAGGAAGCTGTAGGTTAAGTGGACAACTCCGCAGACCTTATGATTGAGATTATGAGTAAAATTATATTATTTTGTGGTATACTTTAAACAATGTTATGATGCTAACAGGAAAGGACATAGAATCGTTTAAAGACCAAATTGCTCTAAAAATCTCTTATATTTAACATCACCGAGATTCTTGAAATGGATTTTTGTCTATTAATGTGGATTTATTAAGTTTAGAGTATTTGATACTTAGTGTGTGGAGAATGAATAATGTGACATGAATTGTGAATTTTATCTTTCTTAGATTGTAAATTCTTGGGAATTTATCTCTATTATGATTTTTCTTAAATTACTTGAGTTTTGAAAGATTGATTGCTTGACTTGTGGACTGTGGACATTATTAAGAAGAAAACAAATAAAATTGTTCCTTATCTTTACATTCTCCATATATATCAGAATATTGCTTGAGGACAAACAAAGCTTTAAGTCTAGGTTATTTTGATCCATTGCATTTACATCATATTTTTTACTTGTATTCTATATGATATTTTGGGCTTATTTTATGATTTTATACTGACTTTTAGTGTTTTTACTTCACTTAGTATGAAATCTTCACTTTTCTTGGTTTTCATGAAAATGCAGGTAAAATTGCATAAAAATGATGGATTTTGCGAGTTTTGAAGCCATAGCATAGTTCCCGAGGAAATTACGAGGTTGCACGTTAAATTTGGAGCAAAAATAGTGTCAGACGTGACATTCATGACCTTGGCCGTGAGTTTCGCGTGCAAAGGGGTGAAATCGCGGCTAAGTAAAAAAGTTCATAGAAACTTTCACGGGCCGTGAATATTTCTGTGCACAGATGTCTTTATTCACAGAAACTTTCACAGCCGCAGCTGTGAACAGTTTACGAGCCGTGAATAGCTGTGAATAGTTATTCACAAAAAAACTTTCATGTTTTTCACTCAATTCGACCCTGAATCAAGTCAAAATTGAACCAAACTCTCTTGAATTCTTCCTTGAAGGGTTCCGAACCGATTAAACTATAAAGGAAGAATTTTTGGAGGGCATAGGAGACTTTTTTAGGTGAACACAATTACAGGCAGCGGCTAGGGCAAAACTCGATTCCTGGGCAAAATTCCAACGAGAATTCACCCAAAGAGAAGAATTAGGCACTTCATCTTCATCTCAGATCGAGGGGAAGTTTTTCTAATTACTTGTCTAGTGATTTTCTTGTATTTCATTAAAATTAAATGTAAGTTTCTTCAATGAACCTGCTGTTTTCTTCGAACATGAGCGAGTGAACTTGTTCTCGGGATTAGGAATGTAGCCCACTAACGATTATGAATTAAATTTTGTATTTTTACTCTTTGTCATGATTATTATAGCATTGATTTGATTAGAATTGAGTTATTTACGTGATTTACTTTGACCAAGTATATTTGCGTCTTAGACGTTGCGAGAAGGACCGAGAGGTGAATCGCAATGTCAAAACTATTCTTTTCAAACCTACGAATCCAATCACAAGAGTAGTTTGATTCGTTTGAAGGATTCCATGGTTTTTCATAGAACTTAATGGGCCTAGTTGTTTTAATTGTCACGAGAGTAGGGAGTTAGCGTAGCTAGGTATCGGATTACGCTTCGGGAGGACGTAATCTGTACTTTAGAAAAAATCTCTTTCATAGCTGTAATTATTCTGTTCAAAGATTTATTTTCATCAAAATTCATAATTGTCAGTGTGGTGAAACCCTGAGTCCCGACCTTCTAAAATCTGATTTTTAATCTCAAAACGCTACCTCTGTTACTTTCGTACTTAGAGCTCACGCAAAATCACAATTTGATTCGTCTAAATATAAACGAGTTGTGTAATCGGTACTTGACTGTCAGATCTTCATTAAGAACGATATCTTATTTTATTGCTTAGATAAATCCATGCACTTGCGGACGCATAATCCATCTTCCCACTTTTCGTGCTCCTTCGGCGAGTCCCTCTTCCCCTTTCTCTTGAGTGCCAGCTCACTAGCGCGTGAGCATTTCTGGACCGAGCTTGCCTATGAGCAAGCTTCGACGGTTCAATCATGAGTTGAACGTCTCCTTTACTCACTAAGGTTAAGTTGGAAAATTTTATTATGCAGAGTAGTGGGTTCACAAGAAAAAGAAAGAATTTATAAGCCCTAGAGCTAGAGCTTGAAATAAACTATAAGACTTAAATCAATTATAAAGTTGAATATATATTATAAATCTTTCTTATAAAAAAAAAGATAATAGACATTATTTTTTATTTTAATTTTAGATTTGCATAAGAGAAACTACATAAATTTTCATACTAATATCATATGAAGTATGATAAAAGTAACTAGATATTATATCTCAAAAACAAAAAAGATATCACTTAGGCCATTTGATCCAAACAAATAAAAGATGAGAGCATGATAGTTGAAGATATGCATGTATTATATTAATTTTTTGATCTAGAATTAAAATTATGGAGCTAAGAATACGGAACAAATATTAATTCATTTTAATTTATCATTTTAATCGTGTGCATATTGTGTCATGTCACTAGAGAAAGAGGAAGGCATACTAGATAAACACTTTTCACACCAAGATAAGAATAGAAAGAACCTATTAAAGTTTAAAGTTTAGGGCATAGAATAAAGTGAATAAGTACTCTCTTTGCTTCTTCATTCTCCCTTGTCATATCTAGGACGCAAATCGTAAATTAACTATTTGCTCGACTAAGTTGATCACACCCCATTTCACTATTTTCGTCTTTGTATCTAAGAGAGAGCACGAATTGAAGTTTTCTCTCATCTAGGAAGCCACAAATATTATAGAGAAAAAAAAGACACTAATAACTAATTATGCAAAGATTTTAAAAAGAAATATACAAAGCTGAAAATATGCTAATTTTGTAATACCCACGTTCAAATACTCAATATAATACCCCTATTGTAATTGTTATTCAAGAAAGTGGATAGAAGTTGGAGGAATAAGTACTATAGTGGGAAGATGCGCTGCACCCTCTAGAATGCTCTCATTCTCTTTCTTTTGCTCTCATTTTCTTTTGTAATTAGTAGATTTTTTCACTTGTGCCCTCAAGCCATCATCTCCCTATTATAATCGGAGGACTATTTTGTTTAAATAAATGTCATCAATGATAATAAGTGTCATGCCCTGTATTATACAAGTACATTGAATTAATTTTAATTAATTATTACAATTGTTCTATTGCCACGTAAGGCTCAAGTTCATGTCTTGTCCAGGTTTAGCGCGACTAGCAGGGTGTGTCCGTCAGCGCCCCTCAGCCTCCACGAGGGGTTCCGACCCTCGTCCGGTCCAGGAAGGAGAGAGAAGAGAGAGAAACTACATCAGTATTAAAAACCAAATATTAAAAATGGAATTATACCTTTGTTGGATTCGGATTAACACCCGAATCCGATCCCAAATTTCAGCCGCGCCCACGAAGCAAATTCGGCGGCCGATTTCACGTGAGCTCCGAATTTCGGTCCCCGCCTGAAATTCCGTCGCTGAGCTCGTTCACAGGGTCAACGAGTCAACCCCTTTTCCACGTCAACGGCTGTAGGTGTTCGAAGCCTGCATCCATTCGCTTCGTCGACGCGAAGCACGCGACGGCGCCGCTCGTCACGTCGGAGAAGTAAAAGGGAGAGGGAGTCGTGTCCTTCCAATAGGCCCGACGACGGTGTTTGTTTCCGTCGAGTGAGCATTTGTCGGCTCGCCTGAGGTTGCCGCTATCTCGAGCTCACTGGGTTCGAGCGGGAAGGAGATGAGGCCGAAGGGAACGCCGGAGAGACCGGAAGAAGCGTAGAAGACGACGACGTCGAGGGTACTCCGAACCGCCCGCCCTCACCACCGAAGCACCTGGGCGACGGCCACTGCCTGCCTTCGCCGGTTTCGTCGAGTCGCAGTCGAGGGGTGGTTTAGGGACGATGGGCCGGACGAGGTTTGTTCTCAACCTCGCCGGCCGCCAAATCTTATCGTTTGTCCCGCCCCTCGGATCAATCTCTCCTCACTCAAGCAAAGGGGTATTATCTCTATCAGCCGATTCCTTTTCTTTCGAGCTTCGCCGGACTCCCCTTTTTATAGGCAAAGAAGCTCTCTTCTTCCTGCTGCACGCGGGCATCGCTTCCACACGACGTCAACCCGTCGGCAGGCGACTTTCGGGTTGCTCCGGACGAACCCATGCTGCTTCGGACGAGTTCGTCTCCTCGCGCCATACCGCTTCGTCACCAGTTTTTCGAATCCGGCGGATCATTCGTTGTAATCCCGTCGGTCCGCAGGTCCAAGGGTTGCCCCTGCTTCCGACCGCTGGATCGAATGCCGCAGCACCTCTTTGGTCAAGCTTCATCGTGTCCGAGAACGATGTCGCCTTCGGACGCCTGATGAGCCCATTCCTCGCATGTCGTCAGCTCCGTCTGGTCGCCATAATCGCTGCCTGATGGCTGACGCCGGCCGAGATGAGCCCCTATGCGTCATCTGTTTTGCTCCTTACCCAGTCGCGTCCGCCTCATCGACTGGTCGTGTCGCCGCCGTCCTGCCAACCGGAAGATTGCTCCATTAGTACGATTTCGTCCGGCGACCCTTCCCGTTGGGTCGGCCAGAGCCTCCGGCCACCGGCGGGCATCATCGACGCCGTTCGGAATCGGGGTCAAAATCACTTCCTGATTTCCTCCTCAAATCGAAGGTTTCAATTTTGATTCCTAATGGGCCAATTTTGACCATTGGTCAACGGCCTATTTGGGCTGGGCTATAAAACTGGGCTGGTCCTAACATTCTCCCCCTCCTAAGATGTTCATCGTCCTCAACGAAACCATAGTGCGGTTCGACTCGCACTCATAAATCTAATTGATTCGCAGGAGAGGGTTCCATGATGTCTGTGATCGAATCGGATCGCTCCTTTTCTAGGGAGACTCATCCAACTTGATTACGCATAAGTCTCCTCCCTTTCGAAGGTGTCTCATACCACCTCCGTCGAAGAGTAACTTAGCTCGCCCAATTTATTTTGTCCCTAAGTCTTCCCCTCATAAAGGCGTCCCCCTATGACGAGAAACCTAGCTCGAACCGCTTTTTAAGGGTTTTCCCCTTGCTGTCCTCCCAAGTTTCCCTCACATAAAGGCGTCCCTTTATGCAAAGTTGGCTCGGTTGGACCAAGAAGAGGGATCTCTTTTGTTTTAGTTGGACACCGTCCACTCTTCTTGTCCCAAATAGCAGTTTTAGAGCCTACTAACTCTTCCTCATTTCTCCCTAAATAGCAGCTTTAGAGTTCTACTAATTATTTTAGTCCACGAATAGTGGTTTTAAAGTCTGCTAACTTGACCGCTTTAAATAGAAGTTTTGAAATCTGCCAACTTTTTCCTCAAATAGCAGTTTTGAAGTCTGCTAACTTTTTCTCAATTAGCGGTTTTTTAAGGTATACAAACCTTTTCTGAATTTTTCCAAAATTCATTTGTCGAACCAGAATTTTATAAAAAGGAAATTTCCATAGATAATATTTGGTGGTGCGCTAATGCATCCACCTACATCGTTGTTTTGCCCGCTATGGGCTACAAGACAACGCCACAAGATACATTACCAAAATACAGGATTTCCTGCTAAGTCCTAATACAAAATGTCATAAAAGATCATCTCACAGTAGTGTCGGGATGGTGGGGGTCGGATCCTCGGCCTCTTTCTCGCCCTTGCCCTCCTCGGCGACGATGGCAGCGATCATGCTGCGCTTGGGGCAGTCTCTCATAAAGTGAGGTTCCCCGCAGATATAGCATCCCGGTGTAGCCGGTTGCTTCGACAGCTGCCCGATCGCCTTTGGGGCCTTGATTTCTTTCGGGCCTTTGAAGTTCAGCTTCCTTGCCGCTAAAGGTTGTTTCCCCTTCGGATAGGGGGTCTGCGGTTGCGGTTCGGAGGGGCCGGGACCACCTTGTCCGGAATCCGAAGATCGACCAGTGCGTCTGCCGCGAGTGTTGCCTCCTTTAGGCTCATAACCTTATGTCGTCACAGCTCCTTCTGCGCCGAAGGCTGCAGTCCAACCAAGAAGTGGTAGAGCTTGTCCTACTCCGCCATGTCATCTATCTCCAGCATCAGGGCGGTGTAGTTTTTCACGTACTCGTGCACGCTCCCTGTGTGTTTGAGTTTGAAGAGGGCCTCGCGCGCCGCACAAGACATGTTCCCGTGCATGAACTACTTCTTCAGTTCTGCCTTGAAGTCCTCCCATGAAACCTGGTAAGTCTGGAACTCTCCCAAAAGAGTCGGTGCAGCCTGCGTACGCCACCACAGTTTGGCGTCGTTGGACAGGTAGGCTGCGCAGACAAGAGCCTGTTCCTCAGCGGGGACCTGGGCTAATTGGAAGTACATCTCCATGTCCCAGAGGAAATTTTCTACCTCTTTTGCGCTGCAGACCCCTGAAAAGGATCCGGGCTTTGGGACCCTCCGGCACAGCGTGACCCCCATGTTCGCTTCCAGCGCCCGGCGCTGTAGCCGGTTGCTTCGACAGCTGCCCGATCGCCTTTGGGGCCCTGATTTCTTTCGGGCCTTTGAAGTTCAGCTTCCTTGCCGCTAAAGGTTGTTTCCCCTTTGGATAGGGGGTCTGCGGTTGCGGTTCGGAGGGGCCGGGACCACCTTGTCCGGAATCCGAAGATTGACCAGTGCGTCTGCCGCGAGTGTTGCCTCCTTTAGGCTCATAACCTTATGTCGTCACAACTCCTTCTGCGCCGAAGGCTGCAGTCCAACCAAGAAGCGGTAGAGCTTGTCCTACTCCGCCATGTCATCTATCTCCAGCATCAGGGCGGTATAGTTTTTCACGTACTCGTGCACGCTCCCCGTGTGTTTGAGTTTGAAGAGGGCCTCGCGCGCCGCCCAAGACATGTTCCCGTGCATGAACTACTTCTTCAGTTCTGCCTTGAAGTCCTCCCATGAAACCTGGTAAGTCTGGAACTCTCCCAAAAGAGTCAGTGCAGCCTGCGTACGCCACCACAGTTTGGCGTCGTTGGACAGGTAGGTTGCGCAGACAAGAGCCTGTTCCTCAGCGGGGACCTGGGCTAATTGGAAGTACATCTCCATGTCCCAGAGGAAATTTTCTACCTCTTTTGCACTGCAGACCCCTGAAAAGGATCCGGGCTTTGGGACCCTCCGGCGCAGCGTGACCCCCATGTTCGCTTCCAGCACCCAGCGCTGTGAGCTACCTCCTGCTTCAGCTCGGCCAGTTCGGTCTTGCAGACCTCCATGTCCCCCAGGACATTCTCCACCTGAGCCTGTATGTTACGTTTAGGGAGCCCAAGGGGCTGCATTAAATGGGGAGCCCAAGCGCCCCTGTTTGCTCGTGAACCAGCCACTCCCTTATTTCCTCCCCAGCCATTCGTCTTTCTCCACCGAACGAACGAGCCTTCGATCGGTACTCTTCCTCCTCACAACTTCGTCCCTCACCCTCACCTCCACCTTCGTCCGGCTGCCTCTCCGGCGAGGCCTGTTGCTGACGAGACCCAGCTCTGCCTCCTGTAACTAGATCGATGCCGTTTTTCCCTTACTCGCGCGACTTCGTTGGATCCGGCGTGATCCTTGTCGCTGACGGCTCCGGTGGGCTCCTTTACCTCCGGCGAGCCTCCCTCGCCTCCTGTGGACATCTCCGCCTTCTCCTAGCCCATTTTCGGTGTCGCCTTCCTCGGCTCCGGTGAGATTCGTGAATGCCGCCACTGGCCGGATTTTCCCAGATTTCCGGTGATATAAACCTCGTCCTGTGAATCCGACAGTACGGCCGGACCCTCTCAACGCCGGCTACACTTTGGCTACCGGAACGTCCCGATCCGCCACCGGAAACACTGTTCCGGTGACACTGTAGCGGCAGCGCTACTGTTCCGGTGAACTCCGATTTCTGTGCCAATGCCTTATTCCATGTATTCTGGGTTGGTTCTAGCGTATTCCGACTACCTTGGTGGTATTCACGTTCGCACGTGGCTGCGAACTAGATTAGTACCCGATCCCTCTCCGTGTATACCTATGCGAACGCATGCATAAATATATCTGGACATGTATTAAACGAACTAGATCTGATCTGATTAACATAATAAACCCAGATTAGCGTGTTAATGATCATTATGTGTAAAATGGATTAAACAGAATACATGGACTTATACATGATTTACCCTATTAGGATCTGTTGACTGATACCTATGACTGTGCTGGTTGGATCTGTTCTGTTATCCACTGTTTGAGGTAGGGATTCTATCTCCATCCTTTGTTACGGTGCCAACCGTATATTTAGTTAGCGGCACTCTTCTTATTGTTGTTATTACATTTGATTACTATCTGATTCCTGTTCTACTCGTGTCGAATTCCTATGGACATAACATGCTTGCATGTTACACGGTATGAGTTTTTGATATTGTTGGTCAGTCGGTATGTTGTGATGTCATGTTATATATATACATGAGGGCTGGATATAGGGGTGAGCATAATTCGGTTTTTACCGAATTTACCGATCGGTAAATCGGTAAATCGGTTCGGTAATTTCGGTTTCGGTTTTCGGTTCGGTATTTATTTTTATGTAATTCGGTTTTCGGTTTTCGGTTCGGTAAATAAAATTTCGGTTCGGTAATTTACCGATTTACCGATATATATATTAATATATAAAAAATAAATTTTTATTTATTAATCTTTAATTTTTTATCAGTAATTTACCGATTTATCCATCGGTTTTTACCAATCGGTAATATTTTAATTAGATAATATTTTAATATTTTAATAATTTTTTTAATAGATTAATTATATAATATTTTAATATTTTTTAATCGGTAAATCGGTAATTTACCGATTTACCGATCGGTAATTCGGTAATTTACCGATCGGTAAATACCAAATTCGGTATCGGTTCGGTAATAGGTTTTTCGGTTTCGGTAAATCGGTTTTCGGTAAATCGGTTTTCGGTTTTTCGGTTTTTACCGAATGCTCAGCCCTAGCTGGATATCTAGTGATAGATAGTTCAGTGTGCCTCGATGTATTGCTTGTGAGATTTCTGTCCGAGACGCTGTGTGATCGTCTCCCTGTGATAGACCAAGAGAGTCCGATAATTGGCTTGAGGTTTTGGATGTTTATCAGCCCAGTGAGGGGTTGATTGGAGTGTAGGACACTACACTAGCGGGCTGTCGACGGACAGTCGTCTCTACCGTTTGGGGAGCCATCGGTAGGGACTACTCTACTTTATAGAGTTGTGGGTCGTAGACCACTCTATGTTTATAGAGTTGAGGGTCATGGACCAATGCTGTATCAGCTCCTAGTTTTTCTACTTGTGTATGTTGACACGTATAGCGATACGTATTTGAGATTTGATTATACTCTATATGGGTCATGTAGAGTCTTGGTTGTAGTTCTGGTAAATCTTTATATCTGATCATGCACCATACAACTTGTGATATCCCAACTTAGCCTCCGGCTAACCCCCTTTGATTTGCCTCCTTGCCTTTTGGAGCGGATTAGATAGATAGTTTGTGACCACCAGTCTGGGTGGGTTTGAGTTGCATATGGGTCAGTGTTGTATGTTATTATGTTTTGTGGTATCAGACTTGTGACCACCAGTCCTGTACCTCGTGGATTTTGTGTTATCTTGTCGGGTACAGTGTTGTTGCGTCCCGAGGCCCGGGTTTCCCGACGTGGGTTGCGTTGGGCGCTCGGGGGCGTAACAATTAGCGGTATCAGAGGAGTTTCGTTTAGGATCTTGTATTTGACTTAAGGACTTAAGATCAAACACTAGGATTTAAGATCGCGTTAGTATTACTCGCATCTGATTTCGATAAACCATGATCTTACTTAATGTAGCCCCTTGAATGTTGTTGGTGTGTCACAGGAAATGGCACCAAAAAGGATTTCTCGTCTCGGGCATATGGCGGGATTGGCCCGCGAAGCATTAAGTGCCGCACTTAGTTGGATGCGGAGGGCGTCCAGTTCTGACAGTGAGAGAAGGGTGGAACCGTCTGTGGCCGTTCCGCAGGCTCTGTACGGTGACAATGTTAGTGAGGTTGGAAGCAGACGACGTGCTCAAGAACCCCCGGTCCAAGAACCACCTCGGCGTAGAGCGCGTGAAACTCCCTCGACTGCAGCGTTGGAGTTAGCGTCTCGCTTTACTACGATGGGGGAGCGAAGATTTGGGGTGTTCTCTAGGCAACCGGACCCGAAGGAAGCGAACCGATGGCTGCAAAGTGTAACAGACACTTTGAACATATTATAGTGCCCTAATGATCAACGGGTTATGTTGGCTGTCTATTTCTTCTCTGACGACGCCAAGGATTGGTTCGAGGGACTCGAACACACGATTGGCATGGCTCGTTATGATTGGGAGGTCTTCTGCGAGGCTTTCCACACTGAGTATTTCCCAGAGACGGTACGGGAGACTCTATGACACGATTTTATGACCTTGGAGCAGAACAGTCGTTCGGTTGACGAGTACTTAGCAGAATTTCAGCGACTGGCGAAGATGTTTCCGGAGATGGTACCTACTGTTGTGGCTTGGGCGAATCACTTTATTCGTGGGCTGGATCCCCTTATTGCTCGGGGAACTAATTCAGCGCCACCTGAGGATTTTCGCGTCGTCGTTGCTATGGCCCACTGCACTGAAAAGAATGAGAAGGCCATTGAACTGAAGGGCCGCAAGGGCAAGGCGCTCGCATCTAGCCACACTAGGGATTTTGGTTTTTCTGCAAGCCAGAGTCCACATATGCCGTGATCTGGTGCTCGTTCGATCCAGCCGGGCCAGAAATCATGGGCCCCTAGGTCCGTGTCTAGGCGATCCATCCAGTCACCTCCGCCAAGCATTGGATCTTCTCCTGACCTAAGGGCCTGCTATCAATGTGGGGAGGTGGGCCATATCTCCCGGGACTGCCCACTCCAGTATATTCAGTGCCATTACTGTCATGAGATGGGTCACTACAAGAGCCACTGCCCAAATAGAGGTAAGCAGTCTCAGGTTGCCCCTAGTACGCAGAGATCTGCTCCACCTGCTCGACGAGGACAACCTCGACCTCCTCACCACAGCCACACTGCACCGACTCCCTAGGGCAGATCACAACAGACCCCCATGACTTGCCAGGCCTATGCGCTGACTGAGCAGGATGCACAACGCGAGACAGGCAACGTTATGCGAGGTATAATTTCAGTATTTGGTACACCTGCATGCTTACTGATAGATACTGGTAGCTCGCACTCCTTTATTTCGTATGCTTTTGTGAAAAAGTTGGGATTAGAGCCGGTTTTCTCTCAGCATGATATGACTATATCTGTACCCTCTGGTGGTACACTACGTTCTTACTTAGAGGTACAGCATGCCCTCTGAGTTTCAACAGACTGATTATCTACTCGGATCTAATGTTACTAGAGTTCTCAGATTTTGAGATCATTCTTGGGATTAATTGGCTTTCTTATAACCGTGTGGTGGTTGATTGCGATGACTGCACGATGGTATTCAAAAGTCATGATTATAGGACATTCACATTTACTGGAGTATCTGGTCAGATTGCTCCTATTATCTCTGCTATGCAAGCTAGGAGGTTACTTAGCAGTGGATGTCATGGTTTTCTAATGTCTATTCTTGATACGAGTGGTCAGACCTCCATTCCTATAGAACATGTGTCAGTTGTCAGGAAATTTTCTGATGTATTTCCTGAGGATTTGCCTGGATTTCCCCCAGGCAGAGCTGTTGATTTTACTATTGACCTCCAGCCTTGCAGGACGCCTATCTCCAAGGCACCCTATCGGATGGCGCCACGTGGACTTGAGGAGTTAAAGGTACAATTATAGGAGCTTCTTGATAAGGGATTTATCAGACCCAGTGCATCCCCCTGGGTGCTCCTGTCTTGTTTGTGAAGAAGAAGGATGGTTCATTCCGACTATGTATTGACTACAGACAGTTGAATGCAGTTACCGTGAAGAATAAGTACCCTTTGCTGCGGATTGACGATTTGTTTGATCAGCTCAAAGGTATTTGTGTATATTCGAAGATTGATTTGAGGTCTTGAGTATCACCAATTGAGGATTCGTGGTGAGGACGTGCCAAAAACTACTTTTCGGACACATTATGGGCATTATGAATTTCTTGTCATGCCCTTTGGTCTAACTAATGCTCCGGCAGCTTTTATGGATATGATGAACCGGGTTTTCATTAATTATTTGGACCGGTTCATGGTGGTTTTTATTGATGATATATTGATCTATTCTCAGAGTAGAGCAGAGCATAGGGGACATCTTAGACTTGTGCTTGAAACACTTAGAAGAGAACAATTATATACTAAGAATATCAAGTGTGCGTTTTGGCTAAGTGAAGTTACCTTCTTAGGCCATGTGATTTCTGGCGAAGGCATGACAGTTGATCCTGAGAAAATTAAGGCTATTGTGGAATGGGAAAGTCCGAAGACTGTATCTGAGGTTCGGAGTTTTTTGGGATTAGCTGGGTATTATCGGAAATTCTCCGAAAGTTTTTCTAAAATTGCTGGTCCACTAGTCTGATGAAGAAAGAAGTGAAATTCTTCTGGGATGAAAATTGTGAAAATAGTTTCATGGAATTGAAAAGAAGACTTGTCAGTGCACCTATACTAGTTTTTCCAACAGGTGACAGGGGGGTATACAGTATATACAGACACATCTTTTCAAGGTTTAGGTGCTGTATTAATGCAGTATGATAAGGTTATTGCGTATGCCTCACGTCAATTGAAAGAGCATGAGAAGAATTATCCGATGCATGACTTGGAGTTAGCTGCCATGGTATTCGCCCTCAGGATTTGGCGACATTATTTATACGACGTTACCTTTGAGGTATTTACGGATCATCAAAGTTTGAAATATTTATTTTCACAGAAGGAATTGAATATGAGACAACATAGATGGGTGGAATTCCTTAAAGATTATGATTGTACGATTAATTACCACCCAGGAAAAGCCAATGTGGTAGTTGATGCCTTAAGTAGAAAGACTGCTCGGGTATTAACTCATTTTACGGGTGACTCCGACGGAGTTGGCCAGCCAGGTGGCAGACTTAGGAGTTGAATTTATATGTCCTACTGAGCACGGATGTTTGGCAGTTATGATGGCACAATCCTTAATTGTGCACAAAATAATTGAGGCTCAACCCAATGATTGGTATTTGTAGTCTATTATTACGAAAGGTAAGAGAGCGGAATTTACCCAGGATGGTCAGGGTGTGATCAGATGTCAAAACCGCCTATATGTGCCTGAGATAGTTAAAGATGAATTAATGGAAGAAGCACACAAGTCCAGATTTGCAGTACATCCTGGTGCCACGAAGATGTATAGGGATATGTGAAAATCTTACTGGTGGGAAGGAATGAAGAGGGATGTGGCAGAATATGTCGGGCGATGTCTGGTATGCCAACAAGTGAAAATTGAGCATAAGAACCCCTCTGGGCTTTTACAGAGTATTCCTATCCCGGAATGAAAATGAGAACATATTACTATGGACTTCGTGACGGACCTCCCAAGGTCGCGTACCAACCACGATTCGATCTGGGTGATCGTTGACCGCTTGACCAAGTAAGCCCACTTTTTACCTATAAGAAAGAGTTACTCTATGGATAAGCTGGCAAGACTATATTGTCAGGAGATTGTACGGCTACATGGGGTTCATGCCAGCATTATTTCTGACAGAGACCCACGGTTCACGTCTAGGTTTTGGGGCAGCTTACAGAAAGCTCTGGGAACTGAGCTATGATTTAGTATTGCATATCACCCGCAGACGGACGACCAATCGGAGCGAACTATTCAGACACTAGAGGATATGCTCCGAGCTATTACCTTGGACTTTATGGATGGTTGGGAGTTACACCTGCACTTAGTGGAATTCGCTTATAACAATAGTTATCATTCCACGATCCAGATGGCATCTTTCGAGGCTTTGTACGGTAGGAAGTGTAGATCTCTGGTATTATGGGACGAAGCTGATGAGAGTCATGTGTTGGGACCAGCTATGATGGAATTGGATGCTGAAAGGGTCCAAATAATTAGGCAGAGATTACTAACTGCCCAAAGCCGACAGAAGAGCTATGCTGATAAAAGACGACGTCCGCTTGAGTTTGACATCGGCGATCACATATTTCTTAGGACTTCTCCAAAGAAAGGTACGAATAGATTCGGATATTCTGGTAAATTAGCTCTGCGATATGTTGGCCCTTTCGAAATATTGGAGCGTGTCGGAGCTATCACGTACCGATTAGCGCTTCCACCGACGTACTCGCACATTCACTCAGTGTTCCACGTGTTAATGCTACGTAAGTATGTAGCGAACCCTTCACATGTTTTGGCGCATGGTGCTATTCATGTCAGACAGGATGCCACGTATTCGGAGATGCCTGTTGAGATTTTAGACCGTAAAGAGCACCGATTGAGAAATAAGGTTATCAGCTTAATCAAAGTTAAGTGGAAAAATCATCCTGAGTGTGAGGCCACTTGGGAGCGTGAGGATGAGTTTATGAAGAACCACCCGGATCTATTTCCGGAGAACGTGTACGTGGATGAGTAATCCTTGTACGAGTGTTATGTAATCCTATTTTGTTCACCGTTAATAAATGTGTTTGAATTTGGTGGACCAAATTCTTTTAAGGTGGGGAGAATGTTATGTTTGGGGAGCCCAAGGGGCTGCATTAAATCGGGAGCCCAAGGGGCTGCATTGGGCTGAATTAAATCGGGAGCCCAAGCGCCCCTGTCTGCTCGTGAACCAGCTGCTCCCTTATTTCCTCCCCAGCGATTCGTCTTTCTCCACCGAACGAATGAGCCTTCGATCGGTACTCTTCCTCCTCACAACTTTGTCCCTCGCCCTCACCTCCACCTTCGTCCGGCTGCCTCTTCGGCGAGGCCTGTCGCCGACGAGACCCAGTTCTGCCTCCTGTAACTAGATCGACGCCATTTTTCCCTTACTCGCGCGACTTCGTTGGATCCGGCGTGATCCTTGTTGTTGACGGCTCCGGTGGGCTCCTTTATCTCCGGCGAGCCTCCCTCGCCTCCTGCGGACATCTCCACCTTCTCCTAGCCCATTTTCGGCATCGCCTTCCTCGGCTCCGGCGAGATTCGTGAACGCCGCCACCGGCCGTATTTTCCCAGATTTTTGGTGATATAGACCTTGTCCGGTGAAACCGACCGTACGGCCGGAACCTTCTCAACGCTGACTACACTTTGGCTACCGGAACGTCCCAATCCGCCACCGGAAACACTGTTCTGGCGACATTGTAGCAGCAGTGCTACTATTCCGGCGAACTCTGATTTTTGTGCCGACACCTTATTCCGTGTATTTTGGGTTGGTTCTAGCGTATTCCGACGACCTTGGTGGTATTCACGTTCGCACGTGGCTGCGAACTAGGTTAGTACCCGATCCCTCTCCGTGCATACCTATGCGAACGCATGCATAAATATATCTGGACATGTATTAAACGAACTGGATCTGATCTGATTAACATAATAAACCCGGATTAGCGTGTTAATGATCATTATGTGTAAAATGGATTAAACAGAATACATGGACTTATACATGATTTACCCTCATAGGATCTGTTGACTGATACCTGTGACTGTGCTGGTTGGATCTGTTCTGTTATCTACTGTTTGAGGTAGGGATTCTATCTCCGTCCTTTGTTACGGTGCCAACCGTATGTTTAGTTAGCGGCACTCTTCTTATTGCTATTATTACATTTGATTACTATCTGATTCCTGTTCTACTCGTGTCGAATTCCTATGGACATAACATGCTTGCATGCTACACGGTATGAGTTTTTGATATTGTTGGTCAGTCGGTATGTTGTGATGTCATGTTATATATATACATGAGGGCTGGATATCTAGTGATAGATAGTTTAGTGTACCTCGATGTATTGCTTGTGAGATTTCTGTCCGAGACGTTGTGTGATCGTCTCCCTGTGATAGACCAAGAGAGTCCGATAATGGGCTTGAGGTTTTGGATGTTTATCAACCTAGTGAAGGGTTGATTGGAGTGTAGGACACTACACTAGCGGGCTGTCGACGGACAGTCGTCTCTATCGTTCGGGGAGCCATCGATAGGGACTACTTTACTTTATAGAGTTGTGGGTCGTAGACCACTCTATGTTTATAGAGTTGAGGGTCATGGACCAATGCTGTATCAGCTCATAGTTTTTCTACTTGTGTATGTTGACACATATAGCGATACGTATTTGAGATTTGATTATACTCTATATGGGTCATGTAGAGTCTTGGTTGTAGTTCTGGTAAATCTTTATATTTGATCATGCACCATACAACTTGTGATATCCCAACTTAGCCTCTGGCTAACCCCCTTTGATTTGCCTCCAGGTTCTGGCGCAGCTCCTTCTAGAGCGGATTAGATAGATAGTTTGTGACCACCAGTCTGGGTAGGTTTGAGTTGCATATGGATCAGTGTTGTATGTTATTATGTTTTGTGGTATCAGACTTATGACCGCTGCGCCGGTCGTGTTATCTGTTGGACTTATTGACTGCTGCGCCGGTCTCATTATCTGTTTGGTGTGTTGACCACTGCGCTGGTCGTGTTGTTTGCTCTGTTGACCGTTGTGCCGGTCTTGTACCTGTCTATGGGTTTAATTTATGGATATTTGTGACCGGGTTGGCCTTTGTTATAATATTTTATTCTGTCCTGTACCTCGTGGATTCTGTGTTATCTTGTCGGGTACAGTGTTGTTGTATCCCGAGGCCCGGGTTTCCCGGTGTGAGTTGCATTGGGCGCTCAGGGGTGTAACACTGTAACTCAGTGGTGGAAGCCAGTAGGCTCTTCAGCATCTTCGCAAGAGTCTCCTTGGGGAGGGCAGCCAGATCTCCCATAGCTTCCTCAAGCTGGGAGATTCGATCCTTGTTGGATAACACCATTTCTCTCTCTTAATGTTTTTGTAGCTAGACTGGCTCTGATACCAATCTGTCACGCCCTATATTATACAAGTACAATGAATCAATTTTAATTAATTATTACAATTATTCTATTGCCACGTAGGGCTAAGTTCATGTCTTGTCCAGGTTTAGCGCGACTAGCAGGGGTGTGTCCGTCTGCACCCCTCAACCTCCACGAGGGGTTCCGACTCTCGTCCAGTCCAAGAAGGAGAGAGAAGAGAGAGAAACTACATCAGTATTAAAAACAAAATATTAAAAATGGAATTATACCTTTGTTGGATTCGGATTAACGCCCGAATCCGATCCCAAATTTCAGTCGTGCAAGCAAATTCGGAACCCGATTTCACGTGAGCTCCAAATTTTGGTCCCCACCTGAAATTCCGTTGCTGAGCTCGTTCACAGGGTCAACGAGTCAACCCATTTTCCACGTCAGCGGCTGTACGTGTTCGAAGCTCGCATCGGTTCGCTTCGTCGATGCAAAGCACGCGACGGCGCTGCTCGTCGCGTTGGAGAAGTAAAAGGGAGAGGGAGTCACGTCCTTTCGATAGGCCCGATGACGGTGTTCGTTTCCATCAAACGGGCGTTCGTCGGCTCGCCTGAGGTCGCCGCTATCTCGAGCTCGCTAGGTTCGAGCGGGAAAGAGATGAGGCCGAAGGGAATGCCGGAGAGACCGGAAGAAGCGCAGAAGACGACGACGTCGAGGGTACTCCGAACTGCCCGCCCTCACCACCGGAGCACCTGGGCGAGGGCCATCGCTTGCCTTCGCCGGTTTCGTCGAGTCGCCGTCGTGGGGTGGTTTAGGGACGATGGGCCGGACGAGGTTCATTCTCAACCTCGCCGGCTGCCAAATCTTACCGTTCGTCCCACCCCTCGGATCAATTTCTCCTCACTCAAGCAAAGGGGTATTATCTCTATCAGCCGATTCCTTTTCTTTCGAGCTTCGCCGGACTCCACTTTTTATAGGCAAAGAAGCTCTCTTCTTCCTACTGCACGCGGGCGTCGCTTCCACGTGACGTCGACCCGTCGGCAGGCGACTTTCGGGTTGCTCCGGACGAACCCATGCTGCTTCGGACTAGTTCGTCTCCTTGCGCCATACCGCTTCGTCACCGATTGTTCGGATCCAGTGGATTATTCGTTGTCGTCTCGTCGGTCCGCAGGTCCAAGGGTTGCCCCTGCTTTCGACTGCTGGATCGAACGCCGCAGCGCCTCTTTGGTCAAGCTTCGTCGTGTCCGAGAACGACGTCGGCTTCGGACGCATGATGAGCCCATTCCTCGCGTGTCGTCAGCTCCGTCTAGTCGCCATCATCGCTGCCTGATGGCTGACGCCCGGGCGAGATGAGCCCCTCTGCGTCATCTGTTCTGCTCCTTACCCAGTCGCGTCCGCCTCATCGACTGGTCGTGTCGCCGCCGTCCTGCCGGCCGGAAGATTGCTCCATTAGTACGATTCCGTCCGGCGACCCTTCCCGTTGGGTCGGCTAGAGCCTCCGGCCACCGGCGAGCGTCATCGACGCCGTTCGGAATCGGGGTCGAAATCGCTGCCCGATTTCCTCCACCAAATCGAAGGTTTCGATTTTGATTCCTAATGGGCCGATTTTGACCATTGGTCAACGATCTATTTGGGCTGGGCTATAAAACTGGGCTGGCCCTAACAATAAGCTCCTATCATATCTTCCAACTTCTCTAGCAAATTTATAAAATTATGTGAACTATACAAGGATCATCACTAAGAGATAAATAGGTTGATAGATAGAGCATGAGAGAATAAGAAAAGAGATATTTTTATAAGATATTTTAGCTAACGTGGAAAAACCCCAAGCTAATCTCAGCCAATTTCTATCAAAGACATCTAAGTTAGGTATGACAGCGGGGTAGGGTATCCATATTTTTTATACTATCTATACCCAACCTGGATAATTCTTTTACTACCCATACCCGAATAACTACTTGTTTTTTAGAACCCATACCAGAACTCTACCATATTAAAAATTTAACTATCCATTTAATACCCAAACCCTATAAATACCCGACTTAAATACCTACCAAATTAAATTTTTAACATATATATGTGGTTATCCGAATAAAATTTAGGTACTCTGACCCTATAAAGACCTGGTAAATTTTGAGTATGATAAAATGGGTACCCACCAACCCGATTAATATATATAAAAATCATAATGTTTAGTACACAAATAAAATATCATAAATAAAAGAAAATTAACAATTGTATAACAACATAAACATAAGAAAAATACATCTAACAAATTATCAAGACACAATTGTCTTGCAATAATACTAATAACATTAAAAATGCATAAACAAAATATCAACCATGGTCAACAACACAAATAAAATCAAGACACAATTTTCATGTCATAATACCAATAACATTAAAAGTGCATAATCAAAATATCAATCATCGTCAATAACACAAATAAAATCAAGACACTATTGTCATGCCATAATACCAATAACATTAAAAGTGCATAAACAAAATATCAATCATTGTCAACACTCAACAACACAAATAAAACTATTAATAACTTTTACATACTACTCAAAGTCACAAATCCAACAAGTGCACACAACGCAAACAAAATTATTTAAAAACATATCCAATAAATTGTTGTCAATTGTCATGCAACCATGATGCCAATAATTTAAATGTGCACAAATAAAATGCCAAGCATTATCAATAGTCTAATCTTCCTCTTCAACATCTCTTGTTGATTCTAGAAATCCTGCACAAATAAAATTAAAAAAAAATAAGTTATTAAATAGTTGACTTATTAAAAAGATTATAAAACAATAAGTATATTAATAACCTTTCGTCCAAGTTTGTCTAATCTTCCTCTTCAACATCAAATATGCAACTTGATGATTCTGAAACCTGCACAAATAAAACATATGGAAAAATTAAGTTATTAAATAGTTGACTTACTAAAAAGATTATAAAATAACAAGTATCTTAATTAACCTTTTGTCCAAGTTTGTCTAATTTTTGTCTTCAACATCAAATATGCAACTTGATGATTCTGAAACCTACACAAATAAAACATATGGAAAAACTAAGTTATTAAATAGTTGACTTACTAAAAAGATTATAAAACAACAAGTATTTTAATTAACCTTTTGTCCAAGTTTGTCTAATCTTCCTCTTCAACATCAAATATGCAACTTGATGATTCTAAAACCTGCACAAATAAAACATATAGAAAAATTAAGTTATTAAATATATGACTTACTAAAAAGATTATAAAACAACAAGTATGTTAATTAACTTTTTGTCCAAGTTTGTCTAATCTTCCTCTTCAACATCAAATATGCAACTTAATGATTCTAGAACTCCTCCACAAATAAAACATATAGAAAAATTAAGTTAATAAATAGTTGAGTTACTAAAAAGAAATTACAAAACAACAATTAACTAACCTTTTATCTCATTATTTAGCCAATTTTGTGCATACAATAATGCCTCCATGTGTCTGGATGAAGTCTACTTCGATGGTTGCTCACTACTCTTCTGCCCATGCTAAATGCTGACTCAGACGCAATTGTAGAAATAGGAATCGGAAGAAAGTCTCTTGCAATCAATTGCAAGGTGAGATATTAATTCTATTTATGTTCCACCAATTAAGAATATCAAACTCATGAGTTCATGGTAATATTAGCTTATCTAAATATGTTCAATATCAAAAAAATATATTTGGGAATAACGTAATGCTCTAAATATTGTTGCGAGTGCTTTAGGTGATAGCATCCACAAGTTCATCCTTTTCTTATGAATCCAATCACATAGATTCTCATAACTCTGCTGGTCCAGGTACTAATGGAAGCAAAAGCCAATGCTAATTACCTTGTGCTAGTTGAAAGGGCTGTTCCTGACAGAAGTTAGGAAGTTTCAAACACACATACCTATAAATTTAGTATGATACTAGTCATTCCTATGTCTCCAAGAATAACAGAGGGGAGAATGCTGTAAAATATAAAATTACATGGGTCATCACCTACACAAGGATCCGGACCTAGAACTTCTAGAAGAAGGCGCAGGTTAACAACTAGGTTGCGGGCTGAAGCATTCCTCTAATTTATCTTAGTGCGCTATTTGACTAATGCAGCTGCAACATGCCTCCTCAAGCTACCTGCACTTTCAGGCTGTCAAAGAAACAAAGAAGCCAATAAATTGTAGCACAAGAATTCAACGTGATGCCAAGAAGTAAAAAAAAAGACATGTAAACAATGTTCAACATAAAATATAGACATTAGGGGATAATGCAATGCTATAAATATTGTTGTGAGTGCTTCAGGTGATGGCATTCACAAGTTCATCCTTGTCCCATGCATCTAATCACATAGATTCTCAGAACTCTGCTGGTCCAAGTACTAATGGAAGCAAAAGCCGATGTTAATTACCCGATGCTATTTGAAAGGGCTATTCCCTAATCTAAATATAGTCTTGAATGAAACGCTGTGATGGATCATATGCAGTTTACAGTAAAAGGAAATTTCAAAAAAAAAATAAATAAGGATTTGTGTTCAACATCAAATCAACTTGGAATATTTAGTTTCATCCTACACTGAGCTTCACCAATTTGTGCCTCAACCCCATACAGTACATCTGCTTAAAAAATCTATGCATGTACAATCCAATTTATTCCAATCTAGCAAAAGGGGAAATATAAAAAAAAGTCAGAACCTACCTGGCTGGTGCTCACATGTTCGATAGAGAGAAAGCAACTACGAACTTAGCTAATGGCCATGGTGTTACTGGTCACTTTAGCCTAAATTGCCATGCTATTTTAATGTTATGGTCAAACCCGAGACACTACATCTTACTACAGTCATACGGCTTGCTGGACCATTACAAGGGGTAGAATCAAAATTAATTTTGGCTACATACCAAATCAAGAACCACATTGAGGAAGCTAAATAAAGAGGCATGCGCCAGCATTTCACAAGGCAAAACTAAATGGGAACGAAATCCAAACGGATAAGGTAACACATTTATAGCTGCTAAAAAAAAAATTATTAATGAAGAAGCGCTGAGTCACACCAAAATAAAAATGAATCATTAGCAGTATAGATGGATGGACGTTGGCTGGGCATAATGAAAAGGAAATTGAATAAATGGAATGGTGGCTGATAAAGAAGAAAATAAACCAATTAGCAAAAATCGAATAGAAGAAGCGCAAAAAATGGAACGGCAGCCGTCAAAATGATTTTCTTTTATCGGACTGGTGGCTTATAAAAGAGAGGGGTCAAGGGTTAAAAAAAAAAAAGAAGAGGAGACCCAAGAGGCAAAGAGGACGACAGGTATTGACACATATTTATATAGAGTTTTATACATTATTTTACTAATGAAATCATCCCTATTTCACGACTTTAAGTCCCATAATTACCTTTATTTGGATACATCTATGTAATCTACACCTCCTTGTGCATTTTCACGTTTTCAGGTCAAAACGACCATAAAGAGGGTGGATTCTGGGACTTTTGTGGTAGAGGAGCTCATCTTAATTCAAGATGATCATAACTAGAAGTTTTCGGATTCATTGAAGCCTTTGTTGGAAATCACGATCGGGTTGCGATCAGAATCATGCCCGTGACTCGTCTTTGCACTTAAGCTGCAGCTGATAAATCACGACTGGGTCACGACCAAATTCTCGTCCGTGATCGCGGACCCACCTGTTTCGAAACTGCGATTTTAACCCAGGTTTCTTCAACCTAACCTAAGGGGAAGCTTGAGGGCAGCCAAGTCTTTTCTCCCCTGTTGACGAGAACCCCTGGAGCAGCCTTTAGATGGTGAAATCGGCTGGGAAAATGATGATGGCGTGAAGATAAGGCTGGCATCATTTGCAGGGTATGGAGGAAGCTGCAGCGAAGACTTTTTCTCTGCTGAAAAGTTGCAGCAGCTTTGCAGAATCTGGAAAAGGGGCAGCAGCCCACTAGGAAGAGGAAGATAGAGCCTTCAAAGAGAAGCAAGAATCTTCAGCCTATTTAAGAGAGGAGAGTTCAGCAAAGATTATTGGAGGATCGTAGAAGACGAAAAGGGGCTGAACTTGAGAGAAGAAAGCCACAGAAAGAAGAGGGCTACGCATCTGCAACTATTGAAGACCTTCTTGCGCCAGCACCTCAAGGAGAGTTTTGTAAGGAAAGATCTCTTGCGTTACATTCGATTTCCTGCGTTTATTGTATAATCCATGCAAAGTATTGTATGATCTTACCTTTTCTTTGTAATTCTTGCACAAACTTGCCTATGCGCGTATTGTTAAAGACTATTGTTTGCGCTTTCATGATGAACATGATAGGCTAAACACTAAATCAGGATGTGGGGTAGCCCTTGATGAGTCGCAATAGTCTAGCTCTATTTGCTAAAGTTCTTGCTTGACCCTATGAGCACGCCTTGCCTGCGTAACCCCAAAGAGCATGCTTAACCTTTAGTTACTTGAGTGAGGTTTGTTAATCAGTATCCCTAGGAGGAAAGCTCGCTTGCGGATCTGTACTTACTCATGAGACTAATGGGAAGCATTATTCGGAGGGACACGCTTGAGCCTTAAATCACTCTGGTGAGGTTTGTCAATCAGCTTCTCTAGGAGGAAACTCGCTTGCAGAGCTGTACTTACTCGTGGGATTATAGGGAAGCATTATCCGGAAGGACATGCTTGAGCCTTTAATCACTTTAGTAAGGTTTGTTAATCAGCTTCTCTAGGAGAAAACTCGTTTGCAGAATTGTACATACTCGTGGGATTCTAAGGAGCTTAGACGTGACGGGGAGACTCTAGTCCGACCGTGCATCCGACCCATTTGGTTGAGAGTTTGAGCCTTTAATCATCGCAAGTAAGGTTTGTTAATTAGCATCTCTAGGAGTTTTAACTCGCTTGTAGATCTATACTCGCTTGTGGAGACTATAAGGAGCTTGGACGTTGCTGGGAGACTCTAGTCCGATCGCGCGTCAGAACCATACGGATTGGATAGATAATTTAGTATGTGGAAGTATACGAGATTATTGGAGGGAGTAACCTACACGACAAGTGACTAATTCCCTTGAATTGACAGGACATTAGAAATAGAGTTTGAGTATTCAGCTGTAAGGAGTCAAAGAACTCATATCCTGATGCATCTCCTCATCAAAATCCTCTCGTGTGATTTCTTCTATTTACGTTTTGCACATTTAATTATTTCATCATCTTAACTTCACAAATCTCGACGTAGTCTAGCTAGCAATTTCGAGATCTGTCGGTACTTGCTCATTAGTCCATGTGGGATCGATATTTTATTACTTCGATAAACCCATGCACTTGCGGGAAACGCCTACCTATATCTGTGGGCACTATCAACAAGCTGCTACAACACTACTTGATTGAAGAAAAGAAAGGTAAAAGAAAAGGGGAGTATTTTATTTTTCTGCAGTAGGAACACATGATGATGTCACTGCATTATGTTCAACCCCCAGTAATTATAGGACTTTAATTTCCCCCCAAGTAATTATAGGACTTCAATTTCTATTTCATTTTACTAGGAGTAGGAACACATGATGATGTCACTGCATCATGTTCAAACCCCAAGAGTGATGTGAGAAAATAAAAAAAAAGAGGAGAGTGAAAAAAGAGAGGCGTGAATAAGAGAAAGAAGGGAGGAAGAACTGGAGAGCGATGATGATATAACAATAGAGGGTTTTGTCCAGTGGGCCAAAAAAAGAGCGGAGTGGAAAGGGAGGCATGGAGATAAAAAAATAGAGGGCAGCGAAGACTAGAGAGCAACTGAAAGATGCTGCTGCAATGCTCCCGGCCAAAAAAAAAAAAAAAAGAAGAGAAGGCAACTGAAAGAAACCCACAGCAACAAGGTTGAGGGTGCTATGAAAAATCTCACGGCAACAAAAATATGCAAGAAGAGGAGGCACTGCAGATCTCTCGACAATACAAATAGAAGAAGAAGCGGCTAAAAAAGAAATCTCTCAACAGAAGGCAAAAAAAAAAAAGAAAGATGAGAAAAGGGGCAAACTAAAAAAAAAAAGAGAAAGAAGCAGCGGAAGAATTCGGAGCCAACATAAAAAATCCAGAATTGAGAGATAAAAATAGAGGGGGACAAAGAAGGAGAGCTTCAAAAAAAATATATACAAAGGAGGAAGGCATTTAGAGTCAAATACCTATTTCCTCTTTTCAACTTCCTTCGGAACTGGGCGTCAAACTTGGTTCAGCACAGAAAAATTCTCTGAGCCGAAGTTTGTAACTTGTTACAAGTGTCGTGGAGAAAATATAAGGAAGCTTTGACTGGCTTTTAATTCAAACTGAAATAAAAAAAAAACTGAATTAAGAGAGGTGATCAGAAACAAAAAAAAAAGGAGGACAAATACATGTCTTCAAAATTGATATAGATTGATTACCTAGTTCGCTAGAAGAAGAAATCTGCCGCTACGCCGCTGAAGCAGAAATACTTAATTTTGGTTGAGGAGCTGCAGAAACCTTCAAAAAAAAAGAGAGAGAACACGCTGAGTTGTGGAGGGATGGTAAAATCAATGGGACCAGGCCATGAAATTCGTACGAAGACAAAAAAAAATCTAAAACATCAGTACCTGTTCCCCACCGGAAGGAAGATTACCTTTAAAATTCCAGAGGCTAGCTGAACAATGGATGATGGATGTCAAAATACTACAGAAGAACCAAGTTCGTAATGCTTGATGACACATAATAAAAAAAAAGAGAGAATAAAGGGAAGAGAACCTTACTTCAATGTTGCCAACTTCTAATCCAGCCAGCAAATTGCGGTATCGACGTTGAACTCCAAACCGGATTGAGTGACACTCGCCGACTTCCAATTTCAGCCAACAAAGTGCGGCGTTGAACCCTACCCGAAGCTCTAATTCAAAGCCCAAGGAAGATCCAACACCAGTAGATCCGATCCGATCTACTGAACCTGACCCACAGCAACGATGTGCCAGACCCACCCTACTGTCGACGCCATCTCCTCGGCAATCATTGATGCTATTCCCTCTGACGTCGTCGACGGGCGTCATCAACAGATCTACCCCAGACCAGTTCCTCAGCTATCGCCGCCACTCCTAGCTACTACCGCCAGCAACCATCCCGACAGCCTTGTCTTCTTCAGCCCGGATGCTGCTGACGGAGGTTATCACCACCTGGAATGGCGCCCCGACAAGTTGACGAGCGTCGTTGCTTCTAGCTACAGACGAACGCCATTCGCCTCTAGCGCCATCAACAACCTCCGACGTCATTTCTTCCTTCGATGCCCATGGAAGAATCACTGAATCGTCGCCTCGCCAATCTCCTCGCCATTTCATTCGATACCACTGAGATCTCACATAATCTGGAAAAGAATAGAAATGCCACTAATGCTTGGTGTAACCTGGAAAAGGGAAGAAAGAAGTTCGACAACAAGTGGCAAATATTACCTAGGGCACATGATATTCGGTCTAGTTTGTGATGGTGATTAATCTGATCTAATATGGCCAATTGGACCTAGCCACATTAATTCAATCGAACCCAGCAATCTCCAATTTAACTAATACATGGGCATGATATTTGCTCTAATCAGACTGCCCTACTGAGTTTCAGCCAACTTCAGTTCAAATACTAGATTGCCACAATCATGTTTTAGCCTAGCCTCAACCCATGTTGACTAAGTCTTGAGCCAGATTCAGTCTAAAATCAACTTCACATGCTCATCAAACATGAATTTAAGCCCAAGTGCATATCCAAAGTATAAAGCCAAGCCAAAATCAAACGAGATCTAATAACAATCCAGCATTCGAAATACGAGGCCAAAGTGAAGTCAAAGGAATAATTATACATCAAATAAAATTTAACAAATCGGATCTGACTGAATGTTGACTCCGAAAGAAAAATTCTCATTTGAACATAATACCGAAAGCCTTGACGCATCACGATGAAATATTGTTTGGGAGGTGCGTACGTCGACGTTTATCGTCGGGGCGTAACTCCTCAATGTGATGTTGCGCTCGTTAAGGTTGAAGTATTATAAAATAAAAAAAATTAAATTATCCAATACACCATAAGGCCGGATAATTTCCCAAATTAATTATCCAACACGCCAAGAGGCCGGATAATTTTTAAAAATTAAATTATCCAACACGCCAAGAGGCCGGATAATTTTCAAAAATTAAATTATCCAACATGCCTGGAGGCCGGGTAATTTTCAAATTAAATTATCCAACACGCCGAGAGCCCGGGTAATTTTCAAATTAAATTATCCAACACGCCGCCAGGCCAGGTAATTTTACAAATCAAATTATCCAACACACCGCTAAGCCGGGTAATTTTCTAAATCAAATTATCTAACAAGCCGTAAGGTCAGGTAATTTTCTTCAAATTTAAATATCTAATAAGTCGCAAGACCGGATATTTTCCAAATCATATTATCCAACATGCCGCAAGGCCGGGTAATTTTTTAAATCAAATTATCCAACACGCCGCAAGGCTGAATAATTTTCCCAAATTTAAGTATCAACAAGCCGCAAAGCCGGATATTTTTCCAAATTCAAATTATCCAACACGCCGCGAGGTCGGATAATTGTCCAAAATAAAACATCCAACACGCCGTCAAGGCCGGATGATCTTCCAAGTTCAATATCCAATGCTTTAATGCATTACAATGGAATATTATTTGGGAGGTGCGTACGTCGATATTTATTATCGGGGTGTAACTCCTCAATATGACATCGTACTGCCTAGGCCGGATATTATCCTAGATTCAAACATCTAATAAGCCGTCGCAAGACTAAATACTTGACAAATACAAATTGCCCAAATCGATGATAGTTTACTTTCTTTCATCACTCATGTATCATGTCAAGCAATGTATTCCCATAATGTTCACGAATAAAAATTATTTAGTCTTGTATTTTACTTCATAATATCTTAATCAAAGGTTCCCTGACTCCAAGGGTAATTAACGATGAGCGCTTGCGCTCATTAAACAAAAAGCCTTATTAATTTAATGTGAATTTGAAATGGTCATATTACATTTTAACATGTAACACTTTTTGACCCCATAAAATAATAATCCAACTATGATTTTACATGAAACAGACGTACAAGAAGAATTGAGAAATGCAATCAATTTTGAAAAATCATCTAAAGCATTGCTTACTTGAACAGGTTGTGTTGATGAACTGTTAGAAGAATGGATATTTTCTACTAAACATTTAGACTCATGCAACAAATCAAAACAAATCTTCTTGAGTTTCTCAATCTCATAAGTTGCATTTTTAGCATAAATTTGAGGAAAATAAAATTCAACCACCTTCAATTTGTATCTTGGATCCAAGACAACAGCCAAAGATAGCACTATATGGATAACTTTCTAATATTTTTCAAACTTCTCGAACATTGTCTGTCATTTCACTAATTAAAATATTATCAGAAGACATCCATTGCACTATTGCATTTAGGAGCTGACAAACCTGAATAAAATAAAGATTTGTAGTAGGATACTTTATTCCAGAAAATAATTCGATGGCATTCTAAAATATTTGAAACTTTTCAATAATATTTGTAGCCATCTCCCAATCTTTTTTCACTAGGTAGTGAAGTATAATATTTATCTCTTATTTCAACCTAGGGAAAAGATCTTTATACCCAATAGCAGAGTCAAGCATCGAATAAGTAGAATTCAATCTCGTTCTACAATCAAGACTCAACTTTTTTTAACAAACAATTTTTGCTTGGCGAGCCACTTCTTCAAATTTTTCTACTCTAGATGGACTCGCTGACCAAAATGCAATAAAATCATGAATTTTTCAATTGCATCATCAATTATAGATAATCCTTCTTTTATCACGAGATTTAACATGTGAGCACAACATCTCATATGAAGAATTTGTCTATGAAGCAAAAGTTTAGAACACAACTTGTCTTTAACAATAAAAATCATTCCATCATTAGAACTGCAATTTCTACTACGATAGTTTAAATCTTTGTTTCTATATTCCATTTAGTCAATGCATCTATCAATTCTTGTGCAAGAACATGCATAGTGTGAAGTGTAGGCACATAAACAAACCTAAAGAGATCACATAAAAGTCAATATTAATTTATAAACTTATAAATCAATTAAGTACACATTATATAATTAAAGAAGTTATTTATCTCAAAAATACGACTTTGTGAAACCAAGGAGTCATCAAGAAAGTGTGATGTGATGGACATGTAACATTTTCTCTTATTTGAAATCCACATATCCGTTGTAGCGGCTATCCGACTTTTCAATTTCTCAAACACATTTTGAAGCTCAACTTTCTCTAAATTATAAATCTTGATAATATTACCTTTTATTGTGTTTTAAGAAATCATTTTTAAAAATGGTTGAAGGCTAACAACAAATTTTCTGAAGCCAATATAATCAACAATGGAAAGAGGGTATTCATGTAAAACAATTGCAAACACCAACTCATGTCTTGACAGAGATCAAATGTAAAATTTCCAAATCGAGCCTTTCCATCACTTTCTCTTTCAACATTAAATAGCTTTTGTTTCTAAAAATATCCTTCAATTATAGAATTCTATTTACTTGAACATGAACTCGAGAAGATTTGCAATAATTGCAAATTGCAAAATCTACACCATCTATATTTTTCTTCTAAAAGTGATCCCAAACCTCCGAGATTAATTTTTGATGTTTGCGGCTAGATTCACCTAAAGAAGGTTTGTTTAAAAATGACACGTTTTGAGTTAAAATGAGAGTATCAGATGGAGAATCAGCAATTGAAGGTTGACCACTCATTGGGGTTTGGCCTGAACTTGACTCTACATTTAGTGAAGATGGAATTGTCATGTTGTAATTCTCATCAACTTTATGAATGTTATAAGAATAAGACATTTATAAAAATCAATTACCTATAAAAGAATAAAATTAATCATGGTCCACTAAGCATATAACATAATAACAAGAAATAAGAATATAACAATAATATTACAAGTTGTGTCCTACATAATTGCATTAATACTAATAGCTTTAAATTGTGTTTAAGATTTTGCAAGCTATTTAATATGAGTTATGTCCAACATTATCACTAATACATATCATAATAAAATAAACAACTACAAATCTTCATATAAGCATTAAGTAAGGCTTTGTATACCAAATTAGTGAATCACTCACTTGCTGTTGGTGTTGGCTATTGTAATGTTGCTTAGAAAGAGTACTCACGTAGTCACGTTGGTGTCTATCTTTGCAAGTGGCAGTGTCGCGGTGAAGTAGCGAATAGGTAGAGAACTAGTGGACTAGAAAGTGGTCGGCATCGTAGTGAGGCAACACATAGTCGGAGAACTGGCAGTAACAAGGAAATGTCTGTCTTTGCAAGTGGTAGTGTCATGGCGAATAGGCGGAGAACTGGCAGTGACAAGGAAATATTTACAAGCTGGCTAAGTGCTCGGTGACATCAACGTCCTCACTTCTCTTGGTGATCGGTGGCAAAGCGGCGACGAAATCTAATTGGCAGCAAGGAACTAGGGTTCTCAAAATCATTGGAGGCGAGGAACTAGGGTTCTCAGAATCGCTGAGAGCTTTGAGAGGAGAAAAAAATTAAAAAGGACAAATTATATTTTAGTGTTAAATGTTAATGTGTTGTGATTAATGGGTTTAGAACTTATAATCTTATATTGGTTACTGGGTTAGTGGGTTATATAAGTATATATATAGTGAGTATTCATCCTATGCTAAACCCAATTACTTGTAAACGGGTTCAGGTAGGTTAAGTACCGGTTAAAATACTACCCAACTGTCATCCCTAATTTAATTGATAACAAAATTAAGCAAATTTGTATACCTAACCAAAATAAAAAAAATCATGCAATATTGTTAAAAATGTATTCTGATTCTTAGGATCTTCCGATCCTATGACCCAAATTAGGTAAACTATTCTAGAACTAATATAGGATCTAAATATGGTAGGATCTTATGATCCCACGATCCGTGTCACGTCTCGACGGCTACTGGGCCTCAGCCATACAGCCCACCAACGAGACCTGACAATTTGGGCTTGCTGATCCAGCCTGACCCAACACTGTACAACACAAGCCCATAATCAACAGTAAATAACAACCGTAATACAATAATGATCCAAATACAACAGTCACCGTCCGAATCGATGGGATACAACAAACCGGCCACATGGCCAAAGTACATAAATAGGTACGCACTTACAATACCAATACCAGGGAGTCCACTACTACTATCTATCTACGCCTGATCCGTCCGCGACGGACCCGCCTCAGGACCTGAAATCAAACCCATATATATATGCAGGGATTGTTAGCCATAAGGGCTAAGTAGGGATTAAGTACATGGTGCAATAATACTAAGGGAAAAACGTGTCAATCATACATACAACGAAGCCTATCAAATGCACCAAATATGTACTTGTAAATCATGATCAAATATCATACAAATACAACAACACATTAATAAAACTGAGCTGTGGGCCGGGTCGTCCCCTATGGACACGCACTCATATCTGAGTGGTCCCCAGTGTCAGCTCGCACACTAGGTGACGACTGCTCGTCAACAGTCCGCTGGTACTACGTCCAGTACCCTATCATACCAAGGCATAATAGCACAACTGTATGCAAATATCAAATATAGTCTACAAGGTCAAACCTCCATAGCACTATATGGGTTTGGCCCCAAAACACGTCCGACTGGCACTCCAGCGCCACTAGTACGGCCCGAACATCAATATACTGTACTAAGTACGGCCAAATAATAGCAGACAACATGTGCCAGAGAGCACGCATGTAGTATAATAACGCGAAATCCTAGTAAACTAGGATAAAGACATATCATGTGCAAGAATATAAATAAACAATCATATCATTCTCAATAGAACTAACAGTTCAATGGAATCTGATAGCAAGAGAGTAAATCAGTAGGGCGTCCCTAACAAAGCGGTAATGCCCAACCGTAAGATGCCTCCTAATTAAGTGGTAGACACTTTGATCAATGTACAGGAATAAAGATCCCTACCTACCACTGTAAGTCTGACTAATCCCACACCCGAATCAGAAATATCCCGTATGTCCGGATCTACAGTCTCTACACGGGGTACAGCGTAATACGTATCAGTTATCCATTCAATTCCTTGTATTTACATATGAAATTACTTATTTATCTTTAGTTTAATTTATTTCTTATTTTTCCTTAATTACCGTTACGGGTTCATTATGATCGTTCCTGCCGTTCGTCAATCATGGGTAGTTATTCGTCAATTATGCATAAGCAGGTATTATTGTATCCTAAGCATGCATTCGTCTAATCCGTCCGTTATATTAAGCATGCAGGGTTCGTTGCCTATTTATATACGAAGTGGGTTTAGATATTAACCTAGCCCACAGCCTGTGTGGACAAACGCGTCGGAAGTTTGCCGGAAAGTTTGCCAGAGGATCGCCGGAACAGTACTATCCCCGGCGCCGGCAACTACCAACACCAACAGAAAATGGCAGCGTTCCAAAGTCCATTGAAAATGGGAAATAGCGGGTCGTCGGCCTCGCCGGAGCTTCGCCAGAGCACCAACAGAAGGTCGTCGGAACGTTGCGAGATGTCACCGGAATCGGCCGAAAATTGCAGGAAATGTCCAGCAAGCCGTCGTTGACCCTTTCTACCTGCTTGCTTTGGAGGAGTTTTGAGAGAGATCGGGGTTGCTGGAGTTAGGGTTCGATGTGCCCTTTTCCAGCCGCGTCTCGCCGGACGGAGCAGCGAAGGAAGGGGGAAAACGTTGGAGCTCGCTGCTAAAGCCTGTCGCCGGAGCTAGAGGTCGTCGCCGGTGGTTAGAGCTCTTCAGAGGCTGACATTCATCAAGCTTGTCGGAAGAGGAAATGGCGGAAGCAGGGAAAATGCGAGAGTTGCAGGCAACGTTCGAGGGAGAGGTGAGGGAGAAATGGGAAGGGAGAGGGTGGCTGAGTCATGCACGTGGGAGAGAGGAGAGATATGTGGATGGGATGGGACAAGAATGTCTCGTCCCATCAATTTATTTTAAAATATTTTATTTTTTTTTTGTTTTAAAACGTACGGACGTAACAATCCGAGTCTTAAGATCGGATAAGAGTTTATAATCTCACCGATCTTACTCGATTCTAAGTTAATAGATAAAATAAATTTATATTTGATTATTATTAAACAAAAAATCAATAATCTATTATACCAAAAGCCTTAAATTGATATATGATATAATTTTTCGTCTTTAATTGTCATAATTTATTTATTTATTGACAAACATTCATCAACTTAAGCTCGTTATTATCTATGATTATATTTTAAGTATTTATTAAAATCAACTTTATAATATTTGTTATTATCAATTTTGTCATCATTATAATGTATACATTTACCTCATAAATGTTCATATTTTTATCTTGTTATCTTGTCTTTATTACACTACATACATTTATTGTTTCTAGCTTCATTATACATCTTTGTTGTATCCTCTTTTATTAACTTGCATCCATCATCACCTCATAAATATTCAATTTTATAGTTTTACACTATACAACTAACACATTTGTTATAAAATACTATATGTATATAAACCTTAATACATGATACTTATCTAGATCTATATTAATTTTTTTATTATTTATTACTTATTAAAATATTTATCATACTCTTAGTCTAATTAGATGATATATGTTTAAAAATTATATATTTTAAGTGATTAATAGAATCTTACGCTCTGATCCTACATTATAATTCTAAAAAGTCTTTATTGTTTCTTGTTATAATCTCGATTATGACAACCTTAAATTTATAAATTGACATAATATTTGAAGGTTCATATAGTATTTATATAATTAACCCTTAACAAAAATTGAAAATTTGAAAATGGCAACCCATGAATATAGACAAATATACAAACTTTAGAACAGGAGAAATTTTTTTTTTTGTTTATTTTACTTTAACGTACTTAATGGATTATAGAAAGCCACACACTGCTAATACAGGGAACCAAAGTTAAAAGGCTCATTGAGCTGATTGGAATAGAAACGAAATCCATTCAGTCCGAATGTGGTACCGCTGCTTGCCAATGAACCGATAAGAAAAATGCAGTGACTGATCGAACAACCCTAAGCACGACATCACATGGTTGATGTGAAATTCTGCTCAGGCCACATCAATCAGATCCCATGTGTCTTCATACACATCCAATAGCAACGCCTTCTGCATAAAATTGTCATCTGATTGGAAATTTTGAATGCGTCTGATTGGGGTTACATTTGTAATAAAATATATTAAAACATTTTATTTTCTAGCGGACGTGAGCGCAACAAAAGAAAAGCTAATCTCGGAAGACTAGAAGATGACGAGAATACTCGTGATGAAAAATTAATTGAAAACAAGCAAATGTTGTTGAGTCCTTCACGTTAATCATATTGACTATATACACGAAGCTAATCAGATATAAACAGCTTTGTTTTTTTTTAATACCTAACATATGATCATGATAAATCAGTCTCATATTAGTTACTGTTTGCCCTTTGTGCTTTGAAGATTGCTTCCTTGTAGTACTTTAGTTCCTTTATGCTCTCCTTGATGTCATCCATAGCTCTATGCCTTTTCACCTTCACAGGTGCCCTTTTCTTTTCTGTTATAAAAAAGAAGAGAGATTAGTTTGATATGCACCAATATGGAGTAACAGTACTTATTTAGATCACCAAGAGTGAGTAGGTAAAAAATTATCTACAGGAAAGCATCACCGAATTATTACAACTGAAACTTTGAGTGTGTAATGCAGGTGTCAATTCTCAATTCTGTGTGCTTTGAAGAATTTTCTTGTCAAATAACATCCATTTTTAACTTTTGTTTCTTTTCATAACTTCCAGATAAATATTCAATTGTCTAATGCATAGAGACATCAAGTATAATTTAGTAGACACAATGTTAGTCGAGTCACTTATGTTTAAGAAATTAAGATGACTTAACAAAAAAAACAACTAGAACGATACTGATGCAGAACAAAAAAGAAGAAATCCTACGGGGATTCGAGCCAATTTATAATTAACTAATACAATACCCATTAGAATTAACTGACATATGACTATAATATTAATTAAATTTAACATTTCTAATAACTAAAACTGGTAGAATATCAAATACATTCAACTAACTAGTTTAGTGTATTATATATCGGCAGCAAAATGAACTCTTTCAATAAACTTCATTAGCAAGATGAAATAGTGTTCTACAGTGCAGTTTATGCAACGATTCTACAATGTGCGCACCACAATATAATTGTGCTACATAAGGTAATGCTGTTTTGTAACATAATGCTATAGCATATGCAAAACTTCATGTGCATATGAAGTTGGCAAATGTGCAAAAGTACAACGGTATGTTCTATATTTCCCTCCATGTGGATTTTTATTAACTATATGTTCTATATTTTCCTCCGGGTGGACCACCAACATTCTGTCTGGGAGGCCCCGCCTCTATCGGCCTCCCTAATCTCTCCCATGAATTCAGAATCCTCAATGTCTGCCCAGGATGGGGCCCGAGGGGTCCAACCGCCAGCTATCAAAGTCCCAGCGCCTCCGATTATCTCTGGATGCTCGGAACCAAAGGCTTGGAGCTCTCTGTTTGCGCATGTTACCAATAGCAGTCCGAAATGTAGCCTGGGGTATTCTCCGGTAAACGTAGTGAGCGGCTTAATCTCAATTTCTACCCCAAAAGAAGAGTTGGAAGACAACCTTTCATACTGGAATCATTCTCTCGTGGGTTATTTTGTTGTGCACGGCCTGCTTATCTAGCGATTAAGCTGAAAGTCCACCATGGAATGTCAAGGGATCTCTAGATATCTTCTCACTCCCATCAGGCTTTATGCTTTTCAGATTTGAGAATGATGACAATAAAAAATCTGTTCTGGAGCGAGGCCCATGGTTCATTCCGTCAAATCCTTAGCCTTAATCCTTATCCTTAAGGCCTAGTCTCCAAGCAATTTTCTAGAAAGGATAGATTTCTCCTCCCTACCATTATGGGTGAGGATTCACAACTTCCCTCTACATTGGTGGTCACCGGGCATCATTGGACAAATTACTCTACATTGGTGGTCACCGGGCATCATTGGACAAATTTCTAGTGCTCTAGGATCACCACTATATACGGATCAGGCAACTGCATCTAGATCCATGCTTGGATTTGCAAGGGTATGAAATGAGATGACTACCCACACTCTCCTCCCGGAACAACTACTGGTATCGATTAATGGGGAGATGGATGTCCAAATAAAGTTTGAGTGGTGTCCTCCGTAGTGAACTCATTGTAAGCTTTCCGGACACGCCGACAAAAATTGTAAGGCGGCTATCTCTTCCACACAGGCATGGCCCCCCTAAACTCTCCATGGACCGCCCAGTGGGGAAGGTAGCTAGCCAATCTACTACTACAGATGCAAACCGGAGTGTTGCTAACTAGGGAGTATATGGATCCTTCCCGGATGCTGCCCATCCGGATGGTACCCCTTATATACCTCCAGTTTCGTTAAGCCATGAACCTCAACTTCCTCAACGACTGCAAATAACTCAACTTACCTCCTCACAGGTCAGCTCAGAAGCTTCTGGGGGCTGCCACTGACACAGCCCCCAGTAAGTAGGCTAGCTCCCTGGTGATCAGAACTTTTCCACACAACACTGACCTGCATGAAGGCATCTCCAATGTTGCAGATCAGATTCCTATAGTCAAACTTAAGCAGAGGAAACCAAAGAAAGGGAAGGGCAAGGTAATTCTTCCACAGAGGGCGAACTACGAGACTCCACGACAACAACTTCATCATTAGACCCTAAGAGCACTGGTCCATCCCCATCATGTGTCCAATGAATGTAAACCTCGCCTCGATCCTTTGTTGGAACCTCTGGGGTTTCAACTCCTTTGGTGCGCCTCAGGATCAAGTCAATTCTCACTCCATCAAGTTGTTATGTGCTCTTGAGACCCGAGTTAAGGAATCAAACAGTAAGACAATTATTCAGCATCTACTGCCTGCATGGGATTTTTACTGCAACTACGTGCTGGTCTAGGTGCTGGCCCGGGTAGTAGGATCTGGTTAATTTGGGACCCATCCATACAAAATTGATGTCCAAGATTCTTTTGACTATGTGGTCTTTGGCTCAGTACGATCGCCGCAGGGAGAGTCACTCGTCTCACTTTTCACTATATATGGGTTATACTCAAAGGCCTCTCGCAAATATATTTGGGAAGGACCTTCGCTCCATGATAATGCAGGACCTTCGCTCCATGATAGTGCAGGACCTTCGCTCGTGCTTGGAGATTTCAACATGATTTTTCACCAAGATGAAAAATGGGCAGTCTGGAACTTAGAATCCTAGAAATGTTATACAATCAAAAGATGTTATCCAATTTAGAGATAGCAAGATCTCAAGGGGAGAGGTGTCTACTATACATGGTTGAATTCGAAACAGGGGGAGGGTCGTATTTGGAGCAAGTTAGATAGGGTAATTGCCAATGAAGAATGGATGGACACCTTCTATAATGCCGAGGCTATATTTGCATATCTGAATGTGTCTGACCACTCGCTAGCCATGATCTTTTTTGGGCAAGATATTCGTCCTAAAGGTGTTAGATTTTGATTCTTTGATTACTGATTAAATTACGAGGATATGTATTCGGTGGTGGCAAATGTTGGAACTAGAACATAGACGGTACTCCCATGTTTATTCTAATCCAAAGGATGTTCTCAAACAATGGGCTACTTTGATGCGACGCAGGAGGAATAATAGGCTCTCATCACTTAGTGACGAACTAAACAAGATTCAGAATGCCATGCAAGTCGATCCAATGAGTGAAGAAATTCATATACAGGAAAACGAATGCAAAGCTGAACCTAGCTAAATATTGGGAGGAGGAAGAATCCGCCCTAAAGCAAAAATCAAGAGACCAACACATCTTCCTCGGCAATACAAATACTTCATATTTCTACCACCACCTAGCTAAAACTCGACGTATTCGGAATTCTATCAAGATGGGCAAGGCAATTTTGTTTTTGGTGGAAAAATTTTTGAAGTGGCTGTCTCCTATGAAAAATTGCTCACCACCCCCCCACATCATCCATTGACATTAAACGGCCTCTGTCAAACAAAGCCTACGAAGTCTTAAATACGCCGATATCTATGCTGGAAATCGAGAAGGTAATACTATTAGCAAACATATCAAAAGCCCCCGGAGTTGATTTCAATACAGTATTTTTCAAAACATGCTGGCATATAGTGAAGGAAGATGTTCTAACGGCTATTTCAGATTTCTTTGCTTATGGGAAGCTTCTTAAGCATGTGAACCTAAACTCTATCTTGCTTATCCCAAAAATTTCAAACCCAACATCTTTTGCTGAATACAGGCTGATCTCAGTATGCAAATTAATTTATAGATTCATTGCTAAGGTTCTGGCTAACCGCATTAACTCTGTGCTACTGAAAATTATTGACTTGAACAAACACATTCATCAAAAGGCAATCTATTTAGGAAAATATCTTGTTGTGCTATGAACTAGTAAGCCAATACAACATGCGTACTAAAAACCCGGAGATGGCAATTCAAATCGACTTGCAAAAAGCATATTATTCTATCAGATGGGTCTTTGTGGAGCGTACTCTTAATGCATATAATTTTCCTTCCTGGATTATTGATAAGATTATGTCCTGTATACAATCTCCTACCTTTACTATCAATATTAATGGCCAGGACAGTTTTTTAATGGAACAAGAGGATTACGACAAGGGTGCCCAATGGCACCATGTATCTTTATACTTGTCATACCCCACACGAATTTATTAGACAAGGAGCATTCTAGGCCTTAGAGAGACGTGCAAAGAAATGTTATCATTCCACATTACTAACGGCCAGTCCTTTAAACTATGGTTGGACCCATGGTTTAATTCTCAAATATTAGATAATTTAATTCAAAACTTTTGATTCAAGATACCTTTTGGCAGGGATGTGCAACTCAGCTCTTTGATCATTAATGGAGAGTGGAGAGTCCTAGTGCCACACACACTGGCTCTACTTCATGCTTTTAGATCTTTCCATATTCCTATTGACCGATCACTCATTGAGGATAAGCTTTATTGGAAACCATCTCGGTCTGGATAATTAAAATTCTCTAACTCATTGGCATATAGTGGCTTGATCGGAACAGTCTCTGTGCCATGGCACAAAATAGTCTAGTTTTGAGGACGGATTCCTAGGTTTTCTTTTATTGCATGCTTTTATGTTTACAACACCTTACAACCTGGGATAGATTGGCAAAGTGATGTATCATTAGTGACGAAACATGCCCCCTGTCACTTACATAATGAATCGATGTCCCACCTCTTTTTCACATGCACTACTGTAACGCCCAAATCCAGGTGGACCGGGCCAAGTGGAGTTTGGATTGGACGGCGGTCCAATTCCACGCCACGGACAAAGACGATGCCCAATTTATAGCCGCATCAAATTTGGTCCAACCAAACTCGCGAGCGACAACGTAATGCGGGCATTGGCTTTAGCAGCGAACACGAGCAGGCGGCTTCGCTTCCCCCGGTGGAAGACGCGGTCTCCAGCAGTGTCGCCGGCATAGAAAGGCGGCAACCAAATCGGCGGAGTGGCTTCTTTAGCGGTTTCTTCGGACGTAGTTGGCGAGCGAGATTGACGGAACGAACGAAGCATGAGATGCAGCTTCGTCTTCAGCGGCGATGGAGGATTCGCAGCGGAAGACTTGGATAAAGGTCTTCAGAGTGGGGGTGTCGAACGAGTCAAGGGCAGCGGACGCAGAGCGGCTTCAACTACGAGCACCCCCTCTTCCCTATAAATCATCCGAGGAGTGGATGAAGCTGCCTTTCTCGAGCAACGGGCAACGGCTGGAAGATTCGACGAGCGGATCTGAGAGAGCTTAGGCAAGATCCTGAGAGAGATCCAGAGAGGAGAGTATCCAGGGGGGTTTGCGAGTAGAAAGCTTTGAGAGGGAGCGAGCTTTGAGAGCAGTCGGTGGCAGCGTTAGAGAGAATCCGACGAGCGGATTCAAGGTAAAGGAAGGGGTTTTTGTACTCGTTCTCTTGGAGAGGAATAAAGAAGAATTTTTCCCTCAACGATTGATTGAGTTCCGACGTCTCCTTCCCTTACGGTCCCTTTCCTACTTCACCATCGTCGACGACTATCCAGCAACAGCTACTTCCAGTGGCGACGAGGGCTGATGGAGAGGGCGCAAAGGTCCCTCCCCTGCTGCACGCTGAGCTCCTCTGCCCTTCCTTCTCCGGCAAGAAAGAACGAATGCAAGACGCGTGTCAGCGACGTCAGAGCGGGCGGGCTTTGTTCGGCGCTCGAAACAAGGCAAGCAAGCAAAGTCAATGTCATGAATCGGTGGTCAAAATCAAATTTTGGCTGGGGATTTGATTTTGGCACACTGTTCCAAGGAGAAATAGCTGACGTGGAGGTGGGGAGAAAATAGAGCGCGACAACTACCATCGATAGCGCTTGGAGCTTCATCACGTAGATATGCAACATCCCACAAGTCACATAGTCCTGGTACCCATTTTTGGATCTAAATAGTTATGCTTGGCATGAATTAGAAAGTATAGCCATGGTGCAAAAACTTTTAATCACCAGATTTATTTACCATATTTGGATGGAACGAAACAACCGCATCTTCAAAAATGTTTGCAGAGATCAACTCAGGCTGCTATGGAGTGTCATTAGTGATGTATGATCCAAAGTCCTGTTCCTAGCTTCTTGGAAATGGAGTGTCATTAGTGATGTACGATCCAAAGTACTGTTCCTAGCTTCTTCTTCCAAGTTAGATCCGACTGCACTCTATTTGCTAGCTTCTTGAGAATCGGACTTAGCAAATTCAATCCAACATGAAGTGCTACACTTTCTGTCTAGTGGATCAGGAACAAGGGGCAACCATACAAACCTAGTCTCGATAAATGATAGATCTACCTCACCTCAACATTCCTATTCGCAGAGGGCTGCTGAGTTACCAAGGATCGCGCCCCGCCCCGGCCCGCCCTGGAGGGTATAATGCTGTGATATTCATGTTATGTTTCGTTGACCATGCAAACCTAGTCTCTGTTCATGTAATGTCATGTAGTTGTGGGTTTGGTAAAGGAGATGTTTTGTGGTTTTGGTATACATTTTGTTATTGAGTAGGTGTGAATTGATGTATGCTCTACCTGTACCTGAACAAGTAATATCATGTAGAAATTTGTAAAACGATATGTATGTAATCAACGATGTATTCTTAGTTTAAGTATCTCAATAAATCACTTACTTGCCCTTGGTTGCAAGTAGCGATATTAGTGAAGGCATGACTTGCTGCACATTTCTTGGAGATCTTAGATAATACAAGCCAACTAATAATTCAACTCAAATTCTCCGTCCGTTCCTTATGCCTCCTTAAACACATTGGAATATTTTTATTGTACCGCACAAGCATTACATCTATGTTGATACATGCAACTGCTGCTATTAGAACAGTGAGATGAAGCATCATAATTGTATTACCAAAAATATCGAAGATCATAGGCATAAAGACTGTCTAGAGAGTCATGGAGATGCAAAATAATTTTGTGAAAAATGGATGCATCAAATGAACACGATCATACTTGACACATTACCTCTTGGAAACCAACGGATACACAAGGCCATGACACTGCTGACATCAACAAGGACGTGAGGAAACATATCAGCCAGAGAAGGCATATATTTCTGTCAAGAAAAATATCATGCATTAAACATATAACATGAATAAGAAATACTCAGATGTCCATGCATTGCAGTAGAGAAAATGATGCGCTAGTTTCCTTATCCCAGTAAATTGCAGCACCAATGAGATGGCAATTTCAATGAAAAAGTATATAGATGTATTACAAGCTAGTGAATAAGATTTTAGTTAGCCCATCAACAGTAAATTCAAAGTTGAATGCACTTCTAGACTTCACCCAATCCACTGTTTAATGGGAAGGTCGATCATATTTTGCAACTTGGGCTAGTATTATTCAGCATATCTTAAAGTAGCATCTGAAGATGAATCCAATAACTCTGAATTAGAGCATCCAGCGCATACTAGCTTCAGTTCAAAAGTAAGGGAAAGAAAAGACCAATTTCAAATCTATTGTCAAGCAATTGGTTAGCAACTTTTATTTTAATGTAAATATGCCATCAGAACTTAATTGAACGACGAAAACATCTCAAGATGTTTTCACTTATAATAAGCTAACATGTTTGTTATCCATGTACATATAGGAAAATAGTTTGTTGGAAAAACTGGATAATTGACGAGGATCCATTTACTTGAAACTCAAAATAATTAGATGATGGCTTTCAATATACCAGCCTCAAAGTTTATTATCTCTGTAAAATTTTAAAATGACACGTTGATGGAGATTTGACTGAGTCAACCTTTTGACAACAGCCGAGACAAACCCAAAGCGTGCCACGTCAAACAAACACATCCCAATTGCAAGGCGATGGTCACAATGAATCCTCAATGTCAACCCATAAAACTCTTTCTATAAAATTGAGTTAGTATCAGCGTTCTTGGGCATGCTATTATTTATTTTATGCATTTGTGTCATATGGGCATTTATGCATGGATAAATATGTCCAGATAATTCATATATTTATGTAAATGTATCTGTATGTCTATTCGTGGACCATGTGTGCGAACACTTTGTCGTGTCTGTGATAAAATCCTATATAATGGCTTCCAGGTAATCAAGTAGGAACATAATGGAATGTATCAAATGATTAACTGTTGCTCTATACTCTCTCCATTTCTCTTTTATTCTCATCCCCTTGAAAGTAAAATTTGGTGTATTTTCTCATTCAGTGCTTCTCTGTGCTCACATCTTCTTTCAAAGTGCTCTTTGTTTAGAAGTTCTTTGGCAATCCACAATTGACCAACGATCACCTACTCTGGTAGCAATTGACAAGTAATTTCGTGTTCGGATGGTTGTTGTTCAAGTGATTAACAATTGAGCGGTCGATCCAAACCAACCAGTCTAACTCAGTCATTCTACTGGAGTTCTTATGTGATTGAATGACTGCTCCACCAATCACCTAACCAAGTAACATATGAACTATATATTATCGTGTCAACAAACTCAACACTTTGCTTAAGTCATCTAAACTTTAACCTCACCTTGCCAACCCACTATTTGTTGTTTGCTCCATAAATGTTTAGAATTAATTCAGATTAACTACCAAGTTCAAGTCTGGTGCAATGTGATCACCATGTATGTGTAACATGTGTTTCTAGGAAGAATCTGGCCCTATAACATCTTTGCCATTTGGAAATCAGCCAGCTCCAAAGTTCAATTCTTTTCAATCATGTTTAATTCTTCTTTCATGGCCTTCATCCATCTTTCATCCTTCGTAGCTTGTTTCACATGAAAATAACGCAAACATATTAGAAACATCAACATAAATGACTTGTAAACTCACAATACCTATCTGGTTATCTTTACACATGATTATATCTTCTCAGAATGGGTTCTGGACTAAAATTTAATTCAACATTATCCAGTTTCAGCATTTTCTGCAGGAGCAAAATCAAGAAGATATCCTGTAGTTTGAGAGCTATGTCAATCTCATCAAATATAACATCCCTTACAACAACCAATTTCTTATTCAAATGATTAATCAATCTATAACCCTTTGATTCATTACTATAACCAACAAATAAAAGCTTCTCTCCTTTCTCATCAAATTTATCTTTTGAGGGAGATTTACAGAGAGAATCTACTGGACAACCAAACATGATACTGGACAAGTTCCCCGAAATGCCAAGATTAATTCCAGATAACTAACTTTTTGGGGACCAATCCAGCAATTCCAGAAAAACAACACACTTGGAACATTCTTCAAAAGATTGACTAATCACAGAACCATCAAATGGGTAATGATAGGAACTATCGTGCTAAGCACGCCAAAGTGGAAAATAACAAGACTCTAGATAAACCCTAAGACCCTTATTTATAGATTCTTACTACTTAGCGGACCGGGTATGACAAGCCGGATCCACTTATTAATAACTTACTAACACTAATGGGCCCGTAACAATTGCCCCCTCTTGAACTAACTAGCCTTGTCCTCAAGGTTGAAAACTTTTTCTTGTGTCGTCTCCAGGGTCCCACAGCACGCGATCTTCTCCCTCCAGATCTTCATCTTCAGCTAGCAACATCACCCGGAATTGCTTGTTTGCGCATCGGTGCATTGGAAGATATGGTTGATCACACTGGAAGCATAATCCTTTCTCTCTCTTATTGATGTACTCCTAGTGGGACATAGCTCGACTCCTAGATCGATCATAGGTGTTTGACGATGTGCGTTGACCCCCCACCTCCTTGGAACCATTTTGAGATGGCACACCTCCTTTTCCCTCAGCAGACAATGTAATGCTAGAATTTACACTAATGCTCCTTCTCGGCTGCTGGACACTATAGGCCGAAACCTTAGCACTAATGCTCCTTCTCGGCTGCTGGACACTATAGGCCGAAACCACTTGGGATGGTGAATCTAGTATAGTTGGATTAGGAGGAAAGCTTTCTCCCCAAGAATAGTTGCCACTGCCTGGCTAGCTTTTGCTTGCCATCCCTTCTGTCCCTGTCCGCCTTGGTAATGTGGATCCCCCAACCAACTCTCTCTCAATGACTCGAGCGAGAGTCATGGCACGCATAACAGTAGTGGGTAAGAAGGCTCGCACCTTCTCTTTGATAGTGCTATTTAGGCTCTTTAAGAAGAAACTCACGTACTGCTCCTCAAACAGGTCAGGTAGCTGTGAAACAATCTCTTCAAAAGCTCCAATGTGCTCGGTCATAGTCAGGAGACCCTATTCTAAGGCTGTCAGACGCTCATAGGCTGAAGTGGCTGGGAACTCACTATAGCGCTGTAGCATTTCTCCTTTCAGCCGCTCCCATGTTAGGTTGGGAGTCTTCCGTCTCAACCACCGAAACCAATGTCCTGCTGAGTCCTCCATACTCACAAAAGCCATCAGGACCTTGTATTCATCTGTCGTCCCCTGGATATCAAAGTACTACTCAGCCTGTGCAATCCATCCTACGGGATCAGTCCCATCAAATTCTGGCAGCTCTATGCGCTTATGGATACCACCGCATATTCTCCCCCGAATTCATCCCCCCCTATTTGTTTCTCCTCCCCAATACACTCCACCTCCTAGTCTGTCTTCATCAATGATTTCTATTCTGTTCGGTCTCATGTTTGTCTCTGGTGGAGGCCAATGCTCCCATGAAGGGGGTGGGCGGTATGGCTCCTTGCCTGGGCGATGATGAGGGCCCGTTGAACCCTCCCTTTGCTCATCTCGCTTGTCTGTTAATGTTGCAGCCAAGTTCCTCATCTCGTTCGTCAACGCATCAATAACCCCCTAGTGACGATCCATCTCATCCTGTCGCTTAGTAAGAGCCGCTACTTCCTCTTGATATTGACTCTGCTCTTCTTCGACTGCCAACACTTCAATCCTCCTTTTCTCCCCTGCAGACTGAAGTTCCTCTTGTATAATTGCAAGAGAACTATGCACTTCTCCTACTGTTTTCTCCAAAGCCTCCAATCTAGCCTCACTACGTGTAGTCATCTCCAAATTTTTTTGATTTTTCGGTGCTACAGTAGCTTGCTACAGTAAGCTACAGTACCCAATTTTTTTTTTATAACTCTCTTTTTTTTCTAAAAAAAACCTAAACTACAATACTGTGCTCACCCTGCCGCGTCCGCATGACTCCTCCGCCTGCGCCCGCTTCCACGCGTGTCGGCTAGGGGTGTACAATCGGTTCGGTAAATACCGATTTATTTTTTCGGTAAAATCGGTATCGGTATCGGTATCGGTAATAATTTTTCTACAAATTGGTTATCGGTATCGATATCGGTAAATTTTTTTCGGTATCGGTAAATACTGATTTTACTGATTATAAATAATATAATAAATAAATAATATTTTTTTAACTAATAGAGTAATAGTTTTAGCGATAGCGAATAGCGAAAATGAAGGAGTAAAGAAGGAAAATATTATAAAAATAAAAAAATAAAAAATAAAAATATTATATAAATATTAGATATTAAATAAATATTTATAATTTTTTATTCGGTAATTTACCGAATTTACCGGAAATTATTCGGTAAATTCGGTTCGGTAACCATTCGGTATATTTCTTATTCGGTTCGGTATCGGTATTAAAATTTTCGGTAAATAATAAATCGGTAAATTCGGTATCGGTAAATTCGGTATCGGTATTACTGATTGTACACCCCTAGTGTCGGCGCTTGTGTCGCCGGCCAGCAGATCCAGCCGGCTAGGGTTCCGGCTCCTACTTCACCGCCGCCGGCTAGGGTTTCCAGAGCGGTGCCCTTGTAGCCGTGTCTGCGTCGGAGAAAAACTCCCGGGGAAGACGACAGATGAGTGCCTCAGCTGTTGAAGATGTTGCTTGCAGATGACGACAACGGAAGATGTTGCTTGCAGAAGACGACAATCCATCGAAAACTCAGCCGCCGCCGAAGATGAATGTCGCCGGTTCCGGAGGATGAAGCGCGTGTCGCGATTTCACGCGCGGCGCAGCAGCTCGTTGTCGGCGACAGATCTAAAGATAAGACTCAGCCGCCGAAACCTCCTCCACTTCGCTCGAAACCCGCCGCAATTTGTGTCTTCGATTCCGCCTGATTCACTGCTCACACGTCGCTGGAGAGAAAACCGCTTGAGGAGAAACGCCGCCGGTCGATGCTCACAAGCCCTAAACAACACCGACGCTGGTATCGATGAACAGTGCCACGTGGAATAGACTTTTCTCTAGGGTTCTAGTTGACTTCCCCTAGGGTTTCTATAACAGCTTGATGAACGATACTAGATCCACCGTATAGATCTAATACCGACAACAGAAACTCCTTCCGCCTTTATCCGTCGCCGGACCACCGGTTCCCCGGCAATCGATCCAGCAGGTCGGACCAATTGATAGGAACTATCGTGCTGAGCATGCCAAAATGAAAAATAACAAGACTCTAGATAAACCCTAAGACAACTCTAAGGCCCTTATTTATAGATTCTTACTACTTAGCGGACCGGGTATGACAAGCCAACCCGGATCCACTTATTAATAACATACTAACACTAATGGGCCCGTAACAGATAACCACAGGAGATAAGAACACCATATTCTAACAAATATCATAGCAACAGTTGAGCAATAACACATTAACTTTTGACAATGCGATGAAACTATCAACACTGAATCTTGGAGATCGAACATGATTAATAGAAAGTTCACATGTAGTTAAAATCCAAAACACAAGAGGGAAACAAGAGGAGTCACCAAGAGGGGGCAATTGTTACGGACTCATTAGTATTAGTAGGTTATTAGTGTGAACTACTAAAGCTTCAAAGGAAACTTTTCCTAATGCTCAAAAGTTATAACTCCTTTTCCTTTCAGCCCTCTTTACCCAACTACTTCCGGCAGTCCTGCCAACTCGGGCTCTAGGTTAGCTTTTGATAAGTGAAAAGTCACAGCCAACTCTGAGTCCACATCAGCATTTACAAAGCCGTTCCGTACCAGACAGTAAATCCGGTACGTACCAATCCGCTCATCGTCTTGTTCTGGAACGGCGGTCGGAGCACAGCTCCAGGGCGGACAACGGAGGGAGGCATTGGGCGGTCACTGGAAGCTTCGAAGCATCCACGGGCTGCCAGCGCCGCTGCTCGCCTTCCATTGTTCGTCTGCTGCCGTTGGAGCTGCCCGATTTGTATAGTACAACACCAGTACTGTACCAGTCCAGTGGCTCATTGGACCGAGTCGCCAGACCAATATTACAAACCTTGGTCCACATCCCTGCCCAAGAATAAGTCAACATTAAATCCTTACCATTGATTTCTTTCGTTTGGCTAAAGCTCTAAAGCTCCCACAACTCTTGGTTGACCTGCCCTAGTCCTAACTCGACGAAGTTAGCTTGGCAGGCTTGGCCTCAAACTCCCCTACTTGAAGAAAGCTCATCCCTGAGCTTGGCTCTCCCACACTGGACTCCTCCATGTCGCTGTAATGAAGCAATAAATCAGCAACATTAAATGTATTGGAAATCCCATAAGCTTCAGGGAGGTCAATTTTGTAGGCATTCATTCCAACCTTCTTTAGTATTTTAAAAGGCCTGATTGTCGTGCATGAAGCTTGGCAAGCTTCTCGGGGAAAACATTCTTTCCTTATATGAACCTAGACCATATCTCCTTTGTTGAATTCAACCAATCGCCCATGCTTATTTGCTTGCGGACTATAAGTATCATTATGTCTAACAATTTGATCTTGAATTTTGGCATGCAAGTGTTGGAGCTAGGCTGCCCTTTCTACCCCTTTCTACTGCATTGCTGCTGAAAGAATGATGAACCGAAATTGGAATTAGATCAAGGGGTCCTTTGGGGTTTTGGCCATAAACAACGTGGAAGGGACTGCATTTGATTATGAGATGTATTGATTGGTTGTAAGCAAACTCAATGTGTGGTAGCTCAAGGTCCCAACTACATATTCTTACCCACCGTGCTTTATCAGAAGGGCACCAAAACTATGGTTAACAACCTCAGTTTGTCCATCCGTCTGGGGGTGGGCAGTGATGCTAAATTGTAGCCGAGTTCTCAACTTTCGCCAAAGTTTGTGCCAAAAGTGGCTCATGAATTTGGTATCTCGATCTGACATGATAGTCAGTGGGACACTATGTAAGGACCAAGGCTCTTGCTGTAAGTTAGCGCCTCAGCTATTTGATTTTGGATCCCCCTTTTGTGTTTAATTATGAAGCTAAAATCCTGTCGAAACTACATCCATAGAACATGTCGACGATTAAGTTTCTATTGGTTATTGATATGCTTCAAAGCCTCGTGGTCAGTGAATAACACAAAGGGCTTGATGAGGAGGTAGTGAATAACACAAAGGGCTTGATGAGGAGGTAGTGGCTCCAATGTTCTACCGCACCCACAATAGCATAAAATTTCTTGTCGTATGCTTTAAGTGTTGCTGACGATCCCAGCTATATATCAAAATATCGTTGAAGTATACAACAACGAACATGCCAATATAAGGTTTGAAAACATCATTCATCAGCTGCATAAAAGTGCTAAGAGCATTAGATAGACCAAATAGCATAACTGGCTACTCGCAGAGTTCATCCTTTGTTTTGAAAGTTGATTTTCATTCATCTCCTTCGCTCAGTCATATTTGGTGGTACCCACTGCGTAAATCAATATGAGAAAACACAATAGCCCACAAAGTTGATCAAGTAAATCATCAAGCCACGGTATAGGAAAGCAGTAGTGAATAGTTATTTTCTTCATGGCACAACTATCCACACATCCTCCATGTGCCATCATTTTTATGAACCAGTAATGCTGGAACAGCATAGGGGCTCTTACTCACCCGGTTAAAACCCTTAGAGATGAATTCATCGACTTGCCGTTATAGTTCTTCATGCTCTTTGGGGGTCATACGGTATGCTGCCTTGTTAGGGATCATAGACCCAAGGAAGAAATCAATACATTGCTGAATATCTCTTAAAGGAAGGAGGCCAGGTGGCAGATCTTGAGGAATCACATCTTCAAATTGCCTGTGCAATGTAGCCACTTCTTTGAGATGTTCATGCTGTTATGGATTGGAGGATTCCAACAATACCAAGATGCAGCCTCTTTTAGCAATTTTCAGTTCTCTTAGCACTTCGGTTTTGGGTAGAATAGTGAGCCCCCTTTCTTTTGTTGTAGTGGTAGCTTGAGGAGTCACCAACTTGGTTGGAGCTAAGGTAATTTTGAGGCCTATCCTTAAAAAAATTATAAGTGTTTCAGAATCCCTCATGAATGGTCTTTCGGTCATATTGTCATGGCCTACCCAAGATAAGATGACAAACATCCATGAGAACATCGCAATAAACCTCGTCTCAATATTTTTGGCCAATTGAAAATTAGATGAGACAACGCTTGTCATCTTTGATTGCCCTTGTCCGACTAAGCCAAGTTAGACTTTAAGAGTGTGGATGATCTTCGGTCTGGATATGTAGCTTTTGCACCATGTTGGTAGAGACCAAATTCTTGAAGCTACCACCATCAATGATAACATCACACACTTTACCCAAAGTAGTGCATCGTGTATGGAAGATATTGTGCTGCAACCATTCATTTTGTTCCTCTCGTTGCATATTCAAAATTTGACATACTAACATTTCACCTTGGTTTGCATAAACTAATTCCTCATGTTCGATTGCCTCTTCCCCCTCCCCCATTGGCTATTCCGTTGGGTCTTCTTCTATAAGCATGATAATTCTCTGATTTGGACAATCTATAGTGATGTGTCCATATCCGTGACATTTCTAACACTTCCTGGAACCACTGGCAGGGAGTGTTGTGGAACTAAAGGTTGAATCTTAGGGTGAGGCGTCAAGTAGGCTTCTTTAGAATTAATAGGCAACCTCAATGGAGAGGGTTGTACTTGATTTCAACCTTCGCAGCAAGTTTGCAATTATCTGAAGGGGTCCAATATGGCTGCGAGTTGCCTTCATTGCTGATTTCAGTTTTTAAACCACCCCAAGTATCAGACAATAGTATGTTCTTCTAACTCCCTCAAGTTACATTTAATCATAAGATGCTCAAACTCAATGGTGTATTCTTCTACAAACAGCTGGTTTTGCCGGAGATTGTGGAGTTCTAAAAAGAGATCTTGCTTATAGTTGGTTGGTAGGAAATACCTTTTAAGCTCCCTCTTCATTGTGTTTTCCCACCTGAATTCTTTGTTGCTTGAGGTTTTCCCTCTAAAGACCTGCATATTTTCTCAATTTTAAGGTTGCCAGTTTCACTTTTTGATCCTCTAGGAGCTCCTTGAACTCAAACACCTTTTCAATCGAGTGTAACCAATCAAGAAATTCGTCCGGCGTGACCTTCCGTCAAACTCTGGAATGTCAACTTTGAAGTCAAAATCTGTTTTGTTTGATATGGCCGCTGTGCCTGGGGCGGAATTGATGGCGAGTTCCCCTTTCAAGACTTGGGGAATTAAGGAATAAGTTGTAGCTCTCTTCATCTCTAGCCCCATCAGGATCACAAACTAGCAGTGATCGTTCCTGGCGCTTTGTTGTTGCCCAAGCTCCTCCCTAGTGCTTTGTCACTAGCTAAGCTTGCAACTGTTGGACTTTTTGCTGGAGTTTAGCGATTACAATATCACGGACGTCCCTTTCATGACGGTGTTGAGTTTCAACATTAGGAACCCTACAATGACCACTAGTCATGATTCAGGCTCTGATAGCAGCCAGACAAGTTCCCCGAAATGCCAAGCTTAATAACCTGCTCCAGATAAATAATTTTTTGGGGACCAATCCAACAATTCCATAAAATCAACACACTTGGAACATTCTTCAAAAGATTGACTAATCACAGAACCATCAAATGGGTAACCAGAGGAGATAAGAACACCATATTCCAAAAAATATGACAGCTACGGTTGAGCAATAACACATTAACTTTGACAATGTGATGAAACTATCAACACTGAATCTTGGAGAACGAACATGATTAAAATCCAAAACACAAGAGGAAAACAAGGGGAGTCACCAAGAGCTCCCAGAGAAAGGAAAGACAAGAAGCACCACTAGGATCGATCCTAGATACAGGCTGAAAATGTTAGTTACTAAAGCTTCAGAGGAAAGTTTTCCCAATGCTCAAAAGTTAGGGCTCCTTTTCCTTCCAGCCCTCTTTACCCGGCTACTTCCAGCGGTCCTACCAACTCAGGCTCCAAGTCAGCTTTTAATAAGGGAGAAGTCAACATTAAATCCTTACCATTGATTTCTTTCATTTGGCTAAAACTCCCACAGCTGCTGGTTGACCTGCCTCTTCCTCAAAACACTTTAAAGGTACTCATATACTGGACAAGATCATAACTTGGAGAACAATTTATAATGTAGATTGCAGTTAAACCTTTTCCTTTCAACATACTTCGCGCCATTTCATCAATGGTATAGTTTGTCCTCTCAGGAACTCTATTTTGGTAAGAACTACTTTCAATTAGCTGCCTTTTAATCCCTTTTTTTTCTTGCAAAACTCCATAAAGCAGTGATAAATAAATTCTCCACCATAATCAGTTCTTAATGCCTTGATTTGTAAACCCTTTTCTTTCTCAAGAAGAGCCTTACACCATATGAAAGTGTTGGATGCATCTAATTTCTTATTCAAAAAATAAAACCAAATCAGTAAAATCATCAATGGAAAAGATAAAATACCTATTTCCACTAAGTGATGGGATTTTGGTATTACCAAAATTGTCAACATGTACAAGTTCTAAAGGGGCTTTGGCTTATTTTGGTAGGGGAGATGATGTAGGTTTTCATCTATGCATCTTTCACAAATTGTCACACTTTTCAATCTTTGGCAATCTAATCACTATCCTTTTTTGCTGTAATAAATACAGTCCCCTAGCTCAAGCGCACGTATCTTAAATGCCAATAATGCAACTCATTCACTTCAACCTTCAATGCTATATTTTTAGTGTATGACAAAGAAAGAGGAAAGATCTTATTAGAAGTCATCTCTATGTATAAAAAATTCTACATTCTTTGCCTTGAAAATTGACATAGATATCCTTTTTGAATAATCTAACCAACACTCAACAAATTATGAGTAAGATTAGGTACATATAAAACATCATCAATGTACCTTTGCCGGCTAGCTTTAGTTTTTACCGCAATGACACTGTTTCCTTAAAATTTTCAACTTTCCATATCCAATAATGACTTGATTGTCAACATTTTCACCAAGCCCCACAAATATCCTCTTACTTCTGGTCATATAATTGCTGCAACCACTATCAAAAAAACAAAACTTTTTTTTTGTTGTTTTATTCATGCAAGTAAGAAATACCTATTCTTCTTCACTTTCTTTTGTAAAGTTGGTCTCCTGACTTCTCTCCCTTTGATGCTAACAATCCTTTTGAAAATGGTAGGGAATTTTACCCGGTTGACATTTATGGAAACAATCTTTTGATGCACGATTCATTTTCTTGCAAATGATGCAGTAATTATTGGGATTATGATGATTGGAAACTTTTTCTACTACCTCTTCCTTTATCATTTCCACCCTTAGTTGTCCATTAGAAAAAACCGAAACTTGTTGCACTGTAAATATATCCAACAGACTGTTGCTAACCCATTAACTACATACTACTAACACTCCCCTCTCAGAGTGGAACATAGATACTGACATGCCCAAATATAGATATTGACATGCCCGGCTTGCTGCATAATGTAAGAAATCTGATAAAAATGTAAGAAATCTGATAAAAATGTTAGGTAATTGATCTTTAGACTTGAGGTATGGAGTATTAATCAGTTTACTCAGAATAGATTTTCTCACAAAATGACAATCAACCTCTATGTGTTTGGTCATTTCATCAAACACTAGATTATTTACGATGAATGTTGCATATTGATTACCACAAAACAAACTCATGGGTCATGGGTTACTCCACATGAATATTAACCTCTTATAAAAGATTATGAAGTCATTTTATTTCACACATTGTTCTCCTTTATAGCTTGATCTTTCGATCACATTTTGCATTTTACTTCTCTAGGTAGCCAAATTACCATCAACAACTGTGCAAAACCCTAAGATAGACTTTCTATCATCTACGTTCCTAGCATAAGCATTCATATAGGCCTCAACCTTTGGTATGACTATGTCCTCTATAAAGAAGACCCTTTCTTATAGCTCTTTTGATATATTTAAGAATTCTAAACACCAATGACATAATTTTGGACTTTGCATAAATAAGCTTCTAATTCCCACTATATATGAGATGTACGAGTAAGGTAGATGAGTTTGCCAATAAGTTGTTAATACTTTGCTGCATCAATACAATACACTCATATTCTTCCACACTGGTGTTTATCATTAGGTATCATAAGTCTATCAGTTGGTTTTGAGTTAAGCATCCTAATTTTCTTAAGCAAGTTAAGTGCATATTTGCATTGTGAGAGAGAAGTAGTGCTGCTTCAATAAGCCACTTCAATACCCAGAAAATATTTAGATTTGCCAAAGTCTCTGAATCAACAATAAAGATACTTTGTCTCAATTATCCCATGCAAATCACTCCTACTAGGGAGGATATCATCTACAAAGATAGCTAAAATCACACTGAGTTTTACTTTTGAATGACTATAGAATGGTCTTGCACTATAACATAATGAGAGCATTAATAGAACCAAGTATTATGGTTATTTTCCATAATAAAATAAGCCAAACTACGTAACAGAAGAATTTAGGCAATGCTTCAACAAGATGGATAGAACTTAAATTATGGAAAGAGCAATGGAACTCCAAACCATATAACAGAAGAATTTAAGCAATCAAATGAGGTTTCAACAAGATGGATAGAATTTAAATTATGAAAAGAGCAATCGAACTTTTTAAGTATATCGAATGTACACCTACCATATTTAATCCAAATCTTCTTAGTGTTGTGGTACAGAATGTTGCCATATAAGATTAGATGTGGCTAGTTTACTAAATATATATAACACGTATGCCATTGCAGTAAAAATGGTAATAAACGCTATTCTAACCTTTAAGAAGAGAAAATCCACGTAAACAGAATTTCCAGCCAATTGTGGAGTTTGCAGGCCCACATGCCTCTTCACAAAGTTTATAACCTGCAACAAGTCTATATACTATTAATCCATGAATTTATGGATAAATTGCACAAATTTCATAATAATGTGCATTAACTATGCAAGCCTACATAGAGAATGAGCAAATACAAAGATTCTTACAAGACAATTTTTTTTATATAAACAGAATCAATTAATCGGAGTTATTGATAGTCTACATTTATATAAAATATAATATAAGTTTTCTTTCTTGGCAGCCTATCATACAACTCAAAAACCAAAAACCAACTAACGATGACAGCTACCAACTGATATATTGCATAAAACAACATACTCCAGACTAAGCATGGTGCATGGCAAGGCGCTGAATGATAGAAAAGAGAGGAAGAGCGTGATCAGAGAAGATAATAAACAACAGGAAAAAATATTTATATTAATTATGACATTATTTTTTCCCACTGAAAAGAACTTGACTAGGTCATGCTACACTTGTGCTTGATTTGAATGTCTATGATGGAAACAAATATGGAGGAATCACTCAACTTTAGGAGTATAACAAAATGAGATCTTGCTGATTATTGTCATTGTCGAACTCCAAAATGTTTATAAGGTTCTAAATTTTATGTAGCTCTTCTTCCAAAACTGATGGATCATTAAATTAAGTTCATATACTCCATTGGACAAGATAACACTATGAAGCTCCATTTGTCAATATAACTATCTGTTTATCTATTATACCTTCAAGTGTAGGTGATAATAGATTGCTGCATGAAGTAGCACCGTTTGAAATTTCGGTCCGTGCCGGCCGAAATTTCGGTCCGGTACTGGTCTGATGAGCCACCGAGCTCGGAACCTTGGTCGGACCACGGTACTGTGCTCGCGCTCGAAAAAGATGAGCAGGCGTGCTCGCGCTCGAAGAAGATGGGCAGGCGAGAGCTCCAGGTCGTGGTGGAAGGCTGGACCAGAGAGAGATGCTGGAGGCGGAGGCGGAAGAGGAAGATGAAGTGGGAGGCAGAGGCGGATGCTGGAGGCGGAGGCGGAGGCGGAGGCGGAAGAGGAAGACAAAGCGGGAGGTGGAGGCGGATGCTAGAAGCAGGGGCAAATGCTGGAGCGGGAGCAAGAGCGGGAGGCGGAGGCGGAAACTAGAGCAGGAGGTGGAGGCTGGAGCAGGAGGTGGAAGCGGAAGCTGGAGCTCTCGCTTCAACCGGAGCGGGAGGCGGAGGCGGAGGCGGAGGTTGGAGCGGGAGAGGGAGGTGGAGGCTGAGGTTGGAGCTTGAGGTGGAAGCGGAAGCGGAGGCTGGAGAGGGAGGAAAAGGCGGGAGCGGGAGGCAAGAGCAAAGGCGGGAGGAGAAACCGCAGGTTTCTCGTCCGGTTATCACCGGTAATGACCGGTACGTACCGGTCCGACTGGACCGAGACTTCAAACGCTGTGAAGCACTACTACCAGAGTGACAACATGTAAAAACCAATTGTCCTCCAATAAGGTAGTAAATCCTGAAGACTGAATCTAATAATTTTTAAACATATTGGTTAACTAAGAATATGGACATTTGAGTTCAGTTTCCTCACTATATGAAGTGTGGTAGATACATGGTGACGTTTCTTTAAAGAGTTTATAAGAAAGCACTCAAGATGTATAAGCACGAGAGCATAATCACATACATCATATTCTACCTATGATGTAAACCAATATTCTTTGTAGTTGTCATTAATCAATACGATGTTGTGTCTATTAAAAATATGAATTCTCAAAAATGCTCAATTGGTTCAAATAGGCAATAAGAAGTTGGAATAGAAATCCTCACTAGGTTGACGAAGTGAGGCACTACTATAAATAATTTCTAATAGACACAAACTAGAGGGCCTTTTGTTAGAATTATATAATATGAAAATTAAGCAACCGATCGAAGTAAATCCCAAGTTCTAGTTTTTTTTATTCTAACAATATACCAAACAGGCTAACAAGATTACCTAGATTGTGATCAATAACTTAGATTTAATGGTGTATTTGGGATAAAAACGACAGTATACCAAAAACCTTCCAAAGAGTTTTCTAAGAATTAGCTTACAAATTTAATATTTCAGTCTTATAAATGATTACCTATGCAATTTTATATTTCTTTCCTAAAAACAATGGCCACATGAGAGGTACCACTAGTTTTATAAAACGGGTCATCAAAGAATCAATCAACCATCACTAAAATAAAATCACATCCCCAAGTAGTTTATGGTAACCCTAAAATAAGGTTCCTACTAAGGTCTTTTCAAGGTCCATGTGGGATAGATAGATGTATTTAAACTGATATTCTATTTGGTAACTTGGCAAATTGACACGAGTGAGACCAAGAAATAATTTTTTTTTTGTCTCAATTTAAAAATGTCAATAGAAGGTCATTGACTATGATGATGGTATTATCAACCAAAGTATTGGCTAGACATCAAACATGTATATTCTAAACTAGAAACTCCCTGACTGAAGTTCAAGGAATGAACAGGGTGCCATTAAATAGATAATAGTCATATATCACAAAGTTAATGAAATTATATTAGTTTTGTGCTTGCACAAATGTATAAATATATGTAAAATCAGACAAATATTGTCAATAAAAGGTAACAAGACTCACAGATCTCTTAAGAATTTGTAAATGGAAGGTAGCAAGGCTTGATTCATCACTCTCATGAAAATTTTAAGTGCACGATAACCCAAAAGTTTTATACATATAGACATTTGGTTTCATAGAAATAGTTTATAAAATTGCCAAGTATAGCCTTCATTTGGTGATAACCACGTTGTAAGTTAAACTTAGAAAATCAATATGAACAACCATCACATCATAACTATCGCTAAGTCTACGTATAAAAAATCGAATGATTGGTAGTAATTTTATTAATGCCAGAAGTATCAAAGTTTACTCTCCAAGTTTTATCATTCTTAAGGGTCAATAAAGCTGAACAAAGCCTCAACCTTTTTTCTGAATAAATTTCTTTTTTTTTTTTGTTAACTCTTCAAGTTATCTGCTCAATTCAGCTCTTCATGGGGTTCAATTGATAGTGTGCAAGGTTAGGTAATTCTGAACTCAAACGAGATCAAGAGCACGTTGAAAGTTCCCCAAATAAGGTAAATAATTAAGCAACTCATTAAGAACTACGTCTTAAAAATTACACAAAAAATAGTCAATTATAGAATGTATCTTAATATGTACATTAGGAATTCCAACGAAGATGTCTTGGTACATTAAGGACAACAGTACTTTAGAAGCTTTCCTTTCTTAACTTTGATTGGGCTAACAGTTGAAGGGATTACTTGATCCTCTTGACTCAATCATACATGTTCTTCATCTCTTAACAAATTTGTACTTGATCCTCTTGACCCGAAGCGTATCCTTTCCTTTGTATAGATGAAGATATGATTTAAGTATAAGTTTGATCCTACCAAGTATAGAGGTAGGAATCACATTGAAATGATCCCTATAACTTACTACCGTATAAAACTTGTCTTCAAAGCTTAACAAAGGTGTCAAAAATACTTTGTTCTTTTGAGTATCATCCCGTGTAGTAGCAATGTAGCATACATGGTACAACATACTATATTATGGTCTATGGTATCATATAAATCCTCAAATTCATCTTGTTAAATGATTAAGCTAAAGAGTCAACATCCTGCTCAATATCAATAGTGTCAAGGTTCATTTCTTTGTGACTACTATTATCAAGGTGCAATGAGGACATCAAGATGCAAGACAACATCTTATATAACAACGAAAATACATAATAGTGGAGTTGGTTTCTTGCAAACTAAGTTTTAGAATTTCTTATATATATATATATAGTACTGATTATGCTACGGCCGGACCGATATACACGATTAGACCTTGTATCAGTACCAATACTATATTAGACTAGTATATACCACATGTACCTCCTAGTGTAGACTGGATTTTAAACCTTCCTCAAAACATGACAATACTCATTGGATGTTTAAATAATTATCCTTAAATATGATTGAATATTGAAGCTGATTGCAAATTTAATGTTAAGTTTATTAAAAGTTCAGGTTGGGAATTAAGACTTAATAATTTCATTAATGGTCGTTGGTTAGACATCAAAACTAATACACTTAGTGTTTGAATGTCTGACTTATAACCATTTATGAATATATTAAGTCCCAACATAAACTTTTAGAGGACTTAATATCAGTTAGCCTAAATATTCAATCACATTTAAGGATAATTATTTTAGATTTGTACGCCAAGTATATAGTTGATCCTTATGGTGGATCATATTTTTCTTCTAGTCGTATGTCTCCCTGTAAGCTAATGTGTGGTAAATAAATGATTTAAACACTCTAAATTGGCTTAAAGTTCGCGTGATACTTTTTGGCTGCGCCAACAAGTTTTCTTTTGGCAAACTGGACAAACTGAATATCATTCAAACTTTATACCAAATAATGTCTTCCATGTCTATAGGACAATCAAGAAAGACATTAAGATTTAACTGATCATTACAACTAGGGGCTTCAAATTTACTTATCTAGTGATATCTCCCAAGTGATGCATTAATCTATGATCTTATATAACCAACTGGTCAAATCTTAAATATTAGTATCTAGACTATTAAAGTTGTCTTTATTCTGCTAGATGACACGAGTTGTCTACTTGTTTCCATGGCTTGTGACTCTTGATACCATTTGATAGAATGCAGAAAGAGGAAGAGTGAGAGAGAAATTTAGAATTTCATTAGTCAATTCAATACACCCTAAATACATTGTTTAAGCTTACAAAAAGGCTTTGGACACAAACATTAACCATACACATCATTCCACTAAGACAACACCACCTTAACCTAATGAATAAATAAAAAAAAATGAAGTTCTATATGATGTTCATTTAAGTAACAATAGATCACTTGTTGCTATGTAGTTAAGTATAACAAAGACCAATTATTGTTTACCTTAGTGGGATTGAGTGCTTGTGCTTACTAGAGATGTTCATTTAATTAACACTTTTTTGCCAATGGCAAGTGGAAGGTACAAAAACTAAAGAAAAATATTCATATTGTTCTAGCCTGATACACATCATACCTTATATCCACACAAACACAAACAAACCCAACTTTCCACCAACATTACAGACATTAATCAATAAAGTCAAATCCAACAACACTCACAATTAATTTTACAAATTTAATTACTCAGAGCAATTGAAAATCATATCAATTTGCTAAGAGAGGAGTTTTATGCAGTGAGTTCAAGTCAAAAATAGAGTTGATTCACTTTGCTAGCTTCAAGGCAATAACTTGTCAACTATTAAAATGCTTCCATATAATTCCGATTTCCAATTACTAGGATCCCAGGAACACAGTAATCAAGCTTAAAGACTTGCGGTGTCTGTGAGCATTGAAATCAAACCATCAAATTGCACATTGCACGTGACTATCTCTCAGAGTTGGCATAACTTCTATAGTTGAGATTGAAAATCTAGAGACCTGTTGACTATTTTTTAACCATTTGCAATGAGTGAATCATCAAATATGTTGCACGTCCAAAGACCATATTCTATAATTTTGTGGAATCCAAGTAGTCAGAACCGGAAGTTGTAGATAAACCATTACACTCACTTAATTGATTTGAGCTTCTCATGATGCTAACAACTCAAGGATATCAATATCCATTTTAGTAGAATCAGACATCACAAAATATATCTATTAGTAATCGCCCATAAGTCATGCTTCTTTTGTGGAATACCCTATTGTTTTGGTTCATCCAAACATGGTAGATGAATCCCGAGAAAATCAGTTTTTTTGCAGTAAGCATTGCATTGGTATCATCCAGTGCACACATATGCCAAAATATCGACCATAAATTCATCATAGGTGAAAGATCGCATATTGCTCTAATCACTTGCAAAGCATCATCCAACATCAGGCACGTGAAAAAAATATGTTGCAGTGTTTCATCTAGAGCTTGACAAAAGTGGCATGTTTGATTAACTGCAAACCCCCATTTTTGCAACCTATCAAGGGTATCAAGTCTCTATAGGCAAACAAGCCAAGTAATAAAAGAAAATCTAGGAATTCTCCCATGAAACCACACAATTTGATGTCATGGCACTGGATTCAACTGAATTAGATCCTCATAAGCATATCTGATAGAGAATTTATCTCACCTTCCAATATAAGTGATCCACAGTAAGAGAATGGTCAATTTGTATGAATGAAAAGGATTTGTATATCTCAACAAGGGCTGAAGATCGAGAATGTGGCAAGTTCCAATCACTATTAGTAATTAGAAAGCTTAAAAGCACCTCTTGCCCTGGTGGATACACAAATTTGAAATCATCCACATAGTTACACAAGAGTTCTGGTTGGAGCCATGGGTCTAACTAAATTTTAATAGATTTACTATTTTCAATTCATCCTTTTATAAGCTTCTCTAGTATACAATAAACTGCAAAAGCACCATGAGCGTCCTTGGGAATTATGAATGAACCAAATAGATTTGCATTTTAAATAGTTTCTATGGATCCATTTAATCCAAAGAGAGATCTTCCCTGTTGCTATATGCCACAAATGTCTCATCATAAACATTGAATTTAATGATTTTATATATCTTAATCCCAATCCACCATAACATAAAGGAATAATCACCTTCTTCCAAGACACTTTTGGTATCCCCGTGTTAGTACCAAAAGACCATAAAAAAATGGATAGCATAGAATTCAGTCTTGAGATAATTCCAGCCAGAAGTTGGAAAGCCTTACACCAGTGTATGATGTTGCCAACGCACAGAGTCTTGCGTAGTTCAACCCTTCCTGCATAAGATAGTAATTTGTTCTTCTACCCGAGAGACATCTAGATATTTTCTCCACTAATGTCATACAAGCTCTGATAGATGAATTCTTGCTAGTTACATGAATACTTAAACATTGAAATGGTAATGCACCTTTAGAGATCCCAAGGATACCGATAATATTATTTTGGATATCAATATCACATGAGGAAAAGAAAATCAGAGATTTTTCCTTATTGATATTCAATCCCATATCTAGAGCAAATTGGGATAAAGCTCTTTGAATTGCCCATGCCGATTCATTTAATTAACATATATAAGTTAATACATGGGAACTTTCCAACACCACTAATAACAACTTCAGACATTGCTTTATCTCAAAAAATGATAGTCAATGTCATCTCAAATGGAATGAACAAATCTTACTAATCTAACAAAGCATCAACATGCAGAACCTCCTAATTTTCAATAGCTATATATATATATATATATATATATATATATATATATATATAGAACTAATCCAATGAATATATGGATCAATTTCTTAAACCTTGGTCGGAACAACTTCACTGGAGAAAGGAAAGAAAAGATATTGAGAGACCCACTTCTTTTATCTTCTCCTCTCTCTCTTTGAAGCTACTCTGCTCCAGCGTTTTGTAACCAGTTGGATTAGCAATCAAAGTCAATCAAGGAACTATTCCATATGCCATAGCTCCAATTCTATTCACCATGGCTTGGGAAGGTTTTCCAAAGATCAAAAACATGCTTGCTATCACAAACTATTCCTTTTCTTGGAAAAGGCACAGCTGCTTTCTTAAGGAATTTTCTGTGACACGATAGATGAAATGCAGTGGAATATTTCCTCGATAGGTATGAATGAGTTTCCAGCCAAGCAACAACATAAATCCAGTAAGATTCACAAAAACAAAAACATGCATTTTGTTCCAGCTATGGGCGTTTCATTAAAGTTTCCGTTTTCATTTCCAGTCAAGGTTCTAATAGTAAAATACTATTCTGACACTAATTTTGGCAACTAGTAGAACTGTAGCAACACTACCTGTTTTTCAGTTGGTTTATACTGATTTATACCACCTGGTATCCGTAAAAAAATTGAATGCAGATAATAGTGACCTATATGATATGGTGCTCTAGTAATGGACTCTGGTAATTTCAGGACACAACCCATTTTGGGCTATTATTCTGATGCTAAACAGGTACAACAAAGGAAGAGCATAAGTACTAAGAGCATAAGTACTGGATTGAGATTCGAAAACTTGTATCCCAAACATGGTTTAAGATACCAGTCTAGTATCGGCCGATTTATACTGATCCAAGATTCATTGTGGCATAGTGTCAGTACAACTGATTTCACTATAGCACAGTGCCGGATGCTCCGTAGAAAATCAGTCCGATATGAGATTGGTACACCGGTTCAGACCGGTACCGGTATCTTAAATCATGATGCCAAGTTGCCAACCATTGTTAGAGTGAAATTTGAACTTAAGCACATAATGACTAAACAAAGTTTAGGCACCAATTTCAATTGACCTCATTTAAGTATTGTGCCATCATTTTCTCATCAAATATAAGTCCTTTCCTGTTTTGTTTCTTACCTACATAACTACATCTTCAACCATATGTTTATTATTGATAGGAGAGAGTTTACAAAAGAATTATGAAATACATTATTTGACATACTTGTTTTTCTGCATCCTCCTCTGTTACAGTGCTTCGTAGAACTTTCACCGTCAAGCCTGCCATGACAGCAAATGAAGTTAATTTCTTCCCTCCTAACAAGTTAAGATGAAGAAAGAAATACAAAATACAACCAAAATGAAGGATCAGAGACCATACCACTAGCTGCATGATGCTCACGACACCATTCTCCCATCTTGTCCAGGCACGCCTTTGTTTGCTTGATAACCAAATCTGGACCCTGAATGAAGAAATATCTTAAACTGAATCAGCAAACAGAAGCCTACAATATGAAGGAAGAACACATGTTTCAGGCTACCATAGTAGGTAAAACCGAACTAAGTCCTTATATACAAACGAAGAAAAGAAACAAAACTTGTGTTGACAAGGTCAAAATGGAGCAGATGCAAGTTTATCAAACTTTGGTTGCAAAACACACTAATCAAGAATTTGGTGGAAGGGAAGCTAGTAGATTTTTGTTCTAAATCCTGGAAGTGAACATCGAAAGAGAGAGATCTATAATTCATTAACAAATCGTTGTATTTATACAACAAAACCAAATTGAGATTTTAATATGCATTAGGCAACGTAGTTACATATCTAATAGGAGAGCTGAATCTTTTTTCTTTGGTGCATACCTGATCCAATAAGTAGGTTCAATTCTTTCAATATAATTGAAGATCACTACATAATGAGATGAAAGTTGACGAAAAATGATAAATATTAAAAAACAATGAAATTAGTAAAGAAATAGTAACTAATAGCAGCAGAAGTAAATTTGCCCATACATCAAAGTTTGATATGCTTATTAAAGTAAGTAATTTACCACAATCATAAAAAATTTCAGGCCCGGCTATCCAGCCTCAAAAGCTACAAAGGGCCTTAAATTTTAATCTCCAGGCTACCACCAGTGCATAACCAACTTCAGGGTATCAAACTATCAAATCAAGTATACATAAAATGTACATTTTAAAGCATCGTAACTATGCTATATTTTGAAATTGTACCAAGTCAAAAAAAAATGTATGGGCCTGCAGCAACAAATTGTGCAAGATTAAATAAGAGAATATCGAACTTCACAGTATCAAATGCAATAAAGAGAAATTATAACATCCACAACTGTAGCAGATGAATATCTCTCAACAAGATAATTATTAGATTCAACTTAAGTATAAGGTCAAAAATTCAGAGTATGCAATTAAACCAACATTAATTGAACATTTTAATTTTACATTTCCCGAGATGCTAAGCAGATCAACTAATTTTATGTTAAAGGCATGCTACACATTTGAGATTTCACAGTTTGTAGGAATTTGTTATCATGTTTAATGTTAAAACTGAATTAAGGATATTAGACAAGAAAAAAGGTACATAAATATCCTCACTTTCAGCAATGGGCTTCAAGTAGTGAAAAAAAGATGCAAATGTTGGAATAGATGGAATTGTAGAAGGTACATAAGGTGTAAACCAACTATTCAAGCACTTAGAAAAACTCACATCAATTGATTTGGTTAATTTACCATCTGTTATGACGCAAGCTATCTCCAATATCCGGTCAACTTCAACATCCAAACCTATAAACAAATAGCAAAAGATGAACTTCTCAAACATGCTAAAGTTATAGACAGAGATTATGACATTAATACGCCAGCAATTAAAACAAAGGATTAGTTTCCATTTAACAAAACCTTGGATACTCCAGAAAAACTGCCAAAAAAACGGTAGTTATCAAATGTTCCAGGAGAAAATTTATTTTAACTGAAAACATCGAATACTATTTTAGAATACGAATGCAAACATCTTGCCTATCCACTATTCTCTTTATTGTGCGTGTAACAAATGAATAGCCTCTTCCTCTTTCTCTGCAACTTAGCCCTTGGTAGTTAAAAGGTCAAACAGCACCAGGGAAAGCCAATTTTGTTCAACATAGGGTCTTTTGACAAGTGCACGGCTTACCTTTTATCTGCTAGCAAATAATCATGAAGTTTAACCTCATGAAAGGCAAACCAAGTTTTCAATGTCCTGCAAGTATTTTCATATGTGTGTGGGCAATTTGTCATGCTAGGATAACTGATCAGAAATATAAAGCCTTTGAGTGCAATACTTCTGTTCAGGTCAATTATATGATGTTATGTCAGTAAATTAGTTCAATAATTTCACTGATCAGGATTTTTAAATGGGACTTGCTTCAAGTCAGTTGAAAATTTAAATGAGTAGAGACCACCCGCTATATATGTAAGCTTCAAGTCAGTTGAAAATTTAAATGAGTAGAGACCACCCGCATATGTATATACATATATATGTATATTTATGTAAATGTTTGTGTGTGTCTGTTGGTTTAGATTCACATGGGTTATAGTGAAGCTTTAAACAACCTGCTTGTACCACCTGGTAGGCTACTCCTATCAATTCCTACTAGTACCAAGGCTCGGAAAATGGATCAAAATATGAACCAGGCAGTAACCAGTCCATATATAAACGCTGGTTGTACTAGTTAGTCGCGATTGGTACAGAGATATAACAACTTAGTACCAACATATGGCTAGATTCCTGTCATTGGAGCTTTAATTCTTTTAAAACAAAATATTCCAACGACTAGATTCCATTCTAGCCTTTTGGAATTCATTTTTAAGGTGGGAGAGGTTTTTTCTCTTCCCGTATGAACCCTTATTCTCTAGCAATTCACTCACGCTTCTCTTACACTTACTCAAACTGTCAATCTCCTTCTCATTCAATTCATCATAAACAACATTCTATGGCACCTAAAGTACGCAATATTCATATCACAAGGGATCATGCAAGGGAATCACTAGAAAATCACCATATTAGCAATGCATCCATTATAACAAGATTTTATAAAGGTGGAGGCACTACTAAAGTTAAATAACTTCTAAGTGGCTATCCTAACAGCCCCAGATGCCCAAAGGTTTAACAAGACATTGGCCAAGCCATCAACAAAAACCTAAAGTCCTTTCACATCAACAAGCAACATGTAGCTAAGATTGAAGCCTTCGACTAACCCTAACCCCTAAACCATATGCCTGCAAAGCCCACCATCTATGATCAATACCAAAGTTATGGAGATAAAATTATGGGAATCGAGATGAAGTCAACTATTTAGGCTTTGAGGGTCCAATATGCCTTCAAGGAAGATGTTTGATCTGCTTCTATATGGTTTTGAGGGTCCAATACTAAACTATCTCATTTAAGGCTAGTAGTGGCAACTATAACAAGTTAACAACAATGTAAGTATGACATAATCAACATTAGTCAAGTATTAGATGAGTTGAAACGCAAGTATGCATGTGTAGTTTTTTTAGACTTAGGTTGAAGAATTGGTAGACTAAGCACAACTAATATTGACCCTAGGGCCTTTGCTTGTCTCATCATACTAAGCACAACTAAACATATTCGAATGGATTATAATTGCACAAAGATAAAAAAAAGCTTGCATGGTTGGTCAATTTCAAAATAATTTCACTTCAATTAAATTTCTCCCTATGTCGCAAGGGGGCGCATATTATTGTACCAAGATCTAAGAACACGTCTTGGAATTCACCGCATACATCATGTGAAATTACTGGGTGGTTTATGTCCTAGATGTACTACTTTATGCACCAATAAGGATATAATTGATATATATGCTCAACTTGAGAAATAGTGCAAGAGTTCTTTCTGTATTATGTGTATGTGAGTTTAGCCACACATGGATTATAGTTTGACATCATGTCTCTTTGTTTGTATGTATATTTGCATTCTCCCTTAATGAGCATAATAACTTACTCTTTTGTGTGCAACTCCAAAATATCATAGTTTGTAAATTCCACAAGATTCCAAATTTCATTAATAATATTCACATTCTGGCTCCAACAAAGAAACTATGGGTTTCCTGCTTATAACCAACTTTCCTAAAAATTGACTTTGTGAACATATGGGACTTTAATGGAAGAAAATTAGAGCAAAAATAAATTAGCATTTAATATTTAGACAACCATAGAGTGGAATATTCAAGGAATAGCTCCTCGCTAGGTCAACCTAAACTGCAATCAAAGTTTCTAAATATCAGTATATACCGGTATACCGATCTACTATCACACTAGCATGTACTGGTCCACCGTCGGACTGGTTCATACTAACACACAGTAGTTACAAGGTTATACTGGTTTTTATTACCTTGAATTGTACTTCATAGAATCTCATAGGGGTTATTTACAAGTTTATGGACAATGAATGCATTAGTTAGCAATTAGCCGTAAGAATACTTTTTTCTTCTGCAAGCTCAAGATTCATACTAGGAGCCAGTGTTTTAAATACCGGTCCGGTACCGTCCGGTATGTCTGGTACGTACCGGTACCGGTACGGTACCAAAGATTTTAATGTTTTTTTTGTTTTTTGACCGGTTTTCTGCCGGACCGGTACTTGAAACCTTGCTAGGAGCTACAGGTCATTCTTCAAATTGTTCATAAGTTCCAAGCAAGAAAAGCATAAATGGAATACCCTAAAGAGTACTAGAACTTAGGCATGCAGCTATGATCAACATTAGAAGTATTAACACATTCAACCTAATTGACTACCTATTTGTTTTTTCTATTAACTTCTAGAAGGTCCATTGTAACAGTTCATACCTGTCATTTCTAAGTCAATCCATACAAGGGGCATTTTGTAATCTTCTGATGATGATGATGATGGAAGCATCTGTCGTTCAAGTTTCTCATCTTTCAAACTTGCTTTTCTTCCTCGAATGTGACCTTTACTCTTAGTTTTACCTAAGAGAAAAGACACTAATAATTCATTAAGAAGTGATGACTCCCAGAAATCATCTTGCTTGACAACCTAAGTGTAAATCTTTGTTAAATGAGATATGATAGAATAACAAATGACCTGATCTTTTAGTGGAATTTTCATCTTTGGTGACTGCAAGAGAAGTTATCTGTTCTTTGTCATCTTCAGCATCCACATGAAGAATAGAGAATAGATTTGAAAGGCTGTTCATCTTATAACCTCCACCTACAAGCAAGCAGACTAAGGATCGGTACATTCCATACTTAGTTGAATAGAAAATTACATAGTGAACGTCAATGTGTGTTGGGAGATAGTTACATTCAAAAGTAAAAAAATACCTATATTTTACCATGAAAGCATGATATAGATTTATTTTCAATTGTAAATAGACAAAAACCTGACTAATGCATTGATGTCAGTATCCAACTGCCCCAAAATAGTCATCAATCACACTGTCACACTGATTTTTTAAATTTGAAGTTGTTCAATTTTTTCCCAGCACAACAAAGGCAGCTGAGCAAACAATAGTCGCTGGAGCCGGTACGGAAATCAATGGCCTTTGCACTGTCTAGTAAACTCGAGAAGCTCAAGAATCAATGTCGTGACAGTAAAATTCAGATCCTATTTTCAATCACCAACCTTTAAGTCTGTGGCGTAAACTTTAGGCTATTTCACGTAGTCTCATGATGAACTGAACAAGCATTTCCTCAAACAACTTGACCGCAGCGTGCTACCGTCATGGCGTATGCTGATCTAGAGTAGGCAGTACAAAGAAGGAAACTCATTCAATCAAACATGAATTATTCAGATCCAAAAGGGAAGAAAGATCCCTCCAATAGCAAATACTCATAAACATCCACATAGTGAAAAATAAAAAACCTTAGCAATCTTGACACGAAATTCTAGGTCTGACCTAAAAGTTCCACCCAGTATCTTCAACCGCAAGCAGGAACCACCGCTCCTGCCATGATCTCACATGACTATACTAGCGAGAAAAAAGCGATAGATTCCAAGATCGAGAACATCAAGCGACACAAAAATTGATACAAGTTACAGGTACCGGTTTCAGGAAAGAGAAATTAGAAGTTTGGCGAAAGCTTGGCCGCCGCTCCGGTCGCCGGCTTTCTGGTTGGTTCAATAAAGGGTTTCAGTTTTACAGGGGAATGGGGTCGAGGCGACCATTGCATTTGTTGAGATGAGATGAAAGTGGAGAGAGATCGTTGCTTTTATTGCAACTCAAGCATTTGATTATAAATAATAAAAGAAAGATTTTTAAAAAGGGCAAGGATTCTTCATTCATCGAACAGTATCTGTTATTTTAGGTCAAATATTTAACGATTTAATATATTTTCCAAGCGAATATATCATATTTTTTTGAGAATTGCATAACCTAATTTGCTTTATTAGTTCACATGATCAAATTGTAAATAATCAGGTACCACTACGAGAGCCAACTATAAATCATACTCATAATCACCCTCGATCAATAGTAAAATCACGAGAGCAGCCTTTAATAATCTCAAGGGATTCTTCTCCACTTAAGCCCATCAACTTGACTCAACATGCCACAAAATCAGGAGGGTTTGAGTTGTTGGGTGTTATAACATTCAGAGTCATAATCAGATTAATTTATAATCCAAAATTAATAGAATCCAATATAACCTTTTTATATTGCATCTATCATATATTTTATATTTATACATATAATATATTATATATTTAAAATATAGAAATATATATATTTTTAAAAAATATATAATATTTTTTATATAATTTTTTATGTACTTACACAGATTACATGGTTTAGATCGAGCTGACATATTTACAAATCATGTTTATGTCGGTTTAGACTAACCAATTAATACATGAGTTACATTGACATTTCCTTTTTTACATCATGTTGACTTGAATTACAGGTCTGATTTTTATTTTGACTATATTAGTTTCACTTTTTTTAAAAAAAAAAAATCTAGTGATTCATTGCGAATTAGTCTTCTTAAGCTTTCTTATCACACACCTTAGATAATGATAATAAATAGATAAAAATATATTTCTTTAAAGAAAGTTGCTATATATACCCAAAATTAATACATGAAAATACGTTTAACTAGATTAACTCATTTATTTACACAATCATCACCTAGGAGGCAATAAAAATCATATATTAATTATAGATTTCATCTAAAAAAGATATTCTTTTCACACTATAAAAATCATCTTTTATATTACAAGGTTATAATATCTTTTGTATTAGCACATACAAATCAGGATTTTGCTTCATCTTATTTTAAAAACAACTTTGAACAATAGTCTTTACATCACAAATCAAAAACCAAAACATCAACCCACTATTATTTTAATATGTTCCACAAAATTTATGGCTCAGGGCTAACTTATAAAAATGTTAGAATATAAAAATTGAACAAGAATGTTGAACAAATAAATCAAGGATCTAATGATACCAAATCATGAACTATATAATATCAATTTAGTGAAGATTACATCAAATTTTTTCATAAAGCATAACATGTCTTTAAGCATTAAAATTACTCAAATGGATCCGCAAAGAAGATCATGCAGTGACAAAGTGGCTTAACATTAAGTATTAGAAACATAAAATAAAAGAGAGTCAATCTAAGGAATAGTAGCGGAATAATACATAATATGAATCCACTGGTAACTCCATGGTTTATCATGGAACATTAAAATCATAAAGTGAGTCAAACTGTTTGAATATAACATTCACATTGCATTGTAGGGTATATCATATAAACTTTAGATGTTTAAAAGCAGAATCCACTTTCGTTAAGGAGGCAAATATATATATGCCAACTAGAGACGTCATGCCTCCTCCAAAGAGATAATATGACTCAAGAGGTAGCCCCCCACGTGTGACATTTTATTTTACAACTATCTCACTCCGATGAGTTCAACAGTGTCCCCCACATTTCTAGAGTGTGACACTTCACTTAGGTTCACCTCTACTCTTTTTTCATAATGAATTCATAGTCTTTTTCCTTCTAGGCTCGTAAAATTATTCCCACTAAAATTATTTCTTTTTTCTCATAAGCTTCATCCATGATATAACATATTCATTGAAGTATAAAGCTGATGTGTATTTTGCTGTACTACTAACTGCAAGTATGATGACTTTATCATAGTAATACTTAAGAGTCGATCCCATAGGGACAAGAATCAAGTACCGAGTGATTATGAATCAATAGCTAGACAATCGGGTAAATGTTTTGAGTTTTCATAAAATAAATCAAAATACAACTAAATACAAATGTTTGCCGAATCAAGTAAGGGATAGTTTTGAATAGAAAACAAGGTTTAGAGACATCGGAACTTCGAGTTCATCTCGTTGGTGGATCTTATACTCAAACAAAATAATATGATAACAATGCAATCTTAAAGTATTCAAGGAGATATCCAATGATATAAATTACCCTCTTTTGACGGCGTAATCCGGTATCAAGTTAGATCGGTGTCCTACTTTCGTGGCTAACCAAATCCACACTGATCTAATGGGTTCAAAGATATCATAAAGTTCCTCATATAAATCCTGCCCCATTTCTTGACAGCTCAGAGCATGTTCGATAAGGCAGATCTAGCATCGCAATTCATCTTTTGGTCCTTCCTGTGGTGCCCAAGAAAAGTAATTGCATGGCCAATGCATTACTAACAATAAAACAATATAGATCGAATAAACACAAGATAAAATTATATTTGCTATAAGAAAATAAGTTCAAACAGAAGATATACACAACGAGATTATACCCTAGTTTGGATAAAAAAGATTAGCTAACATAGTATCAATTCAGTACAAATCTCTAAGGGTATGTATCCTTGGACGGAAAATAGGAGGGGCGGATTTTTTTATTGCTTTTTCCGTCGTTTACTTCAGCGGACGGATATTTAGGAAGGAAACTAGGAAGGAGAATTTGAGTCATTTTCCGCTGATTGTTCATCCGCCCAAATCGGGCGGATAAACAAAACTCACGTGGCCGCTTCCATCGAGCGAGCGAGCCTCCCGTCCCCATCCCGGCCGCCTCCCATCCCCGTCCCTGTCTCCTGTCGGCCTCCCGTCCCCGTCTCCCGCCCACCTCCCGTCCTCGTCCCCGCCGGCATCCTGCCCTGTCTCCCGCCCGCCTCTCGTCCCCACAGGTGGGAGGGGAAGCTTGCCTGAGCCTCCCATCCCATCCCCACCGGCCTCCCGTCCCCATCTCCCACCCGCCTCCCATCCCCACCGGCCTCCTGTCCCCGTCTCCCACCCGCCTCCCATCCTCCCGTCCCCATCTCCCACCCACCTCCCATCCCCGTCCCCACCGGCCTCCCCTCCCCGTCTCCCACCCGCCTCCCATCCCCGTCCCCACCGGCCTCCCCTCCCCGTCTCCCACCCGCCTCCCATCCCCGACTCCCCTCCCACCTCCAGTCCCCGCAGCTGGCATCCCGCCTCCCATCGTGCAGCCTGCCTCTCGTCCCCGCAGGTGGGAGGGGAAGCTCACGTGAGCCTCCCATCCCCGTCCCCGTCTCCCACCCGCCTCCCATCCTCGACTCCCCTCCCGCCTCCAGTCCCCGCAGCTGGCATCCCGCCTCCCATCGTGCAACCCGCCTCTCTCTAGTTGGATCACGTGAGCTGAAATCCATCCTTCCTACAATCCTTTCCTTCTTTTAATCCTTTCCCTCTAGTTTTTCATTCTTCCAAGTAAACAAGGCCTAAAGGAATAGAAGAAATTAAAGAGAAGACAGAAGAAAGAGGAAGCAAACTCTTCTGAAAAAGCACTGCAACTATCCTTCAAATCTTCTATAATAGAATGCATGGTTCTTTTCTCCTCCCTTGTTGTCGCCAAGCCTTTCTCCCTTTGCAAAACTCCCTAGCCCCCCTTGAGCCCCAACTAGGCGCTACTTTCTTTAGTGAATTTCACCCTATAAATAGAGTCTAAAGTAACTTCTGAATGCATGCATTGATTGCCCATTAAATTATCTATGTTTTGACACTAAAAACATTCAAAATGGATTCAAGACACGAAGTTATGACCCATTTAATGCAGACAGCTCCATAATTACGGGTGTAATGGGCAATTATGGTCGTAACTGTAATGTAACTATAATGCATTCATTGTAGCCTCTTTAATTCTTGAAACATTCAAATAATTAATGCTTTTTTAATTCTCTTCATTTTGACTCCAAGAACATCCAAATCGGAGTTAAATCAAAGGAGTTATGAGCATTTAAAACTTGACGACTGGTAATAAATTCTGGCGGCTGGTAATTAATGTGGCTGCTGCGAGATTACGGTTATGAGGCAAATTATGGTTATGCCTGTAATTTTCTTGTCGAGGTCTTCATCATCTGAAAGGTTGTCGTCGAGGAAGTTATGACTTCGCATTATGACTATGCTTGTATAAAAACGGATCCATCATGTAGCCAATCAAAGAATTATGTTCATGATGTAGATTATGGCCTTGGCCATAATTCTTAAAGTTAATCCCGTTCGAAGCCAAACATCTTGTCAAGATTTCTGATTCAGTTGGAGATATAAATGTACTTCCATATAGCTCTAAAATTGAGTGAATTGTCTTGTATTCAAATAAACATGACAAGTAGTGAAGCTTATGAAGAAAGACAACAAAATAAGCTGGAAAGAGCTGTACAAATATGATAATAGGTCTCACTCAATTTACTAGTAAATATAAGTAAAAAAGATAATATAAATACGAGACATCAGAAGCCAAACCATACGAAATGTGAATATATATAATTTCAAAGAAACATGAGTACTATTACATTCAATTCCAATTGCAAAAGATGTGTGTACCCATAGAATTTCAATATATCATTATCACAAAACTGAGATTTTATAGGAATAATGACAAATATGCTCATAATTTTATTTATGAACAAAAGTATGAAAATAGGGACTCTAATACAAATAACTAAGTCTAGTTGATAAGAAAAAAAAGATTTAATTTGCAAAATAAGTGTCACATAAATTGAATATGCATGCATCATTAGGGTGAGGTCAAGAGCCCTAAAATAATGAAAATAGATTTTGTAGGGTCAACTTAAACTAATCCAATAAATTAGATATCTATCTCATAAATACATAATATCATACTCATAAGAAATATAATTAAGTCTTCTTTCAAATGAATTATATTTCAAGAGATTTGGATATGTGAATCAAAAGCTATAACTTGAGTATAGAAAGGTTAGTTTTACGACAATTAGACCTTCATGGTGGATCTTTAAAGTATAAATCATTCTTCTAAGGGTCCAATCAATCATATTCAAGGCAATTAGAAGCAAATTGATTTGACATTGGCATCATATAAAGTTTATCATGAATTTGATGCCATAAGAAAAAGATCAGATAAAAAAATATTTGCCTAAAAAGTTAAAATCACTCTTAACTTGAGTTTTCTCCCCTTTCTTCCTCTTTCCCATCATCAACTTTTCTTTTCTTTAGGCCATGCATGAGCAAACATATCAATTATTATCTCTTTTTTTTTTCTCATATTTATCTCATGTAAATCAAGTAACATGAAGTATAAATTTATGGTGAATCAAATAGCATGAGGTGTCATGGTCAACAATTATAAGCTTGAATTTTTACCCTTCTTAATTTGTTTTTCTTTGTCATTTTTACTGGTGTAGTAAATAAGATTTACACATTACTCCCTCTATTTTCATCATATATTATTTAAGAACCTAAAATTTTTAAAGTAATACTATAGTAATATCACATTTGATAAAAAAGCATATGCATGTTAACATGAATTTAATTCTCATGCATGATTATTTTCTCCAAAATAGAGTAAAAACTTTTTTTTTCTCTAAGGGTATTACATTTCTAACATTGTAATTGAACATACTCCAAACTCACAACTGACCCCAAGTGTTTAAAAGCAACTTACTATTATCTACAATCCAAATAAAAGTCAAAGCAAACCAAGCTAACTTTAGCCCAAGCTTATTACAACAACTAGTTTTTGTCATGTGGCTCTAATTGCAACATGTTTATTATATACCTTCTGTCACACCTCTAGTTAAGGATAATCAATAAATAAAAATCTATATTCTTTTTATAAAAACATTTGCTATATATACCTAGGATCAATACTCAATAACATGCTCAACATGAATTATGCATTTTATTTTACATCATCACCTAGGAGGCAACAACATCTCAAATAACAATGCTAAATTTCATCATAATAATCAAAGTTCTTTTATATCATAAAACTCATATATCATATTAAAAAAATCATAGTATCTTTTGTATCATCACATTTAAGTCATGATTATGCTCAATCTTATCTTACAAGCGCAAAATAACTTCATACATTAGTCTTTAAATTTTACATGATCAAACCTTAAAACTTCAACTCATTAGTATCCTTTTAATCTTCTACAAAATTATAGCCCAAAGCTAACTTGTAGAAAGGTTATAATGTAAAAATTAAACAAGGATGCTTAGTGTCACGGGCAATTTTTCTTTTAACTAGAAAACTTGCACTGAGACCAGCAGAACTTCTTTCGAAGCCCCCAAGCCCTAATCTAGAGTGAAGTGTCCGGTTATGGACACTTAAGCGGAAGCACAAGGACACTCAATCACCCACGTCCAAGAGGGGTTCGGTGACTCACCGCCCCTACAAGTACGCTCACAGAAGTCACACTACTAAATCTCTCAGCCCGCACTCCTCACTCGTCGTAATACCCAAATCGAGCCGACGAATAATTAATTGGACCTGTGCGCAAGAGCAAGCAAGGTCGACCCTTCGAGGGGCCGGGCAAAATAATAGCAGTTATTAAGCAGCTAGCCCTATATGGGCTCACACAATAATCAGAAGAGGCCGGTCGAGCAGAAAGCCCAGAAAGAGCTCGACCGACGATGCAAGTACGGCAGTTAATTTCTAAGTCTGAGGAGGTTATATATTACCCTTGTAGCGTGCCTCGCTCCTCGTGCCTCGGACAGTTGAAGAAGATGTGTCGTAAGGACCAAAAGATCCCCAAATACAGCCACGCACCTGAGAGTCACGCATGTTGCTTTTCTACGTGTGACACCGCACGCACGCACGCGGACTCGTGTGCATAGTTTCCCTCTTCACGCGTCCGCCTCCTCTGCCCACGCTCGCTGCCGATTGATCGCCGCCGGCCACTGCTGGTCGCCCAGCCGACGCCGACGGGTTCACCGGAACCCTAGCGCCGCGCCGCCGCCTCGATCGGAACCCTAATCGGGTCACCGAGCCGCCGCCTCGAACACCACCGCCTGATGTCTCCTCGCATCGGGAGGAACGGACGATGGCTGGAAGGGGACGCAAGGCCGCCGGACGTCAACGATGAGCCGATTGGGAGCCTCTGCCGGTGAGGACGAGGGTCGCCGACGCTAAGAACGAGCCGCCTGCTCTTTGGCGTCGCCGGGTCGCGCGGACATGCCTGGACGCCGCTGTTAGGGAATGCCGGGTGTAATTTAAAATTTTGCAGTCCCAGGACGCAGCGGAAGAAGCATTACACCCGAAACACATTCCTTTCCCAAGGATCCATGCGAGAAAGAGAACACAAGGATGTGTTAGGGTTAGTACCTTTATTGCTTGTTAGGATGAAGATGCCAAGTTGAAGACGCTCAAGTGCTCGTCCTCTACAAGTATCCACGCGTCGACTCCTTGATCGTTGCTCCCTTCCTCGCTCGGTGCTAGCCTCGGGAAGAGAATCAAGCCTTCACCTCACTTGCGCCTCCTTCAAGAGAAGTTGCGCCAAGGAGGGAATAGGGAAGATGATGCCGCCAAGGACTTACCTCTTCTTCTTTGCTTGCGCTACCTCCAAGGTGCGCCTATGACCAAGGAATGATGAGGGCTTGTGGCAAGAAGACGCCACCAAGCACAAAGAATCCTTGCGCCAAAGAAGAGAGGAAGAGGAAGAACTTGCGGCTCCAAGGAAGAAGTTTGCACCACCTTGTTGTCGCCCTTTACTTTGCTCTCTCTCCCTTCTATGTGTGTTCACGCCTCCTTTTAGTCCAACCATGGAAGGGGCAGTAAGGGGTCCTATAAATAGGACAAGAGGCGGCAAGGCAATGGCTAAGATCATGCCAAGTGGGCGGCTAGGATAAAGGGGTCTTGAGGTAAGGAAAGTCTCCAAGACTTTACCATAAACCTCATTCAACCTATCCTAATTTGCCCAATGGCCATATCAGCCCAAGACATGCCTTAGATGCATGCATTCTATCCAAGGGAAGGGCAAGGCGCAACAAGCATGAGGAGTTTCGGCTAGGGTAAGAATTTTGGGAGAAACTAGGGTTTTAGGTAAGGTAAGACTCCAAGACATTACCATATACCTTACCCTACAATCCATATGCGCCCAAGCTCTTTCCAAAAGAGCCATCAAGCCATATCAGCCCCAAGACTTGCCTTAGAGGCAAGATACCATCAAAGGATGAAGGGGGAGGCGCCACTTCCTTCCAAAGGAAGCAATTTATGCCACCCATACCCCATTATGCCCCTAGGCGCCAATGGGGTTGGGTTTTTCCCCATTATACCCTTTAAGCCAATTCCCTCTTCATGATAACTTATTATTGGGCCTCATTGGATAATGAGCTAGCCCAAACTTCATGGCATGGGTTGATTAAGCCATTGGATCCAATCCAATGCAACCCTAATCCAAATGTGACCAATCTAGGTCAATTTCGGGTCAACCTGCCAAAAATGAAGTTTGGCTCCAATAACTTTCTTCCAACTCATCAGGCCCATTGGCGCTGATGAAATCTTCCAAATGGATCCAAGTTATCCAATAACTTGATCCTAAGGCTTCTGAACAAAGCAACGTCAAGAGTCTATTGCGTGTGACCCCGTAGGATCCATATGACGATGGCAATGATGTAAACATCATAAGTAGTGAGGGGTATCTAGCAACACATCACTACTACCCATGTCATAGGACTTAAGTCATTATGGCAATAACTCCTAACAAGCAACGAGGATTCCTATTGCATTACAGATCCCTTTGCCTAAGCTGATATCCTGCCATTGGATCAGTCTCAAGTTTATTATCCAATGCATTGGTCATGACTCAACAAGTGTGGCCACACTTTCCTGTCATGCACCAATAAGGTGGGGCGCCCCGAGGTGGATATCATGCTTCCTCGGAAGGAAGGGGCAAATCCTACTATTGGTCATCCATGTCTCTACATGACTTATGACATGCCCAATGACAGTCGTTTTGATCTCCCAATTACGGAGAGACGTAAGACTGTATTAAAGCATACCCATCATCAAATCTAGACATGAATACCTCAAGTCTAAGGATCAATGCAAACCTCTTGCATGTGAGATTGACTTGTTGACTAGACAAGTCAATCCTCACGGTGGATCACTCCAGTGCATCCAATGCACCTGTATGTCTGCGTTACTGTGCCCCGCACCTAACCAGCCCATACACCAGTCTCACATGTACCAAAGTTGTCCCATATCTGCTAAGGTACCTTGTCTGGGGATAGCTTATGAGAATGGATCCAATCCAAACTCCTGGGACATTATCTATGCAATTCAATACATCAACGCAGGTAAAGCAATCTGCATAATAACGACCATGCCTTTATTGATTATATTAATTTCATTAATTCTATCAAAGTACATTCAAACAATGCCTGACCATGTCTATACATTGGTCTGTAGGGCATATACACCAACAGCCGCAAACGGCACCGAGCGTACTCCGTACTCCGTACGCCGCTCGGATGTCGCCTAAGGAAGGAGCCGCCGTCCTGCTATCACCAGGATCAAGCACGCTGCACGCCGCCGGGAAGGAAGATGCGCCCGCTTGCCGTTGCCTTCCTGCTTCGTCATGTCCACACGCGTGAACGTGAACGAACGCCTCTTCTCACCGCGTACGACACCCCGATGGCACGTGTGTGTGTGGAACCGGAGAAACGCACCGCGCTTCCCTCTCCCTCATCTAGGTCTCCGACTGTAAGCTCAGTTCGATCTGGGAAAACCTAGACTCGTCAATAGTTGACGCCACCCCCGCGGCCCCTGAGGTTTATTTATAACCTAGGGCGCCGCCCACACACACACCATGTGTCACCACGTGTGCGCCACCAGGGCCCGACATAAGTCGGACCATGGGCTCGCCAACGGTTCAATATGAACGTTGGGTCCAGACCCATGTTACGTGCACACCCTTCGCACATGTTAGGGCAAGCGTCCGCGTCACTATTACGCGTCCTTCGCTCAAACCCCCAATTTAGGGTGACCAATCGGGTCTTACCTTGGTGGACTCGAGCTCAGGCAATCTCAATGCCTGTCCACTGCGCCAGATGACCCGGGATCAACGTCATTCGCCGCGCTCAATGTGCTTCGGGATTCATGCTAAATCCCGGGGGCATCACATTCTCCCCCACCTGTGTTCGTCGTCGCCCTCGACGACAGGCCATCCAGATAATCTTTTATTTGCTCCTCAAACTGTCATAGGTTAGAAGCTTTTTCCCATCGTGCTTCTTCCTCAGGTGTGCCTTCCCATTGGATGAGAAACTTCATTCTTCGATTTCTACTTGTGTAGCCAAGTGTTTTATGATTTAAATTTTTTTCTATTTTTTTGTCAAATTCCAGTCTAACACTTGGTGGAGCCCGACGTCCTTGAGCTCTACTAGGTTCTCCTTCATCTACATGAAATTTCTTCAGAAAACTCACGTGAAACGTCGGATGCAGCTTCAAACGATCTGGGAGTTTCAATCTGTAAGCCACTGCGCCAATCCACTGTAAGACCTCAAAAGGTCCATCATATCTCTGTATCAAACTCCTGTGCGCCGATTTAGCAGATATTTTCTTCCACATTTGAGGTGTTAGTTTTAACAAAACTAGATCCCCAACCTCAAAATTTTCATCTCTTCGGCTTTGATTGGCGTAGTGCTACATCCTTTTTGCAGCATGCTCTAAGCTATCACAAGCCTCCTGGAGCACCTCGACACGCTCCTTAGCCACCCGAAACGCTGCTGGGCACTCGCCCTCTGTCTGCTGAATTATGTCCACTGGTGTAAGGGGCTGCCGTCCTAAGACAATCTCAAAGGGGGTCTTCCCTGTGGATGAAGACTGCTGCAAGTTATAAGCAAACTACGCTGTGTCGAGGAGAGACATCCAATTGCGCTGGCTTGCGGTCACGAAATGTCGAAGATACTCTTCTAACAACGCATTCACCCTCTCTGTCTGACTATCAGTCTGAGGGTGATTTGCTGTTGAAAACTTCAACTCCGAGCTAAGTGTTTTGAACAATGATGTCCAAAAGTTCCCTGTGAATCTGGCATCTCTGTCCGAGATGATGTCAAGTGGAAGCCCAAATTGCTTCACCACATACTTGAAGAAGAGTTCAGCTGTGTCCTTGGCTGAACAAGGCTCTGGTGCTGCGATGAACACTGAATATTTTGAAAGTCTGTCCACCACCACTAACACTGAGGCTTTACCATCGACTTTCGGCAATCCTATGATAAAGTCCATGGAAACTGAAGTCCATGAGTGTTCCGGTACTGGTAGAGGCTGAAGTAGTCCTGCTTCACACCGTCTGTCAACTTTATCCTGCTTACAGATCAAGCAGGTGCGGACGTAATGATCAATATCGGCTCGCATGGAGGGCCAATAGCATGATCTGGACATAAGCGCCAACATCCTACGTTGTCCTGGATGACCACTCCATGTAGTGTCATGGAGCTCCCTCATAAGCTCGCGACGTAGTCCGCCGGCTGCTGGAACAAAAGGCTGACCGCCATCGGCCATAAGTAGGTCTCCGCCTTCAACAAAGAATCTGCGGACCTTGCCTTCTTTCGTATCAGCTAACAACCGCTGATATCTGGTGTCGAGTCCTGCGGCTTGCCGAATACGCTCGAGGAGATCACCCTCAATCCTCGTGAGAGTCGCAAGCACCAATGTACACATGCGACTAAGAGCATCAGGAACAATATTAGCTCGCCCTAGTTTATGTTCCCATTGGAAGTCAAACTCGGCGAGGAATTCTTGCCATCTCGCCTGCTTCAGTGAGAGCTTCTTCTGTGTGGTGAAGTACGTGTTGGCAATGTTGTCGGTCTTCACCACAAAAACGCTACCAAGAAGGTAGACGTGCCAGGTGTGAAGGCAATGAATAACAGCGACCATCTCCTTCTCGTGAGCCGAGTAGCACTGCTCTACTGGACTCAACTTCCTACTCTCAAATGCTACGGGATGTCCTTCTTGTAGTAAGACTCCTCCAATCGCTTTATCTGAAGCGTCTGTATGGACTTCGAATGGGCGCAGTCTGGCATGCGAAGAACTGGCTCAGAGGCGATTCTGCTTTTTAACTTGTCCATAGCAGTCTGATGTTGTTCCTTCCAATGCCATTGAATATCTTTCTTTAGGAGGTCTGATAGTGGAGCTGCAATCTTAGAGTATCTTTGGATGAACTTCCTATAGAAGTTCCCCACTCCAACGAAAGATCTGAGCTCTGTGGGAGAGGAAGGTGTAGGCCACTCGACAATAGCCTTAACCTTCTCAGGATCCATCTGGACAGTGCCATGACCAACAACATGGCCCAGAAACTGGATCTCACGGGCAGCAAAAGAGCACTTCTCCCTCTTCAAGTACAGCTGATGGTCCCTCAGTCGCTGGAAGATTGTCTTCAGGTGTACTATGTGCTCTTTCATCATAGCCGAGTACACTACGATGTCATCCAAGTAGACAACTACAAAGTCATCTAACAGCTGTGCTAAGACATCGTTCATCAGATGGGAGAAAGTGGCTGGTGCATTAGTTAAGCCGAATGGCATAACTAAGAACTTGTAGGCACCATACCTCGTCACACAAGCTGTCTTCGGCTCATCTCCTTCCGCTATGCGCACCTGCCAATATCCTGATCTCAGGTCTAGTTTGGTGAAGATAGATGCGCCAGCAAGTCTGTCTAGGAGATCCTGGATATGAGGAATTGGATATCGATTCCTCACTGTGATCTTATTCAAAGCCCGATAATCGATGCAAAATCTCAAGCTGCCGTCTTTCTTCTTTTGAAATAGCACGGGGGCTCCAAATGGTGATTTTGAGGGTTGGACGAACCCTGCTGCCAAGAGTTCATCCAATTGCTTCCTAAGCTCTACAAGCTTTGTAGGAGGCATGCGGTATGGAGGTCTGAATGAGGGAGTGGCCCCAGGAACTAGCTCTATGCGGTGATCAATCGCACGTCGTGGAGGCAATTCCTTGGGCAATTCAGGAGGTATGATGTCCTTGTACTCCTCAAGGAGATCTGCCACTTCTTCTGGTACACCTTCTTGACTCTCAACTTGGGTTGTCACCCAAGTGGCCAGATAAGTCAACTCACCTCGGCGTACACTTGTCTCCAGGGTGGCTGCAGAAATAGCGCCGCCCTGCACTCCTCCTCTACTCGATCGAGTCTGTGTCTGTGGTCCCTCCAAATGAAGACATCTCACCAAGCACGGATGTCTCTCATCCAAAATCAGGACACCATCCAGATGAGGTGTCACTGCCGCCTTCATCTTCCTCAAAAGATCAAGTCCGATGATCACGTCGAAATCATCTAGAGTAACTACTCGAATGAGATGTCGTCCACTCCAGTCGCCGAAAATAATAGGAGTATCATAAGATATCCTGACGATCTATCGCTCCTCTGCGTTAACCGTCTTCACTCGGTCTTGCGCTGGGAACAAACGCAAGCCCAACCGAGGTGCCATCCGCTCGGACACAAAAACATGTGAAGCTCCACTGTCAACCATGGCATAAACTCTATGTGAGTTCATGCTCATCTCCACGTACAGGAGCTTCTTGTTCATCACCGTCGTCGTAGCAATGGCGTTAATCACTAGTGGATTAACAGTGGTCATAGGATCATCAGATTTCTAGTGAGACTCTCTTTCAACAATAGCTGCTAGAGTGTCTCCTCTTGGGCAATTACGCATGTTGTGGGGCCCCTTACAAAGGAAGCATCTGATCTGTCTTCCTGTGTCTCTGGGCGGAGAGCTGGAAACATGTGGCCGTGGAGGTCCAGCACCTGAATTATTCCTCTCCGTCCAAGTCTTCTTCTGACCCTGTCTGGCTTTACTCGGCTTAGGCCGAGAGGTAGAGGCTGGTCGCTTCCCCCTAGTCCTGCGAGGGGAGCGGGACTTGGATGTGCCAGTAGGAGCAGGGGCGGGTACCGCCCTACTCCGTAAATCCACAAGTCCATCAGCAATAGTCATAGCCTCCTTTAGGTTCCTGGGCGAGTGTCGCCTGACCTCAAGCTCAGCCCATGTCTGCAATCGATCTAGGAACCAATACATTCTGTCCTCCTCGGACATATTCGGAATCTCCAGCATTGCCGCCGAATAGGCCTTGACGTATTCGCGGATAGTCCATGTATGCCTGATGCGCTGAAGAGCGTCGCGTGCTGCCTTCGTCGGATCAGTAGGCCGGAACTAAGTTTTGAGTTCCGCCTTTAATTCTTCCCAAGAAATATCTCGTGGTACCTCTTCTCCTGCAGGTGCCACTAGGGTGCGCGCCACCAGAGCTTGGCGTCACCAGTGAGATAGGCAGCACACACCTGTGCACACTCGGCATCAGCAACCTGAGCAGATCTGAAATACTGCTCGATATCCCAAAGGAAGTTTTCCAACTCCTTTGCACTGCGTGTCCCACTGAAAGGTGTGGGTTCGGGTATCTTCAAACGAACCATAGATAATCGGGTCACCCCTGCGCCTGTGGCCGACGAAGAGGAAGGTAGAACGGCTACCCTACTCCTAAGATCGGTCACCTCCAATGCAACTGCTCCAAGTGCTGAGGAGAGACGTGCCAACTCATTGTCAAAGCGGGTCCGTAAGGACTCTATCATCTTGTGGAGAGCCTCCAGGCGTTCCACCACTGTGGAATCTCCATCGTGATTCCCGACCATAGCTTCAAGACGGGAGATGCGGTCAGCTGCAGAAACCATAGCTATTCTGTGCTCTAAAGATCTAAGAGGTGGTATGTGATCTGAAGGTCTAACCTCTGGGTGCACTGAGAAAGAGCGAAGTAAGCACTCGGTCTGGGCCGAAACTAATCGATTAGTGAAGAGGCCAAGGGATTACGCCTCGGCGCTAGGCACCGACGTACGCAACCCCCAAACGGTGTCCACTAACGTCTATATCTCGGGGATCCAAACTCTGCGCAAACCTGGCTCTGATACCAGTTTGTCACGGGCAATTTTTCTTTTAACTAGAAAACTTGCACTGAGACCGGCAGAACTTCTTTCGAAGCCCCCAAGCCCTAATCTAGAGTGCAGTGTCCGGTTATGGACACTTAAGCGGAAGCACAAGGACACTCAATCACTCGCGTCCAAGAGGGGTTCGGTGACTCACCGCCCCTACAAGTATGCTCACAAAAGTCACACCACTAAATCTCTCAGCCCGCACTCCTCACTCGTCGTAATACCCAAATCGGGCCGACGGATAATTAATTGGACCTATGCGCAAGAGCAAGCAAGGCCGACCCTTCGAGGGGCCGGGCCGAATAATAGCAGTTATTAAGCAGCTAGCCCTATATGGGCTCACACAATAATCAGAAGAGGCTGGTCGAGCAGAAAGCCCAGAAAGAGCTTGACCGACGATGCAAGTACGATAGTTAATTTCTAAGTCCGAGGAGGTTATATATTACCCTTGTAGCATGCCTCGCTCCTCGTGCCTCGGACAGTTGAAGAAGACGTGTCGTAAGGACCGAAAGATCCCCAAATACAGCCACGCACGTGAGAGTCACGCACGTTGCTTTTCTACGCGTGACACTGCACGCACGCACGCGGACTCGCGTGCACAGTTTCCCTCTTCACGCATCCGTCTCCTCTGCCCATGCTTGCCGCCGATTGATCGCCGCCGGCCACTGCTGGTCGCCCAGCCGACGCCGACGGGTTCGCCGGAACCCTAGCGCTGCGCCGTCGCCTTGATCTGAACCCTAATCGGGCCGCCGAGCCGCCGCCTCGACCACCACCGCCTGATGTCGCCTCGCGTCGGGAGGAATGAACGACGCCTGGAAGGGGACGCAAGGCCGCCGGACGTCAACGATGAGCCGATTGGGAGCCTCCGCCGGTGAGGACGAGGGTCGCCGACGCTAAGAACGAGCCGCCTGCTCTTTGGCGTCGCCGGGTCGCGCGGACATGCCTGGACGCCGCAAATGGCGCCGAGCGTACTCCATACGCCGCCTGGCCTCGCCGCCGGCCGCTCGGATGTCGCCTGAGGAAGGAGCCGCCGCCCTGCTGTCACCAGGATCAAGCACGCTGCACGCCGCCGGGAAGGAACATGCGCCCGCTTGCCGTTGCCTTCCTGCTTCGTCACGTCCGCACGCGTGAACGTAAACGAACGCCTCTTCTCGCCGCGTACGACACCCCGATGGCGCGTGTGTGTGTGAAACCGGAGAAACGCACCGCGCTTCCCTCTCCCTTGTCTAGGTCTCTGGCCGTAAGCTCAGTTCGCTCTGGGAAAACCTAGACTCGTCAATAGTTGATGCCACCCCGCGGCCCCTGAGGTTTATTTATAACCTAGGGCGCCGCCCACACACACACCATGTGTCGCCATGTGTGCGCCACCTGGGATGGGCTCGCCAACGGTTCAATATGAACGTTGGGTCCAGACCCATGTTACGTGCACACCCTTCGCACGTGTTAGGGCAAGCGTTCGCGTCACTATTACGCGTCCTTTGCTCAAACCCTCAATTTAGGGTGACCAATCGGGTTGACCCTTGGTGGACTTGAGCTCAGGCAATCTCAATGCCTGTCCACCGCGCCAGATGATCCGGGATCAACGTCATCCGCCGCGCTCAATATGCTTCGGGATTCGTGCTAAATCCCGAGGGCATCACACTTAGCAAGTAATTTAGATACCAAATGATATCAAATCATGAGACAGACTATACCAATTTTATTAGAATTTGTCATATTTTTCATACAAATAAATCATCTCATATCTTTTGAAGTATTAGAATTTCTAATATATTCCATAACTAAATCAAATAGAAATATGATAGTTAAATAAGAAGCATTAGGAACATAGAAAATACTCAATCCAATAAAACATATTTTTAAAAATTGCATAGTGGAAAATAACATATAAAATGGATCTTCTACATTTGGAAGTATAATCCACCCTTGTTAGGTGTAATCAAACATATGTTGGCTACAGCTATGATGGCTTCTCAATTGAGATAGTGAGATTCTCAATTGAGATAGTGAGATTCAAGAATTGTTCGATCATTCAGTGCAAACAGAGATAGTGCAGGACTTGGCAACACGTTTTCATTTACCTGTTACCCTGATGATACTTTTGAGAACATTTTTGAGCTACTTATAAAGATCACAACACAGCAATTGATCATTCCAAAGGGGTAAAGAAGAACGCTATTAGCAGATATCCCAGTTCATCCTGAATACAAATTCTCAACATAAACTAGATATTTAATCAAATGAGACTTGATACAGTTCAATCGGAAACTAATTAAGTGTCAAAACTACATGGTGTGAACATTCCTTCCCCCTAAGGGCCTGTTTGTCCCGCCTCAACACAGAAGTGGAGGCACAAAATATAACGTAGGGCAGTAGAAGTTGTGGAAGCTTTAAATTGAAGCTTCTCACAAATTATACCTCTGACTTCTGTATCAAAGCGGGCCAAACAGGCCTAAGTGTCAAAAGTTCATATTGTCAGCTGAATCCATGCACCATATCAGCACAATCACCCGCTTTAATCAGGAAGTCTCCTGTTACTCAAACCATAGTTACTTTATATAGGGAATCAGCACTCCAGAGGAGCAAGACATCCGAAATATTGACATCATATAATATTCAATTGTATGATCCACCAGCATTTCATACTTGAGCTAAAGAACTAAAGTAATTATCCATTACTTCAAATAAGCTGAACATACACTCAAAGTAAATGCAGTTGAAGGGCTTAATATCAGACATAGGCAATCAGCTTGAAGTAGATAAAAATATACACGGAAAGAGAGACAACAGCGCAAACGTGCTGCCAAAACAAGAGAGCTGAAGCTTCCTTCACCCCATAACCCCTCAAGCTAGCAATGGCTCCCAACAGTATGGCGCTTGGAGTCGTGTACTGCAACAAAAGGACAAATCTGTACATCTGATCTCCTTGGATCAAAAGATGCAACTTGTCAGCCAAGGCCACCACTCCAATCCCCAGCAAAGGAAGGATCAAAAGCCTCGCGACGCTGATCCCAACTGTAGTTCTAATCCCAAGAGCTGAATCCTTGGGGCCTTCTGCAAGCATTCCTCCAAGAATTAACATTACTGAAGGAACCATTGCCCCTGCCAAGAATTCCAAACTGTCGGTGAAGAAGTTTAGTGGCGCATCATCACCAAACAGAAGTTCCCTGAATACAGGAACCATCCCGACTACGATTGCCAACAAAGAAGCAATGGTTGGGGGCTGAAGGATGTGACTTATTGGAGTCTGCTCTGCAACGACCCTCATCCTTCGCACCACCCTTGGTTCTGCCAAGCACCTCAGAGACTTTGGACTACTTGGCTCTTCAGGTGCAGCTCCCTCCTCCGCGAAATCAATTTCAGGGAAAGTGTTCTGGGATGAGCCGGAAATGCTCGCAAACACTCTGGCTATGAACGGAGTTTTGGAGTGCGCTGTTGCCGTATCCACCAACCCCGGCCATTCAGCTTCCTGAAGCAATGACATGCTTATGTTGCTAAGAGGGTCTTTCTCTTCCACGATCTCGTTCTCCTTCTCTTCTGATACAAGTTCATAGTACTCCATGGGTGGCTCCATCATGTGATAGACGAATGTGTAAACAAGGATGACTGCGACCCACTGGGCGAAGGACACATAGGCAATGCCAGTTCGGTGGCAATCGCGCCCGAACGGGTGATCGGAACTATGGCAGACCGATCCGACTATGGCGATTGGGAGGTTCCCGGTGTTGCCGAAGCCGGTCATGATGACGGTGAATCGGAAGAACTGGGGAGGCGGGCGGCAAATGATGGTGACCAGGTACCCGAGAGCGCAGCCTATTGCGGTGCTGATAAGCACGTTGACGGGGACAAACCACCAGAGGAGGACATCGTCGAGTGTGACCGATTGGCCGAGGTGGACAAATATGAGGCAAGGGAGGAAGAGGGCAAAGACGAGCTTGCTGAGGAGCCTGAAGGTGGCCCGAGGAAGGATCTGGATTCGAGGGTGGGCGCAGATGAGGCCGATGACGGTGAGGCACAATAACTTCATTAGCGGCGTCACTGCCGAGAGCAGATCGTCGCTTGAGCTGGACATTCCGCGCTCCATTTCTGCCCCCAAAAACCAAGAAGCCTTCTTTCTTCCCCGACTATTTACTGTAGTTCCCGCAAAGATTTGTGCCTGGTAAGAGCAGCAAAGATCAACAAACCAAATAAGACCAGATCTTTACATGTAAAGCAAATGTTCTACATCACGAATCTTCAATGCTTCACATAAAAATCGTAATTTTATAAAGAACAACACTGAAAAGGAATGGAACAGATCTAACAGTCTGAAGCCGATCGACAAATCAAAGACAGAGATGGAAGAAAGAAGAAACCTACCGAAGCAGATGAAGAAAGATTGGAGCGTTCACAGGAACTGGATAGGAGACAAGTCGGGAAGATTTAACATTCTTTCTCCGCCGCTAATACTTGAGAAAACAAATTAAAAAGACATAATTGTTCTACCGAGAACTAATAAAAACACTTTCCGGTGATTTAAAAAGCAGGAACCACTTCCGTGGCCGGACAGCTAATATTTACGTGAAGCGTAGTGTAAATATTACTGTTTTGGAGGGTGGGCTTGTAATTTTACAATTCCCCGTGATCATTTCATATCGTTCGTACATGATAAAATCAACACTCGTGATTGAGAGTTGACCAGTATGGCGTATTAAGCATCCGCTCCTGGCGCATAATGACGGCGCGGCCTTGCAGCAAAGCGAATTTCACATAAATCTTCGGCATGCTGCCGAAATTTTTTTTTTTAAAAAAATATTTTTTATTTTTTTTATAAAATAACTTATATATTATAAACTATTCAATGGTACTAATATTAGAGTAATTTAGATTATACACAATAAAAAATTACTTTAAATATTTCTATATAGTAATTTTTTTTTATCTTTTATGTAATAATATTTAGGGTAATTTTTTATTGTGTATAATCTAAATTACCCCAATATTAATACTATTGAATAGCTTATAATGTGTAAATTATTTTTTTAAAAAAATTAAAAAAATTTTTTAAATGAAATTTAAGCAGGCTACCGAAAACGAAGATTTGTGCCCAAATTATAGTATCTACCGATGCAGCTTATCAGGTATTATTTTTGTTTGTTCTTCTACTCGTCCAGTGTCGCGAGATGTTTCGTATTTCTCGAGGCAGGTCATGGGCGGAAGCGAGAGGGAGTGAAGTTGACTCGCGAGGAGCAACGCGAACAACGCCTCACCCTCTTCCCCAACCACCTCCTGCTTCCCGCCTCCCGCCTTTCCTCCCTATTTATTTTTGCCTCTCTCTCCTCCTCATCTCCCTTGAGGCTATGTTTCCTTCGATAGAATCTATAGTGAAAAGAATAGAAAATACAATCATCTAGATTCAATGAATTTTCTATCTTCCACTGTGGATAGGCCTCAGCCACCTCGACCAGCAAGGCAGCAACCATGGCGCTCTGCAAGCTGCCTTCCTTCCTGCAGCTGCTAGCCGTGATGTGCTCTGGATTAGCTTTCCCTCCTCTGCATCTTCTTGCTTTCCTCTCCTCCACCGCTCGACTAGATCCCAGGATCCACAGAGGCGCATGTCCATGCGCTCTATTGGTAAAACCTCTTCATGCTCCGCACCTGCCAATTCCCCCTTCGATGCTGAGGAATTGGCGGGAGCGCATGCAGCGGAGGATGAGGACGTGGGACCTATCATCAAGCTCACGATGTCTGACTTTGCGGTCACCGATCGAGTTAGCATTGGAATTCAAGGAAGGGTGCGGTGGAACTTATTCTTTCTTATAAATGTTGATTCGTTGGCCATGAGATTGAGGGTTTCTTCTTTTTTTTTTTTTTGTTGATGGGTTGATTGGTTGTAGTCGGACGAGGCGATCTTCGAAGTGATCGTTTGTAGTCCTTATAGGTGAGTAGAATTTTCCTTTTGGACTGCGCAGCTACGAGTTGGTGGAGTAAAGGTGATCGTTACAGTTTTAATGGGTGATGATATTTCTCACATCACACTATACAATTCAAGGATAGTGCTTCGTCAACTGACTAGAACACAAGCTAAGTGCAGAGGTCGTCGTGCATTAGAGGTTGGTCAGATTGACCTCCTTGTGCTTAATTCTTGGAGGGATCCTCATCTTCTTATTAAATTTTATGGATGAGTGGCAATAATTATGGATTTGGTCAACCGCAAGGTGCTGATTACGATGATTTTTCTTTAGCTTCTGAAGAAGCTTGCACGGCGCAAGCTTATGTACCACTCTTATGCCATGCAAGTGTATGGCTACGTCTGTTCCTCAAGCAATGGGGATGAAGTCCCATTCACCTTGGTTCATGTCGTAAGTTATGATATACCATGTTACCAAGATGTCCAAGTAAAACATTGGGAAGAATAGTGTGATCTTATGTCAATTTGGGAAACAAATAAGATTTGAATCTAATCAACATGAGAAGCTTCTTAGTTTTCAAGAATGAACAATAAGAATTAAGTAATGTTAATTTTCTGGTTCATTCTCTGCGGTATCATGGAAGCTATTCTCTCAGGCATTGGCTTCAACTCTCAGATTGGCTTCCAACTTTGGAAGCTACTTTTGCATTAGATGAAGAGTGTCTTAGGCGGGCAGATGATGACACAATTGGAGGGCCTGTTGTAACCCGGCAACTACGTCTTACCAGAATTTTGATGAGAGATATATTGATTGGAGTAAGCAAAGTATATATAGTTTGCATATTCTAATTATAATTGTTCACGATATGGGTTTTGTAGGTTAATTACTTGCATAGCCATGGATTGGCCCACACAGAGCTAAGGCTCGAGAATGTACATATTAGTCCAGTCGACAAACATGTCAAGGTAAGCTAACAAAGTACTTGCCCTGTCTTAGCATCGGAAGATTTTTCAAACTTCTTATTACATGAATTTGAACATTTAGTGCTTGATGTGCATGGAATATTTAAAATTTTTTGTCACGCCCCGGTGGAAATTCAGCTATTCCTTAACTGAGGGTTCCCCAGAAAGATGACAATATTAATAGGAACCAAATAACTACAATAATTCAATATCATTTATTAAATGATAATCCAAACTTTAACATCAAAAGTTTTATAATACAATCTCTAACAACACACTATCTAATATGGAAAACAAATCAACTTGAATAAGAGCTACACTGGCTGGTATCTGCTATCTACTCTATCCCTCCCAGAAGCTAACTCTGTACCTGGAAGAGAAACAAAGGAAGTTAACAAAAATGCTAAGTATGAATCAACAAATATGGCGAGAGAGTCAAATAACATGATATCCAATGACAGAAACAATGATATACAAATAATATAAGAATGTCGTGCAAATCATCAAGCTGGCCAACAGATCTCAATCAAGAGCCGCACTCATTTTCAGAGTATTTCCATTGTTGCTCATGTAGTGGAACGACTGTTATAAACAGCCTAGAGTGTTGCGTCCAACACCTGACATCCATAGTATTGTCCCGAGGACAATTGGCAATGCCCTAACCGGCAAACAGATAGTTCGATACGCGTCGGAACTATATATCACACACACGGTGGCCACTGGAGAATAAATCATCCAGTCTAGAGGTCAATATATCACGACTTTAATATCACAGATATACAACTATTCTAACATACTCATATGCCAATATCACAGATACACAATTGTTCAACCATGCTCATATCTCAATATATCAGATATCTCAATACAATTTTGTTAATCATGCATACAGAAATAGAATATGACCAATGAATAAGATAATTGAGGTCAACAGAATTTCAGAAACAAAACAAGCAGATAGCAGATGGAGCAAAAAGATAATGGTGTCAATCAATTCTAATATACGCATAATATATCAAATCAAAGGAATAAGCAACAATTCCTATAATTATTGACACCGTAACAAATGAATAAGGTAAAATTCCTACCTCAAATGTTGTTATCCTGAATTCCTCTGAAATCAAAGCTACCTTCTCTTCTTCACTGGACAATTTAAATAAATCATCTGTTATTATCCATTACATGTATCAACTTATAATTATGCCCTCAACCCTTAATTTCCTATTTAAATTAAATTTATCCAAAATAATTATCATGAAATTCCCCCAAAATAATAATATTACAACAATAATAGAATTTAGATTTTCCCAATTTAAATTAATTTTATCTCAACATAACTATCATGGAATTTCCCCCAATAGAAATAAGGTTTTCTAATTTATTTTATAGGAACAAAATTAATAAAAATAAAATAAAATAATCAAAACTTACCTCTACCTACTGACCTCGACGTGGCGAACGAATGATTCGTTCGTTCGATCAATCAACGGGGAAGACCACCGGCGCTCGCCGCCGACGAGGGAAGACAAAGTGGCCGCTGGACAGAAGAAACAGCAGCCGCCGGCGCTGGACCCACTGGAAGGAGCAGCCGCCGCACGCGTTGCTGGATAGAATTTACCGCCGACAGAGGAGAATGAAGCCGCCGCTCGCCGGGAAAGACCAGCCACCGAGGAGAACTCTTCAAACTAGGGGAGATTGATGCAGGAGGACCCTCCTCTACAGCTCTAGAACCAGAGAAATATGGCCATTCTATGGACTTCCCTCCAGGCAAGGTTCCACCTGATACGATCCGCAAGTGCACGGATTTATCGAAGTAATAAAATAAGATATCGTTCCCTACGAGGATCAGGTGGTCAAGTACCGATTACATGGTTGATGACATGCAAATATATGATATTTCGTGACTTAATTTTGTTATTATTTTGAAGTAAATTACATGCTTTGTCTCATTTATTCGCTTAAATGCTTCATATTCTTCAGAGTCTTCACTTTTCCCTTGTTTTATTGAAATGTAGGGATTTCGCCCTAAAATTGGTGGATTTTGGAGAATATGAAGATATGGGACGATTCCTCATGATGAGACGAAGCTACACGCAAAATTTTAGCTCAAATGGAGCCCTCTACAGAGTTCACGGCCTAGGCCGTGCATCCATGCACGGCCGTGCGTGAGATGACTACCCCAAACTCCAACGAGACGTTCACAGGCATGGTCGTGCATCCATGCACGGCCGTGAAGAGTAAGTTCTTGGGAAATAACTTCTCACCGAGCCATGCACGGGCGTGCCCGTGCACCGATACACGGCCGTGTATCGTCCCGATAGGCAACCGGTTTTTTACCCGATTCTTCCTATTTTCGAAGCAGAATTTAGGGAAAATTTGTGGAGACCTTCCCAACTTAGCCACGAACGTTTTGGGACCGGAATCATCAGATTTGATCAAGCGGTTGCGGAGAACGAAGCGAAAGGGTGTAAACCTAGGGTTCGGGGCGTGTCGAGCCTCCGTTCGACTCCAAACTTTGCTAGAAGACTCTCGACAACGAAGGGAAGCTCCACAACTAGCTGCGGTGAGGTTTTGATGCACGGTCGAAGCTCTTGCAACATCCAAAATTATCAATGGTGGCACCGCTACCGTCGACACACCAAACGACTAAGAAAACTCCATAGATCTTCACCAAAACAACAAGAAAGAAAGAATACCTTGCTACGACGATGTATCGTAGCCCAGAATAGAGAAATTGTGTCGATGGAGATGCTGGAAAACTGAAACTTGTGGCAGCGCTGCTCGAACTTCGGCGACTGGTTCGAGCGCAATTTCTCCTTCCTGGCGGTGCGTCCAAGCTCTAAGATACTCTAGGGTTCGTCTCCTTTCAACGAGAGCAGAAGCCCTCTAATATAAGCCCTAGACATGACCTAGAATAGCAAGCCGCCGCTGCTGACTTGTTCGTCGAGAAAGTCAGGGAAGACGACGAGTTGACTCGGCAATCCCGAAATTAACTCAAAGTCAAAATAAGTAAATCCCGCGCGGTTTTATTATGAAAATGCAACTCCTCCTAGTGGTTGGGCTGAGCTAACTCCGCAGCCGTGTTGCGGGTTCAAACCCCCATGAATGCAAAAGTAAATTTTTATTTTTTTATCCATTTTAAAATTCCAAAAGAATTCCAGAAAAATCATAAAAAATTCTAAAATATAAATTCTGAATTTTATAAAATTTAAAATTTAAAATTTAAAATAATAAAATAATAAAATCAAGGCTATAACATTAAGTAAGTCCAGGTGCACTATGTATCATCATCAACAATAGTGAGAAAAAATTTTGCCTGAGTGATAGTTGGAACATGATAGCCTCCCCAAATATCCACATGAACTAATTCAAATGCTGCCTTTGTCTTAATAGAACTTATTGGAAATGGAAGTCTAGTCTGTTTTGCAAGAGGACATATCGAGCAAACATGATTATTCTGAATTTCCAAATTACAAATATAGTTCATAAGTAAGTTGGAAACTTTATTTGATGGATGTCCCAATCTTTGGTGCCAAATCTTTGTAGTAGGATTTATTGTTGTTTGGGCAGCATTGCTTCTATTTGTTCTAGTCAACTCCAGATAATATAAACCTTCACGTTCAACTCCTGTCTCAATCATCCTCCCCAATTGGTCCTGCAAAGTGCAAACTTTGTCTGTGAATACTGCCCGGTATTGTGAGTCTCTCAGCAGCTTATTGATAAAAATTAAATTTAGCTTGGAAGAAGGAACACACAGGACGTTCTTTAGTATGAAATCAGCAAATTGAACATTGCCCCTATGTGTCATAGTTGCTGTCTCGCCATTGGGTAAGTGAACAAGGGAATTATTTACTACAGATTTTGTTGTTAATAAACTGGTGGAGTACACCATATGATCAGTAGCACCTGTGTCTAAAATCCAGTTTGATTTCCCTTTAATAATAGAGACATAAGAGGCAGTACCTGAGGTTTCATGCATTTGAAGATTGTTCACTGGACTAGCACTGTTGTTGCGTTCTGCTAGCAACTCCATGAGGCTTTTGCACTGCTCTGTAGTGAGTGTTAGTGAAGCTTTAGTTTCAACATGGTTGACCTTTGATTGCATGTTCTTGTGCTCGCGTCTGTATTGATTGTTGCCCATAGAATTTGTGTTCTGTAATTTTCTGCATGTGTCCACTGTGTGTCCTTGCAGCCCACAATAATCACATTTTTGATGAGCTCAACAAACTTCTAAAGTATGTCCGACTTTTTCACATTTTCCATACTTTATGTGAAGGTTTTTTAATGCATAGTTCCTTCCAGATCTTCTAGATTCATTTTTCACAACAAAAGAAGACATCTCTCCCTGAGATGTGATTGTTGATCCATCACTATTTGCTATCCCTTGTTGTTTTTCTTCTTGCAGAACTAGGGAGTAGGCTTTGTTCACCGAAGGCAGAGGTTCCATAAGAAGGATTCGTCCCCTCATTGTTGTGTATGCGCCGTTGAGGCCCATGAGAAATTTCATGGTTTTTTGTTTTTGCTTATCCTACAATACTTCTTTCATTGCTTCACATGTGCATTTGGGTATATTGCATAGTGAATCTGGTTCATCCCACAATCCTTTTAGTTTGGTGTAATAGTTGACTACTGTCATGTTTTCTTGTTTGCACTCACGTATCGCTTCTTCAATGTGAATGAGGTGGATTTGTTTGTGCGAGAAAACCAATCTTTCAAATCAAGCCAAATTTCATGTGCGTATTCGTTGTAGATAATACTGGCTCCAATGTCCTGTGTGATGGAATTGAAAAGCCAGGCTTTGATGAGGTTGTTGCAGTGTTTCCATTGTTGATGTTCAACAATCAGATTTTCAAGTGGCTCTTTCACACTTCCATCGATGAATCCCTTTTTGTTTTTGATACTGAGAGCCATGAGCATAGCACGGCTCCAAGTGTTGTAGTTGTTTCCATCCAATGGTTGTGTGACGAGGACAAGGCTGGGTTGGACGGAATAATGGAGGTAAAGAGGGTGATTTGGGTCATTGATGTTGGCTGGGTTATCTCTCCTCTCGGCCATAGTCGGTGGAAGGTTGTATTGACAATAATAAGAGCTACTACTCTGATACCATGAAAGAAGGCAAAAGAATTGTGAATGCCTTATTGTGTTCTCATTTATTTTCACATGTTTATACAAGGTCTTACAAAAGATTTGTCCCAGAAAGGTATATACACAAATGTTCCTTTTGGGTCTAATAGTAAAAAGGAAAAGGAAAATTTATAATACACAATCAATCAAATAAAACACACAATTAGCTAATCCTTTTTAGTCTTCAATCTTCTCCTACATCATGCTGTGATGAAAGCACTGCATAGAATTCCGAGTTTGTTGACACCCTCCATCAAACTACACCAAGAGTTCTTATTGGTGATGTGTATCTAACTATCACTCAAGATTCTGATAAGGATCAGCGTACATTTTCGCTTATGTCTGACATTAGTTTCAAGATCATACCAACACATCAGTGGCCGCACTGTAAATCTGGACCTCCTGGAAGTTTGCATGTCAAATCTCTTGTGAAGATATGTCCCGAAAGAAGGTTTTACCTTGAGGAAGAGAACAATGAAGTAAAAAGGTTTACTCTGAAGAACTCCTCTGCTCATAAGTTATCTAATAAGAAATGGAAGGGGATGGCCAATCTTAAAGAGTCTCCATCCAGCCTCCCTGCTGTGAAATTCATTGTGGGGGACATTGATGTTGCCATGAGACTCGACTCATCTTCATTGTCTGACATTGCTGAGAAAGTGCTTAATGAAGTTCGCATTCAGATCCCCAGTGAAATGTTTAACGTATCTAAATTTATATGTGGTACTTACGTGGACTCGAGGATGATGGTTCTTCGCGGAGTCAATGGATCAGCTTTGCTCTTCACAAGATCAAGCATGCTAAGTGATGATCTCTAAATTTTAAATTTAGATGTATAGATTCTCTCATCACTATGTAGAAGCTGATCTTTCTTGTAAAATTAACATTGTATCATTACAAATCAAAATTTCTCGACTATGAGTTCACTTGTAATATAAATTTTCTCCTCTTGGTTTTTAGTATTGAAATAAAGAATAGTAGTTACATTATTCTTTTAGCTATAAATATCTGGTTCCTGCCGTCCCGCAGCGGAGAGGTTAACCAACATTGAAGCCGGCTGGAAGGGAACCCATCGGGAGGAGGGAGATGATGGCGTGCACGGCGCTGGCCGTACTGTTATATGTGAGTCTTGCATTACGTAGTACCCATTTTTTTTTTTTTTTTTTTATCAAAACTCATTAATTAAGATTGGAAACTCAGGTGAACGTGAAATGGGCTCGCAATTGAATTAGGGAATTGGTGGATTTGGAATTGCGTCCTCAATTTCGACGAGAGGAGCGGCGGTAGGAGAGAGATAATAGTGAAGTCTTTTGGCTAAACTTCTAGGTATGATCTTGGAGTTATCTTCTGTCTGATCAGCGTGAAATTTTATAGAGTTTCTTCTGAGGTAATTCCTTACATATCTAACGGTTAGATTTTCAATTGGTCTCTTCGTTTGTCTGAATTAATTTAGAGGGTAATTAGGGGATTAGTGTTCTCTTGAGTTGAATTTTATCCTGTTTGATGAAATTCTTATTGTGAAGAGACAATGTATTTGTTGGATATATAGTGAAATTTTTGGTGGTCGGCTCCGTAGTTTTTTACCCTATTTTTAGGAGTTTTTCCACGTTAAATCTTAGTGTTCATATTTTTTTGGATTGCTATTACTCTGATTTCATTATTTGCATCATATATATTATTGTGATTACACAAGTGAGATTTAGGGATTTATCAAGTTGAGCATAAAAATCATAATAGTGGTATCAGAGGCAGGTTGATTATTTACTTGTGTTAATCATGAAAATTGGTAATCGAATGATTGTTCTTAATGGAGAAAATTGGCTTATCTGAAAAGAAGACTATTTATATTGCAAAGATCTCTTTGATGCAGTTGAGAATGAAACCAAACCAGAAAAAATAACAGATGATGATTGAAACAAGTTGAATAGAAAAGCCATCAGTTATATTCGGCAGTGGGTGGAAGATAGTGTTTTTCATCATATTGTGAATGAAAAAGTTGCATATAAGTTGTGGAAAAAATTAGAAGACTTATATGAGAGAAAAACTACTGGTAATAAGACTTTCTTGATTAAGAAACTGGTGAATCTGAAGTATATGGAAGGTGGAAAAATTATTGAGCATTTGAATGTCATGAAAAGCATTATCAATCAGTTGGCTTCTATGAAAATGGTAATTGAAGATGAACTGCAGGCACTTTTGTTATTGAGTTCTCTACCAGAGAGTTGGGAGACTTTGGTTGTATCTCTCAGTAGTGCAACACCAGATGGTATGTTATCCATGAGCCTAGTAACTTCAAGCTTATTGAATGAAGAAACTAGAAGAATGTGTGTGGATGCAAATAGATCTTAAGTATTAGTGACTGAAAATCGTGGTAGAAGCTCAAATAGCTCTCCACACTAGCATGTGAATTCTAGGAACAATTCATCTACCAGAAAAGATGTTGAGTGCTTTTATTGTCATAAGAAGGGACATATCAAGAAATATTGTTGGTCATTAAGGAAGGCTCAGAGAGGAGAAAGCAGTGGAATCACAAGATAGGATAAAGAGAGTAACACTACAATTACTGTGGATAGTGATGTTGGCATTCTAGTAGCAAGTGACACAGAAAATATATTGGCAGTTAATGGAAAAGACAGTTGGATCATTGACACAGGTGCTTCTTTTCATGCTACCCCTCATATTGATTATTTTTCATCATTACATCATTGTGACTTAGGCTTGTAAAGATGAGAAATAAGGATACTGAAATTATCAGAGACAAAGGGGATATCATTATTAAGACTAACCTTGGACATAAGATGATTCTCAAAGATGTAAGCTATATTCCTGACTTGAGATTCAACTTGATTTCACCCGGTGTTCTTGATGATGATGGCTTAGTGAGCACATTTGGTAATGAAAAGTGGAAGCTAACAAAAGGGTCACTTATATGTGCTAGAGGAAGCAAGCAACATGCTCTTTATCACACTGATGTTGAGGCTCTCAGAGGAGAAATTAGTACTGTTTCAGCACCTACTTCAGAGTTATGTCACAGGAGGATTGAACCCTTGAGTCAGAAGGGTGTGAAGATTCTATTAAAGAATATCATTTCTCCTAAAGTACAAAATGAGCCAATTTCTCAGCGAGGGGGAGAGTTCCAGGATGAACACCAGTCAATTGATGCAAGCAGGGTACAGAAAAGACAGATATCTCAGCAATCTCAGATGAAAACTCAGTTGAGAAAGTCTCTTAGAGAAAGGAAACCTTCAAGGCAATTTGACAATGGTTTTGTCATGAGCAGAAATAAAAGAAAGCCAGAGTGCTATCGAGTGAATAAGGTTATGACAAAAGAGAAGACTGAGGTTTCTAAAAAGATGATCAGCATGGTCATCTCTATATGATGTAGGAGGGGGAGATTGTTATATGTGGGTCCTGTATCATGCAGGGACTCACTTGTAAATAAAATAAGTGGTTGGATTTTTTTTGTCAAAAGTCCTTAATTAAGATTGGAAACTCATGTGAACGTGAGATGGGCTGGCAATTGAATTAGGGAATTGGTGGATTTGGAATTGCGTCCTCAATTTCGACGAGAGGAGCGCGGCAGGAGAGAGATAATAGAGAAGTCTTTTGGCTAAACTTTTAGGCGTGATCTTGGAGTCATCTTCCGTCTAATCGGCGTGAAATTTTATAGAGTTTCTCCTGGGGTAATTCCTTACATAACTAACGGTTAGATTTTCAATTGGTCTCTTCGTTTGTCTGAATTAATTCAGAGAGTAATTAGGGGATTTGTGTTCTCCTTGAGTTGAATTTTATCCTATTTAATGAAATTCTTATTGTGAAGAGAAGTGTATTTGTTGGATATATAGTGAAATTTTTGGTGGCCGGCTCTGTAGTTTTTTACCCTATTTTTAGGGGTTTTTTCAAGTTAAATCTTGGTGTTCATATTTTTCTGGATTGCTATTACTCTGATTTTATTATTTGCATCATATATATTGTTGTGATTACATAAGTAAGATTTCGGGATTTATAAGTTGAGCATAAAAATTCCAACACGTACAAGGTTCATCACCGGCAATGGCAGCACGGGATCACTGCCGAGAGTGTGCATGGGTGGCGAACAACATGATGCGGCGATCGCAGTCAGGCTCCGCAGCTGCGGTGCTCCCTCACCATTGCCCGCGCAGCCGCTCCCCCATCGCTCAAAATCAGCCGGTCGGTCGGGTTGTTCCTGATCGGGTCTGTCATCACCAGCACGATCCAGTCGTATTTGTTCGAAACGGAGGAGGCGGGCAGCGAGATGAGACTCGTATATCCTCTACCGGAGGAGCACGAGGATGATTAGGAGGAGGCATTGACGGAGGACGGCTAAGAGAAGCAACCAATTGGGTGTCCCGGATTTTGGAGCTGAGCCGTCAATGGAGGGATCAGCAGCGCGAGGAGGAAGAAGAAGATGCCTATTGCTAGGTGAGTTACGACGACTTGGAGGAGAAAGTGGAATCTGAAAATTGGGGAGATTGGAATCAGGAATCGTTCAACCGGTTACTAGGACGAGTAGGGGTGGCAATTTCACAAACGGGTTTGGGTATTCGACCCGACTCGATTTGTTTATGATGGATTCAGATACCTGGTTAGCTAAACAGATTAGGTTCGAGTTTAAAAATGTAGGTACGCAGTATCTAATACCCGATTTCAATAAAAAAAATATAAATATAAATATTTATTATTAGAATATAAATAATAATAAAATAGCTATTATATAAATATTTATTCTTATTAAAAATAATGATAAATAATTATTATATAAATATGAATATATATTTATTTTAGTTTTTAAAATATATTTTATATAATAAAATAATAAATAATTTATTTTTTATTTAATTGGGTATCCACGAGTACCATTTTAAATACTTGACTCGAGTTTGGGTCGGGTTCGAGTAGCGAGTTAGGTTCAGATTTAAAGTAAAATTACGAGTACCCAACCTGTTGTCATACACAAAGCTCTTCTCCCAGCTGGCATACCTTTTCAGTTTTAATTCTTGTGAATACCTTTTATTCTAATTTCCCAATACTAAGTCATGTGCATCTATGCCCTGGCAAGATGGATGAACATCAGTACACGTGTTACTATGTTGGGTTAAATGTTAACTGAAACTTTCATTTCCTTTTTGTTCCTATTAAACAGGTTTTCCTCACCATCAGGAAGCCTTAACTAATTACACCATTTCTCATCTTTGCTCAAGAGAGAAAACATTCTTCACATCCGCTCTTCTTTGGTTTGCAGGCGCTGAATTTTATTGAACTGTTCGGCCAGGCGCTGCATTCAGTCACGCTGATGGACAATGATGATCGCAAACTGGAGCTAATCTATGTAATTCCAGCTCCTCGTTCACAAAAACTTAGTGCTTATGATTTTCGAGCTCAGGATCTGCAGCAACTTAGTGATGCTGTCGATGGTTTTTCTCTCATGACGTATGATTTTTCAGGGCCTCAAAATCCTGGCCCCAATGCTCCTTGGAACTGGATAAGATCTTCATTGAGCTTGCTTGTTGGTGATCCTAATGATCACAGCCATGCTCATAAGATCTTACTTGGTCTGAACTTTTATGGTAACGATTTTCTTGTTTCAGGAGGTATGTTTTTCTTCTGAAAGTTTATATTGCATACAGGTCTCGCAAGTGCTAATCAATTATTTTTTTTTGTCAACTATACGTAATTATATTAATCACAACTATTTAGGTAATACAAAAACTTTAAGTAGCTTCAATATTCTTTATTGCGTGTCGTATACCAAGTTACCATGAAAATGTTTTAATTGGCCTAAATTGTTTGGTGGTGGCGTTTTACTTACACATTGGAATTATGTAATGTCATGTACCAATCATGATGTATGAGTTGGATTAAGTTTTTCCGTCAATATTTATAATGAATATGCTCTTATTCCATGATTGCAACGCACTTGCACAGAGAATTATCTGTTTAGCTCTTGTCCGAGTGTATTCAGTTAATTGATTTGCACCAATACCATTCATTATGTGTTGTAAGTTCAGGTGGTGGAGCGATTACTGGAAGGGACTTCACCCCGTTGCTGGAGAAATACAAGCCAGTGCTTCATTGGGAGAACTCTAGCGCTGAGCATTATTTTATCTACTCGCAGAACAATGTGAAGCATGCTGTGTTTTATCCTTCGTTGATGTCTCTGTTAGTGCGCCTCAATGAAGCTCTCGCTTGGGGGGTTGGTCTTTCAATTTGGGAAATTGGGCAAGGTTTAGACTACTTTTTTGATCTTCTATGATCTCTGCTGCAGTCGAAGTTTTTGGTAGCACAACCTAGGTGATAATTATTTGTCACTTATTCTAATAGTTGCCTGTTCTGAGAGTTCCTGCACTGTTTATTGCTAATTTGGTTTACAATTTTTGAGGGATTGTCTGAAGTATGAAAGTTGTCATTTCCATTCAGTAGCAAAGTAGACGCCCTCCTCATCATCTTTGCTGCTCAGTTTTCCTATTATAGTTTGATTCATTTAAACTACCGTCAAATTACATTTACGTATCTCCTATTGATTAAATGATGGAGCTGGCAACTCCAGATGAAATTTATGATTTGTTTAATTAAATTAGCATTATTTGTGCGTTGTATGATTAAGGTGTTTTATTAGGTCATATAGTATAGTTTTAGTGTTAGATTCATTAATTAAAAAAAATGCTATTTGTTTTGAATTGTGAATATTCAAGGTGTTTTATTAGGTCATATGTTAGTTTTAGATTCATTAAGTTTGAATTTAGTCAAGTATAAAGTTTGATCAAGTTAGTAAGCTAATGGGAGGCACGACTGTCTATTTACTCTTTGGTATCGTGTTAGTTGTTTTAGATTTATTTCGCAGCAAATTCTGTAATTCGTTAGCCTTCACTGTCGGTGATGAGCACCTATTTGCTCCCACTCACGCAACCAGCAATTTAAGGGATGAGTGGAGCCATGTATAAGGTAATCACTCAATAATTAATTATTTTCTTAATTCAATAAATCATGAAACATTTTAACATAGCCAATAAATCAATTATTCTTCTTTAATATCTTTCTGAGGAGCTAAGATTAATCAAATAAAAATATATTGCTTATTAATTGCCTTCCACAAGTTACCAATCATGATCATGCCATATAATTGTAAACCAATTCAATGTAAATAAAGTTTTGAAGGAAATAAAATTTTGCATTTAACATTATTTGTAGCCTTCTAAACATGTTTATTATTGTTTTGGAAATATGGTACCAAACTGGGCAAAGAAATATGACTCTGGAACTCTCAAGATCAAGTATAAATATTAGTAGGTATCTATTGTACTACATAATTAGGACTTTTGGATGCAAATATTACTCTAAATTTAAATTTGAAAGCTTATCAAAACTGCCTTTAAGATGATGTACAACACTGCCTACTCCCTAGTATGAGTAGCAACAAGAGTTTCATTGAGAAATTTTTTTTAATAGTTCAGGACACTTTTTTTTTTTTTAATCTCTTCATATATTTACTAGTCATCAATTAAATAATTTTTTAGACAATTAAGTGTTGTTACTTAAATTTCTATTTTCTCCTCAAAGATTTTCTTGTAGGGGTCTCAACAATTTTGGAGAAGGAGCATTGACCATCATTTTTATCTCATCTGCACTAACCGCATAAGGTAAAAAGTTGAAACTATGTTTCTTCGTACTTATTATGAATCGTCTTTTCTTCTGAGTCTTTTTATTTTCATGTATTTTCTGCATTATCTACTTGTGGACACTAAACTTCTCGTGAACAAAAATGCACTTCATTCCAAACTCTGGCGTAGAGCATTTTACTTCTAGCTCTAGCTAATAATCCAAAAACAACATATACATAATAAATGTTTAAAGTAAGACGAATACGTGATGTGGACATCAACTTGTGTAGTCATGGAACAGGAAATACTGGATGGATTGTTCAGGTCCTTTTCATGCGCATCTAAGATGAAAAATGTTGCGAAATATTATGAAAATCATCTTCCAATCCATAGCTGTATGATTGTGAGAGTGTGAATTATCACTTGTATATCCATTGATAGTATTCCATCAGTAGCTGCATGATCCTACAACTGTGACTTCTCACTTGTACAACTCCATCGTTGGTATATCAGATAATCATCACACTGTATAGTTTTTTCTCAAAATATGTTTTAGCTGCTAAACATGTATAGTCTTGGTATTTACTAGATTTGTATTTAATGAAAAATTGTCTAGATTCCCTTATGTGATGAGATAGTAAATAGAGCTAACAGCGATTTTTCTCTTTTGTGAGATGCACTTCCTTGCATCCTTTCACCGATATGCAGGTTTCACATCATTTTTGTTTAATATCAAATGGAATGCAAGAGGTTGTTGCAATTGGTTGAAGAGAAGAAGCGAATTCTGGATAGAAAAAGAAGCCCCATTGCAATGGGAGCAGAAACTGGAAGCTGCAGCCAAGGCAAAAGCTGATGCTGAAGCGAAGGCAAGAAAGTTAAAAGCCTCAAAGCACAAGAGGAATACCTACTCCAGTGTCGTAATTCTCTAAGGCTATGTTCTGCTGGATGGAATTCACAATGGAAAGGATGAAAAATGTAATGAATCTAGATGACTTTCTATCTACATTTATTGCATTTTTCATCCTTTCCACTATGGATTCCATCCAATAGAACATAGCCTAATAGGAAGCATAGAAAAAGGAGCTAAAAAATTTTCAGAGCAGGTAACAGCAGTAGGCATCTTAAAACATGCTCATTATACAATATCGTAAGAGTTATACGGTATCATGATATATGATATAAGCAATATATGGTATTATATGAAAATATATATATTATATTATAATACAATATAATGCTTATATTGTATAATATTAACGAGTTATCGTATAATATCTGATATCGTATAATGAGTCTGCTTTAAGATGTGTGCTTAGTAGATATGTGCTCGGCCGATGCGGTACCCTTTTGCCTAGACATTTTTTTCAAAAAGATGGTCATTCGGAGTCAGAAGATGATGAGAGAAGGAAACGCAGACGTTACAGGAGCTCAAGCTCCACTGCTGAAGATAGCAGTGATGATACCTCGCACAAGAAAAAGCATGTCCATAAAAGAAAGCATAGGCGCCCTGTAACGGCTACCACTCATCTTCAATCAGTGAAAATGATGAGGGAAGAGTCAGCCGAAAGAGTCACTCTAGGCGCCACAAGCGCCATCACAAGTCAGTTGATGAAGATTCCACTTCAGACTATGGAGTGAAAAAAAGATGCTCCAAGCACAAGCGCGACCGCAGGTCAAGTTCTGATGATTCATCTGATTACAATGATGAGAGACATATAGTTCTTCCCTGTGCAAAACATCAGATGAAGAGGACGCTGGGAAGCCAATGGATTCCACGAAGCCTTATCATAAGTATGGGCACAACTATCACCACCACCACCACCATGACAAACGAGACCATGATCGAGATGCACCGGAGCCAGATAAGATTCTCAGGAACCATGATGGAGCTACCAGAAATTAGTTATGCGGAGCATTATTAAGCTTCAAATGTGCTTTGCCTGGAAAAAGTTTGATTAATTACCATCCTCAGAAGGGCTTCATCTTTTAAAACCGTAGTTCCATGCTAAAACTTATTTGAGTACAGACTGTAATTGATGTGTGAACTTGTCATTAATTCTGTTTGTATTATTAGGCAATTTGAGATATTTCTCGTCATGTTGATGATTGCACTTGATCCATCAGCGAAAGTTTTACGCTCCTGTTGTGTAGCCTTTGGTTCCACCTTTTCTTCCTTCAATCTACACAATTGCTTACCTTGCTTCCTCCAGGTTCTGTTCCTTTACCTATTGTTTTATTTTCATCTGGTCCTAATTTGGAGATGCTAATCCAAGGTAGATTTGCTTCTTGGCCTAATATCGGAACCATGTAATGAAAAATTGCAACAAATTTTTTCCCTTCGATTCACTTGTCTAATCTTGTTTCTCCTTTGTCACGTTGAATAAGGCAGGGTTGCAGACCCTTTAGTCTATCAATATTTGTTTAATCCGTTGAGCATTTTATGAACTTATGAAGTTCCCTTTCCAACATTAACTTTTGGCCAACAAATAGGGTCCTTGGAGATCATCTTTCAAAATCAGATACCATGCATTTAACTTTCCAAAATCAAAACATATTTTTGCCTGAAATAATTCCCCACACTACTTGTTCCAAATGGTAATCCGCCATCATCTAAAAAAGTCATTTGATGTTTATTATTAGGTCCATAACACACAACACGCCATATTTTGGAGACTTATAACTTGCTTCAAATTAACTACAATTTTCCCCCATTGCAATAATCCATGCCACACTTGAGAACTTTTCCATGCCTTGTATCAGTCATTTTGATGCTCGACTTTGGAAATCAAATATAGAATCATAGTGGTTAATAGTCAAGACGCACTTACACATGCTTGTCTACGAAGATACTTTCATTTAATCGGATTAACCTTATTTTTAAGGATTTTTTTCTTCTGTTGGATTCTTGACTAATGCATTGAAATGGAGAAGGTTTTATATTTAGTCCGAAGTTCGACTTACAAGAAATTATAAATGGATCATACGATCGTAGGGATTTAGAAAACAACCTACAATATTGACTTACAACTCTTGTTAATCCTTCTAGAAGAGAAATCTATTAATTGTTTAAAATGAGGTAGGTAGGGGAAGGCATCAAACGCATTATTAGATTTCAATGCCTTTTCCTACAATTTATTTTTTTTTTTAAGATTCAGCAGCCTGCATTTAATGAGTGGCCATCCATGATTGGCCGGACGAAGTTGATTCCATCACGGGTGTCACATGTGGGCGGCTTGAGGAACATAGTGTTGACTTTCAACTCTAATAACAAAATTGGTAGTGGCAAACTGGAGGAATCTTAGAGATCAAGATCTGATGAAGTTGGTAGAAATTTTTTAATCATAAAAGCTTTTTTTTTGCTCTCTCTATTAAGTATTATATAAATTGAGGTTTTCTTACCCTAATTATAATCAATCTAAATTATACAGTATTTAAGTAGTTCTATATGTTAAAAATTATACATAGAAATTAGAGTTGCGTAATTATTGTACTTGGGTGAAAAAATGTAACATTTTATTTTATGTAAATTAACCTAAATTTTGTACCTGGTCAAGATATAACTAGAATTTTTGTTTATGTTAGCATGATCCACCAGTAATCAAACTCCTTTCATTATTTAGAAACAAAATAAGATTCAAAGAGAAAAAAAAATATTACACAGACTAGGAGGATATATATATATATATATATATATATATATATATATATATATATATATATATATATATATATATATATATTTTGTTTTGCATAACTGAGGTAACCCCAAGTTTGAGTTTGCATTTGCGACTACACTATAGTGACTTTGCATGAGTAACTTACACACAAGTGACAAAAGTGCTCGAGTAATTTACACACAATCAATAGAGTTCAAGTCCCAAATTTATGTACTAAAATTTGAGTGATTAAATTGAAGCACCAAAGTTTAAGTCTAAGCATTCGAATTAGCTCAATTTAGATTGGGCTTTGCTCAACATAATTCTATGGTTAAAAAGCAAACTAATAAAGGGAATATATATAGGAGATGGTATGCCACTTTACTAAATAGAAAGGAGTTATTTTAAGTTTGTGAATCTTTTATTTATAGTATAATGATTCAGCTGTTTTTCATGCCATTTTTTATCTTATCAAATAAACAATATTCTTTTTCTAACTCATTTGAAAAACAACTGAACCAAGAGCTTCATTCAAAAAGATGACACTTGTTCCACCTAAGAGTGGAAAGGGTCATAGAGACCTTGAGTGGTTCATCTTAGATACTTTTGAGCTGTATAACTCATAGCCAAATAAGATCTTTTCAATTTCTTAAAAAAAAATTCTGGAGGTATTTAACAAAGAAAATCCATGCTCATAAAAAAATATTGAATTCATCATCAAATAATAAGTTCTATCTTTTAATATAATAGACTCATAAAATTCTAGTGGTTGGAGCTATTAACTCCTCGATCTGCGCTTTAATGCAAGAAGAACAAAACTTGGATGCCTTGTCCTGCTTATTCGCTTGGAAATTTGACTTTTCTCAATTTGTATGGCGGTTTCAACAACTTGAAGACGAATTTTTTTTCTTTATTTTTCATTTCAGACACAATTTATGAGACTTCAAGTCGAACAAGTTACCGCATGATAATATCCTCAGTCAATTTGTGCAGATGAACTATTTTTTTAGGGTAGCTAGAAAAGACAAGGACATGCTAATGGGAAACTTACCGTGTCAAATTTTCTACCATTTGAGCCTAATATGGGGAAAAAAACATTTAAGCGGTGCTTAACTCAGTTAAGTAGGTCTATATGATACTTTTCACATATTTTAAAGTATGTTTGGCACACAAATCTTAAAGCACCGAAATAATCCTTTTGTCCTGTAAGATAAAATCTAGCTTAGATAATATAAAATCTTGCTTAGAAAATAGGCACACAGATTCTAGGTTCTACCGTATCTGAGCTAATCTCTACCATATCCCGAAGAGAGTGTTATTTGGGCACTTTGATTTGAGTGAGGTTCTATATTTTTTGAGCTAATTTTTATCCGTATCTTGGACAGAGTGTTATTTGGGCGTTTTGAGATTTATGTGCTCAACATACTTTAAGATATGCAAAAGGCATCATAGGGACCTCGCTTAACTTTTTTTTTTTTTTTCAAAAAAACAACTATATATCAATTGAGATATGGAGGATAGCTACATGTATTGAGATATGGAGGATAGCTACATGTCCAGAAATTACATAAGCAAGAGGAGGAGGCAAAATGAGCCAACCAGTTGACTGCCCTATTAGCTTCTCTAGGTACATGCACAAGATTGCAGTTCTTCAATCCATGCATAAGGAATTTGATCTCAAATAGAATTGCATTACAAGCTTGATCAGCTGATTGCTCCTGCTCCTCGCCATTAATGAGGAGAATGACAGTTTTGCAATCCGATTCCACGATAATATTTCTATCGGCAAAACCAACGTGGGAGTGCAGGTAGCCTAAAGCCGATTTAATCGCCATGAGCTCCACAAGGAGTGCAGAGGTGGTCATAAGGAGTGCAGAGGTGGTCGCAGCATAGGCGGAAACAGCTAGGCTACAGAATCCTTGATCATCACGAAGCACATAGCCCAAACCTCCTTTCTCAGAGTTGACCAGCCAGGAGCCATCCACATTGACCTTCAAATAACCAGGAGGGGGTTTGGTCTAGAAGCAAAGCCTTCTGTCAGGAGTGACATTAAGTTCCTCAGAAGAACAAACATGGAGCAAGTCAGTAAATTCGATTAGGGATAAACGAAGAATATCAAGAGGAACCGGCTTAATTCCACTGAAGAAAAACGAGTTTCGAGCTTTCCAAATATTCCAGCAAGTGGTTAAAATTAAAGAAGCAGTATGTTTAAGTTCAAAAATCCAACTACCGGTGAACCAGGAATTGCGTAAGTGAAATTTTAAACCGCAGTTAAATGATAAATAATGCCAGATAGAATCAATCGCAGGACATGCAAAGAAAAAGTGGTCGATATCATCAGGCCCGTCAGAACAGAAGCAACAAACCTTAGTATCTTGGATTCCAATAAGATCTAAAAAGTGAGAAGTCGGAAGCTTATGGAGAAGAAGTTGCCAGCCAAAAAACTTAATTTTCAGGGTAACACACAAACTCCATAGGAATTTCCAACCCTTCCAAAGATTCTCAGTGTTGAAATTAGCATTCATAAGAAAGCGGTAAGCTGCTTTGGATAGAGAGCCACCCAAACAAGGCTCCCTCCAATTCCAGGAATCATCCTGGGGTCAGGCGGCAATTTGAGAGAGAGAATAGCATCCGCGAGAGGAGGACCCCCCAGGTTATGCACAGCATGAATATTCCAATTTTGCTGCTGGAGCAGATCAGCAACCATAGATGAGGCGGGGGAATCAGGCAAAGCAAGAAAGGTAGGCTTGTAGGCTAAGGGGAGATTTGAGCACCAACTGTGCAGCAGCATATGGGTATTCCTGCCATCACCTAAACAACGATAAAAACCCATTTTTAAAGTGTCAAGGTCCCTCATAAGACCTTTCCAAACCCAGCCCATAGAGGGAGACCATTTGGTTTTCCAAGGATCAGGCAAACCATATTTTTCCAACACTAAGTTAGTCCAAATGGAATTATCCTGGTTAAGAAGACCAAGCAGCCGCTTGCATTGGAGGGCCGGCCGAAGCAAAGACATATCCTTAATGCCGAGCCCCCCAGCACACTTAGGGAGAATGATTTGCTGCCAGTTGACAAGATGAAGCTTTTTAGAGTCCGAATTGCCAGTCCAGAGGAAATGCCGAGAGATCTGATTAAGCTTATCGGTATAAAACTTGGGCATCCAAGTAGCCATGAGGGCAAAAATAGGAGTGGAGGTAATAGTCGAGTTAATCAAAGTAAGCCGACCAGCATGGGATAAAATCTTTCCCTTCCAAGCACTCAGGTGAGAATTAAGAGTTTCCCTACAATACTGAAATGAAACTTTATAAGCAGGCTTAGGAGAAATGAAAGCCCCAAGGTACTTAAAAGGAAAACTCCCCTCATTCATCTGGAATTCCTGGGACAGATGTCTTTTAGAACGAATAGAACAAGCCGCAGGGAAATAAATTTTCGATTTGGAGAGATTGATATTAAGACCCGAAAGGCTGAAAAAATCGGCAAGAACAAATTTGATATTGCGACAGGTCTTGGGAGTAGCACAGAAGCAGAGTATGAGGTCATCCGCATACATCAAGTGGGAGAAATTAGCCCCATTACTACCATGAATACGAAAAGGCGAGATACGATTCTGGAAAACTTTTTCCTTAAGAAGAATGCACAAGATATTCATAACAATAACAAACAAGTAAGGAGAAAGGGGATCTCCTTGACGAATGCCCCTTCGACTGGAGAAATATTCAGAGCTCCTGCCATTAATGACACAGGAGAAACTTGGAGATTCCACACAAGCTTTAATCCAACTAATGAATTCCATGGGAAAATTAAGAAGGGAGAGCCCAAGGTAAATAGCATTCCAAGATATTTTATCAAAAGCTTTTTCCAGATCAATTTTAAGAATAATAAGAGGATTCTTCCCCTTGGAGCGAAACATGGTGTGAGTAAGCTCATGTAAAGTAAAGATGCTATCATGAATGCTCCTACCTCCAACAAAGGCAGATTGCTCATGATTAATAATGTTGGTCAAATAAGGCTTCATACGATTAACAAGTACTTTCGTAAGGATCCTATAAGTGGCGTTACACAGAGAAATAGGCCTGAAGTCCCGGATAAGGGAAGGGTTCTTAATTTTAGGAATAAAAATGATATGAGTTCGCCCCCAGGAACTAGGGATACAATGAGAACTATGAAAGGTTTGAAGACAGGCTAAATAATCAGATTCAATGGTGTCCCATAAGTACTTGAAAAATTCATTGGTAAAGCCATCAGGCCCAGGGCTCTTCCCACGAGGGAGGGACGTAATGACCGCCTTGATCTCAGAAGGATGAAAAGGCGCCAAGAGGGAAATTCTAGAGTTGTTATCGAGGGGGGGGGGGTGCAAAACCTGGAATTCATATAGTATTGGAAGAGACTACCAGTAGTCTGACCGACCATGCCAAAGGTATCCGAGTTCCAAAGAGAGTGGTAATGATCCTTGAAAGCGTTAACAATAATGCACTCATCAGAGGTGGAAGTACCAGAATCAAGGCAAAGCGAGATGATTCTGTTAGAGCGAGAACGAATAGTGACCATACGGTGGAAGAATTTGGTATTACCATCACCCGCTTTGATCCACTTACACTTCGCCAAGGTCCACCATTTTAAGTTAAGTTGTCTACTAAGCGCAGTGGCTTTATTTAAAAGAGAATGTAAGGCAGTAGACTCATCATCAGAAAGCAGTCTAGTGGCCTCAATACTTTGCCAGTGGTGAACAAGCTCCCACGTCTTGATCAGAGCGTGGGAAAGATCCCCAATATTAGATTTATGCCACAAGGTAAGTTCATGAGTAAGAGAATTGAATCTTTGAGCAAAGTCACAGTCACTATTGCTAGAGTACCTAGGGCTGGTCCAGCAATTATTGACAATAGAGACAGCATCCTTATACTCAGTCCAATAAGAATGAAACCGAAAAATTTTACGAGTCTTCAAGGCAAGGCTTCTGACAGAGATAAGAAGGGGGGCATGATCCGGGACGCCCCGAGGAAGGTGCAGAACAGAGGTTTTAGCAAATAGGTCAATCCAGCTCGAGGTGGCAAAGGCACGATCGATGTAGGAGAGGATTTTAGCATGACCTTTACGGTTGTTGCACCAGGTATACGGAATTCCAGAAAACCCAAGATCAAGAAAACCTAAAGAGTTAATAAGATTCCGAAGAGACAAGGTAGAGGAATTCATAGCAAAAACAGTACCCCCCAGCTTATCCTCAGGGTTAAGGATGACATTAAAATTGCCACAGATATGCCAGGGAATGTCAGATAAAAGCGTTTCCTCAAGCCCTTTCCAAAGAGCGTTACGTTTGAAACAGATAGTACTAGCATAAATCACGGTAAGGAGCCAACGAGGGGCAGAAGGCCGGCGTCCGAGCCTGCGCTGAACTTGGATCCAAGGGCCGATGGCAGGAATGTTGACCGGGAACGACGTAGACGCGGGTTTTGAGCCATCAGCCTCCATCTGGGCAATCTCAACCGGAAGCCTGGAAGGGCATTGATCCTGCGCATGCCCCAAGCGCCCACAACTAGGGCAAAGGACCAGCAGATTCTCGAAGGAGCATAGCTGGAAGAATCTAGTCGGCAGAGGCCCAACCCAGACACCTTCTTGTAGAGGCTGCTCCAAATTAATCTCCACGCAGACCCTCACATATTTACCCCTCTCCAAATTCGTCGCACGATCATCAATGCGGAGCGGCTTCCCAAGCTTGGAAGCAATAGCTACAATAGATTCCGTGTTCCAGTATTTGAAGGGCAGATCCAGAAGACGAACCCACACCGGAGCCGTCGTGATCGAATGTTGGAGGGCCTAGAAGTTGGGCTTCCAACGGATAAGGTTGAGGATGCTACCCAGCACCGTCCAAGGTCCTCCGGAGAGGATCTCCAACGCTATCTCCTCAGTCTCGAACCGGAAAAGGTAAAAGTTGTTTTCCATGTCAATGATTTCCGGCTGATGCTGCCAGGTCTTAGCAATTGCAGACCGCAATGAGAACACATAAGGATGTCTGGTGAGGAACTTGCCGATTAAGCATGATTTCCAGGGCGATCGCCAAGCCGCAAGCTTGTCTTCGTCAAAGATGATCGCATCAGAATACTTGCTAGAAATGGCTTCCAGGACAGCTTCGGAAATGATCGAGGAAGCTGGAGGAATCCCAACATTCTTCTTGAAGAGTCCCACCTAGGAACTATGGGCAGCAGAGACTTGCGGAGTAACCGGATTAGCGCGGGGCTCGGAGGCTTTTAACGGGCTAGGGGCAACCCTAGGAGTAGGAGCCGGAACACCGGCCAGGAAAGCACCATCCAAGGCGGCCGGATCTGGAGGCCTTGGGGGATACGAGGCGGACGAGCGGAAGGGGAGGGGCGAGTCTTCATTACTCACGCTAAGAGTGGTAGAACAGTACACACCTCGTTTAACTAAGTTAAGAGGGTGCCTCGCTTAAAAAAAAAAGCACTAGGAATACATGCAATAGTCTATTATTGTCGTCTACTATATAGATGCCACTATCGAAGGCTATGTATATTGTACTATGTGTATTTCGCTATGGACATAAGGAATAGTGAAGAGGCCCGCTAAAAATTGATGTTTTGTTATTTTTCAATTAAACAAGATTATGAAAGCACTATCTTACCAACTGGGTTTAGTTGACTAGTATATTATTATTATTATTATTTATTAAATAAATTAAATAAATTTAACAAAAATAAATTAATTACAAACTATAGAGGAAAGAGAAAAGAAGAAGGGAGGAGAGAGTATAATCTTATGAATTGGCAGTAGTATAATCTTTTGGTATCCTCGTCACATTTTTAATGCCATGAAGGGCACTGTTGTTTAGGAATCCCTCCCATGTTCTGTCCTCCAAAGGACACGTGAAATTTGAACCAAAACAAACACAAAACAAGCAAGCATGTGAATAGAATTATATGATTTTTGAAAGCGTGAAATTTGAAAAAAAAAAAGAAAAAAGAAAAAAGAAAAGTAAACATGTGAATAATGATTTTGAAGGAGTAAATGTGGAACAAAGGAGCAAATTCAGAGCGAAAGAGAAATATTCATGCTGACATGTAAAAGAGTAAAGATAGGATTGCTATGAGTTATCCACTGATTTACTTTATCTTTGTTTTTTCCTTTACTAATAAAAGGACGAAACGAAAGGGAAAATAAAAGGATAGATGATGCTTCAATTATCGGCCTCTGTCAAGGTACTATGAATGAAAGAATTCATTCTTGGCTTTCTCTCTGATTTTTTCTCTTGTTTCATTATTTTTTCGTATGATCAGGACCTGCAAAGTTCAGCACAACATCATATTATTCAATTATGCTAGTTGCAACTTTTCTTGGTTGTTTAATGCCCTTTTTTTCTTTAGGAAAAGATGGATTCCAATGGCTGCAAAGACCATTGGATTCCGGCAACTTGCTTTTCCTTTGATGCACTATCCTTTGTCAAACATAATGGCCTATTCAGGACCATTTGATTACAGCCAGATGCCTCTGGATTTAATAAACCTGAAAGAGAACAAACTGACACAGCAGTATCACATTATGTTGATTCTCAGCACGAGGAAATGAGCTTTCAAATTTGAAGCAAAGAAAGAATTAGAGAAGATTGTTTTTCTGTGTATGGAAAATTATACATAAATAACAAGAGGTTAGTTTACTTTTCCATGTACCGGGATTTGATATTCTGATTTCTCTCTCTCTCTCTATCTAAATGACCGAGTCTTCAAGCCAACTGAGTCAAATTTACACCTCCAGAAGCAACGCCAATACTATCATATTAAAAACAAAGGCATTATTAAATGGAGCACCTAACAACGAGGCATCTCCCAGAAAGAACTAAATAAGGTAGGCAAGAGTTGAAGAAGGGGGAGGCGGAGTTCAATTAGTCAACTAGAACACCCGCAGCTTCGTTCTACTGGAAATTTTCTTTTCTCAGGCAAGTTGTAGCATCATCTCCTGCCAGTTATTCATACAAACTTTGTGCTTCAGCTGAAACTTTCACCAGGCTCAGCTAGCCACAGACACACAGAGAAAGAGAGAGAGATGAGATATGAGAAGACAATAATCCGGACTTTGAGCCGGGTTGAGGCAAGAAAGCTCGGCTTGGCTTTGCTTGCAGGATGCTGCTTGGTCATCTTGACATACTTCATTTCGATGTCGGAGACCAGAGGTGAGTCTTTCTCTTCTCTTTCTTGCTTTCTTTTACTTCTTTTGTCTAAATATAGATCATGTTGAAGTTTGTGAATATGTTGTTCTGCAGTTGATCAGCAACCAACTCAAACTTACAGGATTAGCAGCAATGGAGCAGAAGCAGCAGCCAGAATTAGTCTGCAAAAGCAAGGTAAGCAATTTCATTAGAAGCATGATTTTTGCTCAACCTGCAGATGATAAAATTGAACAATTCTTACCCAGTAGAAAGTTCATGATCAAGACGAGGAACAAGTATGAAATATCATTAAAAGGAATTATGCACGATCAAGTTGTTTAATAAAATGGTAGGACGAACTTGGAATTTTTTGATAGTGATGTCTCTGTTCACATAATTAGCTTGTTCATTATTAAATAATGCATAAGAAGGAGCTGAGATCTCAAATTGTAAATTGTGAGTTCAGAACCCTTGCTTTCGGTAGCGGAGCGCAACAACTTCTGTACTTCAGAAGATTTTATTTTGAAAAATTTATAAATCTGGAATTGATTTCTAGCATTATTCTAATCAAACAAATCCGTACCAATTCCAATCAGATTTTCTGTTTCCATCAAGCAGATAGAGGAAAAAAGACAGAGGACCGATCCGAGATCAACAAGTCAACCCCTGTTACGCGCATAAGCACAGAGGAAGCACAAACAGAATCCAAGAAACCAGGTAAATTCCTAGTTGATCTGAAGAAACTGGAAAAATAAATTATCCCAATAATCTAATATTTATGTTTTTCAGAAGTCGGATCGACGCATCTTCCCCCAAAGAAAGAACCTGAGAAAATCCAGATGATGACGCGTCGTTCTGAACCAATCTGCGATGTCTTAAACCCAAGGACTGAGTTCTGCGACCTCAAGGGCGACGTCTGCGTCCACGGCAAGTCCTCGTCCGTCACACTCTTCTCGCCCGACCACCCCAACCTCCAATGGAACATCACCCCATACGTCCGCAAGCAGATGCAGAACATCCCCAAAGTCTCTGTCACCGCCACCCCCTCCGCCGCCTCCCTCCCCGAATGCACCGCCGACGCTCAATTGGCCGTTCCCGCCATCATCTTCGCGCTCGGCGGCTTCACCGGCAACTACTACCACGACTTCACCGACGTGCTCCTCCCGCTCTTTCTCACAGCGCGCGAATTCGACGGCGAGGTCCAATTTCTCGTCACCAACATCCAGCCCTGGTGGCTCCTCAAGTACCGGCCCATTGTGGAGCGGCTCAGCCGCTACGAGCCGGTCGATCTCGACCGGGCCGAGGGCGTACTCTGCCGGAGCCACGTCATGGTGGGCCTCCGCTTCCACAATGATCTGGTCATCGAGCCCGCACGCGCGCCGCCCAACGGCTACTCGATGCGCGACTTCACGGCGTTCCTGCGGGGGGCCTACTCGCTGGGGCGGGACCGCGCCGTCAGCCTGCGGGAGGCGCCGGGGACGAAGCCGCGGCTGCTGCTGGTGGCGCGGAACGGCACGAGGCGGTTCGCGAATGTCCCGGAGATCGTGGCGGCGGCGGAGGGGGCGGGGTTCGAGGTGGTGCGCGCAGACGCCAGGTTCGGGGACATGGCGGGATTCGTGAGCGTGGTCAACTCGTGCGACGTGATCATGGGGGTGCACGGGGCTGGGCTGACCAACTTCGTGTTCATGCCGGCGAACGCGGTGATGATACAGATCGTGCCGTGCTGCGAGCTGCAGGGGATGGCGGACCACACGTTCCGGCAGCCGGCTATGGACGCGGGGCTGCGCTACTTGGCGTACGAGATCGCGGTGGAGGAGAGCACGCTGGTGGAGGCGTACCCGAGGGAGCACCCGGTGTTCACGAACCCGCAGTGGCTGCACCGGCAGGGGTTCTACGAGATGGCCAAAGTGTACTTGGGCCAGCAGAACGTGAGGCTGGACGTCAACCGCTTCAGGCCCTTCTTGCTCAGGGCAATGGAGTTGCTTCGGCAGTAGAATCTGCTGTTACAATGTTAAGATTCTTTTTTTTTTCTCTATCTCAATTTTATTTTTTTAAAAAATTATATATTGTATTCATGAGATGTGTGTTAGACTTTGGCCATGGCCTATGAGAGCAAACTGTCGATCACACAACACAACCTTCTCACCCAAGTGATATGACTACATGGTGCGGACAGATGCGAGCGAACGTGGGTGTCGACAGTCGAGGGGGCTTGCACGGGTTTCTTCAAGGTTCAGCCTGTAGCGTTGGTGTGGATGAAACTTAATTTAAAATAATTATGTCTAAGTTAATAATAATAATTTCACTAAGTATTATATGTAATATTATTATTTCTGCACTTTGCATGTGGGACTAAATCAATAAAAGTATCACATCCTAACTCCTTTTACGTGCCATATCAATGGTTAGACCCAAAATCATCCTTGATTTTGACCGATCAACTAGGACGACTGAGTCAAAATTAAGTCAAAATTCAGCCCAATTGCAGCTAGGGCACGCGTGCGAAGGGGAAGGTGGACGCCTCATTGACGCTTCGTCGATGACGTCAGTGCCTACAGAAGACCTCCGCCGCATGGCGGACGGCAATGGGCAGCAACGTCGCTCGGCGAGGCGACGACCATGTGGCGCACGTGGGCTGGTGGTGGAGCGTTCGTCTTCCATGGGCACACGTAGGCATGCAGGGGTAGGTGGAATGGGGTTGCAGAGAGGTAGAGCTAGAACGGGAGGAGCTTCGGGGGCAACGCAGCTTCGCTTGGGAAGCAAACCGGGTGCAGCGGGTAGCGATGCCGACGACTTCGGCCAGCATAGCGACGTCGTGCGGCCGTTGTTGTCGATTAGTCGTGGGAGAAGAGTAGATGACATCTGCTCGACTTTGAGGGATGAGTCGTCGGCGACAACAACGGGGGAGCAGTCCGGCGGGCTCCCAGTGGGGAATGTCGGCGGCTAGACTCTCCAGGCAAGTGGGCAAACACAGCCCTGGACGTAGCTCTAGGCGAGCAGGTGGGCACCAAGCAAGCGGAACGGACGTGCAAGCGTTTGCCTCCCTGCGCCGTGCTCTCTTTCCTCTTGCCTCCAGTAGTGTCCGGCTACCTTCGGCAGCGTCCGGCGGGGTCTGGTGAGTTTGGCAAAGTCTGGGTGGTCCGGCGACCCCTTTCTCCCACCTGGTTCCAGCAATTAGCGATGATCGTCCGGTGACCTTCCTCTCCCTTTAGGTTCCAGCAATCAGCAACGATTGCCCGGCGACCTTTGGTGGACTTTGTGCAATGAAGTCCGATAAGCTCTAGGGTTCAAAGCGCCAGGAGGTCTACCCCTCCACTCCGGCGATCGGCGGTAGACTCCGACGACCGGTGGTGTGGTACGGGCGGTTCGACGTCGATGAGTTCACCCCGTTTCTCTCTTCAACTCGGTGTAGCTGTATCAATTGCTCAGACGGACTCTAGTGATCGGTGGTGGTTCCCAACGAACTTCACGCAACAACCGGTGGTGTGTGGTGGGCGGTTTGGTGTCAAGAAGTTCAAATCAGTTTGCCAGAGGTCCGTTATACAGTGGTGGAGCCGGTGGGTTCGAGTCCTGCCGAGAGGTATTCTTCTTCTCCTGGCTCCTTTCTTTCGGTCATTTATAGTTTTCCGCTGTTTATCCTATTTTCTGGCGTCGCCATGCTTTTCGGCGACGCTTTGTTCTACTGCTATGGTTTGTGCGCGTTCCGCGTTCGACCCCGTGTTTAGGCACGTACGGTCCCTCACTTCTTCGTCGTTCTCCCCTGCTCGTCCGAACGAGGTGGCTTCTCCTTGCTTCTTGGCATGTGCGCCCCTGTCGCTTGTGTTTGTGTGTGCTATGCTGTGATTGGCGTTCTGTCGCCTACGTGTGACTGGCCCTGTTCTGACACCCTGTGTGGTGTCTTCTGTTCGCTCATGTGTGCCACCGTCTATGTACGGTATTGGCTGTTTGTTGGGTTAGGCTGAGACGTATGTGGTCACGTCTGCCGGTCGCGCTCTGTGCTATTTTGTCCCATGAGTGGGATGATTTTTCTATCAAAGTCCTGCGTGGCTCTACTTATTTTTAAGAAAAATTTTAGCACTAATTCTCGGCGTGACATCAATGCCTAAGATAAAAACAATAGAGTTAACATAAAGACATGAAAAATCGGAATAAAAAAATGATAGTATAAAAAACAAAGTAACAATATGATAGATTCCATTCTCTAATATCTATATGTAATAAAAAACTAGTGTCAAATAAGGTTTTCTAGCATTTAACTATCCAATATTTAAACAATACCTAAGGCAAAAGCAACGGAGTTAACATGAAATAAAAAATAGGAACAAGAAATAATATGATACACGAAGTAATCAAAGTAACAATATTATGGATTCCAATATCTAATATCTACATGTAACAATAATCATAAAAGATATAATTATAGTGTCAAAGTGAGGTTTTTCAAGAATTTAACTATCTAATAGGTAGGGTCGTGTCATAGAGACGTGTTGGCTGTTTGTTGGGTTAGGCTGAGACGTGTGTGGTCACGTCTACCGGTCGCGCTCTGTGCTATTTTATCCCCTGCGTGGGACGGTTTTTCTATCGAAGTCCTGCGTGGCTCTAGTTATTTTTGAGAAAAATTTTAACACTAATTCTGGGCGTGATAGACTGGTATCAAAGCTCAGGTTGTGTATATTCCAGGTTGTACTTGTAGTTGTAGCGGTACTCTACAAGTCAACTAGACACTTCAGCGAACATGGGAGCACACCAGCAGCAAGCACTACTTTGGAGGACGCAGTTGGAGATTCTGGTAGAGCACCAGACGGCAGAATTGCAGGAATGCACGATGGAGGTGCTCCTCCTAATGTGTGTCCCGGCTATGCCGTAAGTTTTGGCCGAGTGTGGCCATGTGACCACCGTGCGACGGTGCGCTCACAAGCCAACACTCTTTTTGGGGGTTTGTTGTGTTGAGGAAGTTGAGAACTTCCTATGGGATTTGGAATTGTGTTTCTAGCCTACCCAAGTTCCTGCTGAGGAGTAGACACATGCTTATATCACTTATCTCTTAGGAGACATGAAGCTGTGGTGGCAGACTCAAGCCGCACATAGCCTTTTGGGGTTTAATCCGACCCTTGAGCTCTCGTGAGGAGAGCTCAAAAAAATGAGATTAAGGATTAGTTTCTATTTGGAAAACTTGTCGTGGGCTGTGCGAGACAACCTAAAACGACTAAGGCATACTGGGCCATACGGGACTACGTCCGGCAGTATGCCCAGGTGATGCTTGAGATAGAGGGTTTCCTTTGTTAGCAATGCTCTATAGGTAGGGTCGTGTCATAGAGAGACATGGGTTGACGACTCTTCTTGCAAATGAGAGGTTCCCTCAATGATAAAGGATTTGTTGAAAGAGTTCTCCAACGAGATCCTTGGAGCTTCCCAAATACCTTTCCCCAAAGAAAGAGATCGATCACGAGATTGAGCTTGTGATGGGATCTACTTCTCGGTCTAAGGCTCCATACAGTATTTCTCTAATGGAGTTGGCCGAGCTTGTTAGCAATTGAGTGGATTGCTACAAGCTGGGTTTATTCGGCCTACGGTATCGCCTTATGGAGCACGGTTCTCCTCTAAAATAAGAAGGACAGGTCGCTAAGGTTCTGGGTGGACTACAGAACCTTGAATAAGATCATGGTGAGGAACTGTTATCTTATCCTGCTTATCCTTGATCTAGGAGATCGACTAGGGAAAGCATAGGTTTTCTCTAAGCTAGACCTGAGGGTAGGTCATTGGAAAATTTGTTTCGCCGAGGGCAATGAATAGGAAGACCATATGAGTAACCCGCTATGAGTCCTTGAGTTCAGAGTGATGCCCTTTGAAATACTAAGGCCCCTTCTATGTTTTGTCATCTAATGAACAAGTGTTGGCCCCTTTTCTTAGACGACTACGTAGTTGTATCTTTGGACGATATTGATGTATTATCTTCAAGTGTTGAGGAACACCTAAAGCCATCTAAGGCTGGTGTTGAGGGAAAAACCAACTCTACTTGAAGTTAGAGAAATGCTCATTTATGGTGGATGAGATTTCTTTCTTTAGTCATGGGATAGACCACAGACAAGTGCGTATGGACTAGGTAAAGGTCCAAGCCATTGCAGAATGGTGCGCCCCCTCAAAACAAACCGAGTATTGAGTTTTCTCGGTGTGGTGAACTTGTATCGAAAGTTCATCAAAGGCTGTTCGAGGAACGCCTTACCCTCAGTAATCTGCTGAAAAGGAACTCGAAATGGTAGTGGCATGATAGTGTCAGTTGACCTTCCGGGAGTTGAAGGTCCGTATCGCCTCCGAAACGATCCTAAAGTTACCTGACTTCAGTATGTCTTTTGAGTTTCACACTGATGCTTCGGACTAAGCTATCGGTGGTATACTTTTATAGGATGGACATATGATGCCTCGTATTTATATAGTCTTTTTGACCTATATTTACTAGTGAATCGAGACCTATTATCATGTTTTTATATCTCTTTCCAGCTTATTTTGTTGACTTTTTTCAGAAGCTTCACTACTTGTGATATTTGTTGAATACATGACAATTCACTCACTTTTAGAGCTATATGGAAGTATATTTACATCTCCGAGTGAATCAGGAATCTTGACAAGAAGTTTGGCTTTAAACAAGATTAATTTTAAGAATTACGGCCGAAGCCATAATCTACATCAGGACCGTAATTCTCTGATTGGCTACCCAATGGACCCATTTTAATATAAGCATAGTCATAATCCGAAGTCAAGCCCATAACTTCTTCAATAGCAACCTTTCGGAAGACGAAGACCTTGACAAAGTTTGCATGAAAACTTTGATCATGATAGGGTTAAGAAATTAGTAGTTTTGTACGTATTTTACACATTTCTTTTTGTAGAAAAAATTATAGTGTACCTAGTAGTCTAGTTAGTTATATAGATGATATTAATGAAATAAATAAATATAATTGGGCAGAAGCTATATATAGATTTATAATAAAGGAATTGAATAAGTCAAAAAACAAAGACTCAAGCAATACCGGGGGATGCACAATTCTACTTAATGTAAGTTATATTTATGATTTGTTATATTTAATTTTGTAAGTGCTATTACATTTGTATATTGATGTGATATACTTGTTGATGTTTTAGATTTGGTTTTATGAGTATACAATATCAAGTACAAATATTGTTCAATTGGATGTGTACCCTCCCCTGGCTTTTTAGATGGGGCCAATGTAAAGTTTACAAGAAATTCTACGTTGAGCAAAATAATAAAAAAAAGTAGCTGAACATATGGTATGAGTTAGTTATGTAATAAGGTAGAAAGAGAGCCTGCTAACAAGTCCTAAAACCACAAAATTAGAGTAATTGGCAGTTCATGACTTCAAAATTTGAAAGAGAGCCTATTAACAAATTGGCAAGATGTGGCCCTAATAAATGCTCGATATCCTACTATACATAAACAATCCTTATCATTTTGCCATTCACACAAGCCCATAAAACTACAAAATTTGTAAAACTAGACCAAACTAGGTCATAAGACTATCACAAGAAGATGTAAACTATCAATCATAAATTAAAAATAACATGTTTTGTCACAAACACCAATTAAAATTCTACCATACAAATATCAGCGTGTCTCAAAATACATCCCATCTTTCACAATACTCTCCAAACTACAATCAACTCTGGTTACATTAAAAACATAATTTAACACAGGTTCTACTATGGCTGCCGATCAAAGTCAAGTCTCATACTAGTAGCAGCTGACCTTTCTTCTGGCTAATGCTGCAAGAAATCAAATGAATTAGTGTTGTCATGCATATGTATAAACCAACATAATTAAGCATTTGCAAAACTTATCACATACCTGGTTTAAGGTTGACTTAGAGAGTAGCAATTGCATGAACGATACATCCATCTGGGGATTCATCATATGCATGTGTGATTCCTACAAACAAAGCTAGAGTGTGAGAGAAGTGAATAATACACATTGAACAATATGAAATATAAATTAAATTAAGCTATTACCTGTGACTCAACTATCCCATTATTAAATCCTCCAAATTCATTTGATATAACTTCTGGACTATACGGTATTAGTTTTGATTTTGATCCCTTTTTCGGTATCTTTTCAAGCACACTTTTCTTCCTTTTCTCTTTCAGTCCTTTTTTAATCGGAGGTGGCCTAATTGTAATGTTAGTCCCGGTAACCACATTATTATTACATATTTCAACACTATCATCCTCGACGTCATTTATAATTGCATGCTCCACCATCGATGTAATATTATCAATTGCACCATCAATCATCTCAAGGCCTTTTCAATAGTTCATACTTTTTGTTGATAATGCATATGATTTCTGACAAACACAAGTATACAATGATGATAGCCTTTCTTTCCCATTCGAATCCATCAGCGCACCACTTACATTGGAACTGATCTCATCTTTTGCATATTTCATCCATCTCTTTAACACATATTGTGTAGTCAAATTTAGGATATTGTTGTGGGTCAACACTCTTAAACTATGCGAACACAAAATACTGTAACATTGCCACATTTACAATCACAATCAACAATCAATGAAGTGGAGTCAAATACGACGAAATAAGAATGCTCTCTGCGTTTAGATGCTAGCTTATATGTTTGCTCTGAACCATCACAATTGCATAGTTCACATGTAAATAACAGTTGATTAGAAAATTGTTCACCAAATTCTGTATATATAACCCTTGTATAAACTGTAGCAGCTTCTTCTAACATTGTCATATCACTCATTTGCAAAACTGGACTGCTATTTCTAGATCAAAAACTTCATATATTTCTTTATTACAAAAATATGCAACAACTCTATCATACTGTTCCAAGAATTCAAACATTCTTAATTTTTTCTTAAAAATTTTTTTAAACTTACAATTCATGCTCTCGATCTGTTGGGTGGTAGTTAAGTCAGCACAAAATGAATCTACAAGGTACACATAAGCCCATTTTTCTCAAATTTTATAAAAATTTTGAATCCAACTATTATCCTGTAGGTTGTACTTGTTCATCAACTCTTCCCACAACAACTCAAACTTCTGTACATTAGTCCGTTCATATACACAAGTTTTTAAGTTCGACAATAAAGTAGGTGTACCATGAATCAAATTGCTCAAATTGGTAGTGGCATTTATAAAAATATGCCACAAACATAATCTATGACTAGTAGTAGGGAAAACTTGTTTTATTACTTTGGAAATAGCAGCAGATTGGTTGGTAAACATTGTCACTGGTTCTTTTCCAGACATTACTGATAAAAAAAGTGTTAATCAACCAAATAAATGAATCTGCACTTTCATTAAAAAGTAAGGCAACCCTAAATGAAATCGTCTGCTTGTGATGATTAATTCCAAGAATACGGGCAAATGGCATTTCGTGGCTATTGGTTTGAAATGTCCTGTCAAACAACACAACATCCCCAAAATAAACATAATCAATGATGGCTTTACCATCTGCCCAAAATATATTAGCAACTTCTCATGTCTCATGCAGTTGAATAGCATAAACAAAAGTAGGATATGATATTTGTCTTTTTCTTAAATATTCAGGAAGGCCTTGTGTTTCTTTCACTTGTAACTGTTCTCTTTTTTTCCTGCTAATCAAATTGTTGTTGTCTTTTCTAATAAATCCAATATCCTGGGAAGTATTAGATGCAGATTGAAAAAAAAATAAATATTTGTGTTGCCTTCATTCCAGACATACGCATTTGCTCTATCATGGCACATTGATACAGTAAAATCTTTTAATGTGACCTACGAAAATGAACATTATTATGACTTGTCATTTCATGGTTATGCTTCAACTCTAAACGACTTAATTTCCATACATCATTCACATCTACTTTGAACTCAACACGAGCCATGCAGTTAGTTCTGTAATTAGATTGAGGCTTCTTAGTAACATGTCTACTATGTATTTGCTTAGTGCCCTGATTACTGTAAACAAAACTTTGAAACTTTAAAGATCCATCCTTCCGACGCTCGACGTGATATTTCTTAATGCTAAACCTCATTCTTCTTGCATATTCATTATAAAATGCATCAGCTTGCTCTTCATTCAAAAACTCTATACCAATTTGTGGCTTATTTGAAGAGCTCTCAAAATTTTCCTATTACAAATAATCTAATTTAAGCATTCAATATATAAACAAAAATATTGTAATATTAAGTAAGCATACTTGTTCGGGTTCTAGTATTTTCTCTATTGGTGCAGACCCACTTGATGATGCCATAATATTATTCAAATCCATTGTTGACCTAAATATGTGTTGGTAGAAAAAAAATGCATTAAAAACTACTTAATATTTAGGTCAAATATGAATGCATCAATACCACAGATGTTCGTTGATGTGCAGAAGTTCGTTGACGTCGATCACTGGATATGGAATGGTTCTTGCCCAAATAGGAGCTTGGTGCCATTGGCCGGAGACAATAGTATTTCAATGGGTTCCGGCAGGAGAGGATCGTCGATGGTGGCTCGGTGATGTTGTTCCTCGGAGATGGGAGTCAATTGTTGAGTGGCGTCGTCAAGCAGAATGGCCGGAGAGGATAGTCAAGGGTGCCGGCTGGACAGGATTGTCAACAATAGCCGGCAGAAGATGCCGGAGAGGATCGTCGAGGGCGGAGAAGAAGAGCGGAAAAAAGTTGAAGAGAAGTTTGTTTCCCTCTCGTTGCGCTTGACGGATCAAAGCGTTGAAGGTGGAAACGAAGCGTTGAAGCATGTTTAGTGCATTGACGATTGGACGTCTGGTTGACTGGATCGGACGGTTGGGTGGAACGACACTGTGTTTTTACATTTACCACTTAAGGCTACATCAAGATTCGTGTTTCTCTAATCGGATGGCTGCTCTGTCTTCTACTCAAGTGGACATCCGCATAGGCTGTGCGAAAGAGTTTTTTCCACACCACACTATGTTTTGCAGTGGAACAACGACAACAGCAGAGGAAAATTCCTGCTTAGGGGGAGAAGATAAGAAGGGTGGCCATAAATTCATCCTTAAATTTTTTCACGATGAAATTTTTCATGATGAAAAAATTAAATTTTTAAGATAATAAAATTTTGATATGTTACTATAGCACAGTAATTCTATGATTTTAAAATTTTAATATTTTTATCATAAAAAATTTCATCCAAGATAATATTGGCACTGTTGGATAGCTCAAAATGTGTAAATCATCATAGAATTTTTTTTTTTAAAAAAAGTTTTAAGGTATGGCCAACCTTCTTATTTTCTCCTATACGCTACCTAGGAATTTTTCTCATAGCAAAGTCGGCAATGCACTGCTTCACGCAAGCTGAAAGCTCCAGCGCCAAACAGTCAAATTTCTAGTCAACCTGAAAAACCTGATTGGTTCAATTTTATTCTTAAATCCGATTGAGTTAGGTTGGTTTTATGGTTTTCTTGGAAATTTTATTTAATCTTTAGTTCAACAATAAAATTTAGAGTTAGAACTGATTAAACTAATATATTTATTTATTATTTATCAATTTTATATGAGAGCAACAACTATAAACAAACAGGGGATAACATAAACTAACTCTTAAGAATTATTTTACCAATGTACTAAAAAACTAGGTTAGGCGTAGCTGAGAATCTCATTAGTGAATCTAATGTTTATGCCAAGGATCGTGTAAATTTTTGATATTTTTTTAGAATTATTTCATATCATAGAAATTTTGGTTAATATCATAGAAATTCATGTCAATGCACTGAAAAACTAGGTTAGGGGTGATTAAGAATCTCATTAGTGACATGTGTTCTATAAATTTGTCGTTAGCCTTGTTTGCTACAAGCAAATTTATGAAATTTCAATCTCTCGTTTTTCCTACGCTCCAGATGGTGTTTCTTTACACTAAACCCCATTCTTTTTGCATAGTCATTATAAAAATTATATGTTTCAACTTCATTATCAAATGTCATACCAACAATGGGGGGCTGCAGATAATGCCATACCAACCACAGGTTTAACACTATTTTCCATTGGCTCAACTTTTTTTTATGGTTTCATGTCGTCCACTTCCTGGCACATTAATTAAATCATTTAAAAATTACCCTAAATAATAAACTTAACAATATCATTTAGATTTTTACTTACCAATTTTACAATATTCTAGTTGATTTCAGGAAATACTTCATCGTCTGATGACTCACAACTGCGGATCTTATTGTACATCATCGGCTTCTTTCCTTTCTCCATATTGTCTTAAAACTTGTGCAGTGGTAATAATTCTGAAAAGATAAAAAAATAGCATAATCATTGTTATAATTATAATAACTATTTCAGGCTAACAACAAACCCTAACTTAAATTTTGAGTGTATTTGACATGGATTTCTACGATATTGACTAGAATTTCTACGAAATAAAAAAAATTCAAAAAAAATGTAAAAAAGTCTCATGATCATTGTAATAACTATTTGAGACTAAAATCATTCTCTAACTCAATTTTTTAGTGCATTTGACATGAATTTCTATGATATTGGCAATAATTTCTAAGAAATAAAAAAGTTCTAAAAAAATAAAAAAATTGCATAATCATTATAATAATATTTGAGGTTAACAACAACATCTAACCTAATTTTTAGTGTATTTGATAAAAATTTCTATGATAGTGAATAGAATTTCTACAAAATAAAAATAATTCTAAAAAAATTTAAAAAATTTGATTTATCCTTGAATGACTACAAAGTGAAAGAAGTTGGCTTTCCTAATTTGGTGATGAGCAGTTGAAATGGCAAAATTGGTGGAGCGAGCAGTGCAACAGCTAGGGTAGACTTCCGAAAGTTGGCGATGAACGTATAAGGGGAGATAGTGAGGAGAGTGTGAGAAGGGAAGAGAGGAGACCTCAGTGAGGGTAGGGGACTTCTTTGGCGAGTGCGACAACGCAGGTGAGGGGAGAGAAGCATTAACGGGATCCGTTATCAATTTTTTCACTTGCCAAGATGAACGGTTGGGATGGGTCCAAACATAGGAAATTTTTTGAGAATTGTCACTCAACCAACCAGTGCATGTAAAGACCACCCATGCCATCCAATGAAGAAGAGTTCCCTCTCAGCCAATGAAATCAACCAACCCAGCCCTCCAATGCATGAAGGGAGCCAGCCAAGAGAACCAATCAAAGATGAGAAGAACCAACAAATCCAAGTCTTTTATTCAAAAACACTTCATGATTACCATTGATGAGGTTAACATTGAGGGCAAGAGATGAGGGATGAAATGTAACGTTAGGTGGATTAGGTTTTAAAAGAGCTTGGTTTTTTTTTCCATGCATCATAGTGCATCTTGAGAGAAAATTCTAAAAACTGGCTAAGTGAAGTGTTGCTTGTGACTGAATCTTGCTTTCCCTTTTCTTCTTCCAGTCGACTTCCTTCCTTTCCCTCGTACCATCTCTTCCTCAAGAAAGCTTCTCCTTGAGTGAATGACTCTCTTGTAAGGAGAACTTGAAGCTGTGTAAGGCTTCGAGCAAAGAAACACCGGCTGCACTTGAAGACTTAAGCAAGACCACTTAAAGACTCTTTGTTAGTCTTGGGTAGTTTGGGGTTCGTATTCCTCCCAACTTCCTCTTATAATCATATGTTATACGGGAGCAAGGACAAAGGAAGGGGATTTGACCCCTTCCATAAAATGGGTCATAGATGACTTTGTTCTAAACTTTTCCCTTCGTTTATTGCATGTTTCTAGAATTTATAGTTGTTGCTAGTTGCATAGGTTATTTGCTTGCTGATAAATTGCCATTTTGCACCACTTACCCTAGGAAGACTCAGCCCTTAAGGTCAATCTTTCCATCAGTGGTATTTGAGGAAACATAGAGTGTCCATAAGTGTGATTTGTGGTAGTTTGGTAACCTTTTATTTCCCTGTTTTTCCTCTAAATTTTTTTGGGTGCTATTTTCTGAGCTTAAAAACAAAAAAAAAATCAGTCTACTTTGCTGTGTTTCATTTACAAAATTTTACAAAAATCAGGACTTGTATGTTATGATTTTTCTACAAGCTTTCATTCAAATATTTCAAATTCTATATCTTATTTCTTTGTTCGTCTTTGCACCAAGAGTCTACTGTTTATTTACTCTTTTTTATTGCTGTGTTTTCTGACCAAACCAAAATATTTAGCTTCTATGTATTTTGATTAAAAAAGAATGACATTATAAGACTGCATGCTAGAGTTTCTACAAGTTTGCATTCACTGTTTATTTTATTACTGTTAATTCCACATTTCTAGTGATTTGCCTTCTTGTGTTGTTATTAGCTATTTGGTATTTTCAATTGCATCTTTAACTTGCTTTCCAAAACATTTTTTAAAAAATACTACAATTTTAGAAAATGGCACCACACACAAGAAGCAATTCGACCGTAGATTAACTTGAGTCTAACCAAATTAGTAACCTTGATCTTCCCAAAATGATGGACAATGTTAATCGAACTTTGAATGCTGTTATAAAACGTTTAGAGAAACTTGAGTCAACCCAACCTAACCATAGACCTTTTCACTCCTCAAGAAGAGGAAGAACCTAATTTTCCCATAGAAGAACCAAATTGACCATATGTTCCACCTTCGAGGAGAACATGTGAATTTAAATAGGGGGAAGGAACTAGCACACAACCTCAAGGACATACCATGAGAAACATAAGAATTACATCTACTCTTAGTGAAGACCATCTAGATCCACCTACGAGGATGCAATCTAGAAGGCCTAGAGAAGGGAATGAATTTTACAAAAACATACAGCCTAACCCTCCACTTTTTGAAGGAACATTAGATAATCAAACCTATTTAGATTGGCAAATGTTGGTAGAGTAATATTTTGAGTTCAACTCAGTACCCAAACTAAGGCGAAATGTGCTAAACTTCTTTTATGTGGGTCCTGCTCGAATGTTTTGGGAAAATATAGAGTGCCAATTGGCTAAAAGTAGAGCATCGCCCATCACTAAATGAAGTGAGATGAAAAAATTGAGAGTAAAATATGTGTCCTCTCATTATAGGCAAAGATGTATGATAACCTATCTAGACTTATCCTAGGAACCTGTAACCTGTTAATTAAATGTGAGGATCCTTGGTTAACTTTGAATAGGTTAGAGGGGGGATTAAGAGCTGAAATCAAAAAGACACTAATATACTATCCTAGGCAAACACTGCAAGATGCCTATCAACATGCTAACGAAGTAGAATATGAGTTAAAACAATCCAGGTCCACCCTACCCAAACCCTAGAGTAGCTCACCCATCATAGCCCCTAAAGTACCTACTGCCAATCTACCTCTTAAGGATAAGACCCCTGGAGCTCCACTCAGCAAAAGGGCTACTTGCCATAAGTAGAGGTGGCTAACGGGCCGGGCCGGCCCGCGGCCCGCACGGCCCGGCACGACACGGCCTGTTGACCAAGTCAACGGGCCACGGGCGGCCCGTGGCCCGGCTCGGGCCGTGCTGGGCCGAGGTTTCGCGGCCCGTGGGCCGGGCCAAGCACGGGTCCGTGCCGTGCCAGGCACGGCACGCGGGCCGGCACGGGCACGACACACATTTTTACCTAAATGCCCTCATAATAGTTATAAAAATTTTAAAAGTTAGGGATATAATTGTCTTTATGGTATAAAATTACCATTTTATCCCCTTTTAATAATTAAAAATAGGGTATAAATATGTAATTATACACCCAATTCATCCCTATAAATTGACCCCCCAACCCTCTCATTTCTTCACACAAGTTTCCAACTATCTTTGGAATAATTTCTTATTCTCTCTTAATACTCTCTTAATCTCTTTTCTAAGTCTTGAGTTACAATTAGTTTCTTAATTGAACTCAAACTTAAGCTTCTTTTTAGCCATCAAGAATTCAATGCTCTCTCGGTCTAGACTAGTCATTTTTTTCTATGCCTCGTGCTCACCACGTGACTAGACGTGAAGAAGATCAAGTAAGTATTAAATTAATTTACTTTTATAATATAATTATCACGTGGTGAGCACGAGCACGAGGCATAGAGAAAAATGACAGATAATAGAAGAGTGAAGATAATTATCATTATGCCAAATTCTCAACGTTCAATCTTCCTTACATCTACCTTAAATTTCTTCAATGCTGATCAATGGAGAATCACTATTTTAAGTATTATCGAACGTGTTAGTCAAATTATACGAATTGATGTATTTAGGTTTGAAGAACACTTTATCCACTTATCTGATCATGCAAGACAAGAATTTTTGGCTTCTCCCTCTCCTTCTGGGGTTGAGATTGAGATAGAGGTTGAGGACTTTGAAATAAGTGATAGTGAGGAGGATAGTGATAATATCAACGATGAGCCGGAGCAATATATCGAAACAAACCAAGCACAAGAGTCACTTGAGTTTTTTATTATTGAAGAAGGAGGTAGAGCTGAAAACATGGAGTGCGCAATATGCATAGAGAAGATGGAGCACGAAGCGCAAGTATGCTTAACACAATGCTCGCATATCTTCCATAGTAGCTGCTTGCGTAGTTGGCTACGGGTCAATTGTGTATGCCCATTATGTCGACAATTGATTTAAGCTTAAATGTATAATTTATGAATATGAAATTTAATCGAGTTGATTTTAATTTTAGTCATGTGTCGTTAGTATTGTTAATAAATAAATAAATATTAATTTAATAAAATATATTAAAATTAAAATTATATATGTTTAAAATAAAATAATTAATAAAATAATAATTAAATATTTTTTAAAAAAATTATGCAAATACATAATTCACATTCGGGCCGTGCCAGGCACGACCTGCTGGGCCGACTATAGCCCGCGGGCCTGTTTCAGCCCGCGTGCCGCATCTGGCCCGCGTGCCGGAATCGGCCCGCGTGCCAAATCTGGCTCGCGTGCCGGATCTGGCCCGCGTGCCGGATTCGGCCCGCGTGTCGGATCCAGGCCCGACTAAAATCTGAGTCATGCCTGGGCCAACACGGCTAAACGTGCCGCGGGCCGTGCCGGGCCCAGATAAATTTTGGTCGTGCCGTGCCCGGCACGGCACGATTGCAATCGAGCCGTGCCTGGCACGCCCAACTTCTGGCGGGCCGAGGCGGGCCCGAGCCCGAGCCGGCCCGGGCACGGCCCATGGCCACCTCTAGCCATAAGTGTTCCTTGTCGAATCACTTAGCTAGAGATTGTCTCAAGAAAACTCTACTCATCACAAATGAATGCTTAAAGCCAGAGCCAGAAATAGAAGAACCTAAAGATGGCATCTATGCCCCTAGTATAATAATGAAAAGGAACCGCTTCCGCATACCTTGGCTATAGTAAGATGTAGTTTCATCAAAAACACCTTTACTGAAGATTGGCGTTATACTAGTCTATTGTATACCTATACTAGGTGTAATGAGAAGGTATATAAAATTGTGATAGAGTGAAAATAGTCTAAATGTGATCTCCAGAGCTACTATTGCCAAATTTGGGCCTATTGCCAAATTTGGGCTTGACATTGAGAATCACCCTGGACCTTATAACATAACCAGGTAGATTAATCCAATATTCTTGTGACCTATATAGATGCTTAGTGCCCTTGCAATTGTCTACTATTAAGGCGAGATTTGTTGTGATGTTACCACCATAGATGTTGCCCTTGGTTATATGATTTGGATGTCACCCATCACAATCGTATTAATACCTATGAATTTCTATTTAATGGGAAGAACCGGTGGTTAATCGACTAAATTAGTGGGCAAACGAGTGGTTAATTGATCAAACTAGTTATATAACAAAAGTTTATATAAAATATTTATTATTTTGATTCCAATTCAGAACTAAGTCCCCGACTTTTGCTTGGACGCTATCCTGTTACATGCTTGCATTCTAGAACAGTACCCACATGTGATTGAAAATATCTCATGTGATCCAACATAACAAAGAGATAATTTAACTTTCTTTCCAAATCTCTTCATTTTCTTTTATGGGCAACACTTTTAGCAATACGTGATCTTCCATAGCAAATTAGACATCTCTCCTCTTATTTGCAATATCTGGATAGTCTTTTAATTCCCATTAGCCTGAGCAATAAGCTTTGCTAAAATACAACTGTATGCTAAGCTCCTTCTATAGGCTACCCAAAACATAGACATAAATTTCATCACACCCTTAAACAGTGATATTTTTAGGTACACATAATTCCCCACTATAAATTCTACCTTCTTTCCTTGAGGCACTATAAGCCTACAATTATATTCCTTCAATGCTGTCCATTCTACCATATGCATCTTGACATATCAGTTGTCCATTGAACATCCATTTTCACTCTTACCCAACAAGTGAATAATATTATTTTACTTGCTAATTTGAGAGCATCTCAACACTAGTGCCATAAAATTGTCAGCTACATTAGAAATTATAAAAAGAAATTACCTATGACTAGAACTTGTGCTGCTAATAGTGTATCTTTCTCACCACTATAGCATAAGTGATACTCTTAACAAACACCTTGATGGAACCTAAGATGTTAAACTCTGATACTAACTATAATATAGTCTAATTAGAGAAGGTAGATCCTAACTGACTTTTGTCTAGGTGGACTTGTAAAGTGATAGAATTAATAAAATATTAACATAAAGTGGAAGAGTTGCAGGAAGTTATCATAGGTGATAAGCTCACCACAACTTTTTGACAAGATGACAATATGCGATTCGGTCCAGCAGCGCATGTCGGGCGGGGTGGACCTGAGCTAGGCAAATGGGCAGGGTGTCCTGGGCCTGCTAGCTGGTCCGGAAGGACTAGCAGTTGGGCTGGATAAATTGTTCTGAGTTTTGGGCCACAATTGGGTCTTGGCTGTGTTACTGGATCAGGGACCCGCCTGAGATTTTCGGGCAGGTCGGTCTAGGCTGTCTGGTGAGGTCACTATCACACCTCTTGCTTGCCATAATTCACTCGATTAAGAGTCCTCTTAATCAGTTGAGTCGTATGCACTTTGATCTATTCTAGCAAATGAACCTTTTCTCGACAGTGAATAGGACTAATTCTAACATATAACATCCTTTGACTTTATATTACTCAACTAAGATATAGATCTTAAAAATTATAGCTCTTTTGATGCTATTGGCTCTTGTTCTTTCGTACAACAACTAAATTTAGATCTCCCTTTTTTGCTTTTCTCATTGCCCTCTTAATTATTACAATGGTGATGTTGAACCACGTAAAAAATGTAATCACTATACAAGTTATCTCTTATGCATATGTACAACAAAAACTCTATTGTTCACCTTTATAAAGCGTTCGCCTGTGCGCATATATATATATATATATATATATATATATATATATATATATATATATATAAAAGGACACAATTCTCTCAACTATGTGCCATTTCCATATTCAAGCCAAAAGCAACATACTTAGCACAAAACTTTCCAAGTAAATATTAAAAAATAATTAGATAGAAACAATATTACGAATTCCGATATTTAATATCAACGTGTAACAGTAATCATTAAAAACAAATAACTATATGAGGAATCTTGCACTAAACTACTTGGATGTAATAATTTATTACAATTTTACACTTAATTTAGTGAGATTAATTATGTCATAAAAATTAGAATTTAAGGCACCGAAGAATTCAAGGATTGAAATCTAATCCAAGATCTACACAACATTATTCATTTAAACACTTATTTGTTCATAAAAATACATCACAATAATGAGATATTTTCCTCTAACCTAAGAAGAAGATACTTAAACCTATCCCAACCTCCATGTCCTATAAGATTTGAAAATATTAAGACAAATTAAAATAAAACTTTATTTGAAAAATATATTTAAGTAAAACTACAAATAAATCCTTATATGCTCACAAAAGATCTTTTTTGGTTGAACAATACTTCATTCTGAAATAACAGAGATAACTCAGTGGAAAATGAATCCAAACACATTTTATTTTCTAATATTGAATCCATTGAAGAAAGGAAGAGCTTGGGAGGCATTAGGATTGTCTCAACATCTGATTCTAGCATTTCAATAACTCTATTCATTGTTGGGCGTTCATCATTTGAATACACCATAATCCAATTGTAGCTAGCTTCTTCTCCAACTCACTTATCTCAAAGTTGTTTTCAAGTATGATTTCTTGCTGTTGATTTAGTTTATCATATATCCATGATGGATAGTGTTAGACCCTTGATACATGATTATGTATTTTCATCCTGTATTATGGACTTAATGCAATACAATTATATTTTGTGTTACATTGCGTTATTTGTCCATTTGTGGCCTTGGGCCGAAGCCTATTCAGTTGGTACTGAGTTGGGCGCACCCAACATCCCGATGGACTGGCTGGGTTACGAGTCCCCTCTTTGGGCTTACATTATTTGGGCCCACGTAGGTTGGGCCGCCATGGGCTTGTAGGGCCCGATACGGCGTTACGCGCTATTCTACCAAGTGCGTCAGAGCGCACGAGGGACATAGGTCCACAGTGTCATTGACCATGCAGAGGTACGTGTTTTGCTATGACTAGTGACACGTGGGCAATCCGTTGACCCTATTGTCAACGCATAGCAAATGTCACAGTGTCGTATGTACACGCGGTAGCCATACACGGATCAGGACATGTTGACTTGTGATTGGCGCTGCATCGGGCATGCGTTGGTGCGCATGAGGTTGGAGTAGAGTCACGGAGCTAGTACGCATGATGTAGGGCCCATGACTGCTGACTCAGCCGGACCCATTCTCATTAGCCCAAATCCACGTGGAGGCTTACGTGGATTAATTCGTTCACAACAGCTATTGCGAACGGCTCTCATGCAGAAGCAATTACAACTTTTGAACTGAGCCGTGGTAGAAGGTGGAGGACGTGACTCGGCATAGGAGGTATTTTTGATGTGACTGAGGCGTGGTATTGAAGCAGGACGATTGAAAAAAATAAAAAAAGCATATGCGAGAAAATCCCATCTTCCTCTTCACGGTGAAGGAGAGCTCGGCAGACGTGTTGGGGATGTTCGTGCGGTGTTTGCCAGTGTGGCAAGCGGCCATAGTGGGTTGGACGAGGCCGGAACGAGCTCTGCCTCCCTCCTTTCCCCTCTGGCGGTGGCGTTGTGATGACATGCAAAAATATGATATTTCATGACTTAATTCTATTATTATTTTGGAGTAAAATGCATGTTTTGTCTCATTTATGTACTCAAATGCTTCATATTCTTCAAAGTCTTCACTTGTCCCTTGTTTTATGAAAATGTAGGTTTTTGGCCTCAAAACTGATGGAATTTGGAGAATCTGAAGGTATGAGACGATTTCTCATGATGAGACGGAGCTACACGCCAAATTTCAGATCAAACGGAGTCTTCTACAGAGTGCACGGCCATGGGTGTGCATCCATGCACGGCCGTGCATCGTAAGTCATCAGAATCATCTTAACCGAGCCGTGCACGGGCACGCCCGTGCACCGATACACGACCGTGCATCGTCCCGCGTCCTGCATGATAGGCGCTTGGTATTTCGGCCATAACTTTCTATTCTTGGTTTGGAATTGAACGAAAGTTTAGGGAGACCTTCCTAACTTGGATACACACATTTTGGGACCAGAATCATTAGATTTGGTCAAGCGGTTGAGGAGAACGAAACAAAACGGCGCAGACCTAGGGTTTGGGGTGATTTTATTGGCGACAACTCTATTCCGGCTCGTTTTCATCGTCGTTCCGTCGTGGATCTTCGTGCTGGACCTTCTTTCATCAAGGATCTACCCCTCCCTTTAGTTTGAATCAACTTTTATGAGAGATTTTGTGTATTTAATGATGAATCTTGTAGCGTAAACTCACCTTCAGGGTTTTGGGCATAGCCCACTGTATGAATGTTGAATGTTATGACTTGATATATTTATTTCTCTATTTATCTTTGTTCTTATTCATGTTTAGGATGTTTTCATTCATGTTTATGTACTGGCCATATGTATGCATGCCCTAGATGCTGTGGGAAGGGCTGAGAGGTGAATCACAGTCATCGAAACCCCTTAGACTGGACTGGTGATTTCGTGTTGCGAGAGTACTCGAAATCACCCGAGAATCCTTAATCTTTCACAGATCCCATTGGATCCGACTTAACCCGGTAAGCCACGAGAGTAGGAGACTTAGTTTAAGTTGGATACCGGACCGTGTCCTGAGAGGGAGTGCGTCTGTACCTTAGGAAGGATTACCTTGAGAGCTTAGATAAAACTTAATTAGAATATCAAGCTTTAATTTTTCTTCATGCTTCAGTGTGGTGAAACCCAATACCCCGAATCTCTCTCATAAATCTAAAATCCCGATTGTTTTGCTCTCTGCGCTGCTTGTTCTTAATCTGCTTTAGTTTAATTGCTTGCATTAGGATTTTAGACATTTTCTCCATTAATCATTAACCTAGCTATGAGTTGACTGATCAATTAGTACTTGACCCTAGTCCTTGTGGGTTCGACCTTATTATATTACGCGATAGATCATACACTTGCGGTAGCAGCCTGACCAGGCCCTATCACGTTGTTGCGTCTCCGGCCAGGGGTGGTCTTCTCTGAATCCGGCGGCTTCTGTAAGTGCCTTCTTCCCCTTGTTTTCATCGTCGGTCGATTTTCTTGCCGTCGATGGGGTCGAAGCTGCTATAGATTTGGTTTTCTGGGTTTCTTTCTAGATTTCTAGTCTTCTCGTTTGTTCGTGCTTCCACCGCGATCATCTTCGTCACCGGACGCGTCTGTTTTCTAAACACTAGTTCACTTTGGTCTCTCCCGCCGATCGTGGTTCTTCCCCTCTTTTGTTTGAATCTATTCCGGAGGTTCGCTCCGTGCTTCCTGATGACTCTAAATTTCATAGTATATTTCTTGCTTATTCCATCATCTTTCTGAGTCATATTCATACTCCTTTGCTTATTTTGTTCAATTTTTTATCAAATATTTCAGAATCTACACTCTTCTTAGTTTTTGATCAATTTCAAGTAAAAAGACATTGTTTTGATGGGTTTCCAAGCACATCTAAACACATGGGAAGATTCTTATCATCAAGACGAGACTACACATCAAATTTCAAGTCAAACTAATTTTTCGGGCGATTTTACGGCAGTGCCGTAATGAATTTTACGGCCGTAATCAGTGGTTATGGCACTGCCGTAACAAATTTCACGGTAGCTTGATTCTGAGATGTTTTGCAAGAATTACGGCACTGCCATAAAATCCGTCACGGTACCGTAATTTCATGCCATTTTCGACCCGAGAGTTCAGAGATTTCAGAGGCAATTACGACATGGCCGTAAAATCCTTCATGGTACAGTAATTTCATGCTAATTTCGACCCGAGAGTTCATAGACTTCAGAGGCAATTACGGCACTACCGTAATTTCCATCATGGTGCTGTAATGTGTGCCCAGATTCCTGATTTTTATGCCCAAAACTTAAAAAGATGATTTCGCGAGATTTAGGGTACCAATTGAAGATCTGAAAAAAGAGGAAGACTCGGAATTAGGAGGCGGAAGTTTACGAAGCAAAAGGAACAATTTTCATTGACGTTCGAAGGAGAATTTTAGAGAATCGCCGCCGCGCTAGGGTTCATCGTACAGACCACCTCCGACCATGAAATTTGAAAGGAAGCTTCGCCTAAGGAAGGAGAACACGCCACAGAAGTTTCAGAGTGAAAGGAGGCCGATCAAGGGAGAAATCAAGGAAAACGCGGTCGCGTGCACTGTTCATCGTAGTTCTTCAACAAATTACGGGCTGTAATTTTGATTACATCCCTGTTTTGTAACTTTTACTCATCTCTTTCGATTTCTAATCACTCTAAAACCATGTTTTGCTATAATCCTTCAATCATGCTAGCTTAAACTTTCTTTTGGGACATGGGGGTGTAATCCCCTTGATATTTCAATGACTAGATGATCTTTATTCCATCGATATATTTTTGCTATGGTAATTTTACTTAAGAAATTTATGTCTTTAATCTTTTCTAGTTTCATTCATTAACATGTGTTAGAATTGTGTGATATAGACTGAGAAGATGATACACATAATTTGGAACCCTAGAATTTATGGTATGAGCTCATCATAAGAGATTAGTTGTGTTCTTATCATTAGATTTTAGAAGCTTACTGACTTGTTGATGTTTTGATTTAGAAATTATTATTGTGTTAGACATGAAAATATGCTAGAGATAGATATTGGATTGTTTGAAAACCTTAAGTAAAACTTGTGAAACTAAGGTATGAGAATACTTAGTTTTGCTTGAGATCTTGACATTGAGATTGAATGCACGAGAGTGATTCTTAATCTCTCTGTTGAAGTTTACTTATATTAAATATTGAATAGATTTTGCACAAGAGTGAGGATCGTTCTTTGTAAATTGACTGCGTGAGAGCGAGTTAATTTCTTTACTATGTAGACTATATCTTTACCATAACAAAAATAGATTGATGAACATTTAATTATATCTTGTCATAAATATTAAGGTGGATGAACCCCTAGTCTCAGCTTTTTCGCTCTGATTTTTTGTATACTGTTCGATCATTTATTTTCATCATTCTCGATTCGTTTAGCTAGTGAGAACTCAATTCGTCGGTACTTAACAATGAGATCTCTGTGGTTCGATATCTTAAATATAACTTCGAATACCGTGCACTTGCGAACACAACAAGTTTTTGGCGCCGTTGCCGGGGACCTTGGTTTTGTTAATATTGATATAATTGATAGTATTGCTAGACTAAGCTTTTTGTTTTTATTTTTTATTATTTTCTGTGATAGATTCTAGTTTTCTCTTATTTTCTGCAATTTCTGAGCTTATTTGATCTTCTACTTGTTTATGCGCAGGACTCTTTGATCAGGACCACTAGTTCCTTTTGATCATGAAATTAATAAAACTCTTAGATTGCGTAGGAAATTGAGGTTTGCAGAGGAAAGAAGAGAAGAAGAATCAATCATGGCTGAGAGAAGGACACTTAGAGATTATGCAGCCCTAAATACACAGGGAATTCATTCTAGTATAACTAGGCCTGCAATTGATGCAAACAATTTTGAGATTAAACTAGCTTTCCTGTCAATGATCCAGTAGAACCAATTTGGAGGATCTCCTCTAGAAGATCCTAATCAACACTTATCTCTTTTTCTTGAATTTTGTGATACTATAAAAATTAATGGTGTTTCTAATGATGCTCTTAGACTGAGATTGTTTCCTTTTTCCCTCAGGGACCGAGCAAAAGCCTGGCTATATTCTCACCCGACTGGAACATTCACTACTTGGGAACAATTGTCAAGTGCTTTCTTGCTGAAATATTTTCCACCCAGTAAGATGATTCAATTAAGGAACCAGATCACAGGCTTTGCACAGAGGGATAGCGAATCACTTAGTGACGTGGGATGTAGTTGATTTAGTTTATCATATATCCATGATGGATAGTGTTAGACCCCTGATCCGTGATTATATATTTCCACCTTGTATTATGGACTTAATGCAATATAATTATATTTTATGTTACATTGCACTATTTGACCATTTGCGGCCTTAGGCCGAAGCCCATACAGTTGGTGCTGAGTTGGGCGCACCCAGCATCCCGATGGACTGGCTGGGTTACGAGTCCCCTCTTTGGGATTACATTGTTTGGGGCTGAAAGGAAACCTAGGTAGCAAGCGACTAAATCAAAACTTACATCGGAAAACCTAGGAATCCCAAGAATCGCTTAACATGAGCATATGATCAACCCTTTTAGAACTCGTATACAACAAGTAAAAGCATTACCTGTGCCATGATATGAGAGGCGGCTTGGAAGAGGAAAGGGGCGAGTGCCTCTTCTCCAAAGAAATCACACACAAGATGAAGTAGACTTCCTCCCTTGCGTCCCTTGTGCTAGCAAAGACGCCAAGGAGTCCTGATCGTCCCTTGCAAAGGATGATGCGTGTCTGGGCTGGTCTGCCTTTTCTTGGGTGGAGACAATCCACACGAGAGGAAGAAGAAGAGTTCATTCGAATACATGGGTCATTAATGAGAGGTATATTCGGCCACCAAAATAGTAAAACCGAAAAATAACTATCTCCATAACTCCCACTTAAACCATCGAAACCTCCATCTTAAATTGAACCATGCGTTCACAAGTGAACCAGTTCAAACTGCATTTGATCCAAGCACAAAATCGAACAAACCCTGGCTAAAATCTCTTTGAACCAAATGGCTCAAGATCTAACCACACATCACATTGAACCCCTGATCTATACGATCAAGTATCAATCCCCCGATCAAAGCTTACCGATCACATGCCCTAATCAATCAAATATGATTAGACTAGATCTCACTTCCAATCAGAGTTTAAATTCCTATAAACTGAACTAGAATAATTCCAGTCCACACGATCTGACATAAGTAAGCCATATCATCAAATTGTGCGACCCTAAGGGTTTCCTTCAATGTCGGTAACGATAACTTACGTTATCACGATCAGAGAGAGGTATCTAGCAACACATCACTGTCTCCCGATATGAAGGAAAGAGTCTTCCAAGACTACTCCCAAACCACAGCATAAGTGTGAATCTAATTCACTTGGCATACAAGTTTCCCTTTGCCACTGGATGTTCCCGTTGGACAAGCGTGTCAAGCCTGCGATTCCAACATGATGAAAATGGTTAGATCAGATGAACATAGTCGTCTGGGTATGGCCATACACATTCTCAACCATTTCATCCAGGGGCCCCCTTAAAACATCTCACTCCAACCAGGAGAGACAATCCTATATCTATCACAAGTGCCCTAACATAACTCATGCCCACTATCCAAGATAATCCTTAACCATTATCTTTCAAATGATATTGAACTACCTCAAGACAATGCCAATTATCACTTAGAAACACAAGTGATCTCAAGTCAGAGGGAATATACCACTTGCTTGCATACAAGGATTATTCACATTGTGACAAACAATTGAATATCCTAAGAAGGGTCAGTCCAGTACATCCAATGCACCTATGTGTCTAATCTTATTCCTCGCTCGAAGCATCCCACAAGATTAGAGCACATATTAGTCTCAATCATATCAAGGCTGTCTCATGTTCACCGAGATATCTCGACTAAGGACAATACTGAATGTCAGCTAAGCTGAACATCATTGAGACATTACTCAGAAGTCTACATACAGCAGCAGATAATGTAACAATCTGAATAACAACAATTGCCTTTATAAAACATATTGTTTATACATGATACTGAAAATAGCCCAAGGCCTCAAACATTAGCCTTAAGGGCATACCCTAAGAATCTCCCACTTGCACTTAAACTAATGGTTGAGGAATCTCAAACCCATATTGTTACAGTGCTTCTCATGCTTCTGCTGCGCCAGAGGCTTCGTAAGCGGGTCAGCTAGATTGTCATCTGTATGAACCTTGCAGAGCTTGATGTCTCCTCGATTAATGATCTCACGGATCAGGTGAAACCTTCTCTGTATGTGCTTGGACTTCTGGTGTGACCGTGGTTCCTTCGCTTGTGCAATCGCTCCAGTGTTATCACAGAAGATAACCAATGGATCTGCACTCGAAGGAACGACACCAAGTTCCTGAATGAACTTACGAATCCAAACTGCCTCCTTTGATGCCTCTGAGGCTGCAACATACTCGGCTTCTGTTGTGGAATCAACAACAGTTGATTGCTTGAAACTCTTCCTCGCCACTGCTCCTCTATTCAAGCTAAAAACATAGCCTGATTGCGATCGGAAATCATCTTGGTCAGACTGGAACGAAGCATCAGTATATTCTTCAATACTGAGCTCTTCCTGACCTCCATAAATCAAGAACATATCTTTGGTTCTCCGAAGATATTTCAAAATGTTCTTGACTGCAATCCAGTGTGCCTTTCCTGGATTACCTTGGAACCGACTGGTCACGCTTAACCCGTAAGCGACGTCTGGGCGAGTACACAACATCGCATACATGATGGACCCAATAGCCGAAGCATAAGGCATATTGTCCATCTCATCTTTCTCAGACTGTGTTTGAGGACACTGGCTCTTTGAAAGATTCAGACTATGTCTGACTGGAAGATATCCTCTTTTAGAATTTTCTAAATGGAATCTCTCCAGGACCTTATCGATGTAAGTACTCTGGCACAGCCCGAGAAGCCTATTAGATCTATCTCTATAGATCTCCACACCTAGTATATAGGCTGCTTCTCCCAAATCTTTCATCTGGAAACATTTTCCTAACCATGCCTTGACTGCATGCAGTTTAGGAATATCGTTTCCAATGATTAAAATATCATCGACGTAGAGGACTAGGAAAGTAATCACGCTCCCACTAAACCTTTTATATTCACACGGGTCATCTTCATTTTTGATGAAACCAAATTCAGAAACTGATTCATCAAAACGAATATTCCAGCTTCTCGATGCTTGTTTTAGTCCATAAATGGACTTCTTTAATTTGCATATTTTATGACCTTCTGATGGATTGAAGAAACCTTCAGGTTGTGTCATATACACATCCTCTTCCAGTTTTCCGTTAAGGAAAGCGGTTTTTACATCCATTTGCCAGATCTCATAATCAAAATATGCTGCTATCGCGAGAATAATTCGAATGGACTTGAACATGGCTATAGGAGAGAAAGTTTCATCATAATCTATCCCGTAGATTTGTTTGAAACCTTTCGCAACTAGCCTGCCCTTATAGGTAACCACGTTACCATCCATGTCTTTCTTCTTTTTGAAGATCCACTTACAACCTATAGGGATTACTCCCGGAGGCGGATCAACCAAATCCCAGACTTGGTTATCTGACATGGAGTCCATCTCGGCTCGCATAGCTTCAATCCATCTTGCTGACTCCGGTCCACTGACCGCATCCGCATAAGTGAGGGGTTCATCATTAATGATGTAGACTCCGTCATAGCGCTCAGGCTGACGACGAATCCTTCCCGATCTACGCGGTTCCCGTGATGTCTGAGCCTCAGGTTGAACATTAACCTGATCTATTGGCTCAGGCTCATCCAACCGTGCTTGACTACTTTGTCCCTCTTCTGGAATTTCATCCAGCTTTATTTCTCTCCCACTGGCCTCTTGCAGAAGAAACTCCTTCTCAAGAAAAATAGCCGTTCGAGCAACAAATACTTTATTCTCTTTGGGATTGTAGAAATAATAACCCTTAGTTTCTTTAGGGTATCTGACAAATATACATTTATCAGATCTACTCTCTAATTTCCCAAAGGCGAGCTTTTTGACATAAGCCTCGCAACCCCAGATTTTGATAAATGTCAAGCTCGGTTGTTTCCCATACCATAACTCATATGGTGTCTTTGAAACAGCCTTGGATGACACTCGGTTTAGCACATTTGCAGCTGTTTCCAGTGCAAATCCCCAAAAGGAGTAAGGTAGAGTAGCCTGACTCATCATAGAACGAACCATATCCAATAAGGTTCGATTCCTTCTCTCGGACACACCATTCCATTGCGGTGTTCCTGGCGGAGTGAGCTGTGAGATGATCCCACAGTCCTTCAGATAGTCAGTAAACTCACGACTCAAGTATTCTCCACCTCGATCTAATCGAAGTGCCTTGATATTTCGGCCTAACTGATTCTGTACTTTATTTTTGAATTCTTTGAACTTGTCAAAAGATTCACTCTTATGTCTCATTAAATAGACATAACCATACCTACTGAAATCATCAGTAAAGGTAATGAAGTATGAATAGCCACCCCTGGCATGTTTACTAAATGGCCCACACACATCACTATGAATAAGGTCAAGTAAACCTGAAGCCCTTTCACCTTTATTAATAAAAGGAGTCTTCATCATCTTACCCATTAAACAAGCTTTGCATGTATCAAGTTCCTCATAGGAGAATGATCCCAGCAGTCCATGGTCATGCAACTGCTTAATGCGCTTCTTGTTAATATGGCCTAGACGACTATGCCATAACAAGGTGCTGTCATCAACATACTTGGCTTTCTTATTATCAATTTGTTGTACAGAACATTCCATGTCCAACACGTATAACCCATTGTTAATCGACCCAGTTGCATAAACAATACTATCAAATGAAATACAGCACTGCGAAGTTTTGCATTCAAATGAAAAACCTTTCCTGACAAGAGCAGGAATAGAGATAATATTCTTTGTTAGGCTTGGTACAAAATAACAATTGTCAAGTTCTAATAGAAATCCAGATGGTAAAGAGATGTGATATTCTCCTACAGCAACAGCAGCAACTCGTGCCCCGTTTCCAACTCGTAGGTCCACCTCATGCTGTCCCACCTGTCTTCTTCTCTTGAGTTCCTGCACATTTGAACAAATATGAACTCCACATGCAGTGTCCAACACCCATGAAATAGAAGAAGCAACCATGACTTCAGTCACAAAAATACCTGAGCCAGAAGTGGAAGGCTTGCTTCCCTTCTTCTCTCCTCGGAGCGCTCTACAGTCCTTCTTCCAGTGACCCAGCTGGCCACAATGGAAGCATCTGTTGTCCTTTGACAGCTTCATCTTTTGTTTCAAAGCCTTGTTGTAGCTCTTGATAGGAGTTTTGCCCTTCTTCCCCTTCTTCTTATTCCCAGAAGGAACCATCAAGACAGAGGATGAAGGCTTTCCCTTCTCAAGAGTCTGCTCTGTGGTGCAGAGCATATTCAGCAATTCTGCCGGAGTACAATCGATTTTGTTCATATTGAAATTAATGATGAACGCATCGAAAGAAGCTGGAAGAGACTGCAAGATGATGTCTACAACAAGTTCTTGATTGATGGTATGACCTAGTTTCTCTAGAGCTTCTTTGTACCCAATCATCTTGAGTACGTGAGCTCCCATTGGACTCCCTTCAGCCAGCTTGCTATGAAAGAAAAGTTTCGTCAAGTTATAGCGTTCTGTCCTTGCCTGTGCAGCATACAGCAATTTCAGATTTGCTATAATATCAATAGCAGACAAATCCTCATGCTGACGCTGAAGCTCGGGCGTCATTGACGCAAGCATAAGGCAAGCGACATCAGTACTATCACTGATGTGCTTCTCATAAGCATCTCGAACCGCTCTTGTGGCGTTCGCAGCGGGTTGAGCCGGTATTGCCGACTCAAGGACGTGCAGCTTTCTCTCAGCTTTGAGGACAATCCTCAGCTGTCTGTACCAGTTTGAGAAGTTTGGCCCAGCAAACTTCTCTTTTTCCAATATGGATCGCAAGTTGAGCCCCGTGGTATTCGTTGCTGCAGGAATCTACAATATAGCAAGAACAACAAGGTCAGCAACCATGTTAGAATCATTCCAGGACTTAAGAGTGATTCTTTTTCTCACTATTTTATCTGACTGAAAATCCAATAAAATAGTCCGAAAGAGTGAAACTCTTTTAGTGAGATGGGATCCAGATTTCATACTTGATCTCCGCGTCCCGCTCAGGCGAGATAAGATGCACAGAGAGCCCAAGCACTAATCACTGGTAGACAATCCATACCAATCGCCAACCCGTGCGATTCCCCTTCATCTAGGCAATCCAGAAGACTGTGCCAACTGAGTTGGTACAACACAATCTCTGATTCCTCATATGGCTGCCTCCATATAGCTATCATATGCTCAACATGTAGCCTATATGGTCAAGCTGACCTGATCGACTTCCTGGACCACCACGTGCTATGCTGAGCAACGAGAAGCGATAAATCCCTTCTCTGTAGCATGTAGGTGTAATCTCGCACCGTCTGAAGATAGCTGGGCGTGCCCACTGAGTGGGTACAACACGGCCCCAACGATAGTCAGAACAGTGAGGTTTCGCGTCAGAAGGCAATCGAAAGCTTGATATTGACGTTGGATTTTAACGGTCTTTTATCTTCTTACTATCATGCAAAGCCTATAGTGATAGCAGAAGAATAAAACATGCATGTGCGAATATTACTTAAAACAGTAAATAGAAAGCACAATTATCTTATGTGGTAAACGCCCATAAAGAAAAACAAAACTTAAGTAAAACCCTAGTTTGACTTTAGAAACAAGCAAAAGTCTTCACTTGAGCTCTTTATGGGACTCTTGTACCTCATCCGGCCCAGCCCGGGCCCAAACGCCATCTGCAGCCTAAATGCGCCTGTTCTAGAGTCGAACTCTAGACCACCCACCTAGTGAAGCCAATTGCTGCAAACGCTTCTACCATATGTGCTATGTGCTCATGTCTGATCAAATTACAATTTAAAAACTATCTAGACATGGTTTGACACGCAGGTCAATTATACATTCAAATAAATCAAATGTGACTCGCAGATCACACCAAATATTTTAATTTCCAAGCTCGCAGGCCCCAGCACAGCATACAAAAGGAGGGCAGCCCACATAAGATTAAATAAACACTCAAATTTACTCGACTCGAGTCCAATCATTCATGGCAACATGTAAAACATGTACAACATGTGATCCAAACAGAAATAAAATTTTATAATTTTAAAAAACCCATGGCATCAATTTTATTTCCTTATGTGCCCTACTACCTTACAAAGGTCCATTAACAGGTATCCACTCGTCAGAACAAGTCAGATCCACTGCCCTTGCATGTACCCAGTCGTAACTGACTAGCGTCGACCCAATGATCGACTATGCATGCCTGAAGGGCTGAACGTCCCACATGATTTCCAGCAAGCAGGTGTGACCCCGGGCCATAACCATGATCATTCACTGTTCGCCTCAAATAGACATCACTACACGCCCTTCCGCAGTCGGCTTATAGCCACCTGTACGACTTGCGCACAAGTGCTATCCGGCCGCCCATCCAGGCTGTCAGATAGTCTGATTAGGCTGTTGGATTCAGACTTGACAAACGACTTCAAAACTGCTAACCCGTCTAAGTATTTAAAATAGGCGCACAGATAACTCTAATGAAGTCGCGCATGAAGGTAAGTTTTGTGAAAACAACTATAATATGCGCAAGCTATGTAATGTAAACATACATCTAACACAAGGTATGAATAACATTGCATCATATAGTCACATGAAAACAGAAACATGCGCAAGCATGGATCACAAGAAGGCAATCATATGCATCAAGCCAGTAACCTCGCTCTGATACCACTGAAAGGAAACCTAGGTAGCAAGCGACTAAATCAAAACTTACATCGGAAAACCTAGGAATCCCAAGAATCGCTTAACATGAGCATATGATCAACCCTTTTAGAACTCGTATAGAACAAGTAAAAGCATTACCTGTGCCATGATATGAGAGGCGGCTTGGAAGAGGAAAGGGGCGAGTGCCTCTTCTCCAAAGAAATCACACACAAGATGAAGTAGACTTCCTCCCTTGCGTCCCTTGTGTTAGCAAAGACGCCAAGGAGTCCTGATCGTCCCTTGCAAAGGATGATGCGTGTCTGGGCTGGTCTGCCTTTTCTTGGGTGGAGACAATCCACACGAGAGGAAGAAGAAGAGTTCATTCGAATACATGGGTCATTAATGAGAGGTATATTCGGCCACCAAAATAGTAAAACCGAAAAAATAACTATCTCCATAACTCCCACTTAAACCATCGAAACCTCCATCTTAAATTGAACCATGCGTTCATAAGTGAACCGGTTCAAACTCCATTTGATCCAAGCACAAAATCGAACCAACCCTGGCTAAAATCTCTTTGAACCAAATGGCTCAAGATCTAACCACACATCACATTGAACCCCTGATCTATACGATCAAGTATCAATCCCCCGATCAAAGCTTACCGTTCACATGCCCTAATCAATCAAACATGATTAGACTAGATCTCACTTCCAATCAGAGTTTAAATTCCTTTAAACTGAACTAGAATAATTCCAGTCCACACGATCTGACATAAGTAAGCCATATCATCAAATTGTGCGACCCTAAGGGTTTCCTTCAATGTCGGTAACGATAACTTACGTTATCACGATCAGAGAGAGGTATCTAGCAACACATCACTGTCTCCCGATATGAAGGAAAGAGTCTTCCAAGACTACTCCCAAACCACAGCACAAGTGTGAATCTAATTCACTTGGCATACAAGTTTTCCTTTGCCACTGGATGTTCTCGTTGGACAAGCGTGTCAAGCCTGCGATTCCAACATGATGAAAATGGTTAGATCAGATGAACATAGTCGTCTGGGTATGGCCATACACATTCTCAACCATTTCATCCAGGGGCCCCCTTAGAACATCTCACTCCAACCAGGAGAGGCAATCCTATATCTATCACAAGTGCCCTAACGTGACTCATGCCCACTATCCAAGATAATCCTTAACCATTATCTTTCAAATGATATTGAACTACCTCAAGACAATGCCAATCATCACTTAGAAACACAAGTGATCTCAAGTCAGAGGGAATATACCACTTGCTTGCATACAAGGATTATTCACATTGTGACAAACAATTGAATATCCTAAGAAGGGTCAGTCCAGTACATCCAATGCACCTATGTGTCTAATCTTATTCCTCGCTCGAAGCATCCCACAAGATTAGAGCACATATTAGTCTCAATCATATCAAGGCTGTCTCATGTTCACCGAGATATCTCGACTAAGGACAATACTGAATGTCAGCTAAGCTGAACATCATTGAGACATTACTCAGAAGTCTACATACAGCAGCAGATAATGTAACAATCTGAATAACAACAATTGCCTTTATAAAACATATTGTTTATACATAATATTGAAAATAGCCCAAGGCCTCAAACATTAGCCTTAAGGGCATACCCTAATAGGGGCGACATAGGTTGGGCCACCGTGGGCTTGCGGGGCCCAATACGGTATTACGCACTATTCTACCAAGTGTGTCGGAGCGCATGAGGGATATAGGTCCACAGTGTCGTTGACCATGCGGAGGTATGTGTTTCGGTACGATTGGTGATGCATGGGCAATCCGTTGACGCTATTGTCAACGCGTAGCAAACGTCATAGTATCGTACATACACATGGTAGTCGTACACGACTTAGGACAGGTTGACTTGTGATTGGTGTTGCATTGGACATGCGTTGGTGCGCATGAGGCTGGAGTAGAGTCACGGAGCTAGTACGCGTGACGTAGGGCCCACGACTGCTGACTCAGCCGGACCCATTCTCATTAGCCCAAATCCACGTGGAGGCTTACGTGGATTAATTCGTTCACAACAGCGAGAGGCTCTGATGCAGAAGCAATTACAACTTCTGAACCAAGACGTGGGAGCAAGTGGAGGACGTGACTCGGCAGAGGAGGTATTTTTGATCTAAGTGAGGCGTGGGATTGAAGCAGGATGATTGGAAAAATCAGAAAAGCATACGCGAGAAAATCCCATCTTCCTCTTCACGGTGAAGGAGAGCTCGACGGACGTGTTGGGGCTGTTCGTGCAGTGTTCGCCAGCGTGGCTGGCAACCGCAGTGGGTTGGACGAGGGCGGAACGAGCTCTGCCTCCCTCCTTTCCCCTCCGGTGGCGGCGTTGTTGCGTCTCCGGCCTGGGGTGGTCTTGATTACATCCGGCTATAATACCCCCAGTATAGTCCCACAATGCAAGTAGAAGAAACCATTATATTTTACATAAGGGTTAGTGGGCTTGCTATTGTTAACTTGGGCTTAAACATTTTAATAGATTGGGTCACGTTGCAAATCAGCTCACCAAGTTAATAAATAGTTTGCTTACTAAGCGGGTCATAACAAAATGATATCAAAGCAAAACTTAGTCCTAAGCATGGTGAGAGCCAAATAGGAAAGGGCTACTGATGGTGGTGGAGCCGCCATTGGGCTGACCTCACGTGCTCCCGACTAAGGGATGATTCCTGGCATGTGTTAAGGTTTGGGCTTGACGAGGACATCAAGTCTTAAGTGGGGGAGATAATAATACCCCGAGTATAGTCCCACATTGCAAGTGGGAGAAACCATTATATTGTACATAAGGGTAAGTGGGCTTGCTATTGTTAACTTGGGCTTAAGCATTTAAATAGATTGGGTCACATTGTAAATCGGCTCACTAAGTTAATAAATAGTTTGCTTACTAAGCGGGTCATAACAAAATAATGTTATACCCTAAATTTATTTTTTTAATTTTGTAATTTTATTTTACAATTTTTCTGGATTTTAAAGTATTTTTTTGGAATTAATACAGTATTTTTAGTATTTTAATAATAAATAAAAAAAGATGTTTAATTGGTTGACGCGTGAAATTCGCAACCGCTGCGCTATCGGGCGAGTTGCAATAGAGAACGGGTTTCGTATTGAAAACCCGACAATGGTTAGGGCTAAACCCGTTCGCCTCCGCTTCTTCCGGCGGTGAGTCTTTGGCTCGGTTACAGATTTTAAGGGGTAAAAATACGGGTTTTTAAGAAAGGGAAGTTACACCTCCTTCCTCTCGTGCTTTCGGAACATCCAGATCCGGATTTTATCTTTGTTATCGCTGTCGGAGGCTGCAAACGTGATCGCCGGAGAAGAAGCCGCCGCCTGTGATTTCATCGTCGACTGAAGCCAGCGAAGCCTCAGTTCTTCACCTGTGGCGTCTGCCCAACGTTACTTTAGGTATTCCTCTATTCCTGACGTTTTTGTCGAGTTTTATCGTGGTTTGGTTTCGGGCGCTGGTGGCGCCGTTGCGTGATTTATCCGCGATTCGCTGGAGAAATTTGAACAGTGACCAAAGCTCGCCGCGAATGGTTGGGGATCTTTGACCTCCTACTAATTTTGGATCTAGAAATTATGGAGGAGATTGGAGGTCCGGCGTGCGCTGAATTTCTCACCTGCGATGTCACGAGCTTTGGCTCCGGCAGCTACGAGCGGTGGAAATTAGCAGCACTGCTTGTCTATTTTTGATTAGAGAAAAACTGAATTCGACCGGTTTAATTTTGAATTGAATCGGAGGAATTTGGGGCTGAGTCGGAATTCGATTTGAGCTGGGTCAATAGTTTGACCGGTTCAATTTCTATTTCGACCCAGTATTTGTATTTGGGCCGGTTCAGTGAGATTTCTGTGGAATCTCGGCCGGTTCAGGTAGGCGTTCGAAAACTCTTTCAACTGCCTATCCATTGGTATAGGTTTTGTGTAGTATTGATTTGTATATTAGGAGTAATTTAAGGTCAAAGTGTTTGGTTCAGTGAATTTAGCTTGGTTCAGGCTTAATTCTAATCAGTTCAGTGGAATTCTGGCCGATTTGGAAGAGTTGTGGCTTGGTTCTTGGAACCAGAATTTGATCAGAAGTTTTAGAGGTTAATTAGGGGGTTCAAATAGTTTTTCTTTGACCCTTGGGTTAGTATTTATTTCGTTTTTACATGTCATATAACAGACTTTTTGAATATACTTGAATCTGGGATTATTTGGCTTTGTCTTTAGACATCCTCAAGTTTGTAAGTTCTCAAACCAAGTTCAATTCTTGTATGTTTCCTTTCAATTACTTCAAGTTAAAATAGCATGATCATGAATATCTATTTGTATACAGCTTTGATATAGTTTCTTTTGAGACATGCTATCTTACTATTCATGAACATGTGCATACCAGTTTATATCTGGGGTTCAATCAATGCATGCTTTGAACTCGTGGCACACTGTGGCGAGTGTGTTCACCACCTGCGGGTGTGGTTTAGGGTGACAACCCACACTAAACCACAGAACCAGTGAACCAGAAAACCAGTTGTATGCTTAACATGTTGTGATAAGTATTTGATTCAGTTATATAATTTATTCTTTAATCAGTGAGATCAGTTTATTCAGATACACAACAAATTGTTTATATCCGGGGTTCAATCTATGCATGCTTTGAACTCGTGGCACACTATGGCGAGTGTGTTCACCACCTGCGGGTGCGGTTTAGGGTGACGACCCACAGGCTAAACCAGAGAACCAGTGAACCAGAAAACCAATTGTATGCTTAACATGTTGTGATAAGTATTTGATTTAGTTATATAGTTTATTGTTTAATCAGTGAGATCAGTTTATTCGGATACATAGTATATTGTTTATTCAGTTAGATTAGCTTCAAATATCATGTTATACATGTTAAGATTTATGAACTTTACAGATGAACTATAGTTATCCAACTTAATTGTGCGAGAAGTTGATCATATATGTATATGTAGTATTCTTTACTCATTGTGACCTTTACACATCATGATAGTATTTATATAGAAATTATTTATCAGCTTTCTTTATTGGCTCCTTGATTATACCATATCTACTCTTCATAAGGGATTTCCCCTTTCTCTTGGAGAGAGGCTTATTCGGCATTAATGCTGACCCGCGAGGGCTTTGTTGCAGATCCTTCTCAAGATAATTCAAGATATTCAGCTAATCCCCAGAAACGCTCGTACGTTTGACTTTAAAGGTGGTCCAGTTCCATGCTCGTAGTTTTTTAGTTTAGATAGTTTGATTTTAAAGTTCAATGTAATAATGAAGTACAGAGTTAAAGTGGAATGTTTATGTTTAATTCTTGTAATAAATTGGTAAAGAATGGTGTGTTTTCTTTTATGTTTGAGAGAAAATTCAATCAAGTATACCTGTGAAATATTTATAAAGTCCAGTTTTTTCGCATTAATAAAATCGGGTTGTAACACCGGCGGCTTTTGTAAGTACCTTCTTCCCCTGGTTTTCATTGTCGGCCGATTTTTGGTATACCTGCTAATGCTTTATTTGATACGGGTGCTACTCACTCTTTCATTGCATCACATTTTGCAAGTAGATTTAAGATACAACCTTCATTGCTTACGAGTAGTTTATCAGTTGAAACTCCTTTGGGTGCATCAATAGGGGCACAGTTTGTTTTCAAAACTTGTCAGATTGTTATAAATAACTACCGCTATGACCATGATCTAATTGTTCTTGACCTGCTTGATTTTGATGTGATTTTGGGGATGGATTGGCTGACTTGTTTTGATGCTAAAGTTGACTGCCCAGCTAGAGTTATCATTTATCTCCTCAAAAGAATCTTAAGGTGGTATTTCGAGGTTTAACTGGAGACTAGTTACCTCTTGTTCGGCTATTCAGGCTACTCAGCTTTTGAGGTCAGGGTGTTGTGCTTTTCTTGCTTATATTTCTGAAAGGAATAATTCTGATATTAAATTGGAAGATATTCTTGTTGTTAAGGAATTTCCCGATGTTTTCCAAAATGATTTGTCTGGTCTTCCTCCCTTTAGAGAGATGGATTTCACTTTAGATATACAGCCAGGGACCAACCCAATTTCTAAGGCACCGTATAGAATGGCTCCTAAAGAGTTAGAGGAGTTGAAGAAGCAACTCCAAGAATTATTAGACAAGGGCTTGATTCGCCCAAGTGTCTCACCCTGGGGAGCCCCAGTTCTCTTTGTTAAAAAGAAAGATGGGTCGATGAGGCTGTGTATTGATTATAGACAACTTAATCAAGTGACTATTAAAAATAAGTATCCTTTACCTAGAATTGATGATTTATTTGATCAGTTATAGAACACTCAGGTTTATTCAAAGATTGATTTAAGATCTGGGTATCACCAATTGAGAATCAAGGATTCAGATATCAGTAAGACAGCTTTTAGAACAAGGTATGAGCACTATGAATTTCTAGTTATGCCATTTGGATTGACTAATGCTCCTGCAGTTTTTATGAATTTAATGAATAGAATTTTTCATGAGTATTTGGATAAATTTTTTATAGTGTTTATTGATGACATATTGATTTATTCTAAGTCTTATGAGGAACATGAATATCACTTAAGGTTGGTTTTGCAATTTCTGCGAAAGGAGAAACTATATGCTAAGTTGAGTAAATGTGGTTTTTGGCTTGATGAAGTAATATTTCTTGAACATGTTATTTTAGGGAAAGGAATTTCAGTGGACCCAAAAAAAATTTATGTTGTCCTTAATTGGTCTCATCCTATTAATATTTATGAGGTAAAAAGTTTTCTTAGTTTAGCTAGTTATTATAGAAGATTTGTTGAAGGGTTTTCTAAGTTAGCCTTACCATTGACTATACTTACACAGAAAAATATTAAATTTGTTTGGGATGATAATTGTGAGAAGAGTTTTCAAGAGTTAAAGGTGAGATTAACTAATGCACCTGTTTTAACCTTACCTAGTGGTAATGATGGATTTGTGATTTATAGTAATGCTTCATACCAGGGATTGGGTTGTATTTTGATGCAACACCATAAGGTTGCAGCTTATGCATCCAGACAGTTGAAAGGTCTGTTGGTGTATATGCCATGAGATATAGTATTGGTCCATCTTTGTACTACTTAATATTGATATTTCTTATATATCATTCTGGCATTGTCGTTATCAATGTTTGCTTGCATCTGCGATTGTGTACATACATGATAATGTCCTTGGAGATAGATTGGATATGTGCTCAAACCATTGTCCCCAGTTAAGTACCTGAGCAGATATGGAATAACTCTGGTACATGAGAGACTAGTATATGGGCTGGTTAGGCATGTGGTGCTAACGCAGACATATAGGTATATCAATGGTGGATATACTGGACCGACCCGATGTGAGGCTATGACTTGGTGTCATAAGTTATCCTCACAAGTGACAGGAGATACATTGATCCCTTGACTTGAGGTCATTGAGTATTCTATATGGTTAGGGACATATTTTGATACAACCTAACACCTCACCGTAATTAGGAGTTAATAACGGTTGTCATTGAGCATGTCATGACCCATATGAGAAGGTCAATAGACAGACAAAGGATTTGCACCTTCTTGAGGGAATCATGATATCCATGGAGCTCCTCTATGGTTCGATGACTGAAAGTGTATGGTCATACCCAAGTGAAAACCTGATTTAGTCATGACCATGTGATTGGATGAAAACAAGTGATGACACACTTGTCCAATCGGATATCAGTTCGGCAAAGAGACTGTATTGCATCTATACCTAGTTGCGATAATGGGGATGTCGATGTCGATATCCATTCCAATGATTTGGGTAGCAGCGATGCACTGCTAGGTGCCACTCACTACTTGTGGTGACCTTAGGTCAGCACTGCCAACGTTAGAGGAACCTACAGGATCACACACCTTGATACTCGAGTTCTCGTATTGATCGGAAGCGTTATGATCGAGTTATTAGATAGCTCGGATCTATTTAGGAGATTTCATCATCGCCAATGGGCCTGATGAGATGGAAGAGAGTTATTGGAGCCAAACTTCATTTTTAGTAAGTTGACCCGAAATTGACCATGGTTGGTCACATTTGGATTAGGGTTGTGTTGGATTGGATTCAATGGCTTAATCAACCTTTGTAATGAAGTTTGGGCTAGCTCATTACCCAATGAGGCCCAAGAACAAGTTGTCATGAAGGGATAAGAACCCAAAAGGGTATAATGGGGAGAAAAGCCAACCCTATTGGCGCCAAGGGAATAATGGGGTGAGCTTGGCGCAATTTGCTTCTTATGGAAGCAATTGGCGCCTCCCCCTTGGTTCTTTGGATAGAATGCTTGCTTCTATGGCAAGGCTTGGGGCTGATATGGCTTAGAGGACTTCTTAGAAAGGTCTTGGGCATATATGGATAATTGGAATGGGTTTATGGAAAGTGCTTGGAGTATTTCCTTAACCCTAACCCTAATTACCTCCCCTCTCATACCCTAGCCGAATACTCCCTCATGAGAATTGTGCCCACCCCTTGTGTTGCCGCCCCTCTCTTGCATCTATATATTAGCATGCATACAAGAGGCAAAATACAATGAATTGGCGTGAGCAAAGCTTCAAAGGGGCGAGAGCAAGAAGAGGTTGGCGCAAGTCTTCCATCAAGTGGCCGCAAGTGATCTTCCCTTCTTCCTCTTGGCGCAAGAAGGAATTCTCCTTGGCGGCTTCTTCATCTTCTCTTCTTCTTCATTGGTGCCTCATCCTTGGAGGTGGCGCAAGCTTTGAAGAAGGTGAACAAAGGCTTGGATCTTCTTCCCGAGGTTAGCACCGGGCGTGGAAGAAGAGGACTCGAGACATCCATGTGTGTGAGACTGCAAAGGGCGCACGCTTGGGCGCCTACCTCGACATCGGCCTCCTCTTACTTCTAGGTACTTTCTATCTCATCGTATCGACCCCCTCGCATGACGATCCTCACTGGGTTTTTGGGACTGACCTGTTTTGGGGATATTATTCCACTGCGTTTGTAATCTGTAATGCCAAAATTTGTAAAATATCCCCGGGGTTTCCCAACAGTGGTATCAGAGTGACTTGTTAGCCTCGAACGATATTCTTTCATGCTTTTCCATGCTCACATGCCATGTTTCAATTTTCTTAAATTGCATATATTCATGGCACATGTTTTTCTTAAGAAGGAAAATTATAGTTTCTTGTTCCTCTATTCAATTTCTTTTGGATTTTTGGATTATTTTTTGATTGATTTAAGATCAAAAGACACACGTAGTTTTGTCAAGTAGGACGGACATTGTGTTTACGGACTGGACAGGTCTCTTGATCTGACAAAATTGCCAGCTGATAGGATCTATAAAATCGTCATGAAACTTAATCTCAAATAACCAAAAGATTTGTGATAAGAAGATGGGAAAAAAAACTTGTTTTTATGAGAAACTAAAATTTCATATTTTGAATTTTTCACGAGTATGTAGAATTGCCTGAGTAAGTGCCTTGATTGTGCATGATGTTGTGATAATTAGTCAAGCCCCTTAGCATGCCTGTGATGTATCCTTGTGCCACCGCGGATCGGCCTGCTGCCCGATCGGAGCATCGCAATCCCTAGTCGAGATGGACGCGGGCTGGGTTCAGCCTGCGGATCCGATCCTCTCCTCGAGGCGCTCACCCACAAGGAGCATTGTGGTGCTCCGGTCGGGCGACAGAGCCGGCTGGAAAAAGGGCCATTTCTAGAGAAAGGGGGCAGGGGCGGCCGGCCGTAGCCGGCACCGCGGATTGCCAGAGGAAAGAAGCTAGCCGCCGGGCAAGCGTCTCGCTGATTGCCGCCATCAGATGAAGAAAGGAACCAAAACTAGGGATCCCGGAACGGTTCGAAACAAAAACTTGGGATCCTTGTACTTCATCTTGCGAGAGGATGCCTAATCACCCCGCGGCTTTCATCCAACAGAAAATTGCTGCCAGTGAAATGTGCACAAGCGAAGTCAGGTTAGAGAAGATTGCATCATTTACAGGTGAATGATGCTATTTAAGTATTGAATGCTATGTAAGCAAAATACATTGCCTAATATATAAAATCCCTCTTATTTTCCAATCCCTCTTATTTTCCATCCTTCTCAGTCAGTAAACACAAGGAAGGATAATATTTTATATTTTTTCTTCCATCCAACTATTCCTTCCATCTAAGTTTCCCATATCTCTTAGTATACACAGCCTTAGTAGCTAGGTTATAAAGGGATAAATTTATTATTTTAATAATCAAGACGAGTTTGGGATCGAGTTTAAGACGGGTACTTAAATTCCTATATTCAATTTTGATCTAACTTTATCTAGTCAAGTTTTATTTAAATCCGACTAAAGATTTAATTAACTCGAATTTTTTTCAATTGACTTTGGATTGTGTTCTAATAGTAAACGTAAATAATATTTTTAATAGCACGCAAACAGACTGAATTTTAAGAAACACTTTCACAAACAAAAAAGGGACGTTGACTTACTTTTAATCCTTACGTGTGGAAGCCGCAGAGGAACGAGATCTCCGCGATCTCTCTACGGTAAGATTCTGCTTCCTTCATCGTTGTTTCTTTGGATTGAGGTTTTGTTTTTCTCTATTTCCCCTCTGCAATCTCGAGATCTCCCTCTTCAGAGTTTAGAGACAATCTGGTTCCTTCTTATCCGAGTTCAATTTCTGTAATCCACTTAAACTTTCCCATGGCGACGACCACCGCCAAATCGCCGCTTCTCTGCTTCTTCCTTATCCTTCTCTCCCTTGCTCTCCTTTCAGCCAAAGCGCAGCAGCGCCAGATTGAAGGCTGCGCTCTTTTCTCCTGCGGGCAGTTGCAGGACATCTCCTATCCCTTCCGCCGACCCACCGCAGTGCGGGGAAGCCCGCTACCAACTCAATTGCCAAGGCAATAAATCCACTGTCTCCATCGCATCTGTGGAGTATTTAGTAATCGATATCCAGTCGTACGAAGATGATGGGATACTCCGCCTGGTCGATCCAAACTTTGTCAGCGGTGGAAGCTGTGCCCTCCCATCCCAATCTCTATCTATAGAGACTCTATACAGATTAGGGTATTGGCAGGATTCTGGGTCGTGGGCTAGCTTCGTGAAATGCTCGAAGCCGATCGGAAACGATAGATGGAATTATTGGCCAGTATCTTGCCTCAGCAGCCGCTACAACTCTTCTTTTGTGTATGTCATCATTCCGGATGACGGATTCGAATTTCGTTATCTTCCTCCACCATGTGAGTTTATATCAAGGATTCCAGTGACAGGCGTCGATCCACAGATGATCCAGAATTCAACAGCATATTTCTTCAGTATTCTGCAGGAGGGGTTTACTCTTCGTCTTTTACAACAGCGCCCTACTAAAAGTTGCCCTCCTTTCTCCTGCGGGCAGTTGCAGAACATCTCGTATCCCTTCCGCCGAAGAGACGACCCACCTTATTGCGGGGAAGCCTCTTACCAACTCAACTGCCAAGGCAACAAATCCACCATCTCCATCCGCTCCGTTGACTATCTCATCACTGAAATCCAACAGAAATATTATTTTCAGGGTCAGACTATACTGTATTACCGTGGCTACCTCCACCTGGTCGATCCAAACTTTGTCGGTGGTGGAAGCTGTGGTCTCCCCTCGCAACCTCTACCTCCCGACGACACTCGATACAACTCGGAGGAATGGCAGAATTTGGGGTCATGGGCTAGCTTCATGAATTGCTCAAAGCCGATCCAGAACGATAGTCGGTTTTGGCCAGTTTCTTGCCTTAATAGTCGCTACAGCTCTTCATTTGTGTATGTCTTTGTTGATGGGTACGAACTGCAATACCTTCCTCCCTCATGTCAGTTTATATCAATGATTCCAATGGCGGATTACTATCCATGGATGATCCAGAATTCAACGCCCGATATCTTCAGTATTCTACAAGAGGGGTTTGTTCTTTCTTTTGACAAATGGCTAGGAACAACGAGGATAAAGTTTCTTGACTGCCTAAAAGAATATCGCTTATCGGTAACAGGGTTGACCGACTTTGAGTACTGTCTACAGAGATACTTCAATCATACTGTGCCTTACAATATTATTACTATAGTGTTGGTCTTCATTCACGCTGTGCCTATTTTAATAGGTAACAACGATGCATAAATTAGCTTCGAATGCTCTTAAATTATCTATAGGCTAACTCTTTAGTTATATATATTTTTCTCTTTTCTCTATGTAGTGCTAGCCAGACTAGTTGCAGCGCCAATTATAATTTGGCTCTTAGTCATCTACAAAGTATGGAGTATAAAAAGACAAGAAGCAATAGACACAGTAGAGAAATTTCTACGCCACCAGCAAACATTAATGCCAACAAGATATGCTTACACAGATATCCTTGCAATCACAAGACATTTCAAAGAGAAATTAGGACAAGGAGGATTTGGTTCAGTGTTCAAAGGGGAGCTTGCAGGTGGCATCCTTGTTGCTGTTAAAATGATGGGAAGTTCCAAATGCAATGGTGATGATTTCATCAATGAGGTTTCTACCATTGGGATGATTCATCACGTAAATGTGGTAAGGTTAGTTGGATATTGCTCAGAGGGGTCGAAAGGGCACTAATATATGAATATATGCCTAATGGCTCACTCGACAAATATATTTTCTCTAACAGAAATAGAACCAATTTGCATACTTTTACCTCAGAGAAACTCATTGACATAGCTATGGGTGTTGCACGGGGCATTAATTATTTGCATCGTGGATGTGATATGCAAATCTTACACTTTGACATCAAGCCTCATAATATTCTCCTAGACCATACTTTCACACCAAAAATATCAGATTTTGGACTTGCTAGGTTATACCCCAAGGACAACAGTTTAGTATCAATTAGTGCTACAAGGGGTACTATTAGATATATAGCTCCAGAATTGATATCTAGGAGCTTTGGGGTAATCTCTCAAAAATCTGATGTTTATAGTTACGGAATGCTACTTATGGAAATGGCAGGGAGAAAAAGAAATGCTGATCCTCTTATAGGGAATTCAAGCCAAGTATACTATCCATCATGGATATATGATAAATTAAATCAGCAGCAAGTGATCATACTTGAAAACAACTTTGAGATAAGTGAGTTAGAGAAGAAGCTAGCTATAGTTGGATTATGGTGCATTCAAGTGAAGTCATTTGAACGTCCAATAATGTCTAAAGTTATCGAAATGCTAGAATTGGATGTTGAAGCAATCCCAATGCCTCCAAAGCCATTCTTTTCTTCGATGGACTCGATATTAGAAAATAAAATGAACATGGATTCAATCTCCACTGAGTTGTCAATTATTTCAGATTGAACTATTGCTCAACCACAACAAAATCTTTTATCAAGCTGTAAGTATTTGCTTGTATTTTTACTTAATTCTTTTTTTTTTAAATAAAGCTTTATTTTAGTTTGTCTTAATATTTTTTTAGTTTCTTTCAGGATATATATGAATTGTTGAACAACCTTCTATAGTTTCCCTTACATAACAACCCTAGGTTCATGTTGTTTTCACCCCCCTGGTATAAAAGATCAATAAAATTTATTAACAAGATAGAGATAGATTTAGATTCTAATCTTAATGACATGGTTAATCTTACTTAACTAAGTGTAATGTTGTAACAAATTAATACATCCAAGTGGAGTTTAGTAGGAAAACAAATGAAATCTTTACTTTGATGTTAGACAACCTTGCTTTGGTATAGATAAGAAAGACTCAACTGTATAATACTGAAATGCATATTAGACATTTTAGATGTTTGATACGTTTAAATGCTAGAAATCCTTGCTTTGCCATTAATTGTCTTTATTTATTGATTATTATTACATATTAATATTAGATATTGGAATCTATGATATTGTTGCTTGGATTCGTTCATGCATCATACTATTTTTCTAGTTCCTACTAAGCATGTTCTTATTAAACTTAAATGTTAATATTTTTCTTCTAACCAAATTTTTTTTATAGTTTTCAGGCACTTGGCTGACAAGCTAATTGAATACTACATCTATCTAGACCTAAAGGACCTTGGAGTGGTTGGGGGAGACTTTGAGTGCTACATATTGCCCCGAAGGTGAAAGTTTTTGATTGGAAGTTGCTTTATCATCGCCTCTCAAACTGTTTCTTGCTTGCATGTATGGTATTGGTCAAGCTAGTCTTTGTGGTTTTCGTAAAAAATTTTATGTGATGCTATTTTATCTCATTGGAGGAATCTTGCATTGTGCAACACCCATAGCTATGTCAATGAGTTTCTCTTAGGTAAAAGTATGCAAATTGATTACATTGTTATTGGAGAAGATGTATCTTGAGTGAGTCATTAGGCATGTACTCATATACAAGTGCCATTTTTTACCCCTCTGAGCAATATCCAACTAACCTCATAACATTTATATGATAGATCAGTGCAATGGTAGCAACCTTGTTGATGAACTCATTGCCATTGCATTTGGAGCTTTCTATCATTTTAAGAGCAACAAGGATGCCACCATAAATCTCCCCTTTGAATGTAAATTCTCCTTGTTATAATTTCTTGTTGAAATGCCTTGTGATTGCAATGATTTGAGTGTAAACATATCTTGTTGGCATCAATGTTGGTTGGTGGCATAAAAACTTCGTGTCAATCGCATCTTGTCTTTTTGTACTCCATATTTTGTAGGCAATGAAGAACTAAATTACAAATGGAGCTACAATTAGTCCAACTAGTATTAGGAGCACTAGATAGACAAAAAGAAGAAAATAATTTTAGGAGTTAGCCACACAGAATATAAAAGAATTAGGAACTTACTAGTGCATCACAAATACCCGTTGAGTACACTCCACAATCTGAATGAAAGTCACCTCGAGAGCTATAGGCCTGGAAGGCACATAATGGTAGTAATCAAACATAAAGTGATGTGCCAGCAGAAATTTACTCCTGAAGTGATATTTTCTATTCAATATATTGTAGATCATCCTGCGATAGATTAAGTAAATATTAGCTTTAACAAAGAACAAATTGCAAAGCATTCTATGAATTGGTGAAAGTCCAAGTTTGCACTAAGTAGAAAATACAAGCTTAAAAGTCAAAAACAGATTATCTCAGTGCAAATATTAGTATCAAATCCCCATCAATCAATTGGTATTATTATTATTATTTTATAAAAAAATGAGACTTCAAATAGTTTTGGCTTTCAAAAAACAAAGGTTGCGTTCATCTTGTGTAATATAGATCCACGCAATCAAGAAGTGTTGATTTTTCTATATCTTGGATAATATAAATTTTATATCCTTGCTGTAGAATAATGAAGGCATCTGCTGTTGAATTCAGGATCATCCCTGGATTGCCGTAATCTATCACTAGAATCATTGATATAAACTGACATGACTGAGGAAGGTACTGCAGCTCATATCCCTCCCATGCAATGAAAACATACACAAAGGAAGAGGTATAGCGGGTGCTGAGGCAAGAAAGTGGCCAATATCCACTATTCTTGTGCTTGATCGGCTCTGAGCAATTCATAAAGCTAACCCACTGCCCAAAATTTCGCCAAAACTCCATGTTGTTTAGCATGTCAGGAGATAGAGATTTGGATAGGAGACCACAGCTTCCACCACCGACAAAGTTCGGATCGACCAGGCGAATGAAGTCATAATACCATGAAGTCTGATTGAAAATTTTTTTTATCCTGTTGGATTTTAGTGATGAGATGATCAACGGAGCTCATGGAGAAGGTAGATTTGTTGCATATGATTTGTATTTTTAATAAATCTAAAGGCTAGGAAGGGACCCTGCCTGGGATTATGAGCAGATGCTTGCCTAAGAAATTTTTTCACTGCGCTTCAATCTAGCGCTACTGAGCTTAGGCTGAAAGGCGAGCATGGGAAAGGAGAAGGAAGATGGCAAGAACAAATGAAAATTTAGTTAATCATTTTAGGATTTAGAGTGCGGAAAAATAATTCCTTTTGATAAAATAGTTTCTATAAGTTAATTTGAGCTATCTAACACAGCTCTTTCTCTGTGTTAGATAGGCCATATCCCACTTCTTCTACTCCTAAATCTCCAAAAGAGAATATCTTGGTAGATTTAGCTTTTTTAGCTGATTATCTATATGAAACGTGTAGAAAGTATAAGATTGTTAAGGAAATATGGGATGCATTAGAATATACTTATCCTAGGATGGAGAAGAAATAAAAAGATTAGCAACCTTAGATTTTTAACAACTTTAAAATCGTAATGAATAGTATGCTCTTTTCTAAAATAAAACTTTTTGGTGCAACTAAAAATTATTAGCATAGACCTTAAGAAAATTTAGAACTTCTAAGATAACCAACTTGAATGCACATGGTGAATTCAAAATTAAAAAGAAATATGTTCCACATATTTTAAGATCAAATTTATACATATTGGATATAACTAAAATAGTTACCCTTAAGCATGCCAAAATACTTAAGTTGGTTTGTTAATGGCCTTAGACTTGACATTCAATAGGAATTCACGTTGCACATTCCTGAATGTACTGAGAGAACTTATCACAAGGCTTTTAAGATTGAAAATTATCCCAAGTCTTTTATGCTTTTATACATGTGACACATCTGCTTATAGATTTTTCTGCAAGTCATGTATCCATTTGGAAGCCGATTGTTAGTACTTATGTGGGGTAGGTTGATGTTAAGTGTTTAACATTGCAAAGCTATGATGAGCAAAAATAATTCGTTGCTGCTGAGAGGAGTCTTAGATATTGGATCGACTAAAAGTTGTGATTAAAAAACACAATGTGATAATCATATGTTAATACATTGAAAAAAGAAGAACCGTAGCAGAAATGTACTTGAAGAATCCATAATAAATCTGGAATTGAGAAAAGAATCTGTCTTTGGTCTCCCACAGGCTTTGTGTTTTCTAGACTCATAACAAAATTATCATCTTACTAATTAATTAAGGAAACACACGCCTGCAGGGACCATGACATATCTATTATTATTTCTATTTCTAGCCCATCACAAAAATAAAAATAAATCTTAAGTCTCTACACATATTAATATTCCATACAATTGAGATAATTTAGCTGGAATAATTAATTTCTTAATCGATCACTTTAGTAAGGCTAAAATTTAAGATAATCATATATAATTATTTTTAATATACGAGTGGTCTACATTAATTGATTTAACATTAGATGGTCAAGTGATTAATGCAATAGATTTGCCATCCTATGTTTATTTTGGCCGTTGTATTAGTAATAAAGATCCAACACCAAGCAAGATGTTGCCATTCAAAGCACAAGTCGAGCAACAATAAGGAATGATAAGATATCCACGTCATTGACCATAATCCATAATAGGGTGTTGCACTAATGGGAGAAAGGGAAGTTGCGAGTGAGACATGAGAAACAAGTTTTTTCATCTTGATATATATTAAGATGTACCATCATACATTTATTGGAACAATTTGGTTCATCTTGGGTTAAGTTATTTATTTATTTCTCATTTAATCTCATATGTCTTGTAAATGTACAAAATAAAGTTGATCAGTTTAGGGTTAAAATTATAGTGAAATTGGTGTATACTTAAAAATATTATAAGTTTAGAACGTTAGATGGATTTCACAAATTGTATAATCTCACCCTAGCAAGAAAGCCTATTATAAGTATTAGTGGTATAAGTTTACATGCTTGTAATGGAAAGGCGTAGGGTCAATATTGGTGATGTTTTCTTTGACCAAACCTCAAAAAGCTATCCACCTGCAGGGGCTAGATGGATTTGGTGCCTCTATGTGGACTTGTGTTTTGACTATTTTTTGTGTGACCAATGTCAATTCTATTATACTTCCACTAATGTGGCCACCCATTATTGACTTCAAATTGAGGTCATTTAGTAAAGCATATTGAACCTGGTAGGTGTAGTGAGCCATCAAAACTAGAATAGCTACTGCCCATCTCAATCTCTTTGGTTGATTTATCTCCATTATCTTGGTACTAATCATAGGTAGGCTTTATTGTGTATGAGTAAGATGCCAAATGGCTATAACTTTTTGGAGAGGGTTGTGCAAATCTATTATGCACCTTGAGGCATTTGGAGATGTCAAGATAACCTCAGGTAAGATATTGTTTAACCTATGTAGTGTCTTCACCACAACGAGCGCAACCCTAGTGTTTAGTTACCACCATTGAGTTTGGAACCTTAAACAGGCTGCCAGTGATAAGCTAGAGGAAGGCGAGGATGACGTCAAGTCATCATGCCCCATATGCTCTCAGGCCACACACATGCTACAATGGCCCGTCAAGTCATCATGCCTCATATGCCCTTGGACGACACACATGCTACAATGGCCCCTCAAGTGATCATGCCTCATATGCCGTTGGACGACATACATGCTACAATGGCCGGACAAAGGCCCCGATCCCGTAAGGGTGAGCTAATCCCCAAAACCCATTCTTAGTTCCCTTCACCTTTAAAAAAATTATTACAATAAATACATTATCAATGATAAAGATTCTTTTGCAAATTTCGTGCATTATGCCATATGGGATTAACCAAGGAATAAAATACTGATATGTATCGGTCCAAGTTGGGCCCGATATGTGGGCATGGTGCTACTGCTATAGTGGAGCGGAGTAGAGCAGAGGGGAAAGAAGAGAAGAGAATAAAAGAAGAAAAGAGGAGGAGATAAAGGAGAGTTAGTGGCAAGCACAAGCTCGACGGAAGCTCCGCATGCCTCGCTCGCTGCGGACGCTCTGTTCGCCACTTTCGCTTGCAAAGGATTCTATGGACGAAGCTTTCATTGCGAGCAAAAGCGGTGAATGAAGAAGTTTATATCGCTGCATTCACCTTCTTTTCTCGCTGCTCTCGGTTCCATCTATGAAGACGAAAAGTCTCACAAACAAAAAGATGAGACGAGTGCGTGGTTGTGAAGCAAAGATGAAGAGTCAGCAAGTTTTTCATTGGTACATGCTCAGTTCACTCCGTACAGACCAGTATTTACTGGTCCAACTTTGGACCAATGGTTCAGTCCGGACCCCTTTTTGACATTGGTATTAACATTATAGCTGTTGGGTGCCATAAAATATTGCTTTACATGAATTGAGTAAGAAGGAGAGAAATTTAAGAGTTGTAATAGTTTGAGTGAGTAAGAGAATGTTGTTAATGAAATTAAGAAGCAATTGGGGTTATATTGAGAGAAAAGCCCTCCCCCTTAAAAAAATAATTTCAAATGGATAACATGGAATCTAGTAGCTGGAGAATTTTTTTTTCTCAATTGATTAGATTCTCAGTCATTACTCATTAGTTTCAGGTTAGGTTATTTTGGTACTAGTTGGTTTCGGTTGGTACGTGTCATACATTGTAGGACTTGATTCAAATATATTTTGAGTAACTAGTCAGAATGCTTTGTACCATCTTACTAGACACTATGGATAGTTATCATAATCGATGGTATCCCATGCAATAAGTGATTTATATGATATGAAATTGGGCACAGGTGAGCTATAACATGCAAACCTTGACTTGCCAAAACAAAAAGTGTGTATAAAAGAAGAGGGAGGTGGAAGAGTAGAAGTCGTTAAAAAGAAAAAAAGAAGATTGAAAAAACATAAAGAAGTGGAAAGCAAAATAATGTTTTCAAAATGGTTTTAGACTTTAAGATACAATTGGTACAATATCTTTATAATAGTTAAAATATGGTAAATTTAAATACATAGTTATGGCTTCCCTGAGAATTTGTGTTTATAGAACATCTGCATAGCCTTTGTCCAATGTATTCATTCATTTTAGTTATACTTCTCCCATACTCTTAATTAAATTTAACTTGCCTAATGCTAGGATTGATGACCCAACCCTTCGATCCTGATTCTAAGCAATATATGTTTTTTGAAGGTTTCATTCTAGCTTTTGAGATCCTATGTATTATGAAGTATAATGTATGGCTTAATATTATTTTTAGCTTTTTCTTCAAACATTTTAATCTCATACTAAAAAAATATGCTATCTGCTTTCCTCTTGTTATTCCTAAGAAAATGGAAAACAAATTATCAAACACCTTCAAAAACATTGAACTTAGTATCTGATTGGGTTCATTAAAACTTACAAAATATTATCATTTTTCAATACTTAAAATTTGTTGTAGGCTTTGATACTTGTCGCTGCTGAAGATGAAGCTTTCATGTTATTCAATCGAGACTTGGATGCATATTCATTCTTAAATGAAAGGAAAGCAGCAAGTGATCAATTTAAGGCTCAATCAGAAGTTGAAAATGTTGAAGATATTTCTTTAGCTGGCAAAAATATAGCAGGGTGGTTGAATGAATTGGATGTGATAGCAAAAGAAGTTGAAGCAGAGTTAATATCAAGAGAAATAGATTGTCACTTGAAGTTTTGGAGGCTGTAAATGTTGTTCTTTTTGAATCAAGAAGTTTCAAAAGATTTCCGCTTCTTGTAGATTCAAAATTTTCATACTTGCACACAGTGCTCAGTACTGGATGTGGTAGTGGTAAGTCAATTTTTCTGGCTTTCACTTTGCAACATTAGCTATGAGAATTTTGTTGTTAATAATAGGCAGCATTTCCCCAACTAACTGCACCAATGGTATGTTCTTCTGTTGACAGCCATAATGTTCAGCATCTTATATGTTGAAGTATGCCAAAGGTTTGGTGTTACAATTTTGGGCTCTCGGGTTGGGGAGGATTTTTTTTATTTGGCCCAAGACTGGAAATCCAGCGGTATTTAGTTTGAAGATAATTGTATTATATTCTTGTACAGAGCTACCGAAAGTAACTTGTTCCATTTGTTTGTTTCTGGATTGTGTCAATGAATTTTTTTGATGGTTTTTATGTACCTCCACATGTTACGTCCACTATCTTGTTGTCTACTTTCCCTGGTATAGTATGTTATCTCTCTTACTCTTTTGGCAGCCACATTTAAATCACGAATATTTCTTATCTGGTTAACATCAGTGAATTTGGATTAAATCTTCTTATATCTTTCCCAAATAATATATATGACGTATGTCTAAGCCGCATGCGATCTTTCATGTAATTTTGGAGTAACACTTTCCTAGTTGTTTGTTCTATGCTTAAATATTTTCTTCCCTTTTTATGTAGGAACTTTCCAGGATTTCAATATTCCAGTATGTAGGAACTTTTCAGGATTTCAATCTTTCGGTATGTCATCTCTCTTGCTCTTTTGATCATCCACATTTAAATCACGAGTTTTTGTTATCTGATTATCACCAGTAAATTTGGATCAAGTCTTCTTATATAATGCATATGATGCATGTTTAAGTCACATGCAATCTTTCGTGTAATTTTGGAGTAACACTTTCCTAGATGCTTTGTTCTATTTCAATTTTTTTCCCTTGTTATGTAGGAACTTTTCAGGATTGCTTCTGGAATTAGCCTATTTGATAGAATAAATGGCAAAAGCGTCAAGAATCCTAGATCAAAGGCTTCTGAACTGGACAATAATTGGCTTTTAAGACTTGACATTGCTAGTAAGAGAGAAATCATTGGGATTGCACTATCTAATCTAGTTGTTTGTAGTAGTAACAAATGTACTTGTTCCACTTTGATTATACTCTGTTTTTTCTTTGGTTACTACATGAACTTTGCCTGTTCTTTCAAATTGCAGAGACTTTACTGGAAACGGGCTTCAAAAGCAAATCATGGCTTGTTGTTAACTTCTCCACTAAGACCAGTTCAACCTGGAAAAGAAAGAGCTTGCTCAGGAGAGACATCAAATGTTGCATTATTGCGTCCCCAAGATCTTAGGTTTGTTCTATGTTTGCATCACAACCATTTATTACAATATGATTTCTGATTGTATGCGTTAATATCTGATCATGAACACATCATACTGTTGAACAATATGATAAATTATAAATGGAACCCAAGTTTTCTACTTATTTCAATTTGATGTCTAACACTCTATTTGTATGAACTTGGTACCCTCTTTCTTTTCCAATTTAAGTACATTTATTAGTTTTTTGTTAATTTTGACCAATAGAATTAATGTTTTATAATTTACAAATTACTTTTTATTCTTTTTATTTAAAAAAAATGGTTGAGATGACCTTTTCAACTTGTGGCCCCACCAGGTAGATGTCATATGGGTTAGGGTCAATATGATCTATTGGTCAGTAAATGGTTTGTGGGCTTAGCCTTTCAAGCGCACCGATGACTCAGCTTTGGTTGTACGAGGCATATCTACGAGAAGTTGATGACTACTCAAAAAAAGCACACAAGTTATATTTGGAGAGGTATGATTTCATGCTAATGAAGGTAAAGAGAAGATCCACAGTAAAAAATATGAAAAATTTAATATCATGAAAACCAAACATCAAAACTAACTTATTTCACCATTAAGTCATGATCATGAAATTGCTCATGCTCGATTACTCTATACTTCTCTCATAGTTCTTTACAAAATTTTAGTTATTCACGTGATTTAAATAAAAGAGGAATAGCTAACTTTATTATTAATTATGAAGAGGATAGAAGAAGAGGGAAAAAAAAGAAGAATAGGGTGGAAGAAGAGGAAGGGGGAGGAGATATACTCATGTTGGAGGTGAAATGATATGACTTAAAAATTTACTTATAGATTTTATTATTATAATGATCAGTCAACTATTTATATGTTATTTGGTTTTCGATGTATGCGCATATTCCACTGGACTAGTTTAAATTTATGGTGAATTTTAATCTGCAAAGTGAAGAGGGAGAAAATTTTCCAAAGTGCCAAATTAATGGATTATTATTACCCGTATATGGCCAATAACTACAGTTGGTCAAAAGGCATAGGTAGGGGTGGACAATTGGTTTTTACTGAAATCGAATATACCGATTAAGATTTACCGATTAAATATTTATTGATTTTTTAAAAATTGATATCGAACCGATTAAATAAATTACCGAACCTATACCGAACTGAATTTATCGATTGGTTTTTGGTAAATTCGATAAATTACCAAATATTAAAAATAAATTTTTTTTCCTTATGATGTTGGATCACCGTGCAATGAGATTTACCTATTACCTAATTTTGGTAAATCGAATTTACCGAACCCGATTGCCCACCCCTATCTAACTTATGTCTCACATTATTCGGTTTTACCTATTACATAATATATAAATTATATCAATTCTTATATATCGGTAAAATCGGTAATTTACCGAACCGAAATAATTTTACCGATACCGAAATTGATTACCGATTATACAAAATATATATACCGATGCCATTTTTACCGAACCGAATTTACCGAAAATTTCAATAAACCGAATTTACCGAACCCGATTGCCCACCCCTAGGCATAGGCTACTGATATGGGTGAAAATTATCCAGTTGTGCTAATTTATTGTATTAGTATTTAATATTATTACGGACAATAACTTATGAAAGCATATGCTCTATTAAAGGTTCGTTTGACATCTGCCTGAATTTTTATTTGATTACAAGACCTCCCTACCAAACTCAACTTGGAGAAAACTGATTATACAATAATTATAAAATAAAAAGTCCAAATCATGGGCAGCGAAGCGGTGGAAGAAAATTGGTGAAATAAAAAATCAATTCTAGAAAGAGATAGGAGTTCCAATCACCTGCGCAAATTTGAACTTTGAAGAGGTTTTCTAATTTTAACATTCAGGAAAACTTGGATTTAATCAAACAGAAATAGCGACTGATTTCGAAAAGAGTTTTGGAAGGTCCAGGTTTGGATAACATCCGAAAAAGTTCTTTGATTGAGGAGTTCAAGATAAAGGAAATCAAGGGCAAAGAGAGTTTTGTTGATTTCGGATCCACACCGTTTGCAGCTCAAACGACAAAAAGATGATGAACAAGGAGATTATGGATGAAGACACAGAGGAGAACGACAAACGAAGATCAAGTCAACACCGTAATTTTGAGTATGTAAAATTTCAGGTTTAAGGGGATATTGAAAATTAAACTTGAAATTAGATATGTTTTGGTCAGGATTAAATGAGAGAAACTTTGAGTACTGTGTGATTCTTCAAGTAAGTAATTTAGAATATTTTGGTTTAAATAGTTTAGGTAGATTAAGGAGCACTAGTCCCTTATAAATACTTGTATTCTACATCATTTCAATTTGAATGAGTTGAACGAGTGTTTTATTCCAATCTCCCTCTCGTTGATATGAAAACTAGATTAATGTTCATGTATTAGAATCTCAAAGAGTTTCTCAGATATACCATATATAGAACTAAAATTTGAAGAATGAACACTGAATAACTCTATTTTCTCTTTTCAAAAATAGAACTGTAACCTTAGCAGGGCATGAGATTTGAGCAAGTCGTTTAGACAAAGGCGGTTTTGTTCAAGCCTTCGTTAGCACAGCTAAAATGTACTCAATAATGTTTCCTTGAACGGTTACATGGAAGGGTGGACAAGATTAGTATTTGATCCTTTATTTCCATAAAAGGGTAAACAAAGGTGGGAAAAATTGGAGGGGGGCAAAAAACTAACTTTTCCCTCGTTTGGTCGTCTGCCCAAATCGAGGGGACAAGTCGATGGACAAACTCCAGCCGCGCCCAACGCTTGCCCTCCTCGCCGATCCAGCAGCTCACCCTCCCTCTCCCAGCCGCTCTAGCTGCTCGCTCTCCTTGCCTGTCAGTCGCAGCCTCAGCGGCCCTAGGTGGGCTGGTAGAGAGGTCAAGGCGACGTAGCACGAAGATCCACCCCGTCTGCTGATGGAGCTTGTGGCCAAGGCGACAGAGTACAGAGATTTGCCTCGTCCATCGATGGAGCTCATGGCGAGCAGCAAGGCGACGGAGCCACTGATGTAGGAGGGGGAAAGTAGGTCGAGAATAGCCCACACTCCATGAGGCGGACTTGGCGGCTGGTTGGCGGGCACTAAGGCGGTGGACTGGCAAGGCAGAGAGGCGGCGTGGCTAGGTCAGTGAAGAGGTGGTAGGGCAGGCTGGCGAAGTGGTGAGGTCGGTCGACTACGCAGGAGCGAACGTCGATCGACTCAGGCATTGGACGGCGGGTAGGCACGACTCACGGGCGGCGGCACAGACGCTGGCGTTGGCGATTCGGTGAAGAAGACGGGGAAGAGGGAGGATGTTGGCGTGGGCAATGTGGGGAAGGCAACGTGTGCGCAGGAAGAGTGGAGGCGTGACGAGAGATAGGAGCAGCAATGACCGGCGGACGCTGGAGTTGGTGGAGACGATGGCAAGGAAGACGATCTGGAAGATTGGACATGTGAATCTCGTGTGATCCCTCCCTAAGAATTTATTTCTCTTCCCTAGGGATTACTGATCCACCCCTTCTTCTTTTACATTCTTTCAACGAAACAGACTGTAAAAGTGCCATATCCCAACCTTTTGCTTTCAGTGGCTGCATAGATGCATATGATTAGAATGAACAGTGGGGTATAACAAGTGTCTATTTCACTTTGTTTTATCAGTAAAATTTGAAGCTAATCTTTGTATAACCTTAGAACAATATAATCTGTGAGTCGGTTTGGATCAAACCAAAAACGCTGAATATAATTAAGTTTATTGTAACACTAATCTTAACTCTTACACAAAATAAGCAAACATCTATTTCCAATAGCAAAATATCTCTTTGACTGAGGCACAAGTACATTCTTCATTTAGAAAGTATCAAGATTTGCAAAAACTAAAATATGTTATTTAGTAGCTAACAATTGATACCTCACACAGAGAATGAAAATAAACACATTTTATTTTCTAAAATTGAGTCCGTTGAAGGAAGGAAGGGCTTAAGGAAGTATTTGCCTCGACATCTAATTTTGGCATTTTGATAACTTTAGTCATTATTATAATATAGATGTGCAAATGAGTACTTGTGAGTACCTAAGAGAACCTAATTCTCTAATTTTTATTTTAAATTCATCTATAAAATAAAGTTTCATAAAATAATTAATTTATGATAAGTAGTGGAGAGTTTTTGATAAAAAAAATTTATAAGGCCGGATATTTCTCAAATATCCAACACACCGCAAAGCCAGATATTTTTTAGATTAAATATCTAACACGCTGCAAGGCCGGATATCTTTACCCAATAAGCCATTAAGGCCGGGTAATTTCTCAAATCGAATATCCAACACGCAGCAAGGCCGGATATCTTTACCCAATAAGCCGTTGAGGCCGGGTAGTTTTTCTAAATATCCAACACACCGCAAAGCCGGATATTTTTTTCAAATCGAATATCCAACACGCCATCATGGCCGGATATCTTTACCCAACAAGCCATTGAGGCTAGATAATTTTTCCAAATATCTAACAAGCCGCAAGGCCGGATATTTTCCAAATTTAAAATATCCAATACGCCACAAGACCGGATATTTTATCAAAAATATCCAACACGCCGCAAGACCGGATATTTTTCAAATCGAATATCCAACACACCGCAAGGCCGAATATTTTCTCAAATCAAATATCCAACACGCCGTAAGGCCGGATATTTCTCAAATTGAATATCCAACAAGCCGTCATGGCCGGATATCTTTACCCAACAAGCCGTTGAGGCCGGGTATTTCTCAAAGTGTGCATTTGACGAATCATTGAGACCAAATCTCTTATGAATACAAAATATCCAACAGGTCATTGTGAGGCCGGGTATTTGACAGACACAAATCATCCAAGTTGACGAAGACTTTTCTCTTTGTCATTTTTTTTTGAAATCATCATATAGTTTTTATTTAATGTTTAATGAATCATATTGTTCAACCATTTTATTTTATTTTATTTTATTTCATAACATAGATCTCTCAATCAAAGATGCCCTGATTTTCAGGGGTAATTAATAATGAATGCTTACATTCATTGGAAGCTAGAACCCATTTAAATAAAAAACCTTATTTTATAAGATGAATTTGAAAATGTCAAACATATTAATCACATGACTAAAAATGACCCCACAAAGATTTGCAAAAACTAAAATATGTTATTGAGTAGTAGCTAATTATGTAACAATTGATACCTCAAATAGAGAATGAAAATAAACACATTTTATTTTCTAAAATTGAGTGCGTTGAAGGAAGGAAGGTCTTAGGAGATATTTGTCTCGACATCTAATTTTGGCATTTTGATAACTTTAGTCATTATTATACAGCCCTAACCCAATACATATGTTTAAATGAGTACTTGTGAGTACCTAATTGCATAATTTTTATTTTAAATTCCTCTATAAAATAAAGTTTCATAAAATAATTAATTTATGATAAGTAGTGGAGGGTTTTTGATAAAAAAAATTATAATTTTATTTATAATTTTAATTGGATATTTAAATCTAATATAAATGGGTTAGATCAAGTCAAATACTTGATTAGCAAGATCAAGTTAAATACCTGATTAGCTCAAATTTAATTTTCATTCTAATTCAACTGAATACTAAAAAGAGAGAGAGATTTATAAGAGCAAGTGACTATACTATAATTCCAAATTTTTGATATTGAGAGGAATTCAAGCAACTTAATCATATAAAAGTAGGGATAAAGAACCACAATGTTTGCTTTTACGTTGATGATTAAGATTAACTATAATAACGAAGACTAAGATAGCCCGTTGGGTTCTAATGGGACGAGAAAAGGGTGGTTCATTTGGAACTCTAAGTTAAGACTTTGTAATTGAGATTTTAAAGCAAGAGATGTTAGAATATTGGTTGTAAGTTGGACAAATACGAGGAAGCCAAAGAGATGCTCTCCGGAAGTTGCAAGCGAGATAATAATAATAAAATATATAGTTTAAATCAAATTGATCGGATTGATAATAATAAAAAATGAATAAATAAATTTATTGTGTTCGACTCAAACATAATAAATACCTAACAATCATAATAAATAAACTACAATAATACAATGTAATTTATATTCAAATAGCAAAGAGTCAACAATTATTATAATTTAACTTTATTAATGACATTCAAAATAATGAACAAAATCCTTAAATATGTGATTCATCATATGCAACTATTTCCCAAAATGGCATTCTCAAATATATTAGCCAATTACTAGTCAAAAGTAGCCACATGCATATACATTCTCCTCAAATGGATAATCTATTCTTGATCTCTCAACTAATTTGCCATTTCCATACCTAAGGCAAAAGAAATAGAGTTAGCCCAAAACATTCTAAGTAAATATTAAAAAAAAAAATTAAATACACAAAGACATCAAAGAGACAATATTATGGATTTCAATATTTAGTATTAATTTGCAAAAATAATCATTAAAGACACGTAACTATTGTAAAGACAAGGTTTTCTAGCATTTTAATATTCATATCAAAGTATTTTTATGCATTTCAATAGTATAGATTTGAGTCTCTAATACCTATACCAAAGCAAGCTTGTCTAGCATCAAAGTTAAGATTTCATTCTTCCACTAAACTCCACTTGGATGAAAAAATTTATTACAATTTTAGACTTCGTTAAGTAAGATTAACCCATGTTATTAAAAAAAAAGAATTTAAGGCATTAAACAATTCAAGGATTGAAACATAATCCAAGAGCTACACAACATTATTCATCTAACTCTATTGATTATTGAAAACACATCAAAGTAATGAAATATTTTCCTTATAAACCAAGAAAAAGAGACTTAAACCTATCTCCATCTATATGTCCTATAAGATCTAAAAATATTAAGACAAACTAAAATAAAACTCTACTTGAAATAAGATAATATTTAAGTAAAACTATAAATCCTTACATGTTCACAAAAGATCTTTTTGTGGTTGAGCAATGACTCATTCTAAAACAACTGATAACTCAGTAGAGGTTGAACTCAAGCACATTTTATTTTTTGAAATTGATTCCATCGAAGAAAGGAAAGGCTTTGGAGGCATTGGGATTGCCTCAACATTTGATTCTAGCATTTCAATAACTTTAGTCATTATTGGGCGTTCAAATGACTTCATTTGAATGCACCACAATCCAACTGTAGTTAACTTCTTCTCCAACTCACTTATCTCAAAGTTGTTTTCAAGAATGATCCCTTGTTACTGATTTAATTTATCATATATCCATGATGGATAGTATACTTGGCTTGAATTCTCCACAAGAGAATCCACGTTTCTCCTCCTTCCTGCCATTTCCATTAGTAGCATTCCATAACTATAAACATCAGATTTTTGAGAGATTACTCCAAAGCTCCTAGATATCAATTCAGGAGCTATATACCCAATAGTGCCCCTTGTAGCACTAATTGATACTAAACTATTGTCCTTGGGGTACAACCTTGCAAGTCTAAAATCTGATATTTTTGGTGTGAAATTATGATCCAAGAGAATATTATGAGGCTTGATGTCAAAGTGTAAGATTTGCATATCACATCCACGATGCAAGTAATTGATGCCTCGCGCAACACCCATAGCAATGTCAATGAGTTTGTCTGAGGTAAAGTATGCAAATTGGTTCCATTTCTATTAGAGAAGATGTATTTATCAAGTGAGCCATTAGTCATGTACTCATATACAAGTGCCCTTTTTGACCCTTCCGAACAATATCCAACTAACCTCACCACATTTACATGATGGATCCGCCCAATAGTAGAAACCTCATTGATGAACTCATCGCCATTGCATTTGTAGTTTGCCATCATTTTAACAACAACAAGGATGCCACCAGCAAGCTCCCCTTTGAATACTGATCCAAATCCTCCTTGTAGGATGCCACCAGCAAGCTCCCCTTTGAATACTGATCCAAATCCTCCTTGTCCTAATTTCTCTTTGAAATGTCTTGTGATTGCAATGATATCAGTGTAAGCATATCTTTTTGGCATCAATATCTGTTGGTGCCTTAGAAACTTCTCTATGGTGTCAATCACATCTTGTCTTTTTGTACTCCATAGTTTGTAGGCAAGAAAGAACCAAATTACAAATGGAGCTACAATTAGCCGAACTAGGATTAGGAGTACTGGATAGACAACAAGAAGAAAATAATTTAGGAGTTAGCCCCACTGAATATAAAAGAATTAGAAAATAATTAGTGCACCACTAATACCTATTAAGTACCACACACTCTCAATGAAAGCCCCATCACCAGAGATACAGGAAAGGAACGCACATATTGGTAGACATATTCTTGTAAACAGATAAAAACGTAGCTTGTGCCAGCAGAAATCTAATCCAGAAGTGATATTCGCTACCCAATTGATTGTAGATCATCCTACGAGAGATTAAATAAATATTAACTTTAACAAAGAACAAATTGCAAAGCATTCTAAGGATTGGCGAAATTCCATGTTTGCATTGAATAGAAAATACAAGCTTAAAAGTAAAAAACAGTGCAAATATTAGTAATCAAATCCCCATCAATCAATTGGTATTATTATTATTATTATTTGTATAAAAAAATGAGACTTCAAATAGTTTTGGCTTTCAAAAAATAAAGGTTGTGTTCACCTTCTGTAATACAGTTTCAGGCAACCCAGAAGTGTCCGTTTTTCTATATCTCCGTAAAAAGAAATATTAAATCCTTGCTCTAGAATATTGAAGGCACCGGCTGTTGAATTCGGAATAATCTCTCGATAGTCGAAGTCTGCCACTGGAATCATTGATATAAACTGACATGACAGAGGGAGGTACTGTAGCTCGTATCCCTCCCGTGCAATGAAAATATACACAAAGGAAGAGGTATAGCAGCTGTTAACACAAGAAACTGACTAATACCCACTATCCTTGATCGGCTATGTGCAAATTCATGAAGCTAGCCTGTTGGGGGAAAAATGGTTCAATTTCAATTTCATGAAAAATATGATGCGACCGTTTTCACATTCAACTCATGGACATAAGGCTTTTTATTTAAGTGGGTTATGGCTTCGAACGAATGCAAACATTCATTGTAATTTACCCCTAAGTACCTTAGAGCACCTTTGATTAAGAGATCTAAACATATAAAATCAAATAAAAATAAATATTCAGAAGAATAATATTATTTATTAATAACATCTGCCATAAAAGGCTTACAATTTCAACACAATTTTATTTTTATCGTCTCTTTCACCCTTCATTTTCTCATAAATATTCTTTCAATGAATATTTATCTGGAATCAGCTTCTGATAAATGTTCTTCGTATTTCATCCTTCATGTCAATTTCTTTCATCTTCTATCTTTCATCTTTCATCTTTCTTCATTCAATAAATATTCTTTTTGTGAATATTTATTTCATTTCAAGTGACATAGATAATATTATAATAATATTGAGGAACTATGCCCCGATACCTAGTATCGACGTACGCACCTCCCAAACAATATTATAAATAATATGTTGTATCGTCCTTTCGATAAATATTCCTTTTGTGAATATTTATCTAATTTCAATTTTCTTCGATAAATATTCCTTCTGTGAATATTTATCTAATTTCAATTTTCTTTGATAAATATTCTTTCTGTGAATAATTATATGATTTCATTTTTCAATAAATATTCTTTCGTTGAATATTTATTTGATTTCATTTCTTTGATAAATATTCTTTCGTTGAATATTTATGTGGTTTCATCTTTCTTCGATAAATATTCTTTCATTGAATATTTATCTGATTTCATCTCTTCGATAAATATTCTTTCATTGAAAATTCATCTAACTTCATTTCTTCAATAAATATTCTTTCATTGAATATTTATCTGATTTCTTTCTTCAATAAATATTCTTTCATTGAATATTTATCTGATTTCTTTCTTCGATAAATATTCTTTCGTTGAATATTTATCTGATTTCATTTCACAATTCTTTCTTTCATCTTTCAAAATTATCTTTCGTCATCTTTCGAAAAAGACTTCATCTTTCATAAATAAATATTCTTTCTGTCTTTCTGTGAATATTTATTTTATTTCATCTTTCATAAATAAATATTTTGTCTGTGAATATTTATTTTATTTCATCTTTCACAAAAAAATATTTTGTCTGTGAATATTTATTTTATTTCATCTTTCACAAATAAATATTCTTTCTGTGAATATTTATTTTATTTCATTCTTCACAAATAAATATTCTTTCCGTGAATATTTATTTTATTTCATCTTTCAGCAAATAAATTGCTATAAGCATTATTGTAATAATATTGAGGAACTACGCCCCGATACATAGTATCGACGTACGCACCTCCCAAACAATATTAAGGACAAAATGCAGTAACAAAATATTCTTTATCTTTAATTCGTCTTTCTTTCTTTTCATCAAATCAAAGTTGAGTTTAGTCATGACCAATGTATGGTTAAGACAAATTCAAACCCGTGTTGGGTAGATCCCACACACATATCATTTCTCACTCTTTCAATAGTCAAGTTATTTCATCTTATCAACATCTTGGATTAAGTTCAATTCAACCCAAATAAAATCTCATAGACATTAGATTGGGCCTAGCCAAATTTTTGATTTCTGAATGTTCCAAATGTTTAGTCAAAGTTTCAAATTTTTTATTTAATTGTCATATGATTTTGACTTTTGGTCAAAATCAATTTCAGTCCAAAATCAATTTCAACATTTCTAATGCAAGGATATTGGATCGGGCAGATGAATATGGGCACATGAAGCAGCCCAAACAAAATCTGCGGCCAGCCCAAAATTCAGTGAATTAGTGGCGAAGGGTGGCTGATTCAATTTCTACTTGCTGACGTCGATAGTGCCGATGTCTTCGGCGGAACGGAGACGACAGTGTTTCAACGGACGCGTCGGACGGTGTCGACGGCGCTGATGGAGGCAGAGGAGCCAGGCGACTTCGTTGGCAGGAACAGAGTCAAAATCTGGCATCTTTAGGGAATTTCGTGTAAGACATGTGAAAACAAAATACATGTCTAATAATTAAATAAAAATACGGTAGCGTAATATTAGATCGACATACCTCCAGCCATTGCTGATTTATCACGCACAACACTTCTCTTTTGCTTTGCGTCGTGCAAGAAATGCTGGGCTCTAGAAAATTGCTCAGATGGTGTTGCCTTAGTGTTTGCCAAGCACAGGACCTCTCTCACACCAGGTTGCTTAATCACTCGACGATTTTTGCCATCAAAACATGTCGTAACACAACCTCTATTTATAGATAATCCGGATCTAATTTTGGTGGACCAATAACGCATGCTTTAATTATTAAATAATATTTTAGAGACATGGGTGACATCGATTACATCCCATGTTCCTATTATTTAATAATACTTTATTTATTTAATAATAAAATATTAGAGACATGGGTTGCACTCCATGTTCTAATATTATTATTAAATAATAATAATCCTTATTAGTTACCATGTTATCAACGTCGATAACTATTTACATTCTCCCACTTGGTCCAACCAAAATTAATCATGGATATCATAACTTTATTAAAAAATTAATTGCATGGATTATGGCGATAGGTCCTTTAAAATAAGTATTATTTTCCATGTATCACACTACATTTAATTTCTTAGTTATAACAAGATGAATAAACCTTATGTTTATTCCAGGTCCTCAATATTTTGTTGTACTCAACATAAAAAAAAATGTGCACATAAAATGAGTAAACAATACAGTAAGAGTTTCAGTAATATTTCATATTACAAAAAAAAAATTACATAATAGAACCAAGTCCCATTTGTACTACATGATCCTTAAAACCCTTTGGTGGCATGCCTTTTGTCAAAGGATCAGCAATCATCAATTCAGTGCTAATGTGAACAACAGTCACTTTGTTTTCTTTAACCCATTCCCTTATGGCTAAATACTTAATGTCGATATGCTTACTTCGACTTCCACTCTTATTATTTTTAGCCAAGAAAACCGCAGCTGAATTGTCACAGTACATCTTTAGAGGCTTAGAAATTGAATCCACAATTCTAAGTCCATGTAAGAAACTCTTCAACCATACACCATGTGAGGCTGCCTCAAAATAAGAAACGAACTCAGCTTCCATGGTAGAAGTAGCAGTCAAAGTCTGCTTTGAACTCCTCCAAGATACAGCACCGCCAGCAAACATAAATACATATCCAGATGTGGACTTTCTTGAATCCACACAGCCAGCAAGGTCTGAATCAGAGTAGCCAACTACCTCCAAATGGTCAGTTCGTCTATACATTAGCATGTAGTCTTTCGTTCCTTTAAGGTATCTCAATACCTTCTTAGCAGCTCTCCAATGATCTATACCTGGATTACTCTGATATCTTCCTAACATTCCCATGACAAATGCAATGTCAGGTCTTGTCAATACTTGAGCATACATAAGGCTTCCCACAACAGAAGCATATTGGATGTTTTTCATTTGTTCCTTTTCAAACTCATTTTTCAGACATTGATTCAAATTGAATCTATCACCCTTCACAATAGGTGCTACACTTGGTGAACAATCTTTCATCCAAAATCTTTCTAAGACTTTATTGATATAGGTTTCTTGTGATAATCCCAAAATACATTGAGATCTATCTATGAGAATCTTAATGCCAATGACATAAGAAGCTTCACCCATATCCTTCATGTCTAAATTTTTAGAAAGAAATTGTTTCACCTCATATAACATTCCCTTATCATTAGTGGCAAGTAAAATATCATCTACATATAGAACAAGAAAACAAAATTTGCTCCCACTAACCTTATGGTATATACATTGATCCATGATATTTTCTACAAAACCAAATGAAGATATAATATCATGAAATTTTAAATACCATTGGCGGGAGGCTTGTTTCAATCCATATATAGACTTTTTAAGCTTGCACACTAAATGCTCACCTTCACTAGAGGAGAATCCTTCTGTTTGTTTCATATAAACAACCTCCTCTAAATCACCATTCAAAAATGCCGTTTTCACATCCATTTGATGTAATTCCAAATCAAAATGTGCAACTAATGCCATAATAATTCGAAAGGAATCTTTTCTAGATATAGGAGAAAAAGTCTCTGTATAATCAATTCCTTCTCGTTGAGTAAATCCTTTGGCTACAAGTCTAGCCTTATATCTCTCAACATTGCCTAATGAGTCCTTTTTTGTTTTAAAGACTCATTTACAACCAATGGCTTTTGCACCAGCTGGCAATGTGACAAGATCCCAGACATTGTTAGTTGCCATTGAATTCATCTCATCCTGCATGGCATCATACCACAATAGAGATTTATCACAACTCATAGCTTGTGAAAACGTTTCAGGATCATTTTCGGCTCCAACATTAAAATCAGATTCTTGTAGATACACAATATAATCATTAGGTATTGCTGATCTTTTCTCTCTAGTTGATCTTCTTAATGTTGTGCTAACATTTTCCTCAGGAGTTTCCTGTGGAGAATGTTGCTCAACTGGTTGCTCCACATTTTCTGATAATTGTGGAACTACTGGATCTACTAGAGTATCAACAGTAATGATTTGTGGAGTTTCATTAATTGATTGTTCAACACCCATTTGACATTGAGGGGTGGTATGAACAATAATTAACCGATCACTTATGGTAGGAGCTTGATTATTAGAAATATCTTTCTCATGAACTAAGTCATGAGATAGATCACTCCCACTAATCAAGTCACTCTCAAGAAATTTTGCATTTCTTGATTCCACAAACCTAATGTTATTTGATGGACAATAAAACCTATATCCCTTAGACTTTTCGGCATATCCAACGAAATACCCTCTTATAGACCTTGGGTCCAACTTCTTCTCATTTGGATTATAAACTCTTATTTCAGAAGGGCATCCCCAAACGCGTATATGTCTCAAACTCGGTTTCCAACCTTTCCATAATTCAAATAGTGTATTTGAAACAGCTTTGGTTGGAACTCGGTTTAATATATACACTGCCGTTTTAAGAGCTTCAGTCCATAATGATTTTGGAAGTTTGGAGCTACATAGCATACTTCGCACCATATCCAATAATGTCCTGTTTCTTCTTTCTGCCACACCATTTTGATCAGGCGAACCTGGCATAGTGTATTGGGCCATTATCCCATGCTCTTGAAGAAACTTAGCAAATGGACCAGGTACTTGTCCATTCTCAGTGTATCTACCATAATACTCTCCACCTCTATCTGATCTCACGATTTTTATTTGCTTACCGCATTGTTTCTCTACTTCTGCTTTAAATACTTTAAAAGCATCCAGTGCTTCACTTTTGTTATGAAGCAAGTAAAGATACATATATCGTGAGTAATCATCTATGAAGGTGATAAAGTATTTTTGACTACAAGAATCTATTTCTGGACTACAAATGTCAGTGTATATGATTTCTAATATATCTCAACTCCTCTTCGCACCTTTCTTTTTCTTGTTGGTCTGCTTTCCTTTTATGCAGTCCACACAAGTATCAAGATCACTAAAATCTAGAGCATTAAGTATTCCATCAATTATCAATCTTTTAATTCTATCAATAGAAATATGCCATAATCTTCGATGCCATAACATTGAGGAATTCTCATTTATAACACATCTTTTAATACCAGCATTAACATGCATCACATTGTGAGAAGCATTATTTTGTAAGTTAATTTGAAAAAGACCATCAATCATTGTACCATTCCCAATAAGATCAGATCCATAATGTAAACTGAAACATGTATCTAAAAATTTAAAGGAATATCCAAAAGGTACAAGTCTTGAAACAGAAATTAAGTTTCTGGAATATAAAATGTCTTTTCCAAATTTAATACAAAACCAGAATTTAGAACTAATTAACATGTTCCAACTGCTTCCACATGTGATTGTATCTTGTTGCCTGAATAGATACATTGCTCACTGCCGATTGGTTTTCTGTGGCTTAGAAAGTCCTGCAAAGTATTAGAAACATGGATTGTAGAACCAGAATCAATCCACCAAGTGTTATAATGTACATCTACCATATTAGATTCATAACAGACAAATGAGATGTAATTACCTTTCTTTTCAAGCCAAACTTTATGTTTGATACAGTCCTTCTTTACATGTCCCTTCTTTTTACAGAAAAAACATTTGATTTCCTTTTTAGCATCAGATTGGACTGGTACCACACTTTTCTTCTTTTGTTTGACTTGAATATTCTTTCCTTTTACTGTCATATGTGCACTTTCACCCAATTCCATCACCAACCTCCCTTCCTCTTGAACACATGGTCAAAAGTTCATTAATTGACCATTTATCTTTATGTGTGTTATAAGAGATTTTGAAAGATCCATACTGAGGTGGAAGAGAATTGAGTATAAAATGCACAAGGAAAGACTCAGACATCTCAACTTCTAAAGACTTTAATTGAGCCGCAATGTCCCTCATTTGCATGATGTGCTCACGCACACCTTTAACACTTGTGAGCTTCATTGATGACAACTTTGTCATTAGGGTGCTAGCAAGAGCTTTGTCAGAAGACTCAAATTGTTCATCAATAGCCTTCAATAAGTCTCTTACATAATTACAGTCTCCGATAGAACCACGAATACTAGCATTTATTTTTGTCTTTATGTACATCATGCTGAGGCGATTTGATCGCTCCCAATGTTCATAAAGAGTAATTTCAGCCTGAGTGCTAGTATTAGAAAGTGTAGGTGGTTCATCTTTACGGATAGCATAATCAATATTATAACCTTAATTTTTATAAATTTAATTTTTGAAATTCAGAAATTTATTTTGGAATTTTTATGATTTTTAGAAATTTTTTCGAAATTTTAAAAGGGTTAAAAAATTAAGTTTTTTTATCAAAAACTTAATTAGCGCTCGCGGGGGCTCGAATCCGTGATGCGCGGAATTTTCCACTGAACCCTAACCGCCAGGCTATGCTTTCGTTTCTGATATTAATCCATGCTTCTTCTTGTTAAGTCTGATTTAAATCGATTTTATTTCAAAAACTTAAACCGCGTCCGCGGGGATTCGAACCCCGGTCGCGCAATCATTTTCGACTCCGTCCAACCAACAAGCCGATTCGTGTTTTTATTTTAATATCGGATTTAATCGTTTTGACTTAGCTTTAAATTTGAATTTGGGGACCGAGTCAACCCGTCGTCTTCCTCGCGGATCTCGGCGATTTACTCGCCGCCGCGTTCTCGCCGTATGGAATGCATTTTGCCTATATATAATGGGGCTTCTGCTCTCGAGGATTCGATTCGAACCCTGGAACATCTTCACCCCTCGAAGCACCGCCAGGAAGGAGAAATCACGCTCAAACTCGTCGTCGGAGTTCGAGCGGCACCGCCTCGTGTTCCAGCCATCCAGCGCCTTCGTCGACGGCGATCTCTGTGTTTTGGGCTACGATACAGCTCCATAGCAAGGTATACTTCCTTTCCTAAAGTTTTCGTGAAGTTCTGTTGGGCTTTGGTTGAGTTTTGAGTATCGACGGCGGCGGCGCCACCGTCGATACTTTCGTCTATTTCGAGAGCTTCGACCGGGCGTCGAAATCTCTCCGAAGTTCGTCGAGGAGCTTTGTTTCGTTGTTATAAATCTTCTAGAGAAATTTGGAGTCGATCCGATGTTCGACGTGTTCTCGCGAGCTCGCCGGCGCAAGCAGCGGACGCGAGTCCGGCAGCCTTGCGCGGCGGCGGTCGGGCGGCGCGGTTTGAATGGCTGCACCGGGTTCAATTTTAGGGTTTGGCGGTTTATTTAGAAATAAATCGTCGGCTATGTTGAAATCGATTTAAACCGGTTCAATTGGATTGAGCGGTTCAATTCCAGTTTGGGTCAGTACTTGAATTCCGACCGGTTCGACCCCGATTCGGTCGAATACGGACCGGTTCAGGTAGCCGTTGGAAAGATAATAAAATTTCCTATCTAATGGTAATCTGTATAGCTTTAGATGAGTTTTATATTTTGTGTAATTTAAGTTAGAAGTCTTGGTTTTACTTGGTTCAGGGTGAATTTGAGCGGTTCAGTGCAATTCTGTTCGGTTCAGTGGGTTTTAGGTTCGGTTCATATTGTAGGAAACCCTAAACATTAGGGGTTGAAACCCTAAACATGCGCATCTAGCATGCATAGCGGAAAAAGGGCTTCAAGTAGATCGCATATGAACTATATAATCAACATGAAGCTATGAGTTGAGATCTATACCATAGCCATAAGGTTGGAGGTCGGCTTGGAAGAAGAGAGCAAACTTGATCTCCTCCGAAAGTTCACACACAAAGGTGATGAAGACTCCTCACTTGCGCACCTCTTGTGCTAGCAAGAATGCCAAGATGTCTTTGATCGAGTATAGGAAAGAGATGAAGACTTCTTTGCTTGGCCGATCCTTTCTCCAAGATGTCGTCTCCTTCACCAATGTCTCGTCACGAGAGCAAGCGAAGGCCGAGAGTGAATGGAGCGTTCACTTGTCATTTGCGTTCAAAGAGACATGCGCTTATGACTTTCCAAATTAGGAAAAACATTAAGCCATGCGTTTAAGATCTCTAAACCGATCTTAAACTCCACAAAACGCCTTAAACAATGAACCATGCGTTCAAGCCCTTGAACCGGTTCAAAGCAAATGTGTTTGGACCAAAAGCCAAACCAAACCGGCCCAAGCCAAATCGGTCTAGATCAACCAAACCCTAAGGTTTGCAATCTAACCGTTCATCTCACAATGCTCTTGATCTCACCGATCTAGCATCATCTCTCTCGATCGAAGCTTACCGATCTCAAGCCCTAATCAATCAAACATGATCAGACCAGATCTCACTTACAATCAGAGATTAAATCCCTTTAAACTGAACCGAAACAATTCAGTCCACACGATCTGACTTAAGCAAGCCATATCACCAAATTGTGCGACCCTAAGGGTTTCCTTTAAATGTCGGTAACGATAACTTTTGTTATCACGACCAGTGAGGGGTATCTAGCAACACATCACTGTCTCCCGATATAAAGGAAAAAGTCTTCCAAGACTACACCCAAACCATGGCACAAGTGTGACTCAATTCACAAGGCATACATGTGTCCTTTGCCACTGGATGTTCTTATTGGACAAGCGGGTCAAGCTTGTAACTCCAATACGATGAGCATGATTAGATCAGATGCACATAGTCATCTGGGTATGGCCATACACTTCCTCAATCATCTCATATAAGGGGGGCCCTTTAGAACATCACACTCCTTGAACAAGGAGACGGCAATCCTTTATCTATCACTAGTGCCCTAACCTGATTCAAGCTCACCATCCAAGATAGTCTATAATCATTATGTTTCAAATGATATTGAACTACCTCAAGACAATGACAATCATCATTCAGAAACACAAGTGATCTCAAGTCAAAGGACATGTGCCACTTGCTGCTTACAAGGATCATTCACATTGTGACAAGCAATGGAATATCCCAGTAGGGTCTGTCCAGTACATCCAATGTACCCATGAGTCTACATCTTATTCCATGCTCGAAGCATCCTATAAGATTAGCACTCATATCAGTCTCAATCATATCAAGGCTGTCTCATGTTCACCAAGATATCTCGACTAAGGACTTATAGCCTGTCAGCCTAGCTGAACAGCTTTGAGACATTATTCAGAAGTACACTTATTACAGCAGACAAGGTAACAACCTGAATAATAACCATGCCTTTTATAAACATAAGAGTTTATTACATGATACTTTTACAATCCCAAGGCCTCAAACATTAGCCTTAAGGGCATACCCCAACACATATGATCTGAGACTGGTTCTCTAGGTTTAGGGTTACGTTCTACATTTTGCTAGTCTTGGTTTCCAAGTTAGAATGATTATTAATAGAGTTCATGTACAAACTCATGTTACAGAGTGGTTGATCCAATAATCGACTTGCATTGTTTGATATACAACTTACTAGCTTTTCAAAAGGATTCAGGATAACATCGTTCGAGGTAGGAATCTTACCCTACTCCTTTGTTACAGTGTCAATAATAGGATTTGCTACTTAATCCTTTGACTTGATATATGATGCATATGATAGAATTAATTGACACTGATATCTAATTGCTTCGTCTGCTTGGTTTGTTTCTGAAATTCCTGTTGAACTCAATTATCTTGATTATTTGGTCATATTCTGTTTCTATATGAATGGTTAACAAACCTGTTTTGAGATATCTGATATATTAGCTTATGAGCCTGGTTGAACAATTGTGTATCTGAGATATTAACGTATAAGTATGTGGAACCGTTGTAAATCTGAGATGATAAAGTCGTGATATATTTTGACCGCTGACCTGGATGATTTATTCTCCAGTGGCCTGTTTATCTGAGTTATAGTTCCGACGCGCATCAGACTATCTGAGATGCCGGTACGGCACCGCCAGTTGTCTTAAGGACAATACTACGGATGTCAGTGTTGGACGCAACACTCCGGACTATTTAGGACAGTCATTCCATTGCATGAGCAACAGTGGAAACACTCTGAAAATGAGTGCGGCTCTTAAGTGAGATCTGTTGGCCAGCTTGATGATTTGCACGACATTCTTATATTATTTGTATATCGTTGTTTCAGTTATTGTATTATCCTGTTATTTGATTCCCTCACCATGTTTGTTGATTCCTACTTAGCATTTCTACTAACTTCCTTTGTTTCTCCTCCAGGTACAGAGTTAGCTTCTGGGAGGGATAGAGTAGATAGCAGATACCAGCCCGAGTTGAGATAGTTGTCTTTTGTATTTTATTCAGTTGATAATTTGGATAGTTGTATTCAGATATTGTGTTGATATTAAATTTGGATTGTTTATTAAATAAAGGTTATGTGATTATTGTAGTTCTCTGGTTCCTATCAATATTGTTACTCCCTGGGGAACCCTGAGCTAGAAATAGCCGGCTTCCCGCCAGGGCGTGACAATCAATGTCCATCCATCCTAATTGGAGAAGAATTCTTTCTCTCCAAATTTTATAGTTATCACCGTTGAGTTCAAGAATTTGGCATTGGATATCAGAAATATTCACAGGTTGTATAACTGCATCAATTAAAATACACATGCTTATATTACAAATAGTTTGAGGCAAAGACATAAATACATGTATTTACCAACGTAAAAGCATGCTATAAAATTTTTATGTATGAATTAAATAACAATTAAAACTGCCTGTGGGCTGAGTTTTAATCAAAATTCATACATATTATTCATGATGAACATATCAAATTATATTCCTTTTCTTAATCCCTGTGGGTAAATTAAGAAAATAATTTGACATTTCATCCTAATTAATCATACAAAATATAATAAAAATTCCTGTGGGATAATTCTTATTATATTAAATATAATTAATCACCATTGATCTCAACCAAATTGGATGTGATCCTAGACCATGTATAATTTATCAAAATTAAAGATGCTGTGGATACTCTTTAATTAATCAAAATTATATGAATCATAATTTATGCAAGTATCAAAAGAAATTCTAGCAACAATTATACACATAATATTGCACTAGATTTTTTTGCATAAATAAATTATCCATAAATTGAACAAAATGCATATTAAGTTTCCAAAAATATATGAAGGAAATTCAAACTGAAAAATTGCATAGTTCAATTATTACATGTCATTAAATCAGAATATCCATCAAGAACGCATAATAATTCTTAAATATGCGTAAGAGAAAATGACATAAATATGCTTATCCTAGATTATTGCAAACACTCAATAATGTTTTATGATGGCACACGTCCAAGGAAAAAGTTTTAGGTATTAATAATCGGGCACGTCCAAATATTTTTTCGGGTAACGCATTATGCGTACGTCCAAAATGAATTCGGGTAGCACCGATCACGCACATCCAAAACAAATTTCAGTAGGTAGCATCAATCCCAAAAACACAAGCATAGTGGTGCAAATAATCTCCTTAAAGCATAAATAATTCAAAAATGAGAAATTAATCTCTATTTTTTTAAATATCAACAAGACAGAGACAAATAATCGCTCTGATACCAACTGTAAGACATGTGAAAACAAAATACATGTCTAATAATTAAATAAAAATACGGAAGCGTAATATTAGATCGACATACCTCCAACCATTCTCCAGCCATTGCTGATTTATCATGCACAACACTTCTCTTTTGCTTTGCATCGTGCAAGAAATGCTGGGCTCTAGCAAACTGCTCAGATGGTGTTGCCTTAGTGTTTGCCAAGCACAGGACCTCTCTCACACGAGGTTGCTTAATCACTCGACGATTTTTGCCATAAAAAAATATGGTAACACAACCTCTATTTATAGATAAATTCGGATCTAATTTTGGTGCACCACTAACACATGCTTTAATTATTAAATAATATTTTAGAGACGAGTGACATGGATTACATCCTATGTGCCTATTATTTAATAATACTTTATTTATTTAATAATAAAATATTAGAGACATGGGTTGCACCTCATGTTCTAATATTATATTAATAATCCTTATTAGTTACCACGTTATCAACGTCGATAACTATTTACATTTCGGCCCTAACGAGACCAATCGCAGACGAGGCGGATGCGTTGGGCGGCGTCTACGGGAGAATCGGAGACGAGAGCATTCGGCGTATGCGTCAGATGATCTCGCCGGTGCCGATGAAGGCAAAGGAGCCAGGCGGATCCGTTAGCAAGAATCACAGTCGAAAGCTGGGATTTTCAGTGGATTTCAGGCAGACGAGAGGCGGCTGCAGATCTGGCGGCGTCCTCCAGTCGACCAACAGCAGCATAGAGGAGCCGCTTCCGGCGTTCATAGAGGCGGAAATCATCGTCGTTTCCTGCCAGCGACTTTTGTCATGTCGAAGTCTCACGTCGACGAACAGAAGCTGCTCCTGGCATTCGCAGATGCGGAAAGAAAGCTTCGCTTCCTCGCTTTCCTGCATAGAGGCGGACGTACTTCCATCGTCAGCGACTTTTGTCGAGTCAGAGACGAAGGCTAACGTGCTTTCTTCAGGTCGGCGACATCATCATCAGAGGAACGTGAACTAGGACAGAGAGAGCAAAGGCGATAGCTTCCTTCGTTCCTCTTCCTCTGTCCAGAGGCGGACGTCTTCTCCTCGTACCAGCGAGGACAGCGATGAAAAGAGCGAACGTGCTCCGTTCCAGCCAGCAGCTTCAGAGACGAAGCAATTCCTTCCTCCCCTGCTCAGAGGTGAACATACGGCGCTAACAGAAGGGTGGTGGCTGATTTCAATGTAGGAGACGTCTTCTCGCATCGGGGGTGACGAAGGAAGGCAAAGAAGGCATCCTCCGTTTCTACCCTGCTCAAAGACGGACGCATCTCCTTCCGAGCGGCAACGTCTTCTCGTGTTGGTGACGACGGCGAAGCAGCTGCAGGTGATGGGCGGACACGTCGCTGGTTCCGGCATTCACAGAGGCGATGGCTTCCTTCCGGCCAGCGACGGCGACGTCTTTCAATCGAGCCGGACACGATGACGACGGAAGACGTCACCGAGGTGTTCCATCACAGTGGCTTTCGTGGCGAGATCTGGCGGCGGAATCACGCAAAAGCATGGTTTGCGGAAGTGGGCGTCGTCCTTCCAGCCAGCGGCGTCTTCTCATCAAGCCGGAAACGACGATGACGAAGGAAGCCGAGAAAGCTTCCTTCCTCCCTTCCTTGCCCCACGACTGTGGCGGCGGCGTCGGTTCCTTCCTCCCCTGCAGAGGCGGATGTGCGAAGCCTCGCTCCAACCAGCGACTTCTTTTCGCATTCGAGATGACGAAGCAATTCTTTCTCCGCTGCTCAGAGGCGGACGCGAATCTTTCCAGCCAGCGATGTCATTCCCCTCAAGCCGGACACGACGACGGCGGAGGAGTTGGAGACGAAAGTCATCGGCGAGATCACGCGAAACAGCGTTCTTCTTCTAATTTCATTCTCAACTTCTTCAGAAATTTCATCTCCTCTTCTTCTAATTTCCATCTCAAATTCTTCCGTAAACTTCATACATCTCGTCTTCTTTCAACATTTCTATTTCTTTCTTTTTTTTGTTTCGTCAACGGAGAAGAATCTCCTTTGGAGAAGACTGCATCACCAACAGTCCATCAAATTCCTGCCATCAAAGAAAGATCGCCAGTGGACGAATCTTTCAACGACGGACAAATTTTCAATGACAAACTTGCCCTAATAGTTGCCGGAGGCAACATAATAATTGATTTTTTTTACCGGAGTTGCTGTCTCCGTTAATAGTTTTGTTTTGATATTGGGAGTTGTCCTTCTCACTTGATGATTTTATTTACCGAAGTTATTTCTCTGCCAATAGTTTTGATATCGGAGTTGTCCTTCTCCGTTAATGCTGTCGAGAGAAGAGGGAGAAAGTTAATGCTGTCGAGAGAAGAGGGAGAAAGAAAAGACCAAGAGGGAGAAAAAGAAGCTTACTTCTATGTCGATATTTCTTCCGTCTCCTATGTCCTGTTTCAACTTTCCTTTTTCAAATTTAGAAAAAGCCGCCCCTTTTCCCTTTTTTTCATTTCTTTTATTATCACTTCCACCACTTTCCGTTTCTGGAACTGCGTAACTCTCTCAAAACTTCTCTTCAAACCGTGAGCCAGCCACGATTTTCTCTTAATTAAAAATAAAATAAAATAATTTATTTTTAATTGCTTGCCAATTAATTGCTTCTCAAAATCTATGATCAAAATTGACTTTTTTGACTAACATTCGTAAATCCCTCAACAATAAAATGGATATTAATATTCAATTTCAATTCGCTCAAAATCTCAATTTTGATCCAATGTGATAGAATTTGGAATTAATCCCAACTTAGCCATAATTTCAATTTCGACCTTCTATTAAATCAAAATTCTCATCACAATTTTATTTTATTTCATTCTTTTCGCATTCCGCAAATTGCGATATCAAAAATATAATTTTGACTAAGAAATTGAATTGTCGATCCTTTCTCCAAAAATTCAAGAAATTGAAATCAAATTTCAATTTTATCAAAATTTTTATCGTTGACAAAAATTCTCCAACGAGCCAAGCTATTTATTTCTGCTTGGTCAAAAGTTATAATTTGACCCAATAATCATGACAAGGTAATTTAGTTTCAATCAAAATTAATTTTAATAAATTACATATGTCTCATCTCTGAATCATGTCCAGAAATTTTTCCTTTCTATTGTTTCACTTTCAACATAGCCCACCGGTCAAAATACGCCCCAAACCCCATGTTTTCTAGTATGTCAGGAGATATTGGGATGGGAGGCCACAGCTTCCACCACCGACAAAGTTTGGATCGACCAGGCTAATGAAGCCAGTGTTCTCTGACGTCAGATCGGAAAAATAATGATCCAACTGTTGGATTTTAGTGACGAGATACTCCATAGAGCCGATGGAGAAAGTGGATTTGTTGCCTTGGCAGTTGAGTTGGTAGAGAGGTTCCCCGCAGTGAGATGGGTCGTCTCTTCGGCGGAAGGGATAGGAGATGTTCTGAAACTGCCCGCACGAGAAAGAAGCGCAGCCATCAATACGGCGCTGCTGTGCTTTAGCTGAAAGGAGAGCATGAGAGAGAAGAAGAAAGAAGAAGAGTGACAATGATTTGGTGGTGGTGGTCGGCGCCATGGGAATGTTCAATCGGATTGCAGACATTAAACTCGGAAACCTTGTGGTCTTAAAATCCATGCCCCTGCTTGCTCACGCGCAGGGCGAAGAAAAATGAATGTGACGTGGTACTGGTCAGCCAATGTCCACATTTATAATTAAGTGGATTGAAAAAAATAACTTGTAATTTTCCACGAGGCTCAGTCAATGTCCACATTTATAGTGATGGAGATATTATAAAATCGATTTCTTATTTACTTTAGATAATTTGAAAGAATATTTTGAGATCACTATACATTCACATCGTAATCTTAGTTTGTTTGTCAATACTTATAATCCAACAAAAAGAAAGGAATTAAAAAATATTCACTTTCAATAGTTACTTGGGCTAAAATTGATCAAGGTTAGGGCTATCGGATCGTATCACAAGATCATACAAAGCATAACAACAATACATGAAATTAAATGAAATCAATGAATAAAAGAGACAATAGGGGTTCTCTATGCTTAATAGTTCTAGTGCACAAATTGAGCAAGAAAAGTGACTAGATCCTAATTAGATGCTGTAGAACTTCTTACTCTCTAGCTATATCCTGATCCAAATCTGAAGCTGAAAAGAATTAAATGGCATAAATGTGAGATATTTATGTTTAGCCATCTTATTGTCTCTGGCAAGAATTAAATGGCAGCAGAACTTCTTTCTCTCTGGCAAGAATTTCTTTTATAATAGTCTTGTTGTCTTCTTTAACAAGAACAACAAAAGATCAAGTGAACATTTTAAATGTGAGATATTTATGGTTAGCCATCTTATTAAGAAAGGCGCTATAAATTTATAAAGATGCAAGTTTGATAAAAGATGCAAATTTGGATCTATTCATCCTTAGTGGGAGCTATTCATCCTTATTTGATAAAAGATGCAAGTTTGGCTAGGAAAATTTTTCCTCCGCCACTGTGCTTGGCTAGCTAAGATGATAGCGAGGCCTAGAAATGGACTGTGACAAGAAGATATGATGCTCTGACGGATTAAGAAACGTAAATTTAAGTTAGCATGACATTTTATTCATGGAAATGTCGGAGGTGGAAGCTGCGGCATCCCAACCCTATCTCTATTATTTCATTTAGTCAAACGTTGAGCAATCTAGTCTCCCTCAAGTGCGTAAATCTTCATGGCAATTATTTGGAATAAACGTTGCAGATTTGCAAGGTCTTTAGGTGTTCAGCCAGCGTGTGAGTAATCTTCGCACACTCTGCTCTCCAAAGTCTCTGATTCCATTTCTATATTTAATTACTGCCATCCACTTTATTTTCCCATGGCCATGGCGATCAGTACCAAATCACCATCGCCCTTCTTCACCCTCCTCTTTCTTCTCCTTCTCTCCCATGCTCTCCTTTCAGCCACAGCGCATCGCTGCCCTCATTTCTCCTGCGGACAGCTCCGCGACATCTCGTATCCCTTCCGCCGAAGAGACGACCCACCTAAGTGTGGGGAAGCCCGCTATCAACTCAACTGCCAAGGCAACAAATCCACCATCTCCATCGGCTCCGTGGAGTATTTGGTCACCTCGATCCATTACTATAGCTTTCAACTAGTCGATCCAAACTTTGTCAGTGGTGGAAGCTACTGTAGCCTCCCATCCCAATCTCTATCTCCCTCCACCCTACACAACTTGGGATATAAGCCTTCTTATTCAAGGTGGGCTAGCTTCATGAATTGCTCAAAGCCGATCAAGCAGAATGATAGTTCGTATTGGCCAGTTCCTTGCCTCGGCGGCCGCTACAGCTCTTCCTTTGTATATGTCTTCATTGCAGAAGAGGGATACGAACTACGTTATCTTCATCCATCTTGTGAGTTTATATCAATGATTCCAGTGGCAGACTCCTATCCACCGATAATCCTGAATTCAACAGCAGATGCCTTGAGTATGCTACAACAGGGGTTTTATTTTATGTATCAACCATCCATCTGGGTTTTATTGTATTTGTTCGTGGGTATTCTGATCTACTTAATGGGTATTAATGTGACTTATTACTATGTTTTCAATCCTTTAATATCCTGAGTAGTTTACTATAAAAAATGATATTTTTTTTTCTGTGAAATGTAGTGCTCCTAGCACCGGGCAGGCTTGCAGCGCTAATTTTAATTTGGTTCTTTATTCTCTATAAATTTTGGAGTCTACGAAGGGAAATTGCAATAGATGCTGTAGAGAAATTTCTTCGCCGACAACAGATGCTTACGCCAACCAGATATGCTTACACTAGCATCATAGCAATCACAAGTCATTTCAAAGAGAAGCTCGGACAAGGAGGGTTTGGATCGGTATTCAAAGGGGAGTTTGCTGGCGGCATTCATGTTGCTGTTAAAATGATGGAAAGCTCTAAATGTAACGGTGAAGAGTTTATCAGCGAGGTTTCTACTATTGGAAGAATTCATCACATAAATGTGGTGAGATTAGTTGGATATTGCTCAGAAGGATCGAAGAGGGCGCTTGTATATGAGTACATGCCTAATGGCTCACTTGATAAATACATCTTTTCTAGTAAAAATGCAACCAATTTGCATACCTTCACCTCAGAGAAACTTTTTGATATAGCGATGGGTATTGCACGGGGCATTGATTACTTGCATCGAGGATGTGATATGCAAATCCTGCACTTTGACATCAAGCCTCATAATATTCTACTAGATCATAATTTCACTCCAAAAATTTCAGATTTTGGGCTTGCAAGACTATACCCCAAGGACAATAGTATAGTATCAATTAGTGCTGCTAGGGGGACTATTGGATACATTGCTCCTGAATTGATATCTAGGAGCTTTGGGGTAATTTCTCAAAAATCTGATGTTTATAGTTATGGAATGCTACTATTGGAAATGGCAGGAAGAAGGAGAAATGTGGATCCTCTTATAGGTAATTCAAGTCAAGTGTACTATCCATCATGGATATATGACAAACTGAATCAACAAGACATCGAACTGAACAATGGCATTGAGATAAATGAGTTGGAAAAGAAGCTAGCCATAGTTGGCTTATGGTGCATTCAGATGAAGTCATTTGACCGCCCAACAATGACTAAAGTTATTGAAATGCTAGAATCAGATGTTGAGACGATCCTAATGCCTCCGAAGCCCTTCCTTTCTTCGACGAATTCAATTTTAGAAAATAAAACATGCTTGGATTCATCCTCTACTGAGTTGTCAATTGTTTTAGAATGAGCAACACAACGACATAGAGATTTTTTTGAACTTGTAAGGTATAATTTTTAAGTCTGCTTAAATATATTTTATTTCTAATAAAGTTCATTTTACTTTGTCATAATGTTTTTTTTATATCTTGTAGGACATATATGGTTGGTTTAAACCCTCTCTAGTCTTCCTTGCATAACAACCCTATATTCCTTTTGGTAGATAGATATAAGTCCCTTTTCCTTTGTTTTTGAGCAAAAAATTCTTTACTTTAATATATTTCATGAACGGAAAGAGTTTAGATGAACAATCTTGTATTAGTCTTGGATTATATTTCACTCCTTTAATTGTTTTGGAGCTTTACATTCTAATTTTTTATGGTATATAATTGTTGAATATTCATATTTAAATGTTTCTTTGAATATTAGAATCTACAATATATATATTTTCATTTTCAACTTGCATGATTTTTTCTTGGCTAACTCTGTTGCTTTTGCCTTAGGTATGGAAATGGAACATAGTCGAGAGTGCAAGAATTGGTAGTCTACGTGTGAAGTTTGGATAGGTTATGTAGTGTCACTCTTAACAATATTAATTTTGGTTGTATGTGACTACTTTTGACTTGTAATTGACTAATATAACATGTAGCTATATTCGAGAATGTGGTTTTGGGAAATGGTTGTATGTGATGAATTCTATGTTATAGGATTTTATCTATTATCTTAATTGTTGTTTATTAAGTTAATTTGTTATAATTGTGGAGGTATCTTTGTATTTCAGTATAAATTACATTATATTATGGTAGTTTATTTATTATCATTGTTATGTATTAATATATTTAATGTTTGAATCAACCACGGTAAGTTTATTTATTTATTTTGTATTGTTATCAATGTGATCGATTTGATTTAATCTATATATATATATTGGTCTAGTTACCACGGTAAGCTTAAATATATCATGCACCTCAATTGACAAAGAAGGTCTAGTTACCACTTATTGGGGGTGTGACATTTTGGTTATGGAAATTGATACCTACATGTTTTGTATAAAAGCAAAGATTAACAATGCAAAGTAACTTATGCTCTATTTAGAAGTGCAATGGCTATAGCACTTGTCGTTAATGCTAAAAGCAAGGCGAGTGTGCGGAGATTGATGCCATGAGCGCCCGAAGGTGAAAATAAATTCTCCTACGCCAAGTTAGACGGTGTCGACTGTGAGCTCGCCTAAATGGAGCCCTTGCTAGGATTTTCATGTACGGAAAGGGTCTAAACCTTATCAAAGGTTAGTTTTGACTAATCTATATAAAGGCAATATATAAATTAGGAGACAATATTAATATAAATTAGGAGTCAATAGATTTAATGAAAATGATTATTTTTAAAAAATAATCACTTTTAGCAAAGGTATTAACTATAATGGCCATTCCCAATAAAACAACTATTTTCACATAAAAAAACGAGTCATCAGTCATAGTGACCATAAAATCAATAGGTTCTATTTATTTAAAATAATGTACGTCACGACCTAAGCATGATAACCGCCGTTCAAAAAATTACCATTATTAGCTAGGCTTGTTAAACCTACCATTGTAAAAAAATGGCTCGGTTGCAAATGTGGTAAATAATGATTTAGTCACCTAGTCATATCTAAAACAGTTGTTATTTCAATCAAACAGTGGTAATCCTTATCGTCATATCCACTAAGCTTGTATAGCTTTTATATATATATATATAAATGAGGGTTGTGTTAAAATATAAACTTAAATCCTCACACGACTCCATCATCTCCAAAGGCTCAACGTGGCCTCAAAGCTGTTGCATTACCTCGGAGAAGAAGAAGATGCCTCATTGAGGATTTTGTTATTAATGTTTATAATTAATTAAATGAAGATGAAAAGCTGATTTCCTCTCTATATAAACCTTTGTATGCCTGCAGTTTAAATCAATCAAATTCAGAGAAGCAAGCATTTCAGTTCAATCTTCTCCCTTCGGAGAGCCTTGTCTCGGTTGTGTGCTTGTGAGGTGATCCAGTTTTCTAACAAGCTGGTATTAGAGCGAGAGATATCATGGCTAGAGTAGCTGCTGCTAGAGAGGCTAGCCGAAACTGTGTTGCCTCTATCACCGATGAGCCAAAATCCTCATCGAACTGCCACCAAAATTGCTACAACCTTGCTTCTATCAGGAAACAAAAGGAACAACCAAAGGTAGAAGATAAAGATTGGGAAAGGTGATGTGATCTCGTCACATTGGTAAGGTTACTACCCTTTGTCAACATCTCAAGTTTCGTTCTCAACAAACAAAACTTGAAATCGCGCAGTGGATTGATCTTGAAAAAGTCAAATTTTATTTTATGGGAGCGGCTGATTTGAGAAATTTTTTAGAAAAGTTAAAATCAAGTTAAAGATTTGATTTGATTAGAGACTTAAACTCAATTTGAAGATGATAAATGCTAATTTGATTCCTTTTCAAAAAACTACCATTATCAACCAGGCTTGTTAAATCTACCAGTGTAAAAAAAAAGCTTAGTTACAGCTAAATAACGATTTAGTCATTTAACCACATCTAAAACAGTTGTTATTTCAATCAAATGGTGGTAATCCTTATCGTCATATCCACTAAGCTTGTAGAGCTTAAAACACCACCATATATAACTAAGGCATGGTGGTGTTTGTTACCATTGACGAGAGAGTTAGTTGATCAAGGTCGTGAGTTGTGAGTTGCAAGGTCACTGGTGGTGCGGATTGTGACGGGTCAAGGTTGTGAGCTATATGGGTCGACATCGCTTGCAGACACCAAATGTGAGATTGCAAGCTGGACAATTGTGTATGAGGAAGCCAAAGAGATGTTCGTCGGAAGCTGCAAGCGAGATGGTTGCTGCAGACAAAACAACCACTAGTGTTCAGAGTTTGGGTTTTATTATTCACAAAATACCATTGAGAGCGGGCTCCCCGTCTCTTTAGAAATTTTCTCCGCTGAAACGCATGGAAAGCTGGGAAAAAAGCTGATCCAGTGCAACTTAACTATGCAACTAAATCCCCGCCAAACATGCCCTTAATTAATGCCCCTAATTTCTCGTTGAAGACTTGAACAGTAAACGTCAATGCCCCTAATTCCACGCTGCCTTTATTAAATTCAGCCCGTTTGTTGTTTGAATAGAAATTCATATGACCACAATGCACTAATTATATGTAAAAGTCTGTCTTGACATGTGTTTCTTTTAATGATGATTATGATAGCAATAGTAACAATCAAGAATTCATAATACTATAATTGAGTTAGATATTTTAGTAAACTTCAAGATCAATTTGATTACAAAGTTAGAATTTTATATATTTTATTTGATCGATTATTCTAAATTTAATTATTATTTTATAATACTATAATTGAGTTCTATATTCTCCTGCTATCATTCTACTTGATCGGTTGTCCACACTTAGTCAATATTCTCCTCCACTCACGCGCCGAAGACTTTCGCAACACTTATTCCAAATAATTTCTATGAGTATCTATGCACTTGAGAGAGACTTAGTTTGCTCAATGTTTAATTAAGCCAAGTATTAAACAGTTGGGAAGCAGCTTAGGCACTTAGCTAGAATACAATACGAAATATTATATAAGGAGATAGAATAAGAAACTATATTGGTTCACAAAGAATTGTTTATTCTTGATGTATTTCTAGAATTTGATAATAATAGTCTGCAATGAGTCAATTATATTTACTATAAACCGCTTGAGAAAGTTAATTGTGAAATGGTTAAAAAGAGACCATATGAGTGCCAAACCCATAACAAAGGCGCACAATAATGGTTCTAGGGAGAGGAGGCTCAATGCTCTGAGAAGAATGTTCTTTGGAATATATATTAAAGATAATAAGTTAATATCAATCAAAATATATACATAAGCAAGGGACAATAAATTCACCAACCACTAAAAATACTTTGTTTGGTAAACTTGGACCATAAGTCTGCAAGTCTACAACGCATAAGTCAACCTCTTATAGTCTCTAGTATATAGAAATTTCTTTTCTTTTAAAGAAAGTATAAGAATTTTAAAAGGAAATCTAGCATCTAAATCTTGAGTTTTTCAACATTTCCATATATAGTAATTAATAGAAGTAATTTTTTTTCTTATAGGATGAAAAGTGCAATAAATCTGGATGGCTATTTAGATTTATTATATTTTTCATCCTTTCCACAGTGGATTCCACCCAACCGAACATAGCCTAAAGTTTAAATACATTCACTATTGAGAATTCATCCAGATTTATAAGTCCAAAATTTATAATTAAGAAATAGATCATTTTGGGAAAAAAAAAAAGCAATAATAATGGGGAGAATGAATTCAAGCATATTTTAGTTTCAAACATTCATCGAGAAAGGAACGGCTTAGGCGGCATCATGTTCAACTCTCAAATATTCTATGTGGGGACAACAATATATAAAATCAGACATTTTAGCAATTGTTTGGTTCATTCATTATGGTGAAATGTGGAATAAGAGTTGTTCTAAAATTCAAATATTCTATGTCCGTTAATATGGATTTGGTTAATGAGGCCTTCATCACCTTGATCAAGGGCAACATGCAAGTTGCCTCAACTTTGATTCCCATAATTGAACTCTGCGACAGGGTCACAATGTAAGCGAAGGAATCGATTAAGTGTTGGGGCATGATGAAGATTAATTTTATTGCAATACTAATCATAACTCTTACACAAAATAAGCAAGCATCTGTTTCCAATAGCAAAATATCTCCTTGACTGAGGCACACGTACATTCTTCATTTAGAATGTATCAAGATTTGCAAAAATTAAAATATGTGATTGAGTAGTAACTAATTATGTAACAATTGATACCTCAAATAAGAGAATGAAAATAAACACATTTTATTTTCTAAAATTAAGTCCGTTGATGGAAGGGCTCAGGAGGCATTTGTCTCAACATCCAATTTTGGCATTTCGAAAACTTTAATCATTATTATATAGCTCTAACCCAATATTGATGTTTAAATGAGTACTTGTGAGTACCTAATTCCATAATTTTTATTTTAAATTCCTCTATAAACTAAAATATTTTATATGTTTATACAATAATTAATTTAAGATAAGTAGTGGAGGATTTTTGATGAAAAATTATAATTTTACTTATAATTGTAATTGGATATTTAAATCTAATATAAATGAATTAGATCAAGTCAAATACCTGATTAGCTCGAATTTAGTTTTCATTCTAATGCAACGCATTCCAAAAAAAGATAGATTTATAAGAGAAAGTGACTATACTATAATCCAAAATTTTGATATTGAGAGGAATTCAAGTAACTTAATCATATAAAAATAGGGATAAGGAATGGCAATGTTTCCTTTTACGTTGATGATTAAGATTAACTATAATAACAAAGACTAAGATAGCTAGGCGCGGAAGTAAAATCAATCTGTTCATACATGGATTTCTCTAGTACGAAATGAACTACTTCAAATAGGTTCATTGCTCCAGTCAAGAATACGTTTAGTTTGGCATGGGCTACATGAGCTCCAAGTAGTTTATCGAACAAATTAATAAGTTTGGCATTCCTGGCCCCACTAAGTGAAACCGGTGGTTTCTTGGTCACGATCAACTAAAGCTAAAGTTTCTTTGAAGAGTGTTTTCACATGCTAGAACCTCCTCAAGGAAAAGGAATGTAAGGTTTTCATGAGACTCATCCTGGGCTGCCATCCAATCATAAATACCTTTGTTTAATAGAATATTTTTGTTGTAGAAAGTCTCAAATTCAGGATCTTCTTGCACAAATTTCTTGGGAAACGAAGTGATAGACATAAATTTAGGGATAAAATCTTTAAGTGGGGCTCTCGCTTGGAGCCGATCCCTATCTTCTATCCATACTTATATTGGGATTCGTGTATACACAAATCCAAAGCACTTCGATGATGGATGAGGATCCTACTTCAAGCGGGGGCCCCGCTTAAGAATTTTTTTTCCTAGATTTAGAGCTAGATCGACTGCCCCAATAACACTTATCCATAAACCAATTATAGGTACAAATAGTATAAGGAAACATAACCAATGGACAAAGCAACTCCAAAGATTTGGGACCAAAAGCGATTAGCAGTGACCATTGAATAGGTCTCTTATGCTTGAGTCCGTTTAAAAGCACGAAATGTATACAAACAAAAAAAAAACTTCTTGCCCCTAAACTAGATTAAATGTTTAAGGTAGACTAGAAATGAAAATCCCTTTCTCACATTGGTTCTCTATTGCGTTGGTGGAAGAACAAAACAATATATGATTTTGAATTGAAGGAAAAATATTGAAAAAAATATATTTTCGAAATAAACTTTTCTATGTAGTAGAAAAGAATATCGATTTATTTCCATAGAGCATCTAATAAGAACAAGATTGATTAAATTAGAAATTTTGACAAATTCTTGGCGTAAGGGGTCTAAGAAAATACAAAAATTTGCTTGTACAATTTCATCTACATCGAGTTTATATATCAAAATAGCCTATATAGCCATCATTCAATGGGCTAGGTGTCACACTTTGTTTTACAATAATACAATAATTTAGCTTAATTAATTATTAAATTACTTAGCTACACAGGTCCAAAATTTATTAAATTCCCACGCAGAGACAAATTAAGCAGTTTAACATGACCGGCAAGAACACACCCACATGCGCACTCCTTAGCCAACGAGAAGGATTCTGACCTTTGTTCAGCCCAGGAAAAAGCCACATCATCACAAAATTCAAATAGAAAAGGGAGAGTTATAGCTTAATCAAATCGGATCCCCAAACATGGATCCGAACTCAAAAATCTTACGTTACTCGCTATCAAAATTTGTGTTTGCTCTAGCGTCGAAGCAAGGGGAGATGTTGTGGCTTTCCTCCGATGCACGCACAGCTGCTGAGTCTCCTTCTCTAGCGGACGCTTGCTCCTTGCCTCCTTTCACTGAGCGTTCGTCACGCCTCCCAAACCCAATCCACCCTAGAGTGCCGCCTCGAGTTTGACGGAACTTAACGGGTGAGGGGCGAAGGAGGAAGAAGAAAAATAGGGGAGCTCGAGAAGGTTCTAACCATGGAGTTTGCTCCGAACCATGCTACCCACACCATCGGAGCACATCGGAAGGGGCACGCTGCTTGCCCTCGCCAGAAGGTTCGATGCCAAGCTCGGGAGAAAAGGAAAAGACGCGAGGGATAGGGGGCGAAACTGGGTTTTCTGATTTAGTTTTGTTCTCAGGCGAGTCTTGCTCGCACGGTTCCTCCACAGCCATCTTACCTCACAGCTATAAGTGGTATACTATTTTGTAGATATTAGTTTTATAAATATTAGTTAGAAAGTAAATTTTATATTTTGCAATAAAGTATTTTTTACTCTTTTACCTTTTGTAACCCATACCCGTTTATGATTTGTATAAAAGGAAAGGAAAGCTGGTAAAAGAGGCAGACTTTCAGGTTCAAATTTGTGATATCAGAGCTTGGTTCTTCTTCGAACGTGTAAGACTCGTAGATCTTGGACGATTTTTTTTTGGCAGCACCTCTCTCCTGTGACTCTTTCTACCGCGAAGGCGAGGAATTTCGGTGGCAGCAAAATCACGATTTTGTACGAAGGCATCTCTGAAGCAGGTCTTTGGTCGTCGTCGTCAGTGGCGGCGAAAACCCTAGCGTTCGCTTCTTCTTCAGCAACAGCGAACAATTGCGGCAGCAGTTTGGATTGGATTTCAGCGGATAGTGGATTTTGATGTTGACAGCAGAATTGAGGAGGTGGTGAGTGATTTGTCTTCGGCGGCAGCATGGCATGGAATCTCAGTGAAGATTTTGGATTTCAGTGGATTTCGGCATGTGACGAGTGTGGCAGCTTGTGACGTGTGCTGCCAAGGCGGAAACCAATTTTTGGCTGCGTTCGATTTTGGTCATTTCTTTAGCGGCGGAAATTGATTTTGGAGAAATTGATTTCTTCAGCGTCTGGATTTTTGGAGCAACATGCGCCTACCTCACCCCAATGAGGATCGTCATGCAAGGGGGTCAACACGATGAGATAGAAAATACCTAGAAGCAAGAAGTGCTGATGCCATTGTAGGCGCCCATGTACGCGCCCTCTGCAGTCTCATACACACGGATACCTCGAGCTCTCTTTTCCTTGCCTAGTGCTAGCCTCGGGAAGAAGATCCAAGCCTTTGTGCTCCTTCTACAACACTTGCACCAACCTTGAAGAAGGTATGCGCCAAGAGGAAGAGGAGAAGGAGTGATGCCGCCAAGCTTCAAGTCTCCTAGCACCAAGAAGAGATGAAGAAGAAGAAGAGGACTTGCGGCCACTAGATGGAAGAAGAAGCTTGCGCAAGGGTTCCTATTGCTCTCGCCCCTCACCTTTGCTCATGCCAATTGATTGTTGTAAATTGGCTCACGCATGCATCTAATATATAGATGCATGAGGTGGCAAGGCAAAGGGGATGTGGGCGCACCTCATGAAGAAGGGGCGGCTAGGGTAAAGGGGAGGGAGTAATTAGGGTTAGGGTTAAGGAAATTCTCCAAGAGTTTTCGATAAACCCTTTCCTATTAGCCATATGTGCCAAAGACCTTCCTAAGAAGTTCTTCTAGCCATATCAGCCCTAAGACTTGCCATAGAGGCAAGCATACCATCAAAGGATGAAGGGGAAGGTGGCTTTTACTTCCTAATGGAGCAATATGCGCCTACCTCACCCCATTATACCCTTGGCGCCAATGGGGTAGGATTTTATCCCCATTATACCCTTTTAGCCTATTACCTCTTCATGACAACTTGTTATTGGGCCTCATTGGGTAATGAGCTAGCCCAAACTTCATTGTATAGGTTGATTAAGCCATTGGATCTAATCCAATGCAACCCTAATCCAAATGTGACCAACCTTGGTCAATTTTGGGCCAACCTACCAAAAATGAAATTTGGCTCTAATAACTCTATTCCATCTCATCAGGCCCATTGGTGCTGACAAAATCTTCCAAATAGATCCGAGCTATCCAATAACTCGATCCTAAGGCTTCCCGATCAATACGAGAAATCGAGTATCAAAATATGCGACCATGTAGGTTCCTTTGACGTTGGCAGTGTTGACCTAAGGTCACCACAAGCAGTGAGTGACACCTAGCAGTGCATCGCTGCTACCCAAGTCATCGGAATGGATATCGACATCGACATCCCCATTATCGTAACTAGGTACAGATGCATTACAGTCTCTTTGCGAACTGATATCCGATTGGACAAGTGTGTCATCATTTGTTTTCATCCAATCTCATGGTTATGACTAAATCAAGTCTTTACATGGGTATGGCCATACACTTTCAGTCATAGAACCATAAAGGAGCTCCATGGATATCAAGCTTCCCTTATGAAGGGGCAAATCCCTTGTCTGTCTATCGAACTTCTCATATGGGTCGTGACATGCTCAATGACAACCGTTATTACCTCCCAACTACGGTGAGATGTTAGGTTGTATCAAAGCATGTCCCTAACCATATAGAAGAGTTAATAACCTCAAGTCAAGGGATCAATGCATCTCCTATCACTTGTGAGCATAACTCATGACACAAAGTCTTAGCCTCACAGCGGGTCGGTCCAGTATATCCACCACTGATATACCCATATATTTGCGTTAACACCACGTGCCTAACCAGCCCAAATATCAATCTCACAAGTACCATAGCTGTCCCATATCCACTAAGGTACATTGACTGGGGACAAGAGTTTATTCACAGATCCAATCTGTCTCTAGGGATATTATCATGTAAGTACATAATCACAGATGTAAGCAAACAGTGACAACGACAATGCCAGAATGATATAAGAAGTATCAATGTTAAGTAGTACAAAGATGGACCAATACTAGGTCTCAGGGCATATACACCAACACTAATGGCCTACGAAAGTGGCTTAGTTATATCGGGGAACATAAAATCTACTGTGCTTAATGAATAAAATTAGCCAAGGTTGGTACTCATAGTGATAGATGGGTACAAGATGGGTTAAATATTATGGTGGGCTATTGAAAGGGGACATCCTATATATTCTTATAGTAGATTTTATTTTAATGTAATTAGATATTTGATGTATGCAGATAAAAATTACTTGAAGAAAATTATTATGGTGAAACACCATGCCCAAGCTTTCCTCATGTTTATGGCCTCTATTTATTATTATCTGTGCTTTGATCGTAGCTTTTACATTATTTGTTTTGCTTAAATTACACGAATACAATTTAATTAGTACTTAGTTCTAGATTACATATTTACAAATAAAATTATTGTAGTGAAACCCTATGCCCAAGCTTCCCTCGTGTTTATAGCCTCTAATAATTTTATTTACTAGGTAATTTGTTCACTTGTAGAAATTGTGAGGTCTTGTTGTTTTCCTAGAAAATAGAAAATGGAGAATCTTTATTCGTTCATGTTAAGTCAATTTTATTCTCTTAGACTTGTAGAGACATTGTGTTAGTTGGCATAATTTGTACTAGTATCAAACTAAAGTAAAAAAAATGATATCAGCTAGAAATTATTCAAAAATATTAAGAAAGTTTTAGGACAAATCTAAGAACAGATGATTTTTTTTTTTTTTTAAAAAAAGAGAAATTAAGAATGCAAGGAATATGATTTCTTGACATTCTTAAGAAATATTTTTACAAACATAAATGACAATGTGAGACATTAAAATGCTTATAATTTTACATGCAAATTTTATTGGTGAGGTATTGCGAAGACGATAATGACACATCAATCTTATGCTATAAAAAAATATTTAGAAGAAGTTTAATTTCATCAAGACGTGTTTACGTCAAGTATGAATACAAGTTTGTATGTTTATGTATAGATCAACCCCTCCTCTCATTATTATCATTATTATCTCATGGATTGATGCAAAATGAGTAGGCCATTGATTCAAATGGTGAAGGTTACACATGATGTGAAGATAGCTCGTAAGATTCGTATCTAATTCATTGGAATTACTAGTTGGAACAATTCCAAGAGTTGCTTTTTTATTTGAACTTGTACTACTCAAACATTTATTGAATACACTGCATATAAGAGCTTGTAGTATCGAGATGATGATCAACTAGCCTGATCAAGAGGAGAGACAAAAGGTTTAGGTGGCATCGACAAATTCTCCGGATTCCCTATAAGCATCTGAAGCACTCTACTCATGGCAGGCCTGTCCAAGGGATTCCACTGAATGCACCACAAGGCAATAACTGCCAGCTTCTTGGCGATTTCTTGATCCTTGACCTCCACCAACGTCAGATCTTGCATGCTCAGAAGTCTGTCATACACCCATTCCGGGAAATAAATCTCACTCTCTTTTCCAATCTCAGGATCAAGATTCTTCCTGCCGCCTACCATTTCCAGCAGCAGCATGCCAAAACTATAAACATCTGATTTGTAGGAGACAGTACCGAAGTTTCTCGAGTACATCTCCGGGGCTATGTATCCCATCGTGCCCCTGGCGGCTGTCATTGTCACAATGCTCTGCTCTCTCGAGCAGAGCTTCGCGAGGCCGAAGTCAGAAATTTTCGGGTTGAAGTCGTGATCCAGTAGGACGTTATGCGGCTTGATGTCGAAATGAAGGATACGGTGTTGGCATCCCTGGTGCAAATACTCGACGCCCTGAGCAACACCTATCGCAATGTTGAGCAACTTATCCATGCTCAACGGGTTGTCCTCTCTCGAGAAGATGTACTTCTCCAATGACTCATTGGACATGAACTCGTAGATGAGAGCGCGAGTGGAGCGCTCAGAGCAGAATCCCAAGAGGCGAACTATGTTGGCGTGGTGAATTCGTCCAATGGTTGCCACCTCATTGATGAACTCTTGGCCCTCCCCTTTGGACCTCTCGAGCATCTTAACTGCTACAGGGACTCCGTTTGGTAGCTCGCCTCTGTACACGCTTCCGTATCCGCCTTGGCCTAACTTATTCTTGAACCTCTTGGTAATCCTTTTAACGTCAGCAAAAGTGTATCGTGTTGGTTTTGCATCGCCGTAGCTGGCTAGAAACTTTTCTACCTTCAAACGTGTTTTTTGATCCTTGTTGGATTTTCTCAAGAGGTACAAGAGAATGAGAGCAACCAGTACAAGGGCAATGGATCCGCCGATGGATAACTCTGAGGAAAAAAGAAAATTTGCTTATGAGAGAGAGAGAGAAAACCTACCGAGTCCGTGGATGTTAAATTATGATAGAACATACCTGTGATAAACCTGATTCTTGGACCGTCGCGTCGCTGGCCTTCTGCGTCTTTGCAGAAGGTCTGGTTTCTCATGCGGTTGAAACTGCAGTTCTGTCCTGCTTCGCATTCTCTGCTGCATCGATATACCTTCGGCACTTGAAAGGTCATTTGTCGCTTTTGGATGATACTTTGTACGACTTCTCCAAACGATCGCTCTTCCCCGAACTCATAAACGTTAGGGACCGCACCGTCAATTGCAGTTGTTCTGCAACCAGTAGGGAGCTTGTCCATAGTCTCCTGCGAACTCGCTGCATAAACAAATGGGTCGTAGATGCCAGGGCACGAGATGGGCCCGGTGATCCAGTCGGGATCAGCATCTATTTCTCCTGCACATCTCACCAGAATGAACGGCATTACAGAATACTCGTACGGAAGATCGAAACTGCTGAGGTTGAAGGAGATGAGCTTTTGCAGCGGGCACCTCGCCCAAGTCTGTCCCAACTCGACTGTGAATATGGCGGATCGGTACTCGATCCTGGTGAGCTTGCAGGGTCCTATGCGGGGAAGAGTGAGCGTGGCTTCACCGGCGCTGGAGCATGAGACCTCCAACCCTGGCGCAGGCGCACCACAATATTGTGGACTGGTTTCTAGCCGGAAGGGAAATCTGACATCTACTCCTCCACATGAGCCACTCATGCAGTCCTTCACGAAGTCGTCCTCTTCCTTTTCTGCCCAACTCTTCATGCTTGAAGCTTGAACAAGCACAACAAAGACTGCTGCACAGAGAAGTCGACTCATGGCGCACACAAACAAAAAGAACAGCAATTGGATCCGCTCTAAAATCTCGGCTGCGCAGGGAACTAAAAGAGCAGCTCAATTATTGTGCGTGGACTAGCCTCACCAAGTCAACATGGCCGTCATTTCTTCTTTGCAGAAAATGCCAACAAACAGAAGACCGCCTCAGTTGACGAGTGATAACACTAAGCGTAGATGGCATATCGGACACGGCAATGGAATCAATTGCCGTGTTTATAAATGGCTTTAATTTCTTCTCTGCATTATAAATGCCAAAAAGCGAAAGATTGAACGAAATAAAAATTGTCGAAAACTTTGTGCCAATCTTGCCGGATTTGCTTGGTCTACGGTCCTTGTCCTCACCTGTAATCGTACATCTATGGCCACTAAATTGGTTCGGTTCTGCAATTCTTGTTACTTGCTACTTGTGCCTTTTCTTCATGTTTAAGCTCGCACAAGCACACCACAAAGGAGCTGATTCGTAGCACCGAAATTGCATGATAAGCACTGCAGCAGTGGATGCTTTCCCGTCCCAATTACATTCCCCGGGTAGGAAGATTAAAATAAAATGTTCCTTAATTCCCTTGTTAATCTCACAACTTAAAAGATAGTCAAGTAACTTGCATAACTAGGAAAAAAGAATAAGCAAAACAAAAAATAACCTCAAAGAGCCAGGATGAAATTTGAGCACTCAACACAAGATAAAATCCTGGATGCAATATTTGCAGCAGTCGTCACTGATTCATAGTAATGAAAATAAAACAGCACGAGCAATCTGCATTCTTCACACAGAATTCACTTATTTGTACTTACAAAATGTTACACCCTGAATTCTAGTTTAAACGCGGAAATGATAATAATTAAGAATAAATTCAATAAAATTGTTTTTATATTCAACAAGATAACACACCGTCTTTGTTAACATAATACAAGAATAAACCAATAATTACTCTCATCAATTTATTATAATGATTTTCAAAAAAAAAAACTATCTAAATCAATTGTTATACTAAGAGTATGGAGTGATCCACCTTTAATTTCATACGTAGAAGCACTTTCAAGGGTTAGCAGAGGACTTCGAATTTTCTTAAGAAGAATCGCAACCACAGCCCTCACGGGTCAGTATTAATGCCGAGTAAGCCTCTCTCCGAGAAAGGAAAAATCCCTTAAACAAAGGAGGTTTAACATAATATTCATTTTAACAGACATAAATGTCAAATGAACCGATAAGGGAAGCTGTTTAACAATTTATATGCAAGTACTATAGCTTTGAGTAAAGGATATGTTCAGATACATGATATAACTGGAAAACATAACTGTATCTGATATCACTGAATATAAAAATAGATAAAAATAACTATAACTGATCTAACTAGATCAAAAGCATGTCATAACATAATAAGCATATAACTAGTTGCTGGTTAACTGGTTTAGCCTATATGTTGTCACCCAAAATTGCACCCGCAAGTGGTGAACACACCTGCCACGGTGTGCCACAAATTCAAAGCATGCATCGATTGAAGCCCGAATCCACAATGTAGATAAATTGGTATGCAACATGTGTATGACTAGAAAAACATGCATATCTCAAGAGAAAACCATATTGAGAACTATATAAAAGTGGTTGTACATAATCATGCTAGTTTCTAAAATCAAAAGCAATTGAATGGACACATATAAGAACCAGATCCTGGTTTGAGAACTTACAAGTTTGAAGAGTCTTAAAGGTAATAGCTACACAATTCCAGATGTGCGAAGTTTAGAAAATCTGTTATCTAGACTAATTTAACTGAAAACTAAAATTACTCCAATTATATTAAACAAACATAAACAAAACTTACACTGATAGATAGGCAATTAAAAGAGCTTTTCAATGTCTACCTAAATTGGCCGACATTTCATCAAAATCTTACTGAACTAGCGCAAAAACCTTCATTGGGTCGAAATAAAAATTGAACTGGTCAAACTTTTAACCCGGCTCAAATCTAATTCTGACTCAACCCAAATTCGACTAGTCAAATCTTACGAATTGAACCAGCAGAATCCGATTCACCCAAAATTTAACAGCCACGGTGTTGTTGGTCCCCATTGCCCGCAGCCGGTAGAGTCGAAACTTACGATAGCACCGGCGATTGCTCTAGCACACTCTAGACCTCCATTCTCCTCCCAATCGTCCATATCAGAGATTGGTAGAAGATTGGCAGCCCTCGACAACTCGCGGTGCGTTTTGGCCTTCACCAAAGTTCTTCGGCGAGTCGCGGCCAAACCATGTGGAGGAGCCACCATCGCCAAAAATAAAAAATTGATAAAACTCGACGAGGACGATAGAATAGGAGGAATACCTGGAGTACCGTTGGGCAGATGCTGCAGACTAAGAGGTGAGTGTCACGCCCCGACGGAAAGCTAGCTATTTCTAGCTGAGGGTTCCCTAGGGAGATGATAATATTGATAGGAACCAAAGAACTACAATAATCAAATATCATCTATTAAATAAATAATCTAAATTTTAACATTAGAAATTTTATAACACAATCTCTAAAAACAACATAATACCTAATATGTAAACAGATCAACTGAAATAAAATCAAGAGACAAACTATCTCAACTTGGGCTGGTATATAGTTATCTATCAACTCTATCCCTCCCATATGCTAACTCTATACCTGGAAGAAAAACAAAGGAAGTTAGCAAAATACTGAGTAGGAATCAACAAATATGGTGAGAGAGTCAAATATCAAGATAATACAATGACTGGAACAACAATATACAAATAATAGAAGAATGTCGTGCAAATCATCAAGCTGGCCAACAGATCTCAATTAAAAGCCGCACTCATTTTCAGAGTGTTTCCACTGTTGCTCACACAGTGGAACAACTGTCTTAAACAGCCCGGGGTGTTGCGTCCAACACTGACAACCGTAGTATTGTCCTCAAAACAACTGGTGGTGCCGTACCAGCATCTCAGATAGTCCGATACGCGTTAGAACTATAACTTACACAAACAGACCATTGGAGAATAAATCATCTAGTTCAGAGGTCAATATATCACGACTTTAACTTCACATATATTCAATTGTTCCAACGTACTCATGTGTCAATATCACATATACACAATTGTTCAACCATGTTCATATGTCAATATATCAGATATCCCAATACAGCTTTGTTAACCGAAACAGAATATGACCAAATGAATAAGAAAAATGAGGTCAACAAAATTTCAAAAACAAATCAAGTAGACGAAGCAAATCGATATAAGTGTCAATCAATTCTAATATATGCATTATATATCAAATCAAAGGAGTAAGCAGCAATTCCTATAATTCTTGACACCGTAACAAAGGAGTAGGGTAAGATTCCTACCTCAAACGCTGATATCCTGAATTCCTCTGAAATCAAAGTTACCTTCTCTTCTTTACTAAACAATTTAAACAAATCATCCGTTATTATCCATTACATGCATCAACTTATAATTATCCCTCAATCCTTAATTTCTTATAAATTTTATCCTAAATAACTATCATGTAATTCCCCCATGATAAAATTTAGATATTTCTATTACTAATCTATTCTCTAAAATCGAATTTAAGATAAATAATAATACAAAAAAATGAAAACAAAACTTACCACTCTGCTCCGCTCGACGCGGAACGAACGGATGATCGTTCGTCCGTTCGTCTGGTGGGGGAAGATCACCGGCACTCGCCGGGAAAGACCAGCCGCCGGAAAGAGGATTAGGCTACCGGCGATGGAGGAGGAAAGAGCCGCCGGCACTAGAAGAGGAAAAACCGCTGACGCTGGAAAGAGGAAACCTACCGCAGAACTTGTCTTTTGCTAGGACTCAAAAGACGTCGCCGCCGGACAGAAGAAGCAGTAGCCGGCGCCGAGAGAGGAAGGAAGTCGTCGGCCGGAGAGGAAGAAGAATCTGCCGACGCTGAAAGAATTTCGTCGTCGCTGTAGACAGAGGAAGAAGGATCCGCTGCTGGGAAAGAAAAGTCCGCCGTTGCTGAGAAACAGATTCAATGCTCGAGTTCTGGCACAGAAAACTCATCGCCGACCAGAGGGGAAGTCAGCCTCCGAAGTCAAGAGAGGAAGGAGAGACCGCCAAATGCAGGAAACTACCGCCACCGCCTAGATTCGCTGCACTCGTCCGAACAGAGCAGAGGAACTCTTCGCTGCCGCCAAACCTTGCCTCACGCATCCGAAATCACGTCAGACGAAGGCGCCTGTACACCGGCGCTCCTTCCTGATGTTGTTGGACACACGCACTCACCACCGGAGGAGGCGTGAGCATAGAAGCAAAGACAGCTTAGCTGGCAAGGAAAGAAATAGAGGGCGAGCTTGCGGCGCGTGAGAAGAGAGAAGAGTAATTAGGGATAATTAGGAATTTGATTTTGGATTAGGGAATAAGGGTTTTATTTATAGGAAAGTTTGGAGAGGATTTAGGGCAAAATAGATTAGGATTTAGGGCTTAATAGATTAGGATTCTGAAATTTAAAATTTAAATAAAAAAATAATAAATTGATTAATTAAAAAAAAATCAATGTATAACATTATTCACCCATTTAAAAAGAATTTGGTCCTCCAAATTCAGAATAGCCCAAAAGAATCAGAGTATAAAAAAAATATTTATTTTACTTATTCATTTATTCTATCCTTAACCCAATCCTAGTCCTGAGGTTCCTATATCCTTAGGCTTTCCTATTTAACCTATAATTCTAACCTGTGGGTTATGGGCCCACAGAAATCTAGCTATCCTACTAAACCTATACCTCTGATACCAATAAAATTGTCATGCCCTAGCGGAAAGCCAGCTATTTCTAGCTGAGGGTTCCCAGGGATATGACAATATTGATAGGAACCAAAGAACTACAATAATCAAATATCATCTATTAAATAAATAATCCAAATTTTAACATCAAAAATTTTATAACACAATCTATAAAAACAACATAATACCTAATATGTAAACAGATTAACTGAAATAAAATCAAGAGACAAACTATCTCAACTTGGGCTGGTATATAATTATCTATCAACTATATCCCTCCTAGAAGCTAACTATGTACCTAGAAGAGGAACAAAGGAAGTTAGCAAAGCGCTAAGTAGGAATCAACAAATATGGTGAGGGAGTCAAATATTAAGATAATACAATGACTGGATCAACAATATACAAATAATATAAGAATGTCGTGCAAATCATCAAGCTGGCCAACAGATCTCAATTAAGAGTCGCACTCATTTTCAGAGTGTTTCCACTGTTGCTCACACAGTTGAACAACTGTCTTAAATAGCCCGGGGTGTTGCGTCCAACACTGACATCCGTAGTATTATCCTCAAGACAACTGGCGGTGCCATACCGGCATCTCACATAGTCCGATACGCATCGGAACTATAACTTACACAAACAGACCACTAGGGAATAAATCATCCAGTTCAGAGGTCAATATATCATGACTTTAACATCACAGATATTCAACTATTCCAACATACTCATATGTCAATATCACAGATACACAATTGTTCAACCATGTTCATATGTCAATATATCAGATATCTCAATACAGCTTTGTTAATCAAAACAGAATATGACCAAATGAATAAGATAAATGAGGTCAACAGAATTTCAGAAACAAATCAAGTAGACGAAGCAAATGGATATTAGTGTCAATCAATTCTAATATATGTATTATATATCAAATCAAAGGAGTAAGCAGCAATTCCTATAATTCTTGACACCGTAATAAAGGAGTAGGGTAAGATTCCTACCTCAAACGCTGATATCCTGAATTCATCTGAAATCAAAGTTACCTTCTCTTCTTCTTTGAACAATTTAAATAAATCATCCATTATTATCCATTACATGCATCAACTTATAATTATCCCTCAATCCTTAATTTCTTATCAATTTTATCCCAAATAACTATCATGTAAACCGCCGGGGAAGACCAGCCGCCAGAAAGAGGATTAGGCTGCCGGCGATGGAGGAGGAAAGAGCCGCCGGCACTGGAAGAGGAAAAACCGCTGACGCTAGAAAGAGGAAACCTGCCGCAGAACGAGTCTTCTGCTAGGACTCAAAAGACGTCGCTGCCGGACAGAAGAAGCAGCAGCCAGCGCCGAGAGAGGAAGGAAGTCGTCGGCCGGAGAGTAAGAAGAATCTGCCGGCACTAAAAGAATTTCGTCGTCGCTGTAGACAGAGGAAGAAGGATCTGCTACTGGGAAAGAAAAGTCCGCCGCTGCTGAGAAACGGAGTCAACGCTCGAGTTCTGGCCCAGAAAACTCATTGCTGACTAGAGGGGAAGTCAGCCGCCAAAGTCAAGAGAGGATGGAGAGACCGCCGAATGCAGGAAACTACCGTCGCCGCCTAGATTCGCCGCACTCATCCAAACAGAGCAGAGGAACTCTTCGCTGCCACCAAACCTTGCCTCACGCATCCGAAATCACATCAGACGAAGGCGCCTGTACACCGGCACTCCTTCCTGATATTGTCGGACACACGCACTCACCGCCGGAGGAGGCATGAGCACAGAAGCAAAGACAGCTTCGCTGGCAAGGAAAGAAATAGAGGGCGAGCTTGCGGCGCGTGAGAAGAGAGAAGAGTAATTAGGGATAATTAGGAATTTGATTTTGGATTAGGGAATAAGGGTTTTATTTATAGGAAAGTTTGGAGAGGATTTAGGGCAAAATAGATTAGGATTTAGGGCTTAACAGATTAGGATTCTGAAATTTAAAATTTAAATAAAAAAATAATAAATTGATTAATTAAAAAAATCAACGTATAACATTATTCACCCATTTAAAAAGAATTTGGTCCTCCAAATTCAGAATAGCCCAAAAGAATCAGAGTATAAAAAAAAAATTATTTTACTTATTCATTTATTCTATCCTTAATCCAATCCTAGTCCTGAGGTTTCTTTATCCTTAGGCTTTCCTATTTAACCTATAGTTCTAACCTGTGGGTTATGGGCCCACAGAAATCTGGCTACCCTACTAAACCTATACCTCTAATACCAATAAAATTGTCATGCCCCAGCGGAAAGCCAGCTATTTCTAGCTGAGGGTTCCTAGGGAGATGACAATATTGATAGGAACTAAAGAACTACAATAATCAAATATCATCTATTAAATAAATAATCCAAATTTTAACATCAAAAATTTTATAACACAATCTCTAAAAACAACATAATACCTAATATGTAAACAGATTAACTGAAATAAAATCAAGAGACAAACTATCTCAACTTGGGCTGGTATATAGCTATCTATCAACTATATCCCTCCCAGAAGCTAACTATGTACCTAGAAAAGAAACAAAAGAAGTTAGCAAAGCGTTAAGTAGGAATCAACAAATATGGTGAGGGAGTCAAATATTAAGATAATACAATGACTGGATCAACAATATACAAATAATATAAGAATGTCGTGCAAATCATCAAGCTGGCCAACAGATCTCAATTAAGAGCCGCACTCATTTTCAGAGTGTGTCTTAAATAGCCCGGGGTGTTGCGTCCAACACTGACATCCGTAGTATTATCCTCAAGACAACTAGCGGTGCCATACCGGCATCTCAGATAGTTCGATACGCATCGGAACTATAACTTACACAAATAGGCCACTGGAGAATAAATCATCCAGTTTAGAGGTCAATATATCACGACTTTAACATCACAGATATTCAACTGTTCCAATATACTCATATGTCAATATCACAGATACACAATTATTCAACCATGTTCATATGTCAATATATCAGATATCTCAATATAGCTTTGTTAATCAAAACAGAATATGACCAAATGAATAAGATAAATGAGGTCAACAGAATTTTAGAAACAAATCAAGCAGACGAAGCAAATGGATATTAGTGTCAATCAATTCTAATATATGTATTATATATCAAATCAAAGGAGTAAGCAGCAATTCCTATAATTCTTGACACCGTAATAAAGGAGTAGGGTAAGATTCCTACCTCAATCGCTGATATCCTGAATTCATCTGAAATCAAAGTTACCTTCTCTTCTTCATTGAACAATTTAAATAAATCATCCGTTATTATCCATTACATACATCAACTTATAATTATCCTTCAATCCTTAATTTCTTATCAGTTTTATCCCAAATAACTATCATGTAATTACAACCCCCCACCCCCCCCCCCCCAACGCAAGATAAAATTTAGATATTTCTATTACTAATCTATTCTCTAAAATCGGATTTAAGATAAATAATAATACAAGAAAAATGAAAACAAAACTTACCTCTCTGCTCTACAAGACGCGGAATGAACGAACGTTCGTTCGTCCGTTCGTCTGGTGGGGGAAGATCACCGGCACTTGCCGGGGAAGACCAACTACCGGAAAGAGGATTAGGCTGCCGGCGATGGAGGAGGAAAGAGCCACCGGCGCTGGAAGAGGAAAAATCGCTGATGCTGAAAAGAGGAAACTTGCCGCAAAACTCATCTTCTGCTAGGACTCAAAAGACGTCGCCGCCGGACAAAAGATGCAACAGCCAACGCCGAGAGAGGAAGGAAGTCGCCGGCCGGAGAGGAAGAAGAATCTGCCGGTGCTGAAAGAATTTCGTCGTCGCTGCAGACAGAGGAAGAAGGATCCACTGTTGGGAAAGAAACGTCCACTACTCCTGAGAAACGGACTCGACACTCGAGTTCTGGCCCAGAAAACTCATCGCTGACCAAAGGGGAAGTCAGCCGCCGATGTCAACAGAGGAAGGAGAGACCGCTAGATGCAGGAAACTACCATCGCCGCCTTGATTCGCCGCACTCGTCTGAACAGAGCAGAGGAACTTGTCGCTGCCGCCAAACCTTGCCTCACGCATCCGAAATCACGTCAGACGAAGGCGCCTAGACACCGGCGCTCCTTCCTGATGTTGCCGGACACACGCTCTCACCGCAGGAGGAGGCGTGAGCACAGGAGCAAAGACAGCTTCGCTGGCAAGGAAAGAAACAGAGGGCGAGCTTGCAGCGCGTGAGAAGAGAGAAATGTAATTAGAGATAATTAAGAATTTGATTTTGGATTAGGGAATAAGGGTTTTATTTATAGGAAAGTTTGGAGAGGATTTAGGGCAAAATAGATTAAGATTTAGGGAGAGAGTTTAGGGCTTAACATATTAGGATTCTAAAATTTAAAATTTAAATTAAAAAATAATAAATTGATTAATTAAAAAAATCAAGGTATAGCACTGAGGATTTGCCGGCTTTTCTCAAAGTCAAAAATCAAGGTATAGCACTGATCTTGATGGTCTGTATTTTTGAAGCATAGAAACATGAAATACATTATGAACATGAGATAAATATAGAGGTAAAGCTTAGCTCTCTATGGAACGAAGTGTAGGGCACCTACTTGTTGGGCTGAAGTAGGTAAAAATTTATTGTTGGTCCAGAAATGATAGACGAAGAGCTTAAGCCCAAGTTAGCAATAGCAAGTCTACTATGTCTTATATACCATATAATTTTTTTTTTCACTTCCAATGTGGGATTAAACTAGGGTATTATAATCTCCCCTACTTAATACTTAATGTTTTTGTCAAACCCAAACCTTAACATATGCCCAAGAATCATCTGTTAGTCAGATCATACTTAGACTAAGTTTTGCTTTACAAAATTGGACAATTAGTCAATATCGTGATGAATGGCAGAATATTGAAACCGTGCGAGTTTTAATATCATCATGAGCGTCAACATGTTTATAATTATTTTCCAGAAAGAAAAGTAAACTCCGGTGGTAAGAAAATGAGGTCATCAAATGAAGAAAACAAGAAAGTTGAGGACTAACTCTGGTGGTAAGCGTCAACATGTTTATTATGATCATGTTAGTCATATATTATATATTTAAAGATGCACCTTAAATGAGACTTTTCAATACTTTTCTAGTTTGACCCAATCAGCTCTTGTTGTATCAATTGTTTCCATTCCTTTTCCTGTATCGTTTCCTGCTAAGTCCAATAAAATCCTATAAAGGGAACCGTCGTGAGAGGCGTTTGTCTCATTTTCCGCCCAGCCCAATTGGGGCAGAATGCGAAATGAAGGAAAGTAGCACTATTTTCCTTTTTGTTTTCCCTTCCCAGAAATTCGTTTGCCGTAAGAAACGATGAAAATTTTTCCTTTCTTTCTTTTCCGCTCCCATTTCCATCAAAGGAAACAGGATGTTAGCTCCCCCTCATCCCTCTCTCCTTCTCTCTCAACTCCCTTTTCACTTCCCTCCCCTGTCCGCTACCCTCTTGTTGGAATTAAAATTAATAAACTTTTAAATTTTAATTTTTACCTGTTTTACTTTGTTTTATTTAAATATTTTTTATTTTGTATTTTATCATATTTAATTAAAAATAATTAAATATGGCTATAAGTTGCAAGTATTGTGTAGCTGTACGATGTAATTTGAGAATTCTAGTTGCTTAGGTTTCGCCAATAAAAAGATAGGACCCATGGGCAAACATAATACACTGCATAGCCAATTGCAATAGCTAATAAACATCCCAGTTATATAGGTATTTAATCTAGAATTAACTCATACGAGCTCAAATTTTCATACAAAGACAACAAGCTTCATCACGCTTCCCAGTTCTTATGTTTTAAATTTTCTTTTTTATCCATGCAATTTACATGTTATTTATTGTTTTATCATTTCAGTATTTAATTTTTGTTTAAATAAAATTTAGACTAAGATTGTCAAAGTTTACTCTACTAATTTTATGTTTTCGTGCAAGTCATGCATTACTAAGTACTAATGCCTGTTTTATTCAAAAATATTAAGAAAGTTTTAGGACAAATCTAAGAACAGATGATTTTTTTTTTTTTTTTTTAAAAAGAAATTAAGAATGCAAGGAATATGATTTCTTAACATTCTTAAGAAATATTTTTACAAACATAAATGACAATGTGAGACATTAAAATGCTTATAATTTTACATGCAAATTTTATTGGTGAGGTATTGCGAAGACGATAATGACACATCAATCTTATGCTATAAAAAAATATTTAGAAGAAGTTTAATTTCATCAAGACGTGTTTACGTCAAGTATGAATACAAGTTTGTATGTTTATGTATAGATCAACCCCTCCTCTCATTATTATCATTATTATCTCATGGATTGATGCAAAATGAGTAGGCCATTGATTCAAATGGTGAAGGTTACACATGATGTGAAGATAGCTCGTAAGATTCGTATCTAATTCATTGGAATTACTAGTTGGAACAATTCCAAGAGTTGCTTTTTTATTTGAACTTGTACTACTCAAACATTTATTGAATACACTGCATATAAGAGCTTGTAGTATCGAGATGATGATCAACTAGCCTGATCAAGAGGAGAGACAAAAGGTTTAGGTGGCATCGACAAATTCTCCGGATTCCCTATAAGCATCTGAAGCACTCTACTCATGGCAGGCCTGTCCAAGGGATTCCACTGAATGCACCACAAGGCAATAACTGCCAGCTTCTTGGCGATTTCTTGATCCTTGACCTCCACCAACGTCAGATCTTGCATGCTCAGAAGTCTGTCATACACCCATTCCGGGAAATAAATCTCACTCTCTTTTCCAATCTCAGGATCAAGATTCTTCCTGCCGCCTACCATTTCCAGCAGCAGCATGCCAAAACTATAAACATCTGATTTGTAGGAGACAGTACCGAAGTTTCTCGAGTACATCTCCGGGGCTATGTATCCCATCGTGCCCCTGGCGGCTGTCATTGTCACAATGCTCTGCTCTCTCGAGCAGAGCTTCGCGAGGCCGAAGTCAGAAATTTTCGGGTTGAAGTCGTGATCCAGTAGGACGTTATGCGGCTTGATGTCGAAATGAAGGATACGGTGTTGGCATCCCTGGTGCAAATACTCGACGCCCTGAGCAACACCTATCGCAATGTTGAGCAACTTATCCATGCTCAACGGGTTGTCCTCTCTCGAGAAGATGTACTTCTCCAATGACTCATTGGACATGAACTCGTAGATGAGAGCGCGAGTGGAGCGCTCAGAGCAGAATCCCAAGAGGCGAACTATGTTGGCGTGGTGAATTCGTCCAATGGTTGCCACCTCATTGATGAACTCTTGGCCCTCCCCTTTGGACCTCTCGAGCATCTTAACTGCTACAGGGACTCCGTTTGGTAGCTCGCCTCTGTACACGCTTCCGTATCCGCCTTGGCCTAACTTATTCTTGAACCTCTTGGTAATCCTTTTAACGTCAGCAAAAGTGTATCGTGTTGGTTTTGCATCGCCGTAGCTGGCTAGAAACTTTTCTACCTTCAAACGTGTTTTTTGATCCTTGTTGGATTTTCTCAAGAGGTACAAGAGAATGAGAGCAACCAGTACAAGGGCAATGGATCCGCCGATGGATAACTCTGAGGAAAAAAGAAAATTTGCTTATGAGAGAGAGAGAGAAAACCTACCGAGTCCGTGGATGTTAAATTATGATAGAACATACCTGTGATAAACCTGATTCTTGGACCGTCGCGTCGCTGGCCTTCTGCGTCTTTGCAGAAGGTCTGGTTTCTCATGCGGTTGAAACTGCAGTTCTGTCCTGCTTCGCATTCTCTGCTGCATCGATATACCTTCGGCACTTGAAAGGTCATTTGTCGCTTTTGGATGATACTTTGTACGACTTCTCCAAACGATCGCTCTTCCCCGAACTCATAAACGTTAGGGACCGCACCGTCAATTGCAGTTGTTCTGCAACCAGTAGGGAGCTTGTCCATAGTCTCCTGCGAACTCGCTGCATAAACAAATGGGTCGTAGATGCCAGGGCACGAGATGGGCCCGGTGATCCAGTCGGGATCAGCATCTATTTCTCCTGCACATCTCACCAGAATGAACGGCATTACAGAATACTCGTACGGAAGATCGAAACTGCTGAGGTTGAAGGAGATGAGCTTTTGCAGCGGGCACCTCGCCCAAGTCTGTCCCAACTCGACTGTGAATATGGCGGATCGGTACTCGATCCTGGTGAGCTTGCAGGGTCCTATGCGGGGAAGAGTGAGCGTGGCTTCACCGGCGCTGGAGCATGAGACCTCCAACCCTGGCGCAGGCGCACCACAATATTGTGGACTGGTTTCTAGCCGGAAGGGAAATCTGACATCTACTCCTCCACATGAGCCACTCATGCAGTCCTTCACGAAGTCGTCCTCTTCCTTTTCTGCCCAACTCTTCATGCTTGAAGCTTGAACAAGCACAACAAAGACTGCTGCACAGAGAAGTCGACTCATGGCGCACACAAACAAAAAGAACAGCAATTGGATCCGCTCTAAAATCTCGGCTGCGCAGGGAACTAAAAGAGCAGCTCAATTATTGTGCGTGGACTAGCCTCACCAAGTCAACATGGCCGTCATTTCTTCTTTGCAGAAAATGCCAACAAACAGAAGACCGCCTCAGTTGACGAGTGATAACACTAAGCGTAGATGGCATATCGGACACGGCAATGGAATCAATTGCCGTGTTTATAAATGGCTTTAATTTCTTCTCTGCATTATAAATGCCAAAAAGCGAAAGATTGAACGAAATAAAAATTGTCGAAAACTTTGTGCCAATCTTGCCGGATTTGCTTGGTCTACGGTCCTTGTCCTCACCTGTAATCGTACATCTATGGCCACTAAATTGGTTCGGTTCTGCAATTCTTGTTACTTGCTACTTGTGCCTTTTCTTCATGTTTAAGCTCGCACAAGCACACCACAAAGGAGCTGATTCGTAGCACCGAAATTGCATGATAAGCACTGCAGCAGTGGATGCTTTCCCGTCCCAATTACATTCCCCGGGTAGGAAGATTAAAATAAAATGTTCCTTAATTCCCTTGTTAATCTCACAACTTAAAAGATAGTCAAGTAACTTGCATAACTAGGAAAAAAGAATAAGCAAAACAAAAAATAACCTCAAAGAGCCAGGATGAAATTTGAGCACTCAACACAAGATAAAATCCTGGATGCAATATTTGCAGCAGTCGTCACTGATTCATAGTAATGAAAATAAAACAGCACGAGCAATCTGCATTCTTCACACAGAATTCACTTATTTGTACTTACAAAATGTTACACCCTGAATTCTAGTTTAAACGCGGAAATGATAATAATTAAGAATAAATTCAATAAAATTGTTTTTATATTCAACAAGATAACACACCGTCTTTGTTAACATAATACAAGAATAAACCAATAATTACTCTCATCAATTTATTATAATGATTTTCAAAAAAAAAAAAACTATCTAAATCAATTGTTATACTAAGAGTATGGAGTGATCCACCTTTAATTTCAGACGTAGAAGCACTTTCAAGGGTTAGCAGAGGACTTCAAATTTTCTTAAGAAGAATCTGCAACCATAGCCCCACGGGTCAGTATTAATGCCGAGTAAGCCTCTCTCCAAGAGAAAGGAAAAATCCATTAAACAAAGGAGGTTTAACATAATATTCATTTTAATAGACATAAATGTCAAATGAACCAATAAGGGAAGCTGTTTAACAATTTCTATGCAAGTACTATAGCTTTGAGTAAAGGATATGTTTAGATGCATGATATAACTGGAAAACATAACTGTATCTGATATCACTGAATATAAAAATAGATAAAAGAACTATAACTGATCTAACTAGATCAAAAGCATGTCATAACATAATAAGCATATAACATAATAAGCATAACATAATAAGCATATAACATAATAAGCATATAACTGGATCACTGAATATACTAATTTTATGTTTTCGTGCAAGTCATGCATTACTAAGTACTAATGCCTGTTTGATCAAAAATTGTTTCTTTGATCAAACTAAAGCACTACTGCTACCGCAAAAGAGCAGCAGCGATATAGAGAAAAAAAAAGAAGAAAGCACCGCACAAGAGCAGCGGCTGAGAGAAAAAGAAACAGGGTTTAACCCCTAATTGGCATATGATGAAGATAATGGTGATGCTATGCTACTGGGGCTCTTGGAAAGTTGGAATAAGAGAGCACTCATTTCGGGGAGAGTTTGCTACTTTGATGCTTTTAGCAGTTATCCGCTTTACACTTGGCTACCTAGCGTTTACCGTGGGCGTGGGCACGATTACTAGTACACTAGAGGTGCATCCATTCCCATCGTCTCATACTAGGGAAAGATCCTCTCCATGCTCTAACTCTCACATTGGATATGGACTGAACTGCCTCATGACGGTCTGAACCCAGCTCACGTACCGCTTTAATGGGCAAACAACCCAACCCTTTGAATAGGATGATGATGATAATAATAATAATAATAGCCACCGCCAGCAAACCTTAATCGCCAAAACCATAATTAAGCATAATTTGTAATTCAACAAAATTTAAAATAATTCTCATTGTAGATAATCATAACTCTTATTGTCTTTAAGAGATAAAGACATCCCACCACATCAACTTTGAAAGGGTTATAAGTTAATGCTTAGTTTTTTTAATGCGGCGGTGCCTCAATGTGGTTAATATACTAGAAATCTAAAAAAGAAAATTAAATCTAAAGATAATAAATACTCATTAAACAATTGGACAATTTTACAGAGTATGTTTTGTATGGTTTAAAAACTATGAGGGCTAAATAATCTAAAATGTGGGGGTTTGATTTAATTAATTGCTCTTAATTTTACCCTTGATTTACATGTCTACACTTATTTCAATAAAATTATTAGAAATGCACGTGTAACTCATTTATTATTTCATTGTCATGATTATGAATATTTTTAACATTTTGGTTAAAATAAGCATAAGACTACCCATATCAAACATATGTCTAAAAATTGTTTAACTCATAAAAGATTGTGGTTCTTTCTTTTGTAAAGATTGAGTATAAAAAAGTCTATGGCTTGACCAAAGGCTTACCTAGGACTAAGTTCCTAGTTATATCTAGAGGATTGGGGATTTGTCTATAATGGACCCTCTAATAGTGCCAACTCAACCTTCATGATAGGTGAACCTTGGAAAGAGATTCAATGGGTAATAATAAGTTGACTAGTTAGCCAATGAATACATAATTAAAATTTTATAAAAAATACTATTGTGTTCACTAAGTTATATTTAAAAGGCTCCAATACCCTGTTCTTAAGGTGGTTAAAATACTCCTATATAGAGGGATAAAGAGTTTATGACTTTAAAAGAGACCTAAAGGTATATCTTAAAAAGTGACTCTACGTACTTCTTCGTAAGGTTTCTCCCATGAAGGTTTGTTTTGTAAAGTTGTGTTGTTGTTGCTGGAACTTGAAATGGTTTGGGTGCTTTGTTATGCTATTATTGTGTGCTTTGTTGTGCTATTATTGCGTGCTTTAAAGAGTGTTGTTGCAAGTCTTAAAGAAAGTAGTTATGTTTTAGAAACTATTGGCCCCCTCAAACTATAAAAGTTATTCATTAATACAACATAAAGTTCTAATTCCAAACAGCGATACAAATTTTGCATATGGAGTCTAGGGTCATAATTACAAAACTTATTTATTGTCATTAAATTCCTAGATAAGGACTTTGCCTAGAAATCTTAGGTAGGGGGAGTTTCCAAAACCGGGGGAAAATAGTGATTTAAAATAAAATTTGAATCCTTGAAAAAGAAACCTATCAAGCTTTAACAAATACACCTACTAAAGAGCACATAAAATTCTCTATATTTAATAACAAATCATTATATTGTAAACTTTAGATCAACAAACCAACTAGCACAAAGTTTAGTAAAAGATAACAATAAAGATTTTATATTAAATGCTATTGGAAAGAATAACATACAATAGGTGATAGAGATCTCTATTCATAGGATTTAACTAGTTGAGGTATAAGAGCTTTATTGTTGTGTATTTGTTTATTGGCATATATGTCACAAGTTTATAAATATTATCACATGATCATAAGGTTCATACAAATTAAATAAAAAAAATTTAAATGCATTCTAAGATCCGATTTACTCTCTAAATTTAAAATGATATTAGATGTGATACTAGTCTTGATTTACTCTATATTACAATTATTAAAAAATAATTTTAATAATGAATTTTATCTTAGAGAAAAATATTTAGAAACTCACTTTTACAGCTCTGGATTAACAGAAATGATATGCAAAAGAAAACTATTTAATTAGGTTATTAGGATTTATAGTGATAGTACGTTACTTCAAAAAAAAAATGTCTAAATTTAACTTTGAATTAATAAAATTTTAAAATAATAAGATATTTTTTATAGCTTAAGAAAAAACCCATTAAAATATAATATTAAAATTTGTTAATTGCGAGAATTAATTTAGTTATTGATTATAGTGTGTTTATATTATAGATCAGTTATGTATTTGAGTCATAACTTATGATTTATACATTGACTTTGTATTCTAGTATTGAAAAACTACAAATTTTTTAGATGTTATTTTTAAAGTTTCATTTTATTAAAATAAATTAAGTGTAGTAACCTATTTTTACATTTTATTTTGTCTAATAAAATTAGTACATATTAAAAAAGTTATATCGTGTATAAAATAAATAATGTGAATTGAAAAAATCATGGTAGTTATGAACTAAGAACCAAATTTCACGGCCTCGAAGGCCTAAATTAAGTCCATCAAAGAAAGAACTACATCCAAGCATAGACTCAACCTATTTTATTTTACCGTATGGCATAGTAGTTTAGGCTTGCACGGGTTACATAGGTTTATACTCGAGCCTAAGCCACACAACATCATGATCTTATCTACATTGTAACCCATTGTTCAGACTTGTGCATTTGCAAACTCATGGTAGTGCCAAGATTGATGTGTGAGCACATCCTCTTGGTATGGGTTTGATTAACCACATACCATCCTCTTTGCCATTGCAGGTTGGGATGATGAGCACATCCTCATAAGGTTCGACAAGCCTAAACATTTAAGAAAAATCTAATTCATAGTAAATTTAAGTATCAAATTGCACAAAATTAATTTTTATCTTATTTTCATTATATTATATATGAAAATTTAAAAGATAATATTAATATCAAGACATAATATAGATCATGATTAGTTAAAATAAGCTCATATTTCAAAATAATCTTCATGCTAATATATAAATATATTTCATTATTTGGAGAGCACATAATTGTTCTAGTTTATAACTATGTTGAGAATTTTAGATTTAAACATTTAATGGAAAATTGAACTAACATTTGGTATTTTTAAAATTAAGAAAAAAAAAAGTTAGGTACGAAAGAGACGGAGAAATCAATCCTTTCTTAAGGATAAAGGTTATGAATCTTGTTCAAGATTCCCATCTTCCTCTCCTACATTCCTTTTTCCAATTGATGAAAAGAAAGAAGAAGGTAGTATCATCTTGCACATGTGAATATACTTGATAAATCTATATGAGTGTAAGAATAGTTTAGTATTATTGATCAAGTTTAAAAAAATACGATCATTCAAATCTTAACCTATTAAGAAAAAGATTGACCTATAAACCTTACCAAATAATTTATGTTAATGAAAGCTTATAAACTATCAAGATGAAATGACTCTTCTTTAGTGCACAAATGGTTCTTGCTAAAAGTTCACGGTCTAACACAAACATCTTGCAAGCAAAGACTCCAATTTGTCATGGTATTGGAATGTCATCTAGAAATCTTGATATTAACACAATTTCAATCTTAGTAGTGGATCAATAAAATGACTCTAGATGGGACACATTATTACAACTTCCTAATGTATGTTAAGTGGAATAATAGACCAATGTGTTGGCTCATACACCATAAACTAGTTGAGACAAATATCCTTGCTATTATTTGACTGAGCTACTATAGTGAGTTATACTTCAAATTAATAGCCAAGTCTAGTATCTATAATATAAAATAGATATTTATGTATTATAAACGATTCCAAAGTGACATATAAGTGAAGAATGAATTTGAGCATAATCATTTTGAAACTAAATCTACTAAAGAACGATATGGCTCTTGGGAATTGCTAAGCTATCAATATTAGCTTCTAACATTTTGAATGTATACAAAATTGAAACATGTTGTTGACACAACTTATTTTGAAACAACTGATGATTTAGTGGAGAAGGAATCCAAGAATATTTTAGTTTTTGAAATTGAGTCCGAAGAAAGAAAGGGTTTAGGTGGTATAGAGTGTCATTGGGCGGTCAAAAGACTTCATTTGAATACACCATAATTCCACTGTAGCCAACTTCTTCTCCAACCCATTTATCTTGAAGTTGTTGTCAAATTTGATATCTTGTTGTTGATTCAATTTATCATATATCCATGACGGATAGTACACTTGGCTTGAACTCCCGACAAGAGGATCCATATTTCTCCTCTTCCCTGCCAATTCCATAAGTAGCATTCCATAACTATAAACATCATATTTTTTAGAGATTAATCCAAAACTCCTAGATATCAATTCTTGAGCTATATATCTTATAGTCCCCTTTGCAGCACTAATTGATACAAGACTATTGTCCTTGGAATATAATTTTGCAAGTCCAAAATCAGATATCTTTAGTGTGAAATTATGGTCTAGCAAAATATTGTGAGGCTTGATATTAACGTGTAAGATCTGCATATCACATCCTCGATGCAAGTAATCAATGCCTTGAGGGATACCTTTGGCTTTGTCAAGAAGTTTCTAATTACACAAATTGGCCATTTTTGGAGAAGATATATTTATCTCGTGAACCATTTAGCATGTACTCATATATAAGTGCTCTCTTTGTCCCCATTGAGCAATATCCAACTAGTCTCACTATATTTACATGATGGATCCTACCAATGCTAGAAACTTCACTAATGAATTCATTACCATTGTCGTTTGGAGCTTCCTATCATTTTAATAGTAACAAGGATGCCACCGGCAAGCTCTCATTTGAACAAGGATCCAAACCCACTTTGTCCCAATTTCTCTTTGTCCGTGTTAGCATTTGTTGGTGGCGGAGAAACTTCTCAACATTGTCAAGTGCAGCTTGTCTTTGTATACTCCACAGTTTATATGCAACCAAGAACGAAATCATAATTGGTGCTACAACAAGCCGACCTAGCATTAGGAGCACTGTATAGACAAAGAAATACATTAAAATGGATCTCACTTGTACCTATCAAGAGCTGAACAATCTGGATGAATACCACCACTGCTACTGTAATTCTAAAAGTGAATGTATTATAAAAGTAATCTTCCACACAGGACGTAAAATGGGTCTCACTTTTTACCAGGGAGGAAATCGTGGGGGTGAATTTCTTCCTTCTTATTAGATCAAAAAACATGCTGCATGAGAGTATATGAACATCAGCTTTAACAAAGAATAAACAGGGCATTCCATTAATTGGTGAAAGAAGTAGGAATCTACACTAATTGTCCAATGTAAGCTCAAAACAAGATCTAAAAAAAAGTGCCTCGTTGAGGAGGAAACAAAAAGAGAAGTCCAAGTATTATCCATTCAACTAATCAAGTTCCCTCAATTAGTACTAATGAACAATCAAGTTTAGCTGTCGACCTGTTTTGGCAGATACCTAAATCGAGATTTCAAAGAGTTTTGACGAATAGAACAGAATTAAACTTGTGTGATTCACAAAATAAAGGTTATCCTCACCGTCTTGATTCATTCAGGCATTCACGAAATACCGTTCGTCTCAAACTTCCCTCTCGTACGAGGCGTAAATCAAACCCCCTGCTTTACAACACTGATGGCATCCGATATTGAGCTCAGCCATGGAATAGTGTCTGCCACTGGAACCATTGACAAAAATTCGCATTGAGGAAGGTATTGTAGCTTGTATCCATCCTCGGCAATGAAGACATACACAAACGTGGAGTTGTGGCGGCTGAGGCAAGAAACTGGCCGATACAGCCTCTCTCTCGGGATCGGCTTCGAGCAATTCATGAAGCCTGCTCACATCGATGAACCCCTCTGAAACCCTAACTTGCCTAGAGCGGAGGGAGACAGAGATTGCGCTGGGAGGCTGCAGCTACCACCGCCGGCGAAGTTTGGATCGACCAGGCGAAAGATAAGGTCATCGATCCAGATTTGGGTGACCAAATACTCTACCGAGCCGATGGAAATGGTGGATGCAATATGCATATTTTGCGCTTTTGACATCGAACCTTATAATCTTTTGCTAGAGCTAGAGTATAATTTCACAAAGATAAAAGATTTTTGAGTGACAAAATTGTATGGCAAGGACAATAGCCTATAATCAATCAGTTGAAAGAGAGACTATTGGATATATAGCTCCAAAATTAATATCTGCTAGCTTTGGGGTAATATTTCAAAGTAATATATTCATTATTATGGAATGTCACTTATGAAAAGGCAGAAAGAAGGAGAAATATACATCTATTATAAATAATATTATGAATGTCAATTCATCCTTTTTCAGTTTCATTTGATTATAAAACTTATGTAACATAATTAACTTATATATTTATTAATCACAAGTTATAAATCTTTTGGATTGCTATAACCTTTTGTATTGGAATATAGAAAGAAAATAAATAAAGCTATCTCAATCATTTACTTTGTTTATTGGTTTGTTTATTTCTAATACGTTATGAGCACGAAGTTCTAACTAAGAAGGTCATATAGGTATAACATTTATTTATTTATTATTTTTTTGATTTTGTGTTTAACATATGATATGATACAACAACTTTAATTCATTTCTTAATCATTAGCTTTTTTTATCTAAATAATATTGAATATTATCTAACTTATTTTTATATTTTTATGATAGTACTAAATATGTCAAATTCTTGCAAAACTTGAGTTTGTGGCTCTTGACATTACGGAGAAGAATTATTTATCTTGGGTGCGGGTGCTAGATGCAGAAATTCATTTAGATGCCAATAGCTTGGAGATATTATTAAAGAAGGAAATAAAACATCTAATCAAAATAAAGCCAAAGCTATGATTTTCCTTCGTCATCATCTCCATGAAGGATTAAAAGCTGACTACCTCATGGTAAAAGAAATAAATGTTCTATGTGGTGCCACCACCATCCACCATTCCTTATAACTCTTATAAGTGTTAGGATTTGTGCAAGCACAAATCCCAACACTTGTGAGTGGTTGATGGTGCCACCGCATGTGCGGTGGCACCGTATATTACTTTTTTCCCGGTAAAAGACCCACTTGTTCTTTGGAATAATTTAAAAGAAAGATATGACCACCAGAAAATGGTAGTTCTTCCAAAAGCTCGTTATGATTAGATGCATTTACGTTTACAAGATTTTAAAATAGTAAGCGAGTATAATTCTGCAATATTTAGGATTACTTCTCAATTAAAATTATGTGGAGAAAGGGTCACTGATGATGACATGTTAGAGAAAACATTCTCCACTTTCCATGCATCTAATGTGCTCCTGCAGCAGCAATATGGAGAAAAAGGTTTTAAGAAATATTCTGAGTTGATTTCTTGCCTTCTTGTGGCTGAACAAAATAATGAGCTTTTGATGAAAAATCATGAGTCGCGTCCAACTGGCATTGCTCCATTCCTAGAAGTGAATGTAGCAACTCATAACCAACATTCTGTTGGGCAAACTCGTGATCGTGGTTATGGTCGTGCTAATGATCGTGGTCATGGTCGTGGTCATGGTCATGGTCGTGGATATAGATATAGTCATGGTAAACATTCCAAGAACATTGTTTTTGTAATACCCCGAGTTTAGTCCCACTTTGGAAGTGGGAGAAGAGATTATATGGTATATAAGGCTTAGTGGGCTTGCTATTATTAACTTAGGCTTAAGTATTTTAATAGATTGGGCCACGTTGTAAATTGGCTCACCAAGTTAATAAATAGTTTGCTTACTAAGCGGGTCATAACAAATGGTATCAAAGCTAGGTTCAATGAAATCAGAAAGTCTGTGATTTAACAAGTAACACCAAATAAATACTAACTCAAGGCTCAAAGAAACCATTTAAACCTCTAATTAACCTTTAAAAACTCCTAATCAAAATTTGGTTCCAAGAACCAAGCCATAAACCTACTGAACCAGTCAGAATTTCACTGAACCGATTGAAATTAAGCCTGAACCAACTGGTTTTTACTGAACCAAACACTTTGACCTTAAATTACTCCTAATATACAAATCAACAACATGTAAAACCTGTACCATTGGATAGGCAATTGAAAGAGCTTTCCAACGCCTACCTGAACCGGCCGAGATTCCAAGGAAATCTCACTAAACCGGCCCGAATTCTAATACTAGGTCGAACCAGAAATTGAACCGGTCAAACTGTTGACCTGGCTCAAATCAGAATTCGACTCAGATCCGAAATTCGTTCGGTTTAATCGGAATTAAACCGGTCAAATTCTAGTTTTCGTTAAAACCTACGGACGAGCGGTGCTACTGAAGTCCGCCGCCCATAACCGCCGGAGCCGAAGCTCACAACGTCGCCGGCGAGGAATTCAGTGCACGCCGGTCCTCCGATCTCCACTAAAATCTCTAGATCTGAAATTCGTAGGAGATCGAAGATTCCCAGCCACTCGCGGCGAAATTTGGTTACTGCCCAAGGTTTTCCGACGAATCGCAAAAGAGGCACGCAGCGGCGACACCACCGCCCGAAACCAAATCTTGATAAGACTCGATAAAAATGACCAGAACAAAGGAATACCTGGAACAACGTTGGGCAGATGCTGCGGGCGAAGAATCGAAGCTTCGCCGGCTTCAGTCGACGACGAAAACTCAGGCGGCGGCGTAACTCCCGGTGAACTCTTCCATAGCTTCCAACAACACTCCGCAAGACCAAATCTCCCTCTAGAAGTTCCGGAAGCACGATGGGAAGGTTACGTAACTTCCCTCGCAAAAACCACGATCAAGCCGAAGATTCGATCGCCGCCGGAAGAAGCGGAGGCGAACGAGTTTTGCCCTAAATTTCATCCAAAATGTCGGGTTTTCATTAATAAACTCGGTTCCTTCTTTAATAGTATCTCCAAGGCCATTGGCATCTAAATGAATTTTTGCATCTAGCACCCAAGATAAACAATTCTTCCCCGTAATGTCAAGAGCCACAAACTCAAGTTTTGTAAGAATTTGACATATTTAGTACTATCATAAAAATATAAAAACAAGTTAGATAATATTCAATATTATTTAGAAAAAAGAAAAACAAAGATGAGATACCGAAAGTAGAAAAATAATAAAAATAATGATAAAGAAAAGGGTATGAAGAATAGCAAACATATTGAAAATATATTCTATCGCTGTGGTGGAAAAGCTCATTGGTCACGTACCTGCCGTACACCAAAACATCTTGTTGACCTTTATCAAGAATCATTGAAAAACAAAGAGAAAAAGATAGAGACAAATTTTACTTGTGAAGATGGTAGTTTTAATTATGACCATTTGGACATTACTCATCTAAACGTTGCTGATTTCTTTGCTGATCCAGAAAAAAAAAATTCAATTGGAGATTGTAGTGTTCAAAAATAATTTCTTATATATTGATGTCTTATCTTAATATATTTTTTTTCATTTAATAAAATAATATATTTTGTTATCTTTTAAAATACTTTTTTTTTCTCTAGTAGAATTTTTCTAACTGTATGGACTTTTATTTTGAATGAAGAATGAGTATTCCTTTGGTTGGCACCAATATCAATACTGAAGATATTTGTCTCGCTGATAGTGCAACAACTCACACAATTCTCAAGGATAAAAATATACTTCTCTCATTTAACAATGCAAGAAGCTAATGTTAATACTATATCTGGTAGTACAAAAATAATTGAAGGCTCCGGAAGAGCTAATATATTATTACATGGAGGAACCAAATTGCGCATTGATAATGCATTATATTCTACAAAGTCTCAAAGAAGTTTATTAAGTTTTAAAGATATCCGTCGAAATGGATATCATATCGAAACAACAAATGAAGGGAACATTGAATTTCTTTATATCACGAGACTTATATCAGGTAAAAAATATATATTGGAAAAATTACCTGCATTTTCCTCCGAATTGTACTACACTTATATTAAAACAATTGAAATATATAATATTGTAAACCAGACGTTTACAGATAATAACAAATGCATTATTTGGCATGATCGATTGGGCCATCCCGGATCTATTATGATGCAAAAAATAATTAAAAATTCATGTGTCTGAACAAAATAATGAGCTTTTGATGAAAAATCATGAGTCGCGTCCAACTGGCATTGCTCCATTCCCAGAAGTGAATGTAGCAACTCACAACCAACATTCTGTTGGGCAAACTCGTGATCGTGGTTATGGTCGTGCTAATGATCGTGGTCATGGTCATGGTCGTGGATATAGATATAGTCATGGTAAACATTCCAAGAACATTGTTTTTGTAATACCCCGAGTTTAGTCTCACTTTGGAAGTGGGAGAAGAGATTATACGGTATATAAGGCTTAGTGGGCTTGCTATTATTAACTTAGGTTTGTATTTTAATAGATTGGGCCACGTTGCAAATTGGTTCACCAAGTTAATAAATAGTTTGCTTACTAAGCGGGTCATAACAAATGGTATCAAAGCTAGGTTCAATGAAATCAGAAAGTTTGTGATTTAACAAGTAACACCAAATAAATACTAACTCAAGGCTCAAAGAAACCATTTAAACCCCTAATTAACCTTTAAAAACTCCTAATCAAAATTTGGTTCCAAGAACCAAGCCATAAACCTACTGAACCAGTCAGAATTTCACTGAATCGATTGAAATTAAGCCTGAACCAACTGGTTTTTACTGAACCGAACACTTTGACCTTAAATTACTCCTAATATACAAATCAACAACATGTAAAACCTGTACCATTGGATAGGCAATTGAAAGAGCTTTCCAACGCCTACCTGAACCGGCCGAGATTCCAAGGAAATCTCACTAAACCGGCCCGAATTCTAATACTAGGTCGAACCAGAAATTGAACCGGTCAAACTGTTGACCTGGCTCAAATCAGAATTGGACTCAGATCCGAAATTCGTTCGGTTTAATCAGAATTAAACCGGTCGAATTCCAGTTTTCGTTAAAACCTACGGATGAGCGGCGTTGCTGAAGTCCGCCGCCCATAACTGCCGGAGCCGAAGCTCACAACGTCACCGACGAGGAATTCAGTGCATGCCGGTCCTCCGATCTCCACTAAAATCTCCAGATCTGAAATTCGTAGGAGATCAAAGAATCCCAGCCACTCGCGGCGAACTTTGGTTACTGCCCAAGGTTTTCCAGCGAATCGCGAAAGAGGCACGCAGTGGCGACACCACCGCCCGAAACCAAATATTGATAAGACTCGATAAAAATGACCAGAACAAAGGAATACCTGGACCAACGTTGGGTAGATGCTGCGGGCGAAGAATCGAAGCTTCGCCGGCTTCAGTCGACAACGAAAACTCAAGCGGCGGCGTAACTCCCGGCGAACTCTTCCACAGCTTCCAATAGCGCTCCGCAAGACCAAATCTCCCTCTAGAAGTTCCGGAAGCACGATGGGAAGGTTACGTAACTTCCCTCGCAAAAACCACGATCAAGCCGAAGATTCGATGGCCGCCGGAAGAAGCGGAGGCGAACGAGTTTTGCCCTAAATTTCATCCAAAATGTCGGGTTTTCATTAATAAACCCAGTTCCTTCTTTAATAGTATCTCCAAGGCCATTGGCATCTAAATGAATCTTTGCATCTAGCACCCAAGATAAACAATTCTTCCCCGTAATGTCAAGAGCCACAAACTCAAGTTTTGTAAGAATTTGACATATTTAGTACTATCATAAAAATATAAAAACAAGTTAGATAATATTCAATATTATTTAGAAAAAAGAAAAACAAAGATGAGATACCGAAAAGTAGAAAAATAATGAAAATAATGATAAAGAAAAGGGTATGAAGAATAGCAAACATATTGAAAATATTTCTATCACTGTGGTGGAAAAGCTCATTGGTCACGTACCTGCCGTACACCAAAACATCTTGTTGACCTTTATCAAGAATCATTGAAAAACAAAGAGAAAAAGATAGAGATAAATTTTACTTGTGAAGATGGTAGTTTTAATTATGACCATTTGGACATTACTCATCTAAACGTTGCTGATTTCTTTGCTGATCCAGAAAAAAAAATTATTCAATTGGAGATTGTAGTGTTCAAAAATAATTTCTTATATATTGATGTCTTATCTTAATATATTTTTTTTCATTTAATAAAATAATATATTTTGTTATCTTTTAAAATACTTTTTTTTTCTAGTAGAATTTTTCTAACTGTATGGACTTTTATTTTTAATGAAGAATGAGTATTCCTTTGGTTGGCACCAATATCAATACTGAAGATATTTGTCTTGCTGATAGTGCAACAACTCACACAATTCTCAAGGATAAAAATATACTTCTCTCATTTAACAATGCAAGAAGCTAATGTTAATACTATATCTGGTAGTACAAAAATAATTGAAGGCTCCGGAAGAGCTAATATATACATGGAGGAACCAAATTGCGCATTGATAATGCATTATATTCTACAAAGTCTCAAAGAAATTTATTAAGTTTTAAAGATATCCGCCGAAATGGATATCATATCGAAACAACAAATGAAGGGAATATTGAATTCCTTTATATCACGAGACTTATATTAGGTAAAAAATATATATTGGAAAAATTACCTGCATTTTCCTCCGGATTGTACTACACTTATATTAAAACAATTGAAATATATAATATTGTAAACCAGACGTTTACAGATAATAACAAATGCATTATTTGGCATGATCGATTGGGCCATCCCGGATCTATTATGATGCAAAAAATAATTAAAAATTCATGTGGACACCTATTGAAGAGCCAGGAGATTCTTCAATACCATAATTTCTCATGTGCTGCTTGTTCCCAAAGAAAGTTAATAATTCGACCATCACCAGTCAAAGTTAGGATTGAATCTCTTGCGTTTTTAGAACGTATACAAGGTGATATTTGTGGACCAATACACCCACCATGTGGATCATTTAGATATTTTATGGTTTTAATTGATGATTCAACTAGATGGTCACATGTTTGTTTATTATCAACCCACAACCAGGTGTTTGCGAGATTGCTTGCACAAATAATTCGACTAAAAGCTCATTTTTCAGATTATCCAATTAAGAAAATACGCCTTGATAATGCTGGTGAATTTACATCTCAAGCTTTTAATGAATATTGTATGTCTATTGGAATTGATATTGAACATCCTGTAGCACATGTTCATACACAAAATAGACTTGCAGAATCATTCATTAAGTGCTTATAATTGATTTCAAGACCATTGCTTATGAGATCAAAGCTTCTAAATTCTACTTAGGGATATGCAATCTTGCATGCTACAGTATTGATTCGCATCAGGCCAATGAGCTATCAAAGTTCTCCCCTTTACAATTGGTTTTTGGTCAAGAACCTAATATTTCCCATCTAAGAATTTTTGGATGTGCTGTATATGTCCCAATTGCTCCACCACAACGCACTAAGATGGGTCCTCAAAGAAGGTTAGGAATATATATTGGATATGAGTCTCCATCTATAATAAAGTATCTTGAACCATTAATAGGAGATTTATTCATTGCTCAATTTGCCGATTGTCATTTTGATGAATCAAATTTCCCGACATTAGAGGGAGAAAAGAAGCAGTTGGATAAAGATATCAGTTGGAATGAATAATCATTATCTCATCTTGATCCTCATACAAAACAATGCGAATTACAAGTTCAAAGGATAATTCATTTACAAGGCTTAGCCAACCAATTACCAAATGCATTCACTGACCCAAAAAGAGTAACTAAGTCATATATATCGGCTGTTAATATTCCAATAAAAATTGATATTCCTATTGGAAAATCTAGTATCGCAAATGAGTCTCAAGCACGCATGAAGCGTAGCAGACCTATCGGTTCCAAAGATAAAAATCCTCGAATAAGAAAAGGAGCTAAAAATCAAGATGGCCGAATCAAGGATATAGTAACTCCAAAAGATTCCTCTGACATAATCAATATTTCAATTCCAGAAGAAACACAAGAAACTGAAATTTTTGAAAATAAAGAGATCTCAATAAATTATGTCATGAATAGAATACAATGGAATAGACATGAAGTCAATGTTGACGATGTTTTTGCACATAATATAGCGCTTGATATAATAAATGATAATGAGTATCATGAACCAAAGTTTATTTTAGATTGCAAACAAAGAGATGATTGGCTAAAATGGAAAAATGCAATTGAAGTGGAATTAAATTCTCTTACTAAACGAAAAGTTTTTGGAACTGTAGTTCGTACACCTAAAGTTATAAAGCCTGTTGGATATAAATGGGTTTTTGTACGAAAACGAAATGAGAATGGTGAAATTGTGAGATATAAAGCACGACTTGTTGCTCAAGGTTTTTCACAAAGACCTGGCATTGATTTTGAAGAAACATATTCACCTGTGGTTGATGTAAGTACGTTTCGGTACTTAATTAGTCTAGTAGCACAAGAAGGGCTTGATTTACATCTAATGGATGTAGTTACAGCCTATTTATATGGATCTCTAGATAATGATATTTATATGAAGCTACCTGAAGGTTTTAATCTTCCTGAAGTACATAATTCATGTTCACGAGAAGATTATTCAATTAAATTAAATAAATCCCTTTATGGGTTGAAACAATCTGGACGTATGTGGTATAATCGTCTTAGTGAATATTTACTAAAAGAAGGATATAAAAATAACCCCATTTGTCCATGTATTTTTATTAAAAGATCTGAAAATGGATTTGCTATAATTACTGTTTATGTTGATGACTTAAATATTATTGGAACTCTTGAAGAGCTTCTAAAAGTTATATCTTGTTTAAAGAAAGAATTCAAGATGAAAGATCTTAGAAGGACAAAATTTTGTTTTGGATTACAAATTGAATACTTAAGTAATGGAATTTTTATACATCAAAATATTTATTTAGCAAAGGTGCTTAAAAGGTTTTATATGGACATGTCACATCCGTTGTGTACTCCAATGGTTGTACGGTTATTAGATGTGAACAAAGATCCCTTTAGACCTCAAGAAAAGGATGAAGAACTACTTGGTCCTAAAGTATCATACCTTAGTGAAATTGGAGCACTAATGTATCTTGCTAATTATACACGACCTAATATATCATTTGCTGTTAATTTATTAACAAGATATAGTTCTTCACCTACGCGAAGGCATTGGAATGGAGTTAAGCATATACTTCGCTATCTTAGATGAGCAATAGATATGAGTTTGTTTTACTCAAAAGTGCCCAAGTTAGACTTAATTAGTTTTGCATATGTAGGTTATTTGTCAGATCCTCATAATGGTCGATCACAAATAGGTTATTTATTTACATGTGGTGGAACAACTATATCATGGCGGTCTATGAAACAGACCATAGCATCTACATCTTCTAATCATGCAGAAATTTTAGCTCTACAGGAGGCAAGTTGAGAATGTGTTTGGTTGAGATCTATTCAACACATACGTAACACTTGTGGCTTATCTTCAGAAAAAATAATTCCGACAATCATATATGAGGGTAATACTTCATGTATTGCCCAGTTAAAGGAAGGGTACATTAAAGGAGATAGAACAAAACATATTTCACCAAAATTCTTTTTCACTCATGATCTTCAAAAGGATGGTGATATAAGTATTCAACAAGTCTGTTCATGTGATAATCTAGCAGATCTATTTACCAAGGCACTTCTTACTACAATATTTGAAAAGCTTGTATATAATATTGAGATTTGTAGACTCAAAGATATCAATTGACATTTATAAATATAGTGTACTCTTTTTCCTTTATTAGGTTTTTATCCCACGGGGTTTTTCCTAATAAAGGTTTTAACGAGGCACATATTTTATAATGGATATCCAAGAGGGAGTGTTATGAATAATATTGTGGATGTCCATTTAGCCTCTTTCAGTTTCATTTGATTATAAAACTTATGTAACATAATTAACTTATATATTTATTAATCATAAGTTATAAATCTTTTGGGTTGCTATAAATAGAGCATCCCTTTTGTATTGGAATATAGAAAGAAAATAAATAAAGTTATCTAAATCATTTACTTTGTTTATTGGTTTGTTTATTTCTAATAACATTTGTTTTTGAGAATTCAAGCCTATATATTTTATACTTAAGAACCCTAGAATTGACTATGAATTTGAAGTATAGCCTCTATAGTTATTATAGATTAGTTAGATAATAATAAGGCTATTTGTTTAGTTAACAACATGTCCACAAATATATTTACCTATAACTCCATTTAACATATATTAAGAAGTTGTGTTAATATGTTTAATCTACACTAGTGGAATGAGGAAGTTTTTATCGACCTTCCGATTATCACAGTGACGTTTATGTAGCCGACCACAAGGTTAGAAATTTTTATGTATTTGATCATTCATAGTTATGTTTTGTAATTTAACAAATACATTTTATTAAAGCCCATGTCAGTTATTTTTTATATATACACGCACATAAACCATTCCACTTTCCCATATCTACTAATCCACTACTATGATATATAATTTTTAATTCCATCATATGCGCACTAATCCATATTTACAAACAACCACTTCCTCATTAATCCATAGCTACAAACCCACCACATCCCTAATGACCCGCTCCCATAAACCACCACTCATGTTACTGTAAAATCTATAAATGTGATTAATTGTTGAGTCATTTTAGTTATGACTATAAAAGTGTGAGTGAATTGTAACATGGAAGAAGAAGAAGAAGGATTATGACTATATTGATTTTAGGATCTCTCTCTTCTCCCTCTTTTCTTCTATCTTTTTTTCCTTTAAGCAAACTAGTACTCCTATACCATAACAAGTCAAAGTTTCATCCATGCTCCATTAACAAGTAAGCTTTCGCTTGCACAGTTTTATACTTTGTAGTTGCTTATGTTTATTGTTTAGTGCATATTCATGTTATATATTATGATTATTGGATATTATAGGCTTTTCATTCATACATATTATAAGGCAATAAAAAAAAAAAATCAAAATCTCTTCACTTTTGTATTAATCTTTTAATTTGCATCTCCGCCTATATCAACTAAGATTGAAATTGTGTTAGTGTCGATGTTTCTAGTTGACATTTTGTTTTCATGACAAATTTCAGCCTTTGCTTGGAAAACATTTGTGTTAAATTATAAACTTTTAGCTAAGCCCATTTATGAACTAAAAAAGAGTCCTTTCAAATTGATAGTTTATTAGTATTCACAGGATAAATTATTTAGTCAATAAAACTAAACTATTCTTTCAAATTGATAGTTTATTAGTCTTCTTTCTTTTCATCAATTGGAAAAAGGAGTAAAAGAGAGGAAAATTGAGTCTTGAAGAAGATTCATTATCTATAAAGTTGAGATAAGGTTTCTCCCTCTTTTTCTACAAAAAACATTTGTTTTCTTAAATTTAAAAATATCAATTTTTTTATTAAACCATGAAATCCAAAATGTTGACCATCGTTATAAACTAGAACAATTGTATATGTTCTCTAAATTATGAAATATATATTAGGATGAAGATTATTAAGAAATACATGCCTATATTAACGAACCATGTGTACATTGAATCATGATATTAATATTTTTTATAGATTAATATAATGAAAACAAAATGAAAAATTAATTTTGTGCAATTTGAAATATGAATTTAATATGTACATTATCAGCCCTCTATTGAAAGATGTGAGCCTTATTCCATTCTACCATGGTGAGGTGAGTATGTAAAAATCTCTTTTTATATATGTGCTATTATTAGAAAACAAAGATGAAATTAAGAGAGGAGTAAGTAGAGAGTATTCTTATTCCGTCATATCTCAAATAGAGTTTACAACCCCTATTTATAGGGCAAGTGGATACATGAACATTTATTCCTCTAAAAAACGAAGAGTCATATGCACTAAATAGAAGAGTTATGAAGAGTCATCCGAAGAGTCATCATAAAGTCATAGGCATCCACAAGAATTGAATTCATAATACTCCCCCTTGGATGCCATTTCAGATACTGTCTCATTAAAAACCTTACCAAAAAAACCCAGTGGGAAAAACCATAGATAAGGAAAAAAGAGTGCAGTCATTTACTATCCCTCATTGCAATGTTACTTTAAAATTCCGAGTTTGCGCATTCTGATTCGATAAACAAGCCTTTCAAAGGTTGCAGTAGGCAATGTTTTTTTTAAATAAATCTGCTAAGTTATCAGACGAACGAATTTGTTGAATATCAATATCACCTCTCTTTTGGATATCATGTGTAAAAAAGAACTTTGGTGATATATGTTATGTTCGATCGCCTTTAATATATCCTTCCTTTAATTGGGCTATACATGCAGCATTATCCTCATATAATATCGTCGGGACATTCTTATTTAAAGCCAATCAAGATGTCTCTTGAATATGATGGATAATAGATCTTAACCATACACATTCTCGACTTGCCTCATGAATTGCCATGATCTCAAAATGATTAGAAGATGTGGCAGTAATAGTTTGTTTCATAGATCTCCAAGATATAGCTATTCCTCCACATGTGAATACATAACCTGTTTGAGATCTACCATTATGAGGATCAGACAAATAGCCCACATCTGCGTATCCAATTAATTCAGCTTCAGGCATGTGAGGATAATATAATCCCAAAGTCATTGTACCTCGAAGATATCGAAATATATGTTTAATTTCATTCCAATGTCTTCTCGTCGGATAAGAACTATATCTTGCTAATAAATTTACAGCAAATGTGATATCCGGTCTAGTATGATTAGCTAGGTACATTAGTGCCCCAATAGCACTAAGATATGGTACTTCTGGACCAATCAGTTCTTCATCTTTCATTTGAGGTCGAAATGGATCTTTATTTACATCAAGCGACCTAACAACCATCGGGGTACTTAATGGATGTGCTTTATCCATATAGAATCTTTTCAACATTTTGGTTATATAAGCTGATTGATGAACAAAAATTCCATTTTCTAAATATTCAATTTGTAGTCTGAGATAAAGTTTTGTTTTCCCGAGATCTTTCATCTCAAACTCATTCTTCAAATAATCAACCGCGACGGAAAGCTCTTTAAGAGTTCTAATAATATTTATATCATCAACATATACTACAATTATCACAAACTTTCATCCAGATCTCTTAATAAAAACACATGAGTAAATAGGATCATTTTGGTATCACTTGTTTAACAAATACGCACTCAAACGTTTATACCACATTCGTCTAGATTGTTTCAATCCATATAGAGATCTAGACAATTTAATTGAGAATAATTCTTGATGATTTGAATTAAATGTTTCTGGCATTTTAAATCCTTCGGGGAGTTTCATGTAAATGTTATTGTCAAGTGAGCCATACAAATATGCAGTGACTACATCCATTAATCGCATTTCTAATTTTTCATGGATTGATAAACTTATGAAATATCGAAAAGTCGTTGCATCTATCACAGGAGAATATGCTTCCTCATAATCAATCCCAGGTCTCTGAGAGAACCCTTGGGCAACAAATCGTGCCTTATATATGACAATTTCTTCTTTTTCATTTCGTTTGTGCACAAACACTCATTTATATCCAATTGGTTTGACACCTTCTGGTATACGGACTATAGGTCCAAAAACTTTATGTTTTGCGAGTGATTTCAATTCAGCATCAATCGCATCTTTCCATTTTGGCCAATCATTTCTTTGTCTGCATTCTTCAACAAACTTTAGTTTATGATCCTCATCATGTTTCATAATATTATATGCAATATGATAAGCAAAAATATCATCGACGTCGATTTCATCTCGGTTCCATCTTTTTCCAGTCATAATATAATTTATAGAGATCTCTTCATTATCAGGTACCTGAGATTCTACCGGAATCATATTATGAATGACTGGAGTCTCTTCTAGAGTCAAAACATCCTCATTTTGAGCCTTTATTTCTTTTCTTCTTCGAGGATTTTTATCTTTGGAACCGACAGGTCTACCACGTTTCACTTGCATTATAGGCTCATTTGCAATTATAGGTTGTCCTTCAGGAACACTAATTCTGATTGGAGCATTTGCAGATAGAATATATGACTTTATCACTCTCTTGGGGTCAGTAAAAGCATATGGCACTTGATTTGCTAAATTTTGCAAGTGAATAATCTTTTGAACTTTTAGTTCAGATTGTTTTGTACGAGGATCATAATGAGATAATGATATTTCATGCTAGATAATTTCATTCTCCAATTGCTTATTTTCCCTTTTCAATGTTGGGAATGTCATTTCATTAAAATGACAATCGGCAAAACGAGCCCTAAATAAATCTCCAGTTAATGGCTCTAAGTATTTAATAATTGATGGAGATTCATATCCAACATAAATTCTCAACCTCCTTTGAGGTCTCATCTTAGTGCGTTGTGGTGGAGCTATTGGCACATATACCGCACATCTAAAAATTCTTAGATGGGAAATATTTGGTTCCTGACCATAAACCATTTGTAAAGGGGAGACCTTATGATAATTAGTAGGTCTGATGCAAATTAATACCGCTGTATGCAAAACAGCATGTCCCCATGTAGTAATTGGTAATTTTGTCTTCATTAGTAAAGGTCTCGCAATTAATTGAAGACATTTTATCAATGACTCTGCAAGGCCATTTTGTGTGTGAACATGGGCTACAGGATGTTCAACACTTATCCCAATTGACATACAATAATCATTAAAAGCTTGGGAAGTAAATTCTCCGGCATTATCAAGACGAATAGTTTTAATTGGATAATCCGGGAAATGTGCTCGTAATCGAATGATTTGTGCAAGTAATCTTGCGAAAGCTTGATTACGAGTCGATAAAAGACATACATGTGACCATTTCGTTGATGTGTCAATTAAGACCATAAAATATCTGAATGGTCCACATGATGGATGTATAGGCCCACAAATATCACCTTGTATTCGCTCTAAGAATGTTAGGGATTTAGTCCTAACTTTAATTGGTAATGGCCTTACTATTAACTTCCCTTGGGAACAAGCAGCACATGAAAAATCACTGGACTGAAAAATCTTCTGGTTTTTCAATGAATGTCCAGTTGAATTATTAATAATCCTTCGCATCATAATAGAACATGGATGCCCCAATAGTTCATGCCATGTAATAAAATTGTCCTGCTCAACAAACTTTTGGTTTGTAATAGCGTGTATTTCAATGACACTTACCTTTGTATAATATAACCCGGATGAGACCGCATGTAGTTTTTCTAATAAGCTTTTCTTTCCCGAGGTGTTACTTGTTATACAAAGATATTCGATATTATTTTCATTCATAGTTTCGACCAGTGGCGGAGCCACAAAGAGGTGAGTGTGGGCAAATGCCCCCACTCAATTCTTCAAATTATTTAAGTTCATATGCATATTTTTAATATTATATGTGTATAAATTATGATTTGCCCCCACTAAAATAATTTTAATCTTACTAATATTATCCTCATATACCTATTGCCCCCATATATCATTGGGTCCTGGATCTGCCACTGGTCTCGACATGATATTTATTTTGACGGATGTCTTTGAAACTTAGTAAGTTTCTGGGAGGCTTAGAAGAAAATAATGCTTCATTAATATGAACATTTGTTCCACCAGGTAGAAGAATGTTAGCTCTTCCGGAGCCTTCTATCATTTTCGTACTTCCTGATATGGTATTCACATTTGTATTATTCATTACCAGCGAGGTAAAGAATTTTTTATTTTTGAGAATAGTATGTGTTGATGCGCTATCTATGAGACATGCATCATCATCGTTAATTGAGAATCCAATTGGAGGTTTTTCTATTTTCTTCATAAAGATAAAATAATAGAATTAATAAACAGAAAAGTAAGATAAAGTAAATGCAATATTGTAAATAAAGAAAATGCAAGACTTTATTAGATAAACTGTTCGACGTTATCCTCAGGCTGACTTATGAAATCAGCTACATCAAATTGAGGGATATCGTTGAGGCCATAATCATCATTATCATCATTGGAGATAAAATTTGCCTCTAACACGTCTTTTCCTTTATTTCTCATATGTTCTTGGTAGAGATCGGTAAGATGTTTTGGCGTACGATAGGTACGTGACCAATGACCTTTCATACCGCAACGATAACATTTGTTCTCTATCTTGTAGGCACAAGTGCAGCCAATCAAATTAAGCTTTTGGAAGGATGATTGTCTTTAGATGATCATACCTCTCATTTAAATTGTTCCAAAGAAGAAGAGTATCCTTCACAGTGAGATATTCGATTTTCAAAGCTTCATGAAGGTGACGACGGAGAAAGATCATTGCTTTAGCCTTATCTTGGTTGGACGTGGTGTTTTGCCTTTTGATGGTATCTCCAAGACCATTAGCAGCAAGATGGATTTCAGCATCTAGAATCCATGAAAGATAATTCTTTCCGGTGATATCAAGGGTTGTGAACTCCAATTTTGTGAGGTTCGACATGATAACTCAAAGAATGAAAAGTGATAAGATTAAAAATAGTGTGGATGGAAGTACCATTTACAACCTCAAAGAATCTGGCTTCCTTCGTCGATAAGAGCTTCGTGCTGATAACGTATTATAAAACAAAGATGAAATTGTGAGAGGAGTAAGTAGAGAGTATTCTTATTCCGTCGATATCTCAAATAGAGTTTACAACCCCTATTTATAGGGCAAGTGAATATATGAACATTTATTCCTCTAAAAAACGAAGAGTCATATGCACTAAATAGAAAAGTTATGAAGAGTCATCCGAAGAGTCGTCATAAAGTCATAGGCATCCATCAGAATTGAATTCATAATATTATAAATTTGTGCTTGGTACTCAAAATTAAAAGCACAAATAAAGGATCTTCGAATTTGTTGTTCTTATTGAGAAATAAAAGTAAAGTTACTTATCTTTATCTTAATGAACATTAATCTTCAAGTTGCAATCTTTGAAGTCGTAAAATCTCTTTTTTCCCCTTTCATTGTTTATATTCTCATGCGATGGAACCTTTGAGAAAACCATTCACGTCAAAGTAGAGAGGGGTTCGTTTAACCTCTTTTCTATTTTTAGTAACAGCTCCTATAAGGAATCTCTTCGCATTTCTTGTATTCTCCCAGCTTATGTGATGTAGATCATTCATGATGTCATAAAGCATCAATCATAATACGCTTAAACAAAATCAAATATTTTATACATTTGTTGCATCATATCTCATAGTCAAGAATAAGAATTAATAATAGCAATGGTAGTTGTATATCAACAAATCGATATATTTTCTTCCATGAACCACCATTATATTAGCATTCTTCCTAACATGACACTTTAATGGAAGCACATGATATTCATTCTTAAGAATAAATATAGTTTTGAAAATTTTTCATTCATATATGTGTATATAAGTCATGAATACCAATAATCATAAACTTATATATTAATGAGTTCAAATGTCAAATGTACAATAAGACTAAAAAAATAGTATTATTCAATGTTCATTAACTGACATGATGTCTATACTTAACATGACCAACAAATATGTTGGATAGTAACAATTTTTGTTAAGGGGTCAATAATCATAATATTAGTGTTAACATGTTCAATTGACACTTTTTGTTTATAAATTTCTTCTTTGGTAACAAAATATTTTGATTGTATATATTTAAAACCTTTAAAACACTTGTCATTTTTTAGAAAGGAAGGTAGTTGTGGAATTATCACTATAAACTTTTGGCATCTTGGCAATATTGTTGACTATAAATAAAATTTTGCTGTCATTTAACTTGAACCATGCCCTCAAAACATGTCATAAATTCAGTTTTCATAATAGATGCAACAATAACAAACTGCTTCACACTCTTCTAAGAGATGGAACCTCCTGCTAAAAGATATAAATTATCAAAAGTTGACTTTCTTGTATCTATACAACCAACAAAATCAGGACCTTAAGTATTTGATGATTAGATCTTCTATAAATAAGCATATGATCCTTTGTTTTTTGCATATAGTTTAGAACTTTCTTTGCACCTTTCCAATAATTGACACTAGAATTACTTTAGTATCTTTTTAATATCCTGACTACAAAGCTAATATCTAGTTGAGTATGAGTCAAATCAGTAAATTATATATTTTTTTCTTTTCTTTTTTTTTTTCATTTTCCCTTTTTGAATTTTCTCTCTTTGGGGCCACTTACTATTGTGGCAGATTCTTGATTGCTCAGAGAAGACTGAGTGATGTCCTAACAATATTGAGTAGCTACTTTTCAATAATTAGTATTAACATATGCACTCTCCTAAATAATATTATAGGCAACATGCATCCATTATTCTGCATCTACGATGACAATTTTTCTATTTTGGTGATGGCAATTCTGGGAAGGGCAGAAGGTGACAGTCTTTTCTTCATTCCTTCTCATTTTTCTATTTTTCCCTATTTCTATCTTTATTTTTTTCTCTCTCCCTCGTTAGCACTACCTATTGTGACGTTTGGCCACTAATTCATGCGGTGCAATTCTAGGAAGGGCAGAAGGTGACAGTCTTATCTTTTTTTTTTTTTTTCTTTCGTACCTTTTCTTCTCTCTTTGTAGGGAGAGATGGCATCATCCAATCCAAATTATTTATTTTGTACGATGTGTGAGTATCAAATTATTTATTTTGGATGACATTAGCAAGCTTAGTCGAAGATCCCTCGTCATCGAAGTCCACTATTTCATGCCGTGTAATCCGGGGCTTAGGGAGGCAATGACGGTCAATGATTGTCGCTCGGTTAGCTAAGATGATAGCGAGGCCTAGAAACGGACTGTGACAAAAGATATGATGCTCTGACGGATCAAGAAATATAAATTTAAGTTAGCAATCAATATAACATGAGATTTTGCTCATGTAAATGTCGGTAGCGGAAGCTGTGGCATCCCAACCCTACCTCTATTATTTCATTTAGTCAAACTTTGAGCAATCCTCAAGTGCATAAATCTTCATTCAATTATTTGGGAAAAGCGTTGCAGATTTGCAAGGTACTTTCAGCGCGTGAGCAGAGGAAACATTGAATAAGCGTGGAAAATACAAATGTAATATTTGCAGACTCTGCTCTTCAAAGTCTCTGATTCCATTTCTGTTCTGTAATCCAGTTTATTTGCCCTTGGCCATGGCAATCAATACCAAATCAGCGTCGCCCTTCTTTGCCCTCATCTTCCTTCTCCTTCTCTCGCATACTCTCCTTTCAGCCAAAGCGCAACACTGCCCTTCTTTCTCCTGCGGGCAGTTGCAGGACATCTCGTATCCCTTCCGCCGAAGAGACGACCCACCTTACTGCGGGGAACCCCTCTACCAACTCAACTGCCAAGGCAACAAATCCACCTTCTCCATCAACTCCGTCGAGTATTTGCTCACCGATATTCGGTACAGGTACTTCAGCGTGACTCTCCACCTAGTCGATCCAAATTTTGTCGATGGTGGAAGCTGTGCCCGCCCAGCCCAATCTCTATCTCCGGAAACTATGTACAGTTTGTGGGCATGGTCGTATTCTGAGCTGTGGGCTAGCTTCATGAATTGCTCAGAGCCGATCAAGCACAAGAATAGTGGATATTGGTCAGTTTCTTGCCTCAGCAGCCGCTATACCTCTTCCTTTGTGTATGTTTTCATTGCACGGGACGGATACAGGTTGCAGTACCCTCCTCCATCATGTCAGTTTATATCAATGATTCCAGTGACCGACTCCATTCCACTGAGCCTGAATTCAACAGCCGATGCCTTGAGAATCCTACAGCATGGGTTTGATTTACAATTTTACAACTGGAGAAGCAATATAATAGTCGATATCTTAATTATCACTGTGCAATTCTTGATGGGTATTAGTGTGACTATTACTTAGTTTTCAATCCTTTAATATTCTATGTAGTTAACTCTGAAAAAAAAAATCCTTTTTTTTCTGTCACATGTAGTGATCGTGGTGCCAAGCAGGCTTGCAGCGCTAATTTTAATTTGGTTCTTTATTCTCTATAAATTTTGGAGTATACGAAGGGAAATTGCAATAGATGCTGTAGAGAAATTTCTTCGCCGACAACAGATGCTTACGCCAACCAGATATGCTTACACTAGCATCATAGCAATCACAAGTCATTTCAAAGAGAAGCTCGGACAAGGAGGGTTTGGATCGGTATTCAAAGGGGAGTTTGCTGGCGGTATCCATGTTGCTGTTAAAATGATGGAAAGCTCTAAATGTAACGGTGAAGAGTTTATCAGCGAGGTTTCTACTATTGGAAGAATTCATCACATAAATGTGGTGAGATTAGTTGGATATTGCTCGGAAGGATCGAAGAGGGCGCTTGTATATGAGTACATGCCTAATGGCTCACTTGATAAATACATCTTTTCTAGTAAAAATGCAACCAATTTGCATACCTTCACCTCAGATAAACTTTTTGATATAGCGATGGGTATTGCACGGGGCATTGATTACTTGCATCGAGGATGTGATATGCAAATCCTGCACTTTGACATCAAGCCTCATAATATTCTGTTAGACCACAATTTCACTCCAAATATATCAGATTTTGGACTCGCAAGACTATACCCCAAGGACAATAGTCTATTATCAATTAGTGCTGCTAGGGGGACTATTGGATACATTGCTCCAGAATTGATATCTAGGAGCTTTGGGGTAATTTCGCAAAAATCCGATGTTTATAGTTATGGAATGCTACTACTAGAAATGGCAGGAAGAAGGAGAAATGTGAATCCTCTTGTAGGTAATTCAAGTCAAGTGTACTATCCATCATGGATATATGATAAATTGAATCAACAACAAGATATCACACTTGACATAAGCATTTAGATAAATGAGTTGGAAAAAAAGCTAGCCATAGTTGGATTATGGTGCATTCAAATGAAGTCAATTGACCGCCCAACAATGACTAAAGTTATCGAAATGCTAGAATCAGATGGTGAGATGATCCCAATGCCTCCGAAGCCCTTCCTTTCTTCGATGGATTCAATTTCAGAAAATAAAACATGTTTGATTTCATCCTCTACCGAGTTGTCAGTGGTTTTAGAATGAGATATTACTCGACCACATAGAGATCTTTTGTGAAGCTATAAGGTATTATTTATTGTTTACTTAAATATATTTTATTTCAATAAAATTTTATTTTACTTTTTTTAATGTTTTTCATATCCTGTGGGGGCATATATGGTTTAAAAACCCTCTCTAGTCTTTATTAGATAACAACCCTAGATTCGTTTTGACACAACCCCTAGGATACTAAGATACCAAAGGTTTCATTAACAATTATTTTGGAGGTTTACATTCTAATTTTTGTTGCATGATAATCTCACTTTGTTGAGTGTAAACATGCAATAAATCATTACATTAATGTGGAATTTTGGTAGAAGAGTAAAGTTTTAACTTTGATTGTAGACAACCTTGCTTCTTATAGACATTAAAGACTCAAATGTATAAATATTGAAATGCATATAGATATTTAGATGTTAGATATTTAGGTGCTAGAAAATCTTGTTTTACACTAATTATTTTCTTTAATGATTATTGTTACATATTGATATTGGATATTGGAATCCATAATATTTTTTATTTGATTTCTTTATGTATCTTATTATTATTTTTTAGTTCCTACATAGCATGTTTTGTGCTAATTCTATTTCTTTTGGCTTAGGTATGGAAATGACTCAGTTGAGAGAGCAAGAATAGATAGTCTACTTATGGAGTGTGGATAGATTATGTAATGTCGCTTTTAATAATAGCAATTTTGTGTGTATGTGTGTGCACGCAACAAATGAACAATACTTTAGAATGTTGTTTAGAGAAACGACTATCTGTGATGAATGAATATGTTGTATGATTTGTGTTTGTATTTTAAATGTCATTGATTAAGTTAAATTATTATAATTGTGTATGTGCAATTTTTATTTGAATATAAAATATATTTTATCATTGTAATTTATTTATTAGCATTATTATATATTTGTATATTTCATGTTTGAGTAAAACACAATAAATTTATTTATTCTTTCTTATTAGATTTTTATGGTGTTACCAATTTAGTCAAATTGATTTAAATCATATAATTGAGATTATTTGATATTAGTGAAAAACAATATGGTAATTGTATGTTAAGTACTGATATAATATGTCAATACTATGTCATCCATTTTTATTATTATTATTATTTTTTGCTTTAGACTCCTATCCCTTGACCTAATCCTTCATCAATTTCCCCTAATTCTTAACTATGAAAGTGTTGACTTTAAAGTTGTGCTTTTTTAGGGAGAAAAGTGGGGAGAAAAGAAAGAAACCAATATTTTCCACTGTTTTGTTGGAGAGACAAATTTGGGAGAAAAGAAAAGTAGAGAGAAAAGAGCCACATTTACCTCGTTTTACTCTCTCTAATTTGGAAAGAAAACGCTCCTCACACGTAAGCTCCCGTGTTAGTTACTTTTGACCCATTGTCTTACCATCATCACCCGAGCCTCCAGTCACGATCCCTCTTCCAATTGCTCTCCTTGCCTCACCATCGCTCTTCTGGTTGCCCTCCATGCCTTCCGATCACTCCTTCAGTTGCCCTCCATGCCTCATTGTCAGTCTTTCGGCTTCCCTCCTCGCCTTACCATCTCCCCTCCAGTCACCCTCCTCATCTCACCATCATCGTTTGAAGCTTCCCTGCCACACATTCAAAGCTCCCCTTCCACCAGATCTCCCTCTCACCTATGTCCTGCCACTCGCTCGCTTCCTTGTCGTGCGTGCAAGCTGCAAACCCACCTCGCTGTTATCGTAGTGAGTGCTGCGAGCTCAACCCATCGCTGCTCCCACTTGCCACCTCACCTCCCGCCGCCTTCGCCTACCTCGTCACCTGCTAATTCCCTACTGCTGCCTACTACACACACCTTGCTCCTTGCTGTAGCCCTATCCCCGTCTTTCTATCTCTTTTCTCCCCTTCCCATTTCCTTCAAAGCTCACAATCACTTATCACATGATTTGATTTTCTCCCTCCTATTTTTCTTCCCTCCCTTTTTTCTTTTTCCTCCTATTTTTCTTCCATTCCAACAAAACACAGCCTTAAGTGATTCCTTGCAAGGAAAGAAAAGGAGGAAAAGAAAATAAGAGGTGGAGAAAAAATGAAAGGGAAGGAAAATTTGATCATGTGAGTTTCACGTCTGACCAAAAAATCCCTCCCATAGCAAGTGGCAACAGTGATTGGGCTGAGGAGGCGACGGCGTGGGGGGTAGGATGCCCGATTTGGGCGGAACCAAAACGCTCCACTTTTGTATTTTCTCGTTGTTTCCCTCTAAGGAAACAAGGGAAATTTTATTTATTTTTCCATTCCTTCCACTTTTCCCTCTAAGGAAACACAATGAGTTTTAATTTAGCTCTCTTGTTTTTTTCTCTGCTATGAACTCTTTTTTGTCATAAATAAAGAAAACGAATTGTCAAAGGATAAATTTCACCACTGTGTGATGATAATGCAAACATGTTTCCAGGTGATGAGAGAACATCCTTGCTTTAGTACTAAGAAAATTAATTAAGAAAACATAATTGTGGTTGATAGCAAGGTATCGTCTGCATCAATTATTTGTCTATATCAAAAAAAAAAAATTGTTGACCAGGTAAACATAACCTAGACCATAAAGAATTATCGGCCTATATCTCTTGTAATGTTGCACACCACATCTTTGATGCTTATTATAAAAGGACTTACTTCGAACAATAATTAAATCAATTATGATCATTTAATGGATTATTACCTTATAAAGCTAGTCTAGCCAACTTCCCTCTAGATGCATCAACCATAATGCTAGGCCCAAAGATTAGTGCCTAATTTTGACCAAGTCAACTAAACCGTTGACTAGGTCAAGATCGGCCCAAATCAAATTAGGGTTCATGAATCTGGGATTGGAGCAATGATAGTGTGTGGCTTTCTGCAGACAACGATGTTCGTTGGCTAGCAGTGCTCGATCGAGGAGCAGTGACCAGCTGATAACTCAAAAATTTATAGTAAATTTTACGTTAATCATATAGTCTTTTTGAGTCATATTTATGTTCTTTTGCTTGTTTTTAAATTTAATTTAGTTAATTGCTTCGGAATCTATACCTCTTCTTATTTTTTGACTTTTTAGGGAAAATATGCTTGTTTTCAAGGGTTTTGAAGAAATCAGACGCCAAAAACGTAACTAGGATGAAATTTCAAGCTCACGTGTGAAATTGGGATTTTTGTGCCTATCACACCCCTTTGACGAAATGAACTAAAAATTTCACAGGGGGTGTGATTCTATCAATTTGGGGGAGAACAGCCACCGACGCTCGATTCTTCTACTGTTCTCGAATCCAATTTTTGCTATACCAAAATAGAGAAATTTGAGCCCTAATCAGAGAAGCTAAAAGAATAGAACCCTTCTATAAATCGAGGAGAGGATTCAAGACAACTATCATAAACTTTCATCAACAATAGAGGGAGAAATCGCAAAATGCGACACTAGGGTTTGGTTTCTCACCGGGAAGCAAAGAGACCATCTCCAGTGGTGAAAATTTCAGGGAAGGCTCGCATCATGGAGGAGAAGACACACTAGAAATTTTAAAGTAAAAGGAGTTCAATCGAGGGAGAAATCAGCAAAATTTCTGGTGTTGCTGCAGTAATTTTATGGAATGTCGGCGGTGCATTGTGTGGATACTGTTCAAAACAGAATTATAGGGCTGTGACGGTTTGAACTACAGTCGTCACACCCCCTGTGAAATCAGTAAAATTTTTATTTTTCTTCTTCAAATTATTATTAATTTCAGAATGAATATTTGCTGCATTTTTTATTCCATGATAGTGTAAAATCCTTTTTGGGACTAAGGGAGTAATCTTTTTTTATTTTGTAATGACTAGATTTTTTTTCACTTTTTAGTTATTCTTTGAACGATAATTCTGCCTATGTAATTATTGACTTTGAAATTATTAGTTTTAAAATATTTACTTGTTTTAGAGTTTGTAATATGGACCGCAAGGTGATTTATGAACCTAGAACTTTTTAATTAGATTTTAGAAACCTAGACTATGCAAATAGCTAAGTCCTAGAATCCTAATTTTTTATGCTTAATTCACATGTTGATGTTTTGATCTTATGATTCCATTATTTGAGACATGATAATATGGATTGAAAAGTGATTTTGAGTGTTAAAACCCCTTAGAGAAAACCTGTAAAATTAAAGTACAAAAGTATTTAATTTTATTTAAGAAATTGACTTTGATAATTAAGCCATAAAAGTGATTTAATTTTCTTTGTCTGGTTTACTTTTTATTAAACACTGAGCAGTAAGTCACACAAGTGATGGCTAGATCCATGTAAGTTGGACGAAAGGAGACAACTTTTTTCTAGTAAACTTTTTTATCATGATTTGAATAACTAGTAAAAACTTATTTATATATAGTCATAAGATTTAAAAAGTGATAAAATTGTAGTCTCAGTTTCCTCTCTAATTTTGATGTTAGTCTTTGTTATTCACTTTTGCTTTATACCCATCGTTACCCGATCGCTTAGTTAGAAAGAATTCAATTATTTGATATTTAACACATCTTTTTATTACTTCGATATTTCTGTGCACTTATGGACACATCACTAGCATCGAGCTCGACACATGTAGCATCTAGCGTTTGACGACGAACGTTTTTCTGTCGCTCGCATGACGTGTGCCAATGAATTTCCTATCCTCTGTTTTCCTTCTTCCGCCTGCGTGCGGGTGTTTTGAGTGAGTGTTGCTTGTTTCTGTGCCTTGTGTGGTACGTGTGTCACGTTCTTTGCTATCTTCGGCTATCTACCTACAGTCTTTTTCCTTTTTTTTTACTACTGTTTGCGTGCAGTAGTTCTTTTATTGTCTACTCTCCATTGCCTACATGCAGTGTTGTGGTTTTGTTGTTCGCATTGTAGGTTGAGGTGAGGACAACCTCACTTGCCGGTGAAGCCCTGCTGACCAGATCCTACTGTTTCCTTCCATATTCTATTTTGTGTGTCCCCTGCGTGGGACAGTTTGCTATTTGGGTCATGCGGAACTCTACTTTGGAGTGTCAGGCCTTTTGATTTTTTTAAAAAAATTATTACTATAATTCTGGCATAACACTTTAACACAGTGAACATTCAGGAAAAAGAAAAGTCCTCAAGGGATTAGGAACATCGTCCCTTCAATGATCTTGTTAGATAATATAAGAATGAGTAGAAAATATGACAGAGACTTTATCAATGAATTGCATATCGAACCCTTTAAAGGCTTTAAAGTATTTATAACTATGATATGATATAGACGATTTGAGAGTTGGGTACAAAATTCACTAATGGGGCCAAAATCATAGCAATTAGAATTTGGCATATATGAATAGCTAAGTTTTAATTAGTCTTATGTTATCTATGACGTGTTGATATAGTAATTGTTAGGCGCTGGATCTGGCGCGGCCCAGATCCAGGCCCAATCCGCCAAGCCCAACTAAGGCCCAGCTTCGGTGGCATTTGAAGCGGGTCGGGCATCTTGTTATCGGGTCGGGCGACCCATCTCCTGGCAGAGCTTCGTTTGGGGAGTTGGCGTGCGAGCGACGCTAGGGCTACAGTACCCGCAGCGTGCGCTCGCGTTCAATGGAGCGAAGCGTTCGTTCGAATGTGACGGCGACGACGCTGTTCCTTCTCCCGATCTCCTCCTCTCCCTCCGTCACCTAAGCCATCTATGGCTAGTGTTGAGGGAAAAACCAAATATATTTGAAGTTGGAAGAAATTCTCATTTGTGGTGAATAAAATTCCTTTCCCTGGTCTTAGGATGGACCATGGATAAGTGCGCATGGGCAAGGCAAATGTTCAAGCCATTGCGGAATGGCGCGCCCCCTCAAATTAAACCGAGTATAGAGTTTCTCGGTGTGGTGAACTTCAATCGAAGGTTCATCAAAGGCTATTTGAGGAAAGCCTTACCCTCAGTAATCTGCTGGAAAGGAACTCGAAATGAGAGTGGCTTGATCGATGTCAGTCGGCCTTCCAGGAGTGAAGGTCCGTATCGCCTGTGAATCGATCCTGAGGTTGCCCGACTTCAGTATGCCTTTCGAGTTTCACACTGATGCTTCAGACCAAGCTATCAGTGGTATACGTTTATTGTATGAGTATCCTTTAGCTTTTGAGAATTGAAAGCTAATAGGACTGAGCGATGGTATATGGCCACGAGAAGGAAAAGGTGGTGGGAGTCCACTATCTCCGGACGCGAAGAACCTTCTCGAGGTTATGAAGACCGACAACATTACACCACATAAAAGAAGTTGTTGGGAAAATAAGCACGTTGGCCGGAATTCTTGGGTGAATTCTAGTTCCAGGGGGAACATAAATCGGGTAAAGGCAATGTGTTTCCTTATGAGCTCAGTAGATTAAATGCCCTTATGTGATGTACCCTGTCCAATGTGAAAAGGGAATCTGCTAAGCAGAATAAAGACAGCCTCAGCTTTTGATAGAGAGAATCAAAAGCTAAGTTCAGCAGATTATGTCGAGCATGATCCGACACTACTATCTGGGTCCAGATGACATTGTTATGGTCAGAGGCGATTGACCACTAGTCCCAACGATGGGCGGACTGCGCCAGGAGCTACTGAGGGAGCTCCATGATAGGCTTTTGGGCGAGGCATCCAGGGCAAAAGGGGATAATTATCCTGTCAGCATGACTCTACTATTGGCCCAACACGTGCGCAAACATGGGGATGTATGTCCGCACTTACCAAGATTGGTAGGAAGGTAAGATCGATTGGAGACTAGAAGTAGGGTTGTTACAACCACTACCTGTTCCCGAGACGTCCTGGACAAGTGTGTCCAAGGACTTTATTGGTGGGTTCCTATAGTTGACGGAAAAAGCTCAGTGCCTGTAGTCGTGGATAGATTCTCCATGGGTGGAGTCTTTATCCCAGCACTTGAGCAGTGTATAGCAAGGGTTGCTATAGAGTTATTCTTCCAAAATGCAGTGAAACATTTTGGCATCCTAGTGGATATCGTGAGCGATAGGGATGCCTGTTGTTACTGGACGCTATTGAACCATGTTGTTTAATAAGTTTTTTGTCCAAGGTAGGTTTCTCCATAGCCAATCATCTTCAGGAGGATGGGCAAATTGAGCAGGTGAATGCTCTTGTGGAAGAATTTCCCCGTCACTATGTGATCGCCAGTCAGGGTGACTGGGTAAAGTAGATGGATGTGGCATGGTATGCCTACGACTTACAAAAGTCATCATCCACAAGTCCCATCCCATTTGAACTTCAAGATAGTGTTAGGGAGTCAGCCCCTAACCCCCGTTGATGTGGTACGAAGGGATTCCAAGGAGAAGTGCCCTGCAACTCAACGGAAAGCTCGGGAACGAATCGATTCACTCAGAGAGGCTAGAGGTAGCTAGGAGTTGGCTATACAATGGATGCAAAGGTATGCATACCGTCGTTGTTGGAACGAAGAATTAGTCGTGGGCGACTTAATTCTTCTCCGACTTACCTCGCAGATCGGTAGAAAAATCTCGGTGAGGGAGGCTCACCGGGGTCTTATCCGAAGATACGACGGTCCGTGTGAGATACTGAGTCGAGTGGGCTCAGTAGCATACCATTTGAAACTCAAATAGAGAATGTAGATGTACCATACATTCCACGTGAACTTAAGGAAGTTCCATAAGGATCCGGGCGATCCTTCTCGGTCATTGTCTTACCAAGCCACACCGGTGGTTCGAACAGAATTCGACCGAGGGATACATGATATTTTATATCACTCGGTGTTGGGGCAAAGTAAGCTGAACCGATATATGGAGTTTCACATCCGATGGGATGAATCCCGTATGAAGGAAGCAACCTGGCACAAAGCTTTTGAACAATACTTCTCCGATGGTTCGGATGAGGTTCGATCTAAGGATTATCGAGATTTGAGGTTATCAACTCTTAGGTCATTGCTGGATGAGTAAACAATGGGTGTTTCTCATTCATGGGAGAGTTATACCTGAGGAAGAAGCCATCTGGTATGAGGCTTCAATATTTGACATATGAGGTTTAGCTGAGGAGCTACCTCGAGTCGCCGAGGACGGCGACCACCTCAGGTGGGGGAGAATGTTAGGCCCTGGATCTGGCACGGCCCAGATCTAGGCCCAATCCGCCAAGCCCAACTAAGGCCCAGCTTCGGTGGTATCTGAAGCGGGTCGGGCATCTTGTCATCGGGTTGGGCGACCCATCTCCTAGCGGAGCTTCGTTTGGGGAGTTGGCGTGCAAGCGACGCTAGGGCTACAGTACCCGCAGCGTGCGCTCGCGTTCAATGGAGCGAAGCATTTGTTCAAACACGACGGCGGCGGCACTGTTCCTTCTCCCGATCTCCTCCTCTCCCTCCGTCGAGCGGCTCCGGCAGCGGCGATGGATTCCGGCGGCTTCCCGGTGGTGTGGGTGTGGCAGTACAGGAAGCAATGGAGCATTGGGGCGGCGTCCCCTTTTTCCTTCCTCCGCCTATGTCTTCAGCATCGCCGGTGGTGGAGCCGGCGGACCTCCTTCCGCTCCGGCTCCGTCCGGCGGGTGGTTTTTCGTCGGCAAGGTGCTCGCTAACCGTTTCTTCATCCTCGCCGGGTTTTCCCTCCTTCTCTCGCTTCCGGCAATATCTCTGGTGGCCGGCGAGGCTGGGGCTTTGGCCCCCTCTTCCTGGCAACGTCCGACGAACTAGGTGGGTTCGCCAGCATCTTCGGCGGCTGGGGCTTGGGCGGAGGCTCGGCCACGTGTTTGGACGCGTTCGGCCACCATGGTTGGGTTCGCCGGCACCTCCCTGCTTTCCTACGAGGTCGGGCTCAGCCGGGCTGTGCTCCGGTGAGCCTCAGGTAGGTCTCCGGTGAACTCCGGCTACCAACCTGCCACCTCGATTTCTGTGCGCATGCCTCTAACGGGTTCCGGACGCAGTTCTCGTTCCCGGCCGATCAACTGCCCTCAGTCGACATATTCCTCTCTCCGACTCCCTAAGCTTCTCGCTCCCGGCCGAGTTATCTTTCTCGGTCGGCGACTCCTCGCCCCTCTCTGCGCTCCGGTCAAGTGCGTCAGCCATGTGTGATGTTGCCCGGCGTTCGCCGATTTGTTTGTGCTGGACGTCTATGAGACGTCCCTGTTGGGTGAGTGGGTGAGTTTGGCCGCCAGCGTGCGGTCTAGTCAGAGTTAGGGCGTGTGCCCCGGCGTCCTGTGTGACATCATCTATTGCGTGAGTGTGCGCCACCGCCTGCGTGCGGTTTGTTTCTTTTCCGGTGTACCGGACTCGTACGCGCGTTGCACCGGCGTCGGGTCTCGGGTCTTGTACCTAGTTGCACTTTGGAGCTGGTTTGTGCAGCGGTCCATAGGAGACGCGTGGTGGTCTCCAACTCGTCGAGACGAGCAGACGTGTGGTCGCCAGGGATAGGCTGAGGAGTACGTCGAGGATGTGCTTCTGCCTGTCGCGCCTGGATCAACGGATCGACCACTTAGCCCCTGCGTGGGCGTGTTTGGGTGAGAGTCCAAGTGTTGACTCGTTTATATTTTATTAAAAATTTATTACCCTAATTCTGGGCATGACAATAATCATATATAGGGATGGTAATGGGTTGAATACCCGGCTTTTAACCAGTACACAAACAACTTGAGTTTGTACCCTATTATACAATTTGAACTCAACTTAGGTATTTAAATAGGTACCCTATTACATAACTTGAACCCGACTTAGGTATTTAAATAGGGACCTAATTAAATATAAACTTTATAATTTATAATTTTTTATTTTAAATTATTGTATAAAATATTATTATTATAAATATATTTATCAATAATTATTTTATATTTTATTAATCAAATATAATTTTTATTATTTCTAAATCAAATATTAAGTACCAGGTACTTATACTTATAAATTTGAACTTGATACATTTAGCTAATTGAATACCCAAACATACCATAAATAGGTTAGGTCAAGTGTGTTGGGTACCTGGCTATAATGGGTACAATTGCCATCTCTAATCATAAAGGCCATGGTTCTATATGTAACTATCAATTTCATTATTTTTTAATGATGGTTAAGTCAAGTGTTTGACTCTCTTGTTACCTTAGTCGAAATGCTTTACACGTTCGGGCCTTGACTATGGTCTTTTTGGTGGAGTGTTTTATCTAATGGATTTAGTAGAAAGCAATCCCCTAAGAGTTCTCTCTACAGCAGTCTCTCAAGGATCCTCTACCCCTAAGGGTGTTGGGTGAGTTTCCCTCCTATGTGGAGAATGGCTCAGGTTATGCCCATGTGGAGGATGGCTCCATTATGGATGAAGTTGCCAACATCGTGGACATAGCCTGCAACATCGTGGACACACTGTCCAAGATGTTCAGAAGATCGTGGACACACAGTCTACGATGTTCAGAAGATGGTGGACACACCTGTAGCTATCATGGACACACCTCAGAACATGGTGGATATGCTGCAAAACATCATGGACACACCTGCAGATATCATAGACACATCTGCAGATATCATGGACACACCTCAGAACATGGTGGATATACTGCAGAAGATTGGGGATATGCTGCAGCTATCATGGATAGCCTGCACAAGATCGTGGATATGCTGTCCACGATATACAGAAGATGGTGGATATGCTGCAGCTATCATGGACATACTGCAGAAGATCGTGGACACTCTGTCCACGATGACAAAACATCGTGGATTTTCTGTAGAAGATCGTGAACACACTGCAGAAGATCGTGGACACACTGTCCACAATGCAGATTATCATGGACACACTGCAGCTATGGTGGATATGCTGCAAAGATGGTGGATACAGCTGCAGCTATCATGGACACAGCTTGCAGCTATCATGGATATGCTACAGCTATGATGGATACTTGTTGACACATATTTATATAGAGTTTTACACATCATTTTACTAATGAAATCATCCCTATTTCATGACTTTAAGTCCCGTAATTGCCTTTATTTGGATACATCTATGAAATCTACACCTCCTTGTGCATTTTCACATTTTCAGGTTAAAATGACCATAAAGAGGGTGGATTCTGGGACTTTTGTGGTAGAGGAGCTCATCCTAATTCAAGATGATCCTAACTAGAAGTTTTCGGATTCATTGAAGCCTTTGTTGGAAATCACGATCGGGTCGCGATCAGAATCATGCCCGTGACTCGTCTTCGCACTTAAGCTGCAACTAATAAATCACGACCAGGTCACGACCAAATTCTCGCCCGTGATCGCGGCCCCGCTTGTTTCAAAACCGTGATTTTAACCCAGGTTTCTTCAACCTAACTCAAGGGGAAGCTTTAGGGCAGCCAAGTCTTTTCTCCCCTGTTGACGAGAACCCCTGGAGTAGCCTTTAGAGGGTGAAATCGGCTGGAATAATGATGATGGCGTGGTTTGATGAGATAACAGCGGCTGCAGGGCATGGAGGAAGCTGCAGCAAAGACTTTTTCTCTGCTGAAAAGTTGCAGCAGCTTTGCAGAATCTAGAAAAGGAGCAGCAGCCCACTAGGAAGAGGAAGATAGAGCCTTCAAAGAGAAGCAAGAACCTTCAGCCTATTTAAGAGAGGAGAGTTCAGCAAAGAAGGGGAGGATCGTAGAAGAAGATCACACGTAGAGAAGGGCTGCACTTGGGAGAAGGAAAGCGAACATAGGAAAGAGGGCTGCACATATGAAATTATTGAAGATCTGCACTTGCGTAAGCACCTTAAGGATAAATTTGTAAGGAAGGTCTTCAGCTACACTCAATTTTTGCCATGTTCATTGTATGATCCAAGTGAAATTACTTATGATCTTATTCATCCTTTGTAATTCCTGCACAAACTTGACTATACGTGTATTGTTAAAGCTTATTACTTATGATTTCATTATGAATATGGTAGGCTGAGTTCTAAATCAGGATGTGGGATAGCCCTTGATTAATTACTAGTTGCAATAGTCTAGCTCTATTTGCTAAAGTCTGTGTTCAACCTTGTGTGCCTGCATTGTCTGGAGAGATGTGCTTGAACCTTTAATCTCCCGAGTGAGGTTTGTTAATCAACGTCTCTAGGAGTTTACTCACTTGCAGAGCTATACTTACTCGTGGGACTATAGGGAAGTGTTATCCCGAGGGACTTGCTTGAGCCTTGAATCACTCTAGTAAGGTTTGTAAATCAGAACCTTTAGGAGGAAACTCGCTTGCGGATCTGTACTTACTCATGGGACTATAGGGAAGCATTATCCGGAGGGATACGCTTGATCCTTTAGTTGCCTAAGTAAGGTTTGTCAATCAGCATCTTTAGGAGAAAACTCGCTTACGGTTCTGTACTTACTTACAGTGATTGTAGGGAGCTTAGACGTTTCGGGGTGAAGCTTGTCCGACCAAGTGTCAGACCCATTTGGTTGAGAGTTTATCCTTTCCGTTGGCGTACTATGCCTACACTACCCTAAAGGGCATGTTTGAGCCTTTAGTCATCGCAAGTAAGGTTTGTTAATCAGCATCTCTGGAAGTTTTTACTCGCTTGTAGATCTGTACGCGCTTGCGAAGATTATAAGGAGCCTAGACGTAGCAGGGAGACTCTAGTCCGACCGCGCGTCAGAACCCTACGGATTGGACTGATAATCTGGTTCGTGGGAGCGGACAAGATTATCGGAGGGGAGCTACCAACGTGACAAGGAAGCTGAGTCCCTTGAACTAGACAGGACATTGGCAATAGAGTTTGACTGTTCAATTGTAAGAAGTCAAAGTGGTAAACCCATATCCTGATGCATCTCCTCATTTAAAATCCTCTCGTGTGATTTCTTCTGTTTACGTTTTACGCATTTAATTATTTCATCATCTTAAACTTCATCAATTTGAACGTAGTCTAGCTAGCAATTTCGAGATCTGTCGGTATTTGCCCATTATTCCTTGTGGGATCAATATTTTATTACTTCAATAGACCCGTGCACTTAATGTCTATCTATACCAGTGGGCGCTATCAAGTTTTTGGCGCTGTTGCCGGGGACTAATTTTGATAATATTGACTAGATTTAGGAGTTGTTAGACTAGACCAATTTTTTATTGCAATTTTTATTTTTTGTTAGACTAGATTTAGGAGTTGTTAGACTAATTTTGACAATATTGACTAGATTTAGGAGTTGTTAGACTAGAATTTCTAAATTTTCAAAAAAAAAAATGTTACCTTATGTTTTTTGTGATATCTGTGGACGTACATGTCATTCTACTCATGAATGCCAATTGGGGATTTCATTTGATCCATATTCTAGCAATCCTACAATGTTTCCTTATGCTTCTTGTGATATTTGTGGATATATAGGTCATTTTTCTCATGAATGTCAATTAGGGACTCCATTTCCTATTGACCCATACTCTAACGCCTATGATTTGGATTGAGGGAATAGCCCAAACTACTTTTATGAGAATGACCCAAACCCTTTGCCGCAAATGAATTTTAGAGAATCTGCATATTTCTACCAATGACAATTTGATCAACCCCAAAAATCAAACTTAGAAACTAGGATTGAGAATTTTATGGTTGCTCAAACTAACTTCCTAACTGAGATACACGAAGAAATCATGCAACTTGAATCTAAAATGAAAGCCCTAGGTGAGAGTTTGCATACCCAACAAGCCCAACAAGCCATCACCTTAACCGAACCCATGGAAGAATTAGCAGAGCCTCAAGTGAAAATCAGTGGGTTAGGTGAGGGTGAATTGGAGAGTAGTTTGGATGAGAAAGAATCAAGCACTAGTGATGACATACAAAAATATGATATTTCGTGACTTAATTCTATTATTATTTTGGAGTAAAATGCATGCTTTGTCTCATTAATGCATTCAATTGCTTCATATTTTTCAGAGTCTTCACTTTTCCCTTGTTTTATGAAAATGTAGGTTTTTGGCCTCAAAATTGATGGAATTTGGAGAATTTGAAGGTATGGGATGATTTCTTATGATGAGACGAAGCTACACGCCAAATTTCAGCCCAATCGGAGTTTTCTACATGATGCACGGTCGTGGGTGTGTACCCATAAATGGCTGTGCATGATCTAACTATCCAGGCTTCACCGAGCCATACATGGGCATGGCTGTGCATCCATGCACAGCCGTGAATCATAAGTTCTCTAGCCACCGAGCCGTACACGGGCGTGCCCGTGCACCGATGCACGGCCGTGCATCGTCCCGCGTCCTGCATGATAGGCGCTCGGTATTTCAGTCATAACTTTCTATTCCTGGCTCAGAATTGAACAAAATTTTAGGGAGACCTTCCCAACTTGGATACACACGTTTTGGGACTGGAATCACCAGATTTGATCAAGCAGTTGAGGAGAACGAAGCGAAGCGGCGCAGACCTAGGGTTTGGGGTGATTTTCTGGGAGACAACTCTGTTCCGGCTCGTTTTCATCGTCGTTCCGGCATGGATCTTCGTGCTGGACCTTCTTCCATCAATGATCTACCCTTCCCTTTGGTTTTATTTAATCATTGTGAGAGATTTTGTGTATTTAACGATGAATCTTGTAGCGTAAATTCACCTTTTGGGGTTTGGGTATAGCCCACTGCATGAATGTTGAATGTTATGACTTGATATATATGTTTCTCTATTTATCTTTGTTCTTATTCATGTCTAGGATGTTTTCATTCATGTTTATGTACTGGCCATATGTATGCATGTCCTAGATGCTGTGGGAAGGACTGAGAGGTAAACCACAGTCATAAGAATCTCTTAGACTGGACTGGTGATTTCGTGTTGCGAGAGCACTCAAAATCACCCGAGGAACCCTAATCCTTCATAGATCCCATTGGATCCGACTTAACCCGGTAAGCCATGAGAGTAGGGAGACTTGGGTTAAGTCAGATACCAGACCGTGTCCTGAGAGGGAGCGCGTCTGTACCCTAGGAAGGATTACCTTGAGAACTTAGATAAAACTTAATTATAATATCAAGCTTTAATTTTTCTTCATGCTTTAGTGTGGTGAAACCCAATACCCCGAATCTCTCTCATAGATCTAAAACCCCGATTGCTTTGCTCTTTGCGCTGCTTGTTCTTAATTCGCTTTAGTTTAATTACGTGCACTAGGATTTTAGACTTTTTCTCCATTAATCATTAACCTAGCTATTGATTGACTGATTTATTAGTACTTGACCCTAGTCCCTATGGGTTCGATCTTATTATATTACGCGATAGACCGTGCACTTGCGGTAGCAGTCTGTCTGGGCCCCTATCAACTAGCATCATAAATATTAATAAAGAGGAACTAGTGTGTGTTTTACCACCACCGTATAAACCATTGATTCCTTTTTCCCAAAGTTTGATGGAAGTAAAACCTGATGAGCGATTTGGGTTATGCTATAACAAAGAAATCTTGAACCAAGTAGTTGAGAAAATTCATATCCCTCAAATCAACAAAGACCCATTGGCAATTGACATGATTGATGACGATGATAAGGTGACTGAAATTGATATCAAAGTAAACTCCCAACTGCGAGACTTAAATCCAACTCTTGATGCAGAAAAAGGAGGAGCTGAGACACTTGACAACATTAACCTTGAGAATCAGAAACCTGAATTTGAATCTATCCCAAGACGAAGGATGTTTACCATGATGGTAATCAACTTGCTATTGAAACACATGATATTTATTTTGGTGGAAATTCTTTCAGGACGGCAAAAAGGCAGGAGACTATATGCACTTTACTATGCTAGTGACCCGCCAGCAACACCATGATATTCAAGCATTAGTCAAGCTATAGACCTTAAATTAGCGCTTCTTGGGAGGCAACCCAAGCATCTTACTTTAGTTGATCTTATTTTTAGCATTTTCCTTATTTGCTTTCATGGTTAGTGTAGTTTAGTTATATTAATATGTTTTGATGGGTTTTCTTGATGATCGGTCTGAAATCCTTGTTGATCTGATTATTCTGTCATCCCTCAGAATGATACTAGAAGGCATTGTTCAATTTTGAAAATCCTACTTCTATCTATTTTGGATTTGGCCTTCGTCCTAATTACAGTTTCTGATCTACTCTGCTTCAATTTTCTAATATTTGATAATCGTACTAACCTTATAGCTATGCAATTCCTCCATTCTGCACTTTTGGCAGCAAATCACAACATTCAGGTTAAAGTGTCTAGCCCACAGTCTATCGACATGATGCCAAAACACTTTTCTCCATCTACAGCAACTTTTCAACTCATCATGGAACACTGTAATGGACCAGTATCTTCAGTTCTTGAAGAGCACAGGAAGCCCTTTCATGCTGAATGCACAGCCCTATGTTGGCTACACAAAAGAGCAAGCAACAACCATGACTCTAGCTGACCCTCACATACCGGGATGACACAAGCTATGATGAAGCATTGACATTCAGTTTGTAGTTGTATCTGGGAGTGTTATGATGGCCTTGTTGTGCCCCTTCACTTTTTACATTATCTATCTCCTTGGTTTTCATATGTTCCTACTTATTTTGCTATGGTTATTGATGTTTTTGCTTGATTCTGAATGACACAGGAATATCCCAAATTGATTCAGTGGAGGCAGGCATTTTCTATCATTTTTCCAAAAATCACGGGCGGCTCCTGACGGAAATCTCGACCGTGATTATCACTCAGCCAACATCAGAATTTCGTCGAGAGAATTACGGCAGGGAGGTAACTGAAGCCATGGTCGTAATCAGCAACGCAGAATTATACGAGGAGATCATGACCGGGGTATGCTGAAAATCGTGACCGAGATTTCTCAAAGACTTATCCACCGAGAAAATTACGGCAAAGCCGTGACTAAAGCCATGGTCGTAAAATCTATACAAAATCTTACAGAAGAAATCACAGGCGGGTCATGATGAAAATCATGGGCAGAATTTCTAAAAGATAGAATGAAGTATAACATTGACGAGAGCATCACGGCTGCCCAGTGATTTTAGTCACGGCCGTGAAAACTAATACCAAAAATCTGCGAGAAGAATCATGACCAGGTCATGATGGAAATCTTGACTAAGATTTTTACGAAGCTGAATGAAGAAATCTCACTGAAAGAATCACGGCAAGGGTTGTGACTGTGGTCACGGCCGTAACAGCTACACCCAAAGGTCCATCCAAAGAGGATAATGACTGGGTCATGACAAAAGTCACGGGCACGATTCCTAAACTGCTATCAGATCCTAACTTGCTGCCTGACCTTTTCACTGAGGGTTCCCATTCCTCCATAGAACTCGCACAGCCCACCAGCTCTGCCCCACCAAGTCACTGCTGCTCACTTTTTTTTGGTGACCACTCCAACCTTGTTCGGCGATCACTACACTCCAAGTTTTTCATCTTCATTTCGCCGAACTCTCTGTTCTGATAACTTGCTTTTCAGTACTTCACGGCAGCAACCTCATTTGTATCTTTCGCCTCAACCATGCCTCCTCGCAAAAAGTTGACGAGAAAGCGACTGGCTAGCGCCTCCCATCCAACTCCTCCACCGCCATAGCACCTAGGTCCAGTAGAGATACAAATGCATGACGAGCACCAAGCTGCTCATTACAAGGTCCTTTCTGGTCGCCAAGTCATCAACACGAGGTACATGGATCCAGCTTCGCTCACCACCCTGGGTATCTTCGACAACATCCTCTGGATGTTTAATCAATTTGATTGGGGGTGATTCCTGCAATAAACTCTCCCCACCTATATTCCCATGACATTGGAATTTCTGAGTTCCATAAAGGCAAAGGTATCAACGCTAGAGACTGACCCAGAAACTATCACATTCCGGCTGGCCAACACTGAATGCAGGCTGACGCTTATAGATCTAAATGACATTTTTGGATTCCCTGCACAGACATCATGCATTGGACCTCCCAACTTCAATGAAGATGTCTTCTAGAGATGCATATCATTGATGACCTTTTACTCCCCACGGAATGCCCGAGCATCCTTGATCTCAATTCCAGTACAACACCAACTAGCGTCTGCACCCAAATCTCACTACTCCAAAGGACTCTACTGCACCACTCAACATGGATCCTGGCTCTTCCTCTGGCGCTCAACCGAAGACTGCCGCCCGTCCATCTACAGATGATATCTTGCAGCTTATCCTCCAGGACCAACTTGTGTATAGGTGGCAGATTGCCTAATCGATTTAGATGGCCCATGCCATTGAGCTATTCCTTCATACACATATCTCGGACTCATCCCCATCCGACGACGACGATGACCTGGATGAATGTAGCAAGTAGAACCGCACTTTTGTAAGTCTCTCCCTCTTCTGCCCCTTTTATACATATTTCGTGCATTGAGAACAATGCATTCTCTAGCTTTGGGGGAGATTTACATATTTTGGCTATTATCCTGGCATATTTCGGTATCATAGGGTCATCTTGCTTAAAACTCTATTTTAAAAAGCTTTGTTGTTGTATGCTATTTTAACATGGTATTTGATGTTTTAACGATGTGTTGTCAACGCTTTTAATATGACATTTTTAATTTGCTGATGAACCATTTCAAGTTTGTTTGAACCATGTTGGATATGCTATCTCAACCATGCTATTTGAACAAGTCAACTTGTTGCATATCATTTTTTTTTGACTTGATTGTTGAACTATTTCATTCATGGTTAGATATATCTTCTTGCTACTTGTTCAACTTAATCTTATGTTGAAAACATTCCATGCACCCCCATGACTCTGGAAGAACAAGTTTTACATCACATTTATTGTTCAAAATCAACGAAGCTTCATTTTCTTATGACTCCATAATATGCTAAACGATATATTCTAGCCACTTGATTCCATACACACTGGACACTTAAGGATTGAACTTTGATAAGCTTTGCATCTAGAAAGCATCTGTGTCCTAACATGAGTACCATTTGTTTGGGTGATTATAGACCAAACCACTTGACACACTTACCACTCTTGGTAACTCTTGGTATTGGTTTTGGTTCGAGCTCCTCTAACTTGGCACCGTATAAGAAATTAAGAGAAAGAAAAGAGAAAAACAAAAGGCAGTGGTACCGAAGTTACAACTTGGCACTGCCCAACAAAAAGAGAAAAGAAGAAAAAGAGCAGTGGTACCGAAGTCGCGACTTGGCACTGCCACTAAAAGGAATAGAGAGAAAGAAAAGAAGAGAAGGGCAGTGGTACCGAAGTTGAAACTTGGCAATGCAAATCAAAACAAAAGAAAGGCAGTGGTACCGAAGCTACGGCTTGGCACTGTAGAAAAGAAAGAGAGGCGGTGGTACCGAAGTTATGAGCAAGACCCTTTACTACAACCTTGTGGTTTACCTTTTGGGTGCTATAGTGGACTAATATTTCATGTGGTAAGGAACTATTATCAACTGGCTTATCGTAAGATCTAACCTAGGTGCTTTGCTTTTCATCATGATGTCTTTAAAGTCTACAGTGATTTGTGCATCATGTAGTTAGATTTTGTCTTAGCATTTATGAATCTTTATAGATCATTGGGGAGTATAACTTCAGTCGAACAACCCTCGTGGAATTTCATTTCTTTCTTTTTGCTTAAGGACAAGCAAAGTTTCAAGTCGTAGGTATTCTATTGACACATATTTACATAGAGTTTTACACATCATTTCACTAATGAAATCATCCCTATTTCATGACTTTAAGTCCTGTAATTGCCTTTATTTGGATACCTCTATGGAATCTACACCTCCTTGTGCATTTTCACATTTTCAGGTCAAAACGACCATAAAGAGGGTGGATTCTGGGACTTTTGTGGTAGAGGAGCTCATCCTAATTCAAGATGATCCTAACTAGAAGTTTTCGGATTCATTGAAGCCTTTGTTGAAAATCACGACCGGGTCGCAATCAGAATCATGCCCGTGACTCGTCTACGCACTTAAGCTACAATTGATAAATCACGACCAGGTCACGACCAAATTCTCGCCCGTGATCGCAGACCCGCCTGTTTTGAAATCGCGATTTTAACCCAGGTTTCTTCAATCTAACTCAAGGGGAAGCTTTAGGGCAGCCAAGTCTTTTCTCCCCTATTGACGAGAACCCCTGGAGCAGCCTTTAGAGGGTGAAATCGGTTGGAATAATGATGATGGTGTGGTTTGATGAGATAACAGCGGTTGCTGGGCATGGAGGAAGCTGCAGGCGAAGACTTTTTCTCTACTGAAAAGTTGCAGCAGCTTTGCAGAATCTGGAAAAGGGGCAGTAGCCCACTAGGAAGAGGAAGATCGAGCCTTCAAAGAGAAGCAAGAACCTTCAGCCTATTTAAGAGAGGAGAGTTCAACAAAGAAGGGAAGGATCGTAGAAGAAGATCACACGTAGAGAATGTTAGTGTTATGCCCTAAGACCTATGTTTTGGTCTAGACAAATGTACTACATACATTGATATTTATAGATATCCTAGCATTGTCGTTGTCATGGTTTATTATACATCTGCCCATATGTATGTTTACATGATGATGTCCCTTGAGATATTACTATCTCAGTTTGTTTATGTCCCGAGTCAAGTACCATAGTGGATAGGGGACAGCTATGGTGCGGGTGAGACTCGTTTATGCACTGGTTAGCATGGGTTGCTTAAACGCAGGCATAAGGGTGTATCATGGGAGATATACTGGACCGACCCGCCATGAGAGTTCTTCTTGGTGTCTCAAGAGGAATCTCACAGTGATAGAGTTGTATCTGTCCTTTGACTAGAGGAAGATTATGTCTCTGTGTTGTGAGAGATGTGCTTTGATACAACATAACGCCTCGCCATAACACGGAGGTTATAACGGTTCTCATTGTGTATATCTTAAGCAATACGAGAGGTTCATCTTGCCGATAGAGGATTTGCCCCTTCCCAATGGGGAAGCTTGATGTCCATGGGCCCCTAGATGGTGCATGACTGAAAGAGTGTGGCCACACCCTGGTTTAGCCTGATTTAGTCATGACCATCATCGTTAGAATAAACAAGTGTGACACGCTTATCCAACATGGACGATCAGCCAGGCAAAGGGACATGAATACTCTTATACCTTATCACAGTTTTGAGGTTGTCGATGGCAACATTTATTCCGATGACTTGGGTAGCGGCGATGTACTGCTAGGTGCCACTCACCGCTTGTGATGATTGGGTCATCACTGCCAATGTCAGAGAGACCTACAGGGTCGCACACCTAGACGCTAGAGACTCCGTATTGATTGGTTAGCCTCTAATCGAATCATTGTATGATTCGGATCATTTTTGGGAAGCTGATGCTATGGTATTTCTTATGACGAGATGAGACTTCATTTTATTCATGTTTGACCACTGGTTGACTCTAGTGGACCACGTTTGAATTGTGTAGGATCTGGCGGTCAAGTACCGATTACACGGTCGATTTATATCTAGACGATTAAAATAGTGTTTTTGTTGTGGAATCTTCTAATGCAAGAAAATAAAAAGGTGGTTTTAGGGTTTTGGCTAAAAATCAATTCGGATAAATTCATGACTCGGGTTTCACCACGCTGACGATTATGAATTACCGCAAAATAAATTCTTTAAACAGAAAATTATAATTTTGAAAGGGATTTTTCCTAAGGTAGAGATTACCTCCTCCCGAAGCATAATCCGGTATCTATTTATATTAATTCCCTACTCTTATGACAATTAACATAAATAGACCCTTTAAGTTCTATGAAAAACCATGTTAATCCTTCAAATGAATCCAAACTACTCCCGTGATTGGATTCGTAGGTTTGAAAAGAATAGTTCAGACGTTGCGATTCACCTCCCGGTCCTTCTCGCAACGTCTAAGACGTGAAATTACTTGATCAGGGTAATTTGCGGAATAAACACAATTCTAATCAAATCAATACTATAAAAGATCATGTCAAAGATTTAAATCTATGTATTTAATCCATAAATCGTCAACGGGCTATTCCTCAAATCCCAAAATAAGGTTTACACGTTCATGTTCATAACAAACAGCATGTTCATCGATGAATTAAACATGTAATCTCTCTAAAATAATGCAAAGAGACACTAGGAAAGTATATAGAACTCTTCCCCTTGATCTAGTGATGAAGAAGAAGCGTCAAATCCCTTCCTTTTGCCCTAGAACTGATTTCCGCCGCCACCGCTACAGCCCTTCGTTTTCATGCCTAGAAACCCCCCTAAACCCGATCAAAATTTGATCTTTTATACTTGGACCGGTTTAGAACTCATCAAGGAACGGTTCTGTGAAGTTTGGCTTAAATCCGGTTTGAATCGAGTGAGAAGAGTGAAAAACTCGTCGGGCGGATGTTTTCACGGTCCGTAACCTGTTCACGGCCACGGCCATAATTCCCTCTGTGTGTACAGCGCTTCAGTCACAGAGAGATTCACGGCTCGTGATGGATTCACGGCTGAAGCCGTAAATGTCTCTGTGTATAATGTCTTCGGTCACAACGAGTTTCACGGTCCGTGATGGAATCACGGCTTCACCCGTGAAAGTCTCTGGTCACTTCCGACACTTAGCCCTTTTTCCTTATCCGCTCTTCGTTGCTTTTACGGCTGCATACATAATTACGGCCAAGGCCGTAATTCTCTCGTCTTTCACCGTTTTCGCCCCAGATTTGACGTGTAGGCTCGTGATTTCCTCGGGAATCGTGTTATAGCTTCAAAACTTGCAAAATCTACTATTTTTGTGCCTTTTTACCTATATTTCCATAAAAACCAAGAAAAGTGAAGTAAAAACGCTAAAATAGCACAAAATCATGCAAATTTGCCCAAAATATGATGTAAAATATAGGCAAAAATATGGTGTAAATGCAACGCATCAAAATACCCTAGACTTAGAATTTTGCTTGTCCTCAAGCAATACATTGATATGTATAAAGAATGTAAAGATAAGGATTTTTTCAATTGTTTTTGCCCCTAATAATATCCTCAGTTTAAAAATTAAGCAATCAATATTTCAAACTCAAGTAATTCAAGAAAAATCATAATAGAAATAAATTCCCAAAAGGTTACAATCCAAGAAAGATAAAATTCACGATTCATGTCATAACATCCATTCAACACACACTAAGCATCAAATACTTTCATCTTAATAAATCCATTTCACTTAACAGATAAGATTTCTACTTCAAGAATTTCAGTGATGTTAAGGATAAGAGATTTTTAAAGCAATTTGGTTTTTAAATTGTCATATATTGTTTATTGTCAGCATCATAACAAGTTTAAAGTATACTACAAAGTAGTATAATTTAACTCATAGTCTCAATCATGAAAGTCAGCGGAGTTGTCCATATGGCCTACAACTTTCTATTTTTCTCCATTTTCATCCTCTCTCTTTTTTTTTTATTATTAGACTTCAACTCATGTCTTAGGTACCACTGTTAAATTTAACAGTGCCAAGTAGAGGAGTCTTTTCCTTTTTTTTTTTTTCTTTTTCTGGAGAAAGCTGGTCAGTGGCATGATACTTAAATCGTTGTTGATACTTGATCGCAACAGATTTAAAGTATACCAACTCGTGGTATAATATAACTCATGACTTTAGATTTCTCAACTAGAGGAGTTGGAGTAAATCTCAATTTAAAAAGATAAATCACCAAATTTCTATTCAAAAAAGTTTCCATCAAGAAAAAAATAGATAAATTAAACTTCAAGTAACAAGATACTATGCACGTGTCCTATGAACATATAACAATTCACATATGCATTTTATCAATACCAGAATTAAATTTACTCAACAATTTACGTCTACATGAAATTTCAAAAATTCCCTAAGTCATCAAATCAATCACTCAAAATGTTTCCTAAGTCCAAAATCAAGGGTAAAATAAATTTGATTATCCTTAACAATCATAAACATTCAAGATACATACCTATAAAGCTTTGATGAAAAAGCAAAATATATGATGGACACCCTAGACTTAAGTTGTTGCATATACATAAAGATTAACTCAAGTCATGATGAATTACAGAAAAAATTTTCAAGAGTTCCTTTTAAAATATATTATGATTCCCTATGCAATTATATCAAAATATGAGAACATGACCTAGAAAAATCTAGAAACTATATCACATTAATGATAATCAATTTTTACAATGTATACAAGTTTCAAACATCAAATACCGTCATGTTTCATTGTCAAATAAGCATTTACCATTTCAAAAACTCTATTCATCTTAATATCAAAACCAGTATCAAAATCTTCTAAAAAATTTTCCAAATCAACATCACAGCATCACAAATCATCACAGAATATTACAGGTACATGATAGGTGTTATAACCTTAATTTTTGAAATTTAATTTTAGAAATTCAGAAATTTATTTTTTGAAATTTTTATGATTTTCTAGGATTTTTTTGGAATTTTTAAAAGGTTAAAAATTAAGTTTTTATAAAAAAAAAATCAGATTTTGCGCTCGCGGGGGCTCGAACCCGCGTCGCGCGGAAGCAACCGGGGCCGTCTAACCAACGAGCCGAGTTGCGTTTTCAATAAATGATCGGATTTGATGTATTTGATTTAAAGTTAAATTTCGAATTTGAAACCGAGTCAACCCGTCGTCTTCCCCGCGGATCTCGGCGATTTTCTCGCCGCCGCGTTCTCGCCGTCTGGAACGAGTTTTACCTCTATATTAGAGGGCTTTTGTTCGACTCGAGGAGTTTGGAAACCTAACCTGTCTTCAACCCTCGAAGCGCCGCCAGGAAGGAGAAATCGCGCTAAAACTAGTCGCCGGAGTTCTAGTGGCGCCGCCTCGTGTTCCAGCCATCCAGCGCCTTCATCTACGGCGATCTCTGTGTTCTGGGCTACGATACATCGTCGTAGCGAGGTATGTAAGCTTCTGTGAAGTTTTAGTGAAGTTCCGTTAATGTTTGGGTATGTTTTGTGTATCGACGGCGGCGGCGCCACCGTCGATACATGCTGTCGCTTCAGTTGCCTCGACCGTGGGTCGAAACGTCACCGAAGCTGGTCGTAGAGCCTCGCCTCGTCGTCGGGAGCCTATTGGCAAAGTTTGTCGGCGATCCGATCTTCGACGCGGCCTCGGGAGCCCGCCGGCGCAAGCAGCGGACGCAAGTCCGGCGGCCTTGCGCGGCGGCGTTTGGGCGGCGCGGGCGAACGTCGGTTCGGTCCAAAATTAAGATTTGGGGGCGGTTTATTTATAAATAAACCGGTCGCTGAGTTTTGAAATCGAATTGAACCGGACCGACCGGTTCAATTCCAGTTTGGGTCAGTAATTGAATTTTGACCGGTTCGACCCCAATCCGATCGAATCTGGGCAGGTTCAAATAGGCGTTGGAAAGATAATTAAATTTCCTATCTAATGGTAATCTTTATAGCTTTAGATGAGTTTTATATTTTGTGTAATTTAAGTTAGAAGTCTCGGTTTATCTTGGTTCAGGGTGAATTTGAGCGGTTCAGTGCAATTCTGTTCGGTTCAGTGGGTTTTAGGTTCGGTTCATATGATCTAAGAGTGGTTCTCTAGGTTTAGGGTTATGTTCTACATGTTGGTAGTTTTGGTTTCCAAGTTAGAATGATTATTAATAGAGTTCATGTACAAATTCATGTTTCAGAGTGATTAATCCAATAATCGGCTTGCATCGTGTGATAAACAATTATTGGCTTTTCAAAAAAAAATTCAGGATAACAGCGATTGAGGTAGGAATCTTACCCTACTCCTTTTGTCACAGTGTCAAGAACTTATAAGATTTGTCACTTATTCCTTTGATTAGATATATGATGCATAGAATTGACTGACACTGGTATCTAATTGCTTCGTCTGCTTGTATTGTTTCTGTAATTCAGTTGACCTCATTTATCTTGTTCATTGGTCATATTCTATTTCTGTGTGCACGATAAAAGAAACTGTGTTGAGATATCTGATTTATTGGCTTATGAGCCTGGTTGAACAATTGTGTATCTGAGATATTGACATATAAGTATGTGGAACCATTGTAAACCTGTGATGATAAAGTCATGATTTATATTGACCTCTGACCTGGATGATTTATTCTCCAGTGGCCTATTTATCTGAGTTATAGTTCTGATTATATCAGACTATCTGAGTTACCGGTTAGGGCACCGCCAGTTGTCCTCGGACAATACTACGAATGTCAGATGTTGGACGCAGCATTCACCGGGCTGTTTTGGATAGTCATTCCATTGCATGAGCAACAGTGGAAACACTCTGAAAATGAGTGCGGCTCTTAAGTGAGATCTGTTGGCTAGCTTGATGATTTGCACGACATTCTTACATTATTTGTATATCATTGTTTCAGTTACTGTATTATCCTGTTATTTGATTACCTCACCATGTTTGTTGATTCCTACTTAGCATTTCTGCTAACTCCCTTTGTTTCTCCTCCAGGTACAGAGTTAGCTTCTGGGAGGGATAGAGTAGATAGCAGATACCGGCCCGAGTTGAAATAGTTGTCTTTTGTATTTTATTCAGTTGATAACTTGAATAGTTGTATTCAGATATTGTGTTGATATTAAATCTGGATTGTTTATTAAATAAAGAATATGTGATTATTGTAGTTCTCTGGTTCCTATCAATATTGTTACTCCCTGGGGAACCTTGAGCTAGAAATAGCCGGCTTCCGCCGGGGCGTGACAATAGGCATCTAATATATACAATACCATCACGTTTAACCATGTACCACATCTAAAATCTTAATACTAACTCAAAATATCCAATATCAAGTACAAATCCAGAAATACATCATAGAGTACTAAAATACAACGCACGCAGACGAATAAAACACAAAAAAAAAACATATGTGCGTTGAAATCAACATCAAACAACTATCAGCTTCTACTCAAAAGGGAAGATGCATATGAGATATCACGAGAATGTGAGAGGCATCATACTCAATGTATTAAAAGATATAAAATAATGATAATACTCACAAAGAATATCAATCGATCTTGGTGTAGTAGCTCGGATACCATGGAGGAAAGAGTCTTCCAATTATTTTCTAACGGTCCTATATGTTCCAGTTCTCATCGTTCTTTTTAGAGCCATGATTTTGTAAAATACACAAATTTTCAAAATTTTCACTTGAAAACTTGAATGAACAGTAGCAGCAGGAAGGAACTCACCCAAGAGTCAGAAGAAATCCCTGTAAATCAATGAAAATCCATTTCAAAATTTAAATAAAAGCCTGACAATCTGATAGAGAAGTAAAATGACTAAAGCAGAGCATAGATTTGTCAAAAATTGTGAAGAAATCAGGCTAGAGTTGAGCGTCGACGGTAAAGTTGTGCTCCCGTGGTCGTCCGGCAATTTCCAAGAAATTCCGGTTGAAATCTCGTCGGAGGATCAACGGAAAGGGTCACCGGCGATGAAGGAAGGTCGGGAACAGAGGTCCGTTGCTTGAGGTGGAAGGAGTCGACGAGAGATCAAGTTTTTATGGTCCATGAGCCATTCACAGCTGCGGCCGTAAAAGTTTCTGTGACTTAAATCCATCTGCAAAAATTAAATTTACGGCCGTGAGTGACTCACGGCCATGCCCATGAATATCTCGTCAAATACCTTTTCTTCATGTAAAAATTTTCCAAAAATCCCTACACATAAAATAACTTATTAAAAGATTTTCTATCAATAAAAATTCATCAATACATGCTCAAAGATTCCTAAAAATTTAAAAGAAGATAAATTTTGTAAAGAAAAATTAAAATTAAAAATGCTGAAATGAATAAAGTTCAAAGCCTCTGGGTTGCCTCCCAGGAAGCGCTTGTTTAAGGTCATTAGCTTGACCACAGCTTCATGTCATGGCGGAGTTGGTGAATCTGTGCCATAGTAAACAGCAAATAATCTTCTACTTTTTCTCCGTCTCAAGAGTGTGTCCAGCAAATATATTCAGTTAAGCAAGTGGATCTATGTCGCAGTAATCAGCACATGCATACAAAAACAAGAGTTAGAGTCATGCAAAGAATACTCAATAATTTTCCTATATTTATCCAAGAGTAAAATCATGCATTCTTCCTTTAGATTTACATTAGCAACTTGAAGAAGATTAGAATTAAAATCAAAGAATTCATACCCTGGATTGATCAAGAAGCTTTCAAATTTTATTTTTGGTTTTTCAGTTACTTCAATGCCAATGTGATCAAGAATCTCATGTGTTATCTTCTGCTGGGTACCTGTGCTTGAATTTGAATCAAACAATATTTCAACCACTTCATCATCATTATCCTTAAAATTATCTCCTTCATCATTAATCATGGAAATTTCTAATGGATTTTCCTGGAGAATAAGAATTGATGGTACAATATGCATAAGATCCTCTTCCTCATAATTTTCCTCAATTTCTTTCTATTCAATGGGGCATTTCATCTTAACACTGTCAATTTCATCCCCATCTATATCATTAATTCTTTCTTGAGGATCTTTAAATTCATCATCCTTCTTCTCACAAGACTCAAAAAATTCATATATCTCTTCAAACATGTCCCAAGTATTTGTGTTGCAAGACACTTCATTATGTGAGAGAGGACTAGATGGCTGGTGAATTTTTGAAGAAAATAAATCACAATCATTAAAATCATCAAAATTTGCAAAAGGTAAATCACAATCAGGAGTCATGAATAATGATTGATCTAACTCTACAAAATTCTTAGATTCATCATGGATTTCTTCCTTTATGTCATTTTTATCAGTGTCATCAATCATACTATGAATATCCTCACTTTCCAAATCAAACTCAAGTATACAATTTCGTTGTGCTATCTGGGTTTCTAACATTTTAGTATTAGCACATATAGATTCTACTTGAGAAGTAAGCTGAGCAATCATCCCACTAAGATCTTCAAGTTTCTTACTTTGATCTATCATAATTTTTTCAAGCATGGATTCTTCAGATTCCTCAAAGTGTGGTTCTGAAATATTATTTGAGAAATCCTCATAAAAAGAAGTTTGGTGATTTTTCCATCTAGAATTATACTGATCATCTTGGTACCATGATAAATTAGAACTGGCAAGATTTCCAAATTGGCACTCAGAAGGATAATGATAATAACTTCCACAAATATCACAAGTAACAGTAGATTGCATTCTTAAATGTTCAGTATGTTGAGTAAAAGAATTCACCCTTGCTGCAGGCGATTGAAATGCAATTCTACCATATTCTCTTGTCTGCATCGCCGGTGGCACATATGTCTGACCTGATCATTGACATTGATTAAACATCATTTTCTTTTTCAATAAAATTCAGAAATATAAAAAAAAATGCGAAAAACAAACAAAACAAAAATGAAAATAAAAATAAAATAAATAAAAAAACAAAAAATAAAAAGAATAAAAACAAAAACAAAAACAAATAAATAAAAATAATATCTAGTCTATAAATCTCACGATTAAATCAATATTGACTGGCCTGATTCCCAGCAACGGCGCCAAAAAACTTGATAGCCTCCGCAAGTGCACGGATTTATCGAAGTAATAAAAAGATATCGTTCCCAACGAGGAACTGGCAGTCAAGTACCGATTACACGGTCGATTTATATCTAGACGATTCAAATAATATTTTTGTTGTGGAATCTTCTAATGCAAGAAAATAAAATGGTGGTTTTAGGGCTTTAGCTAAAAATCAATTCAGATAAATTCAGGACTCGGGGTTTCACCACGCTGACGATTATGAATTACCGCAAAATAAATTCTTTAAACAGAAAATTATAATTTTGAAAGAGAGTTTTTCTAAGGTACAGATTACCTCCTCCCGAAGCGTAATCCGGTATCTATTTATATTAATTCCCTACTCTCGTGACAATTAACATAAATAGGCCCTTTAAGTTCTATGAAAAACCATGTTAATCCTTCAAACAAATCCAAACTACTCCCATGATTGGATTCGTAGGTTTGAAAAGAATAGTTCAGACGTTGCGATTCACCTCCCGGTCCTTCTCGCAATGTCTAAGACGTGAAATTACTTGATCAGGATAATTTACGGAATAAACACAATTCTAATCAAATCAATACTATAAAAGATCATGTCAAAGATTTAAATCTATGTATTTAATCCAAAAATCGTCAACGGGCTATTCCCCAAATCCCAAAATAAGGTTTACACATTCATGTTCATAACAAACAGCATGTTCATCGATGAATTAAACATGTAATCTCTCTAAAATAATGCAAAGAGACACTAGGAAAGTAACACTAGGAAAGTATTTAGAACTCTTCCCCTTGATCTAGTGATGAAGAAGAAGTGTCAAATCCCCTCCTTTGCGTGATCTCTCGCCGTCGTTTTGCCCTAGAACTGATTTCCGCCGCCGCCGCTACAGCCCTTGGTTTTTTGCCTAGAAGCCAACCTAAACCCGATCAAAATTCGATCTTTTATACTTGGACCGGTTTAGAACTCATCAAGGAACGGTTCTGTGAAGTTTGGCTTAAATCCGGTTTGAATCTAGTAAGAAACGAGTGAAAAACTCGTCGGGCGGATGTTTTCACGGTCCGTAACCTGTTCACGGCCACGGCCGTAATTCCCTCTGTGTGTACAGCGCTTTAGTCACAGAGAGATTCACGGCCCGTGATGGATTCACGGCTGAAGCCGTAAATGTCTCTGTGTATAATGTCTTCGATCATAGTGAGTTTCACGGTCCGTGATGGAATCACGGCTTCACCTGTGAAAGTCTCTAGTCACTTCCGACACTTAGCCCTTTTTCCTCATCCGCTCGTCGTTGCTTTTACGGCTGCATCCATAATTATGGCCAAGGCCATAATTCTCTCGTCTTTCATCGTTTTCACCCCAGATTTGACATGTAGGCTCGTGATTTCCTCGGGAATCGTGTTATAGCTTCAAAACATGCAAAATCTACCATTTTTGTGCCTTTTTACCTATATTTTCATAAAAACCAAGAAAAGTGAAGATTCTGTGCAAAGTGAAGTAAAAACGCTAAAATAGCACAAAATCATGCAAATATGCCCAAAATATGATGTAAAATATAGGCAAAAACATGGTGTAAATACAACGCATTAAGGTGTCAAAATGTGTCAAACAAGGGTCTTAGTGCAAGGTTGGGCTGGCACTTTAGTCACATGAATGAAATAAAAACATTAATTGACAAAAGAAAATTTTTCTCTTGGTTAATTAATATGTATAGGCGAATTTCACTTGGTGGTTTTCGAACCTGAGACCCAGGGGTGTGGGGTGGTGCCTGGACATAGTCCCTCATGGGAAAAATCTCCAAAGAGGAGCTGGCGCTTCTATTATAAATAGAGAGGCTCTCTTGGGAGATTTTGCACTAATCTCTTTTCTCCTCTCCTGTTGTCACCTCCCCTCTACTCCTTGGCATGAGGGTCTTGTAGGTGATGACAATAAGAAAGTTTTTGCATCATCGTTGGGACAAGTTGTAGTGCTGCCCACTCCTTGTCGCCAACGCTTCCCCTTCTCCTTGGCGCGTGGTCCTCGCGATTGGCACAAGTAGAGAAGAAGTTAGAGGCGTGGATCTCTTCTCCCGAAGCTAGCACGTGCGTGGAGTAGAGGAGTCTCGAGGCAGTCCGTGTGTGCTCGATTGTAGAGGACGGGCCTTTGCGCGTCTCAGCCATCGCCAGCATCAAACTGCTAAGTGAGGTATACCCTTATCACATCCTTTATATTCTTCGTAAGACGGTCCTTATTGTTGAATTAGGAATCTCGTTTCGGACTCGCTTCTGCTGTTTTCATTTTTAAATAGCCCGGGGATTCCCAACGGTGGTATCAGAGAGAGGTTACGAGATACATCGGTGTATGGATTTTTCTAGCATGCACATGTCATAGAAACTTTTTTTGAAAATCTTTATGTCATGTTTTATGTGTAGAAAAATAGTATGTTTGTTATTTCTCGCTCTTATGATATTCATGATTTTCGATTTCTACACATGGGGATAGACCCTATGTGTGAGAATTTTTTTCTCCTCATATTCATGGGATAGACCCATGGTGTGAGACTTGTATCTAGATTTCGGGGCATGGACTGGGTGATTGCCCTAATCCGTACAAGATAGGGATTGCAAGTGGCATCAATAATCGGGGTATATATATGGCCACTTGTAGACTCCTGAGAGAAAACGAAAAATCTGAATTTTCGATAAGATCACGGAGATTTGACGAACATGTTTTCTAATGAAAAACTAAAATATGGTTTTGTAGTTTTTCATTGCATATAGAAGAGCATGTTTTATGTGTTTTCTTTATGCACTTGATATGATTAAAGACAAGCCCTAATGCATGCCTGGGATGTATTATTGTGGGGCTTGCGCGCCGCCCTTTTTTCCTTTATTTGTGTTGTAAAATCAAGTTGAAGATTGGGGAAGACAATGGTGCATCAAGCCATCTCTCATGCGCACCTCACCATGATAGGTAGCCTCTTTGTTGGCCGACTCCTTGGTGGCTTCTAGGGTTCCTCCTAGTGGCACATCTTAAGGAATAGGGGCTGATGAAGAGGGCTTGCACGCACTTCTTAATTGGCCGAGACTTTAATGGCTTCTAGGGCTTCCTAGGGGCGCGTCGAAAGCTTCATGGGCTGATCTAGAAGTGGTGCAACTTATGTGGTCGTGGTGGCGCCCCATGTTGGCCGAACCCTAGGAGGAGCCTAGGGTTTGCGAGCTGGCAAGGGCAAAGGAGAGTGTTGGCCGAACCCTAAGAGGAGCCTAGGGTTTGCGAGCTAACACAAGTGGAGCATGAAACCTTGGCGGCGCACCGAGGGTTGAAGCAGGACCCTGAAGCACTTAGAGCAAGGAGCTGACGGCTTTGAGCATGAGCGGGTCGCTTGGAGCTCTAGAGATGCTAGGTGTCGAGTCTAGGTCTAGGGGCTTGTTTCCTTTGTCTGGGCTATAACCATATCATGATTTACTACTTTAGTTGTCATGCTCTGATTGTTTTATTTTATGTTATCACTATAGGGTGCATGCTTGTAATGATAGACATAAAGATAAAACTAATGTGGTATGAGACCACCCAAACCCTCTCAAAATTATATCAAGTCCCGTTCTAAAAGCCTTCTGACGCGTAGTCCTCGTCAAACTATCGATCGATGGTGCTGTGCACTATTTCCCACCCCCGTGGGACACACCCATCTATCTTTAGGAGGCGTGTGGTGACAATGATTTCCCCAGTCTGGTTAAAACTCTGGACGCATCTTCCGCAAGGAAATCGTTGGCCCTGGGCATAACGGTCAGGTCGGACTTGACTAGAACTCTCGTATGTGGTTAGCCCACATGATGGAAGTTGCTTGAGGCACTTCAAGGAGTTAGGGCTTCGTGCTGTATCTAGCCTCCGCTAGACATGAAGTGCCTGAACGATCTTGAGAAGGGGAATTGCTTAGTTGCAATTGGCCGCAAGCCTACCTTGAGATATATGCGTCACCTCATGCAGTACATCCCGCCTCCGCGGGACACGAGGTCGTGTGAGGAATAAGGATCCCATCTCACTTTGGAAATTCTATGGTTTCCCGGATTGACATGAGAGGGTTGTCAATCAATAGTGAGAAATAATCATTTATTTCAAGTCCAGATTAAATGATTGAAATGTGGTACTAATCTGCATGTCTGTTGTTGTAGATCATGTCTATGAACAATAACGGATTAAAACTGCGATCTGTCCTTTGGGAGGACAAGTTGGACTGGTGTCTAAACTTGAGGGGTGACCCCAAGCTCGAGCGCTGTAAAAGGCAACACCAGAAAGAGGTGAAGAGAAGGGTGACTCCTTCGTCTTCAGGCTCTAGCATTTACGTGGTTGAAGTCAACTTGTCTACTTCAAACACATGGGTACTTGATACCGCATGTGGAGCACATATTTGTACAAGTATGCAAGGGCTCAAACGAAGTAGGACAGTGCAACCAGGAGAGATTGATCTTCAAGCCAGTAACAGCACACAGGTTGCGGCTGTGACCGTGGAAGACCTCACTCTCTCGCTACCATTGGGACTTCAACTAGAAATCGACCATTGTTACTATGTACCATCGATTACCAAGAACATCGTATCCATTCCTGCCTTAGTGAGGAAAGGATTTAGTTTTGCAATCAAAGAGAACACCTATTCTTTTTCATTGGCAAATGTGTTCTGCGGATCAAGTACACTGTGCAATGGGTTGTATGTCTTGGACATGCAAAGTTCTATGTGCAACATAAATGCTAAGAGGATCAAGCTAAGTGGTTTCAACAACACTTATCTTTGGCATTGTCGTTTAGGGCACATAAACAAGAATCGCATCCAACGACTTCATGTAAATGGATCCTTGGATTCAAGCCCCTTTGAGGAGTTTGACACGTGCGAGCCTTGTTTATTGGGCAAAATGGCAAAGGCGCCATTCACCAAGATAGGTGAAAGGGCCAAAGGTTTGTTAGATCTCATACACAGCGATGTGTGTGGACCATTCAACAAACAAGCCAGAGTTTGTATACTTTATCACATTTATTGATGATTTCAGTAGATATGGATATGTCTACCTGATGAGACATAAGTCTGAATCCTTGGAGAAATTCAAAGAGTTCAAGACTGAAGTAGAGAACCAGCTTGGACGATCCATAAAAGCTCTTTGCTCTGATCGAGGTGGAGAGTACTTGAGCCATGAATTTACTGACTATCTGAAATAGTGTGGGATTCTCTCACAGCTCACCCCTCCCAGGACACCCCAATGGAATGGAGTGTCTGAGAGGCGGAATCGGACTCTGCTAGACATGGTCTGATGTCTTGTATTTATAATAGTCCTTTTGACTACTATTTCATAGTGAATCAAGACATATTTTCATGCTTCTACATCTCTTTCCAGCTTATTTCAATAACTTTCTTCAGAAGCTTCACCTCTTGTCAAATTTGTTAAATACAGGGCAATTCACTCATTCTTAGAGCTTTACGGATGTACGATCACATATCCGAGTGAATCTGGATTCATGACAAGAAATTTAACTTCATACCAGAGCTAGAATTCACTCGCATTCAACATTTACTGTCAGCTATAGAGACACATGCTAGCTAAAGAGGACACATGCCATCAGCTATCCAGACACACACCATCAAGGGAACATTCATGAACGAACATTAATGAGGAGACATTCATGAATGAGCATTAATGAAACACATTCACGAATGTGGATTTAATAAAAGATATTCATGAATGTAGACACAATGAATGAAGACACCATGAAGGGACACAATGAAGGGACACCATGAAAGGACACCATGAAGAGATACCATGAAGAGACACCATGAAAGGACACAATGAAGGGACACCATGAAAGGACACAATAAAGAGACACCTTGAAGTCTATAAAAGAGAGATGGATTCTCTTTAGTAGAAGGGAGTCGAAGGCAAGAGGAGGATTGCGCTAAGGGCTCAAGGCGTGGTTCCAAGGCAAGATTACGATATTCTAAGCAAAGGAAGGCGACATCAAGGGAGGAGAGAAGGAGTTTGTCATAGTTCTTTTCTCTTCTTCACCTCATTCGGTTTCTTTTACACCTTAATTATAAGTCTTGTACTTGTTGTAATCATGTGTGTACTAGCGTAAAACCTCTATCGGGATTCCGGTGTAGCTCGTCTTTTTGATTTACAAGTCTTAATGTTAAGAATTGCTTTTGGACATATCTTTTGAGACCATTTGATCTTGATTTATTTCATTCGTGTTTATCGATTTTCGGCCGGATCGATTTTCACCTTTATTGATTATGGTAACAACTGAGAGGTGAATCACAATCAACACATTCTCCTTAATCAATCTTGTGTGCTCTATTACGAGAGTCGTAGAGTTCGCTTAGGGAATCTTGGTGTCCTATTTCACACGATCTACCTTTGCTTAGTCCACCGCGAGAGTAGGAGACTAAGTAGATTGTGGAGTTGTCCACCGCGAGAGTAGGAGACTAACTCAGTTGTTGAGTTGTGCACCCGAGAGGGGCACAGCTCAAGAGGACACATCATTGGTTTTCTAAAGATTATCAAAGCAGTACTTTTCATTACGCTTATAAGTTCAAAGACGTGGTGAAACCCGATATCCCAATTTCTCTCTCATCGTACGACTTTCGTTTTACTACGTTTTCTTAGTCTGACTTGCTACAACAAACCGAGACCTTTAATCGCTTAGCTATTTAGGATCAGAAGATTCGGTACTTGACAATCTGTCCCTGTGGAAACGATATCTTACGTACTACATCGGTAAGCCGTGCGCTTGCGGATATTGTGCAACAAGTTTTTGGCGCCGTTGCCGGGGACTAGTTAGTCAATATCGACACGATCGAAAGATCGGTAGACTGGACAAAAAAAAAATCGTGCACACAAAAAAATTCCTTTTTCTTTGTAGTTTTAGTTTTGAGTAATTTTTTTTATTAAATTTTGTTATTATCATCTGAAATTCCTTGAAATTGATTTGAATCTTTCTATTATAGTTCACTTGGTTAATGCGCATAATGCTTGATTCATCAAATACACATCCTGCAATGTTTAATTATATCTTCTGTGAGATTTGTGGATGTGCAGGACATTCTTTTCTTGAATGCCAAGTAGAACTTCCTCCATGCTTAAAGTCATACTTTGAGAATATGCACACAAGTAGTAACTTTAACCCATGGCCTGAGGATGACCAATACTCTTTTACCTATGACCAGTATCATTGTACCTATGAGCCAGACTGGGAGAACCCTCCAACCTTCTTCTATGAGAGCCACCCAAAACTTGAAACCATATTTGAAAACTTTTTGGTTGCTCAGAGCAAAAAAAATGAAGAGATGCAAGCCTATACCTCAAGGTTGGACACTTTAGCAACTCATACTATGATGTTAGGAACCCAGTTACTCCTTGAAGCCCAACATAACTTTGCTTCAACTGAACCTATGGGCGAATTTGAGGAACCACAAGTAAGGAATAGCGAGTTAGATGAGGATGAATCAAAAAGTTTTAGAATTGAGAATCCTATTGAAGAAAAACTAAGTGAGGAAGAAATTGAGGAAGAGGAACCAATGTACATCCCACCGCCACCATATAAACCACCGATTTATTTTCTCCAAAGGTTGATAAATGAAAATCATGACACGCAATTTACATTGTGTTACAACATGGAGATCTTGGACAAAGTAGTTGAGGAAGTCGGCACCACTCAAACTGATAAAGATCCATTAGACATCTACATAATTGATGATGATGATGATGTGACCGAAATTGATACTAACACATTCTCCCAACTACAAGACTCTAATATGATGATTGACATACATAAGGTGAATCCTGCAAAACTTGATGACATAGACCCTGAGATGAGTGCAAATCTGACTTTTGAATTTCAATCTCTTCAAAACAATACAAGGTATGACCTGCTATGCCCTGATTCTACTTTCTATATAATTATTGATGCATATTTTAATGTTAGAAAAATTATTGGATATATCATTGATGACATTAAGGGCACTAATTTTTTCTTTAATATGCATATGATTTTTATTTAGATAGTGACCCACCTGCAATACTGGATACATACTTTGGTGGGCACACTTACACAACTGAGAAATGGCAGGCGTCTACATGCCATTTATTAGGCCACTAATCCTCCAGCAATGCCATAACACTTTGGCATTGGTCAAGCTGATGACCTTAAATTAGCGCTTCTTGGGAGACAACCCAAGTTGTTGTTTTGCTTTTGAAAAAAAAAAAAAAAAAAAAAGAAAACCACTTATCCAATTTTGGCTGTTATGCATACGCACGGAACTTAAAGCTTGGTATTTATACCTTAGTGGCAATTTGGTGATTAAAGGCACTTTTGAAGCAGCTTATTCCGATTTGAAGGGTTGACCGAGAATTGATTTTGACTTCTCTTCTTGATTTTGATTTGGATCAAGCAAACGTTTTCCAGGTGGCGGTTTCACATGCATTTGACTCACACGCCTCCTCACTTCCGTCGACTCAACTAATCGGCGACATTCCACCAGGCGCACCGATTCATTCCACCGGGCACAATGAAGGGACACCATCAAAGGACACAATGAAGAGACACCTTAAAGTCTATAAAAGAGAAATGGATTCTCTTTCGTAGAAAGGAGTCGAAGGCGAGAGGAGGATTGTGCTAAGGGCTCATGGTGTGATTCCAAGGCAAGATTACGATATTTTAAGCAAAGGAATGCGACATCAAGGGAGGAGAGGAGTTTGTCATAGTTCTTTTCTTTTCTTCACCTTGTTCGGTTTCTTTTACACCTTAATTATAAGTCTTGTACTTGTTGTAATTATGTGTGTACTAACGTAAAATCTCTATCGGGATTCAGGCGTAGCCCGTCTTTTTGATTTACCAGTCTTAATGTTAAGAATTGCTTTTGGACATATCTTTTGAGACCATTTGATCTTGATTTATTTCATTTGTGTTTATCGATTTTCGGCCGGATCGATTTTCACCATTATTGATTATGGTAACAACTGAGAGGTGAATCACAATCAACACATTCTCCTTAATCAATCTTGTGTGCCCTATTACGAGAGTCATAGAGTTCGCTTGGGGAATCTTAGTGTCCTGTTTCACACGATCTACCTCTGCTTAATCCACCGCGAGAGTAGGAGACAAACTAAGTAGATTGTGGAGTTGTCCACCGCGAGAGTAGGAGACTAACTCAGTTGTTGAGTTGTGATAGGGCCTAAACGGCTGCTACCGCAAGTGCACAGTCTATCGCGTAATAAAAAGATTGAACCCATAGGGACTAGGGTCAAGTACTAACTGATCAGTTAATCAATAGCTAGGTGATCGAAAGGGTGTAGAAGTGTCACTAATCCTAAAGTAAGTAATTAAACTAATGCGGACTAAAAGTAAACAATGCAGGAAACAAGCAAACGGGGTTTTAAGATTATGAGAGAAGATCGGGGTTTTAGGTTTCACCACACCGAAGAACGCACGAAAATTAAAGCTTGAAGTTTTAAATAAAGTTTCACCTAAGTTCTCAAGGTAATCCTTCCTAGGGTACAGACGCGCTCCTTCTCAGGACACGATCCGGTATCCGTCTTAACCCAAGTCTCCTACTCTCGTGGCTTACTAGGGTTAAGGCGGATCCAATGGGATCTGTGAAAGATTAGGGTTCCTCGAGTGATTTCGAGTGCTCTCGCAACACGAAGTCACTAGTCCAGTCTAAGGGTTTCCGATGACTGTGGTTCTCCACTCAGTCCTTCCCACAGTATCTAAAGAATGTATACATATGGCCAGTACATAAACACGAAATAAAACATCCTAGACATGAATAAGAACGAAGGTAAATAAAGAAATATATAGATCAAGTCATAATATCAAGTATTCTTACAGTGGGCTAGGCCCAAACCCCGAAAATAAGATTACGCTTTGGTATACATCGTTAAATACATAGAATCTCTCATGAAAATTGAATCAAACCAAGGGGAATGGTAGATCTTTGATTGGAGATGGCTCAGTGTGATCCTCCACGTCGGAACGAAGAGAGAAACCCGCCGGAACAGTGTCGCCGATCGGAAAATCACCCAAAACCCTAAGTTGTCGCCGTTTCGCTTTGTTCTCCCTCGTTGCTTGCCCAAATCCAATGATTCCAGTCCCTAATCGTTCGTGGCTAAGTTGGGAAGGTCTCCCTAAAATTCCGTCCAATTCCAAGCCCAGAATATAAAGATATGCCTAAAATACCGGATGTCTATCAATCTGCTTGCGTTGGTACACGGCCATGTATCAGTGCACGGTCACGCCCGTGCACGGCTCGGGAAATCCAATTCTGCGCACAGCTTACTCTTCACGGCAGTGTATCGATGCACGGTCACGCCCGTGCACGGCTCAGGAAGGTCTGGGTTGTCTGGGTGATGCACGGCCGTCTATGGGTGCACACCCACGACCGTGTACTCTGTAGAAAGCTCCGTTTAGGCTGAAATTTGGCGGGTAGCTCCATCTCATCATGGGAAATTGTCCCATACCTTCAGATTCTCTAAATTCCATTGATTTTGAGGTCAAATACCTGCATTTCATTAAAATAGAGGAAAAGTAAAGGTTCTGAAGAATATGAAGCATTTGAGTAAATAAATGAGATGAAACATGCATTATGCTCTAAAATAAGAATGAAATTGAGTCACGAAATATCATATTTTTACATGTCATCAAGTTGCGCACCCGAGAGGGGCATGGCTCAAGAGGACACATCCTTGGTTTTCTAAAGAGAGGGGCACGGCAACGGCGCTAGGGTTGCGTACACGGGTGTGTACACAACTGTGCAAGCGGCGCTCTTTTATGCAAAATCGTGCACGGCCATGTATGATTACATGGCCCAGCCCATGCAGCGCTCGGTCTCCTCGCAGCAACAAAGTCCACTTACGATGCACGGCTGTGCATCGGTGCACGAGCACGCCTATGCACGTCTCGGCCGTGCGCGTCATCGGTGCACGAACATGCATTATGCTCTAAAATAAGAATGAAATTGAGTCACGAAATATCATATTTTTACATGTCATCAAGTTGCGCACCCGAGAGGGGTATGGCTCAAGAGGACACATCCTTGGTTTTCTAAAGATTATCAAAACAGTACTTTTCATTACGCTTATAAGTTCAAAGACGTGGTGAAACCCGATATCCTGATTTCTCTCTCATCGTACGACTTTCTTTTTACTACGTTTTCTTAGTCTGAGTTGCTACAACAAACTGAGACCTTTAATCGCTTAGCTATCTAGGATCAGAAGATTCGGTACTTGATAATCCGTCCCTGTGGAAACGATATCTTACGTACTACATCGGTAAGCCGTGCGCTTGCGGATATTGTGCAACAAGTTTTTGGCGCTGTTGCCGGGGACTAGTTAGTCAATATTGACATGATCGAAAGATCGGTAGACAAGACAAAAAAAAAAGTCATGCACACAAAAAAAATGTGTCACAGAGGTATTCTAGAGAAACGAGAGGATACAACTTCTATAATCCCATTGAGGACAAAGTTTTTGTCGCCCGTGGTGCTGTCTTTCTTGAGAAAGAATTCATCTTGAAAGAAGCCAATGGGAGAAGTTTTGATTTGGACGAAGTCCAAGATCATCCACAAGACACAGAGGTTGAGATAGAATCTGAGCCACCAGTACAGGTTGTAGCCCAACCTGAGGCTCAGGCACAGGCTCCACGTAGGTTTGAGTGGGTACATCATGCACCTGATAGGTATGGGTCACTGCCAACTCAACACGACAACATTCTCATTATTGAGGATGAACCTAAGACTTATGAGGAAGCAGTCGCTGGACCAAACTCCGAGAGATGGCTCGAGGCTATGAGGTCCGAGATGGATTCTATGTCTGCTAACCAGGTTTGGGACTTGGTTGAGCCGCCTAATGGGGCAAAGCCCATCGAGTGTAAATGGGTCTTCAAAAAGAAGACAGACATGGATGGCAACGTGGTTACCTACAAAGGTAGACTAGTGGGCAAAGGTTTCAGGCAGGTCCACGGGGTGGACTCTGACGAAACTTTTTCCCCAGTTGCCATGTTTAAATCCATTCGGATCATGCTTGCTTTAGCTGCCTACTATGACTATGAGATCTAGCAAATGGACGTGAAGACAGCATTCCTTAATGGAAACTTGTCAAAGGATGTGTTTAGGACACAACCTGAGGGGTTCGTTCACCCAGCCAATGCTCATAAAGTATGCAAGCTGAAAAGATCCATCTATGGATTAAAGCAAGCCTCTCGAAGTTGGAATATTCGTTTTGATGAAGCTATGAGACATTATGGCTTCCTCAAGAACGAAGACGATGCCTGTGTGTACAAGAAAATTAGTGGGAGCTTGGTCACATTTCTGGTCTTGTATGTCGATGACATACTACTCATCGGAAACGACGTCCCTACCCTTCACACTGTGAAGACATGGTTGGGGAAGTGTTTCAAGGTGAAAGACTTGGGGGAGGCTGCATACATTCTAGGTGTGAGGATTTACCGGGATAGATCCAAGAAACTCCTTGCCTTGAGTTAGAGCACGTACATAGACAAAGTGCTGGAAAGGTTTCGCTTGGAGTAGTCCAAGAAGGGTTACCTTCCCATGAGAAATGACATTACTCTTTCCAAGAGCCAGTGTCCCTCTACACAAGCTAAGAAAGAGGAGATGAGTCGAGTCCCTTATGCATCTGCAATGGGATCCCTCATGTATGCCATGTTATGTACTAGACCAGACGTAGCTTATGCAGTGAGCATAACTAGTAGATACCAGTCTAACCCCGGTGTCCAGCATTGGACAGTCGTGAAAAATATTTTGAAGTATCTGAGGAAGATGAAAGATTTATTCTTAGTGTATGGTGGACAAGAAGATTTGTGTATCCAGGGTTATACAGATGCTTCTTTCCAGTCAGACCCAGATGACTTCAAATCGTAGTCCGGCTATGTGTTCTTGCTAAATGGAGGTGCTATTTGCTGGAAGAGCTTCAAGCAATCCACGGTAGCAAACTCTACAACAGAAGTGGAGTATGTTGCAGCTTCTGAGGTAGCCAAAGAAGCTGTTTGGATCAAGAAGTTTATTTCTGAACTTCAAGTGGTTCCTAGTGCTGCTGATCCCATTGAACTCCTTTGTGATAACAATGGTGCGATCGCGCAGGCCAAGGAACCAAGATCACATCAGCGATCCAAACACATACTCAGGCGCTTTCACCTAATCCAGGAGATCATAGACAGAGGTGACGTGAAAATGTGCAGAGTTGACACAGAGAACAATCTAGTAGACCCACTAACCAAGGCTTTGGCGCAGCAGAAGCATGATGGTCATACTCGAGACATGGGGTTAAGGTACCACAACGATAAGGTCTGAGTACAAGTGGGAGATTGTTAGTGTTATGCTCTAAGACCTATGTTTTGGTCTAGACAAATGTACTACATACATTGATATTTATAGATATCCTGGCATTGTCGTTGTCATGATTTATTATACATTTGCGCATATGTATGTTTACATGATGATGTCCCTTGAGATATTACTATCTCAGCTTGTTTATGTCCCGAGTCGAGTACCATAGTAGATAGGGGGCAGCTATGGTGCGGGTGAGACTTGTTTATGCGCTGGTTAGCACAGGTTGCTTAAACGCGGGCATAAGGGTGTATCACGGGAGATATACTGGACCGACCCACCATGAGAGTTCTTCTTGGTGTCTCAAGAGGAATCTCACAGTGATAGAGTTGTATCTGTCCTTTGACTTGAGGAAGATTGTGTCTCTGTGTTGTAAGAGATGTGCTTTGATACAACCTAACGCCTCGCCGTAACAAGGAGATTATAACGGTTTTCATTGGGTATATCTTAAGCAATACGAGAGGTTCATCTTGCCGATAGAGGATTTTCCCCTTCCCTACGGGGAAGCTTGATGTCCATGCGCCCCTAGATGGTGCATGACTGAAAGAGTGTGGCCACACCCAGGTTTACCGTGATTTAGTCATGACCATCATCGTTGGAATAAACAAGTGTGACATGCTTGTCCAACTTGGACGATCAGCCAGACAAAGGGACATGAATACTCTTATACCTTATCACAGTTTTGAGGTTGTCGATGGCGACATTTATTCTAATGACTTGGGTAGCGGCGATGTACTGGTAGGTGCCACTCACCGCTTGTGATGATTGGGTCATCACTGCCAACGTCAGAGGAACCTACAGGGTCGCACACCTAGACGCTAGAGACTCCATATTAATCGGTTCGCCTCTGATCGAATCATTGTATGATTCGGATCATTTTTGGGAAGCTGATGCTATGGTATTTCTTATGACGAGATGAGACTTTATTTTATTCATGTTTGACCACTGGTTGACTCTAGTGGACCACGTTTGACCTCTGTTGACCTGAGGTGTCAAAATGTGTCAAACAAGGGTCTTAGTGAAAGGTTGGGCTGACACTTTAGTCACATGAATGACATAAAAACATTAATTGATAAGAGAAAATTTTTCTCTTGGTTAATTAATTTGTATAGGCGCATTTCACTCGGTGGGTTTCGAACCTGAGACCTAGGGGTGTGGGGTGGCGCTGGACATAGTCCTGCATGGGAAAAATCTCCAAAGAGGAGCTGACACTTCTATTATAAATAGAGAGGCTCTCTTGGGATATTTTGCACCAGTCTCTTTTCTCCTCTCCTGTTGTCACCTCCCCTCTCTCCTTGGCGTGAGGGTCTTGTAGGTGACGACAATAAGAAAGTTTTTGCATCAAGGTTAGGACAAGTTGTAGTGATGCCCACTCCTTGTCGCCAACGGTTCCCCTTCTCATTGGCGCGTGGTCCTCGCAATTGGCGCAAGTAGAGAAGAAGTTAGAGGCGTGAATCTCTTCTCCCGAAGCTAGCACGTGCGTGGAGCAGAGGAGTCTTGAGGCAGTCCGTGTGTGCTCGATTGTAGAGGACGGGCCTTTGCGCGTCTCAGCCATTGCCAATATCAAACTGCTAAGTGAGGTATACCCCTATCACATCCTTTGTATTCTTCGTAAGACGGTCCTTATTGTTGAATTAGGAATCTCGTTTCGGGCTTGCTTCCGCTATTTTCATTTTTAAATAGCCCGGGGATTCCCAACAGAGAAGGGCTGCACTTGGGAGAAGGGCTGCATTTGGTTTTGAAATCTAGCAACAAAGGTTTTTGCTTCGTCTCTCCCAACAAAGGGCTCTCTTTTAAAAATAATCTACTAGGGGTTATTTTTTCTAGAGTTGTCTCCCGCGTGATTCTCTTAATAGGGCTCCTTAACTCATGTGCCCTTCAATGATGCCAACACACATTTGTCTAGGAAGTTACAATTAGATTAGTGTTTCTAATCCGTCACATCTAACTTCTTGAACACGAGTATCATCACTTCCTCTTCTATATTACTCTAAAGTTACGAAGATTGTTGTCATTTTTGTTGTGTGTATGTCCGTGCTTATATTGAAGGTTACACAAGACATTTATCTCTTAGTTTTAGGTATCAAGGATGAAATGGAAAGTGCAATATATTAGCTTCAAATCTATACATGTTTAGATCATAGATTAGGTCGCATTAATAGATGAATGAGAAACTAGCTCTTGTTTTACATAATAAATAACACCATTAGACTTGCTCCATCAAGAGGTATGATGGGTTTAAAAAGTTAATATACTAAGTCAAATAAATTATGACCCCTAACACTATTACATATTATTTACTTAGTAATTTAAATTAATACACCATAGTTGCATAAAATTAGCATAAAGTTAGTTCAAATATACACATAATTAGATCACATCAGTCCTATCCTCAATCACTTTTGACTGGATATAACTACTAAAACTAACTAATTATAAGTCCTTGCATGAATTAGAAATAATAAGAACCACGCCAATGCGGATGATAATGTAGATGTTGAATTAGAGAGCAAAATTCCAAGTCATCACCTTTCGGCTCCATCTCTAGAAAGTGTATGATTCCATCGCATCCATGCCTCTCTAATCCACATAATTTTCCCACAGCGGCGATCAGTAGCAAATCACCGTCGCTAGCTCTTCTTCTACTTCTCTTCCATGGCGGCGATCACCACCAAATCATGGTCACTCTTCTTTGCCTTGTTCTTCCTTCTCTCACATGCCCTCCGCACCGTTGGGTGAGTTTCCTCCTACGTGGAAGATGGCTCAGGTTATGCCCATGTGGAGGATGGCTCCATCATGGATAAAGTTGCCAACATCGTGGATGCAGCTGTAGCTATCGTGGACAAGCTGCAAGCTATGGTGGATACTGACACGTCCCGCAAGTGCACGGTTATGTCAAAGTAAAATAAAAGATGTCGAATCCCACAGGGAACAAGATTAAGTACCAGAAAATCTAACTCTTGATAGCTAAGCGAATCGAAACGGGGTTTTAAGAACTTAAAATGAAAACTAAGTGAAATTGCAAACAAAGGAATCAAGCAACAATGGTAGGAAAAATATATGAGAGAGATATCAGGGCTATGGTTTCCACCATACTGACGATCTTAATTGCATTTAAAAGTATCAGTTACAAGGATTTATGATTTTGTACAAGGAATCTAACCATAAGGTACAAGGTGCCCTCTCTCGAGTGTACACCCCCGATGTTTGCCTAGAACGGTCTCCTACTCTCGCGGTGGATCGTTCTAGACAAACCCAATGAGTTCCATGGTAGATTATTAACCCTCGAGAGAAGACCAAGTACTCTCGTGTCAAGGTATCGCAAGTTTCACAAAGAGGTTCCGTCGTTACGATCCTACTCTCGTTATGAATCGTAATGACTAAGACATGACAATACGTGGCCAAGGTAAAGATCATGAAAAAAGTATATCAAGTGAAATATGCTCACAACATAATCCAAATAACAGAATTAAAACATGGATTGCAAATAAAAATTGTCAGCGGGCTTCAACCGAGCCCTGAAATAAGGTTTACACTACATAATTCATGAAAACTTGTAAGAATCTCTCTAAAAAGTCAGGAAAATGGTTACAAAGCATTCTAGAGATGAAGGAGAGGATAAACCGAACAAGATCCCCAAAAATCGTGAAGATCTGATGCTCCAATCTCTCAAAATCACCCCGAAAACGTGTTGTCGCCGCTTCCGTCCGCCCTAGTCTCTTCGAGCGCCGATTTCTCCTCCGTTAGGTCACGAAAATTGGGGCTTTTATATTCTTTGTGTTCTCCTTCGAATCAGCTTTCTAAAAAGTCCTCTCTTGCCAAATTTGGACATCAATCGGGCTAAAAATCACTAAATATCCGAGTGGATGTCGGGCTGGCTAGAAAGAATCATGGGTGAATCCCGTGGGGTTCACTAGGTGGTGAGGCTTGCTGTACAGTTTTGTCGCGAAAGAAGCACCGGTGAACCCCGCCGGGTTCACCTGGTGGTGAAGTATTCTGTGGGTTTTCTTACAGATTTTTCCAGAAAGGATCACCGGTGAACCCTATGGGGTTCACTTACCAGTGAAGTACTCTGTAAGTTCCGGTCACAAGCAAAAGCACCGGTGAACCCCATGGGGTTCACTTGGCCGTGAAGTCTAAAAATAGCTCCGATTTAGCCCAAATTTGACGGGCAGCTTCATCTTCTCATAGGGAATCATCCTATGACCTCAGAATCATCAAAAGACTTTAAAAATGAGTGATTTTGTCTGAAATATCACAAGAACGAGAAAAAGTGAAGATTCCGAAGCTTTTAAGCAAATAAGTCTTAAAAGAGTATAAAAATATCAAAATAGGCCTAGATTCATCATGGAATAATAATGAAAATCAGTACTAAAATGCAAGGCATCAAACACTCCAGACTTAAATCTTTGCTTGTCCTCAAGCAATAAAATAGAGTGAATTACATGAAAGGTATGAAAATAATCATTCTGGTTAAAAGTATACATCCAAATCAGAAAAACAACTACTAGTTATCCAATATCTAATCAGAAGAAATCAAGTGATCAAGTGTCATAGAATGTTTAGCAATTTGATCCCATAATTTCCAGAAGTCAAGGAACTCAGCCAGCAGTAAATAGAAAACTCAATTAAGCATACACATCACTCATGATAATCCAATTCATCCAAATCTACTTGTTGGGATCAACTCAAATGTGTTATTTAGGATGCAAAACTCCAATAGAAAATTATGATATTAGACTTCAACTCATGTCCTTAGGTACCATTACCAATTTTTCGCAGTGCCAAGTAGAGGAGTCTCTCTTAGAATTCAACTCATGTTCTTAGGTACCACTGCCAATTTTTTACTGTGCCAAGTAGAGGAGTCTAAGAGTTTTTTTATTCATGAAAGAATATATGGAGTTGATAAGGCTTTTCATCACATCACAAATGTTGTTTTCTCCTAACAAGAGAAAGGACTCAAGGAATGAATAAGTAGACCCGTATCTCAATACGAATTTACATGCATATTACCAGCATATATTCTTTGAAAATTCTTAGAAATATTTGACCCACTAACGAACAATCTAGAGTATTCCAAATTAGGAGATTTCAAAATCATAGAGCATATGGATAAGATCATAGAGTATGTCTAATTAGATCAAGCATTCAACAGGTTATGATTATTCCAAACCAAGCATGAATTCGACTTCAAGAATTAAGCCCAACTTTCATTGGATCAAGATTTGGATATCATGTTCAGAAATTAGATCTAAATTATTCTACTAAGCATGGTGAACATAATTGAAATATGGCAATAAGAGATAGGAAACTAGAGAAGAGACAGCTCACCCACTCTAAATGTCACATAGTCCGCTATGCGAATTCCGAATACGTGAGAGGAAAAGGTGGAGGGCCGGGAGAATAGAAATGGCATGCTATCACGGGCGAACACCATAATCACGGCCTAGCCGTGATTCACACTGTGCTGCAAAAAAAATGCTTGGCTTTGATTTCCAATTCTCTAGTAAGTGTTCCTACAATATAGAATAAATCTCAATCAGCAAAAACCTCAATGAAAACATAATAAAACACATCAAAATCCACCTATAAGAGTTTTCAACTAAAATATAACAAAAAGAAATCAACATATCACAGAAATAAACAAGCAAAAAGTTGGGCTGCCTCCCAAGGAGTGCTAGTTTTAGGTCTATAGCTCGACCATAAATAGTGTTTATCAACCCACACCGGATGAATCAAAAAGGGTGAAAATAATCCTTTTGTCAGTTCGGTCATCCTGATAATAGTGTTTTAGTCTCTGGCCATTCACAATAAAACTTCCTGTATGCTCTGCCCAAATCTTGATAGCCCCATAAGGATATACTTGTTGCACAGTAAAGGGTCCTGACCACCTTGTTCTTGACTTTCCATGAAATAATTTTAGCCTAGAGTTAAAGAGTAGAATTCTATCACCTTCAAGAAATTCCTCTTTGATAGTGCGTTGGTCGTGCCATTGCTTAGTATGTTCTTTGTTCAGATCAGTGTTGACTATCATTTGATATGTAGAGTTGTTACCAAGGAACTCATGGTGAAGGTTGCTAGGAAGGCTCTCGTACTCAATCTTCTTTTCTTCTGTCTCTCCTAAGATCACTTTAGAAAGAGTTTCTAACTTCGATGACTTGAACTCCAAAACTGGGTGCGAGTCCAACAATAGAGAATATGCAGTAGTGTAGTCATCAATGTCTCGGTCCTCAGCATCAAGCAAACATAGTTCTGGCGAGTCGATGTCTCTCTTGTACGATTCAATGTGCTTCATATCTCTCTCTATGATATCAACACGGCAACATGTACCTGCAAGAGAAGGTTTCTTTAGAGAGTCTGATAAATTAAATTGTATAACATTCTCACCTATTTTTAAGTCCAGTTTTCCATTTTTGACATCGACCACCGCACCAGCTGTGGCAAGGAATGGTCTCCCAAGAATGATAGGTAATCTGTCATCCTCATCAATCTCCAGCACAACAAAATCTGTCAGAATAAAATAGTTGCCTACTTTGACAGGGACATCCTCCACAATCCTAATAGCTCGGCGGATCGATCTATCAGCCAACTGTAGTGAAATGGTGGTTGGCTTAAAGTCTCCTAAATTCAGCTTCTTGCACAAGGACAGGGGCATCAAACTAACACTCACCCCTAAGTCACAAAGGGCCTGCTGGAATGTCATCTCCCCAATCTGGCAGGGTATGGAAAAATTGCTTGGGTCCTTGAGCTTTTGGGGGAGTTTATTTTGGATAATCGCGCTGCAGTCCGCAGTAAGTGTAAGAGTTCCTTGCTCCTCTAGCTTTCTTTTATTGGACAAGATGTCCTTCAGAAATTTGGCATATGTAGGCATCTCTGACAGTACATCGACAAAAGACATGTTAATATAAAGCTTTTTCAGAACTTCAAGAAACTTACCAAATTGCTTGTCTAGCTTGGCCTTGACTAATCTCTGTGGAAAAGGAATTGGAGGTTTGTATGTAGGTGGCTCAACATAAGGCCGCTCCTCCTCAGTCTGTTCAAGTGTCACAGGAGTTGTCCCTTGGTTTTGATTTCTGGTGTTAGGTGTTGCATCTTCTCCTCTATCATCAGTTGACATTTGTGGATCTTCTAATTGCTTGCCAGTTCTGGTTGAGATTGCATTGCAATACTCCCTCGGATTGACCTCTGGTTGGGATGAGAGCTTTCCTGAAGGTCTAGTAGATGAGCTAGCTTGCTCGTTCTCCAGCATCTAATTGTGGGCGGCTAAGCCATATAACTTTGATATCATTTGTTTCATGGTCTCATTCACTACTTCATTTTGTTTGATCTGTGCCGCCACAAAAGTCTCAAGTAGAGACTCCGTATTTGACTTTGGTGGTGGAGTGTGTCCTGGCTTGGAACCCTGAAAATTGCCTATAATTTGCCTGTGGTGGTTTTGGTGGTTGTGCCGGTTCTTGTTGCACTAGTTGGGTAGTCTGGTATGAAGAGTTCGGGTGGTTGTGCCATCCTTGGTTATATGTGTTGGAATATGGGTTATTCATCGGGTTAATGTTTCCAACTATATTCATGTGTTCAGGATGATTCAGGACCAACTGACCAACCCCCAGCTGGCAATCTGCACCTGCATGGCCTACAACCCCACATAACTCATAAGATATAGAATTAGCATCAACGGAGTTAATTGGAAAAGAATCCAACCTCTTGGTTAAAGAATCTACCTTAGCGGTTAATGAAGTCAAGACATCAACTTCATACTTACCTGATGCTCTAGAAGGTATACCTCTTTCTGATGACTATTGGTGGTGGTTCATCGCCATATCTTCTAAGAGGTTCATGGCGTCTTCAACTCTTTGATTCATCAAGGCTCCTCCAGCTGCAGCATCAACAATGAGCCTTGTGTTATAATTTAGTGCATTGTAAAATGTATGGATTAACACCCAAGTCTCTATGTCGTGGTGCGGGCACATTCTCTGCAGCTCCTTAAATCTCTCCCAAGCCTCATACAAAGACTCTCCATCCTTCTGCATAAAACTCGTGATTTGATTCCTCAATTGAATCGTCTTGGAAGGATGAAAGTACTTGGAAAGAAAGGCTTGAGACAACTCTCCCCATGTTCTTATCGAAGCCAATGGTATGGTGTGTAGCCAAGCTCTTGCTCTGTCCCTTAAAGAGAATGGAAACAATCTCAACCTGATAGCATCAGTAGAAACACTGTTAATTTTCAACATATCACAGTACTCTAGAAATATAGAAAGATGCATGTTGGGGTCCTCAAGAGGAGAACCACTGAATTGATTTCGTTGAACCATAGATAATAGAGCAGGTTTAATCTCAAAATTATTGACCTCTACAGTAGGCCTAACAATTCCTGATTGTAATCCATGTACATAGGGGGCAGCATAATCTCGCAGTGTTCTGTTGTTGTTATTCCCCGCAGGTTGGGGTGCTTGATCATTATTCATATCTAATGGTATTTGCTCCGTCCGGCTATTGTCTTTCTTTTGCTGAACTTGTTTAAGTCATCTTCTGTTTCTGAATGTTCTTTTTATCTCCGGGTCTATTTCAAAAAGTTTGCCAGCCCTGGAACTTCTTTGCATAAAAGGTGTCAGTAACAATTATAAAGTTGCAATACAGGAGACAAATCGAAAGTAACAAAAAAAAACAGTAGTAAATAAAAGAAACTAACTAAAGCTTAGTCTACCAATCCTTAGAAATATACTAATATTAACCGTTATTCCCCGGTAATGGCGCCAAAAACTTGACACGTCCCGCAAGTGCACGGTTATGTCGAAGTAATATAAAAGATGTCGAATCCCACAGGGAACAAGGTTAAGTACCAAAAAATCTAACTCTTGATAGCTAAGCGAATCGAAACGGGGTTTTAAAAACTTAAAATGAAAACTAAGTGAAATTGCAAACAAAGGAATCAAGCAACAACAGTAGGAAAAAATTTATGAGAAAGATATCAGGGCTATGGTTTCCACCACACTGACGATCTTAATTGCATTTAAAAATATCAGTTACAAGGATTTATGATTTTGTACAAGGAATCTAACCCTAAGGTACAAGGTGCCCTCTCTCGAGTGTACACCCCGGTGTTTGCCTAGAACGGTCTCCTACTCTCGCGGTGGATCGTTCTAGACAAACCCAATGAGTTCTGTGGTAGATTATGAACCCTCAAGCAAAGACCAAGCACTCTCGTGTCAAGGTATCGCAAGTTTCACAAAGAGGTTTCGTCGTTACGATCCTACTCTTGTTATGAATCGTAACGACTAAGACATGACAATATGTGGCCAAGGTAAAGATCATGAAATAAGTATATCAAGTGAAATATGCTCACAACATAATCCAAATAACAGAATTAAAACATGAATTGCAAATAAAAATCGTCAGCGGGCTTCAACCAAGCCCCGAAATAGGGTTTACGCTACAGAATTCATGAAAACTCATAAGAATCCCTCTAAAAAGTTAGGAAAATAGTTACAAAGCATTCTAGAGATGAAGGAGAGGATAAACCGAATAAGATCCCCAAAAATCGTGAAGATCTGATGCTCTAATCTCTCAAAATCACCCTGGAAACGTGTTGTCGCCACTTCCGTCCGTCCTAGCCTCTTCGAGTGACGATTTCTCCTCCGTTAGGTAACGAAAATTGGGGCTTTTATATTATTTGTGTTCTCCTTCGAATCAGCTTTCCAAAAAGTCCTCTCTTACCAAATTTGGACATTAATCGGGCTCAAAATTGCTAAAAATTCAAGTGGATGTCGGGCTGGCTGGAAAGAATCACAGGTGAATCCCATAGGGTTCACTAGGTGGTGAAGCTTGCTGTATAGTTTTGTCACGAAAGAAGCACTGGTGAACCTCGCCGGGTTCACCTGGTGGTGAAGTATTCTGTGGGTTTTCTCGCAGATTTTTCCAAAAAGGATCACCGGTGAACCCCATGGAGTTCACCTACCAGTGAAGTACTCTGTAAGTTCCGGTCACCAGCAAAAGCACCGGTGCTGTGAAGTCTAAAAATAGCTCCGATTGAGCCCAAATTTGATGGGCAACTTCGTCTTCTCATAGGGAATCATCCTATGACCTCAGAATCATCAAAAGACATCAAAAATGGGTGATTTTGCTTGAAATATCACAAGAACGAGAAAAAGTGAAGATTCCGAAGCTTTTAAGAAAATAAGTCTTAAAAGAGTATAAAAATATCAAAATAGGCCTAGATTCATTATGGAATAATAATGAAAATCACTACTAAAATACAAGGCATCAGATACAACCTGCAACATTGTGGGCACACTGCAGGCTATGGTGGACACAACCTACAATATTATGGACACACTGCAGGCTATGGTGGACACAGCCTGCAACATCATGGACACAATGCAAGCTATGGTGGACACAGCCTGCAACATCATGGACACATTGCAGGCTATGGTGGACACAGCTGCAATATATTATTTTTCTTCAATATATTTTATTTCAAATAATGTTTTATTTTACTTTTTCTTTTTTTATATATCTTGTAGAACATATATAGTTGGTTTAAAAACCCTCTCTAGGATTCCTTCCATAAAAACCATATATTCTTTCTTATACAATCCCTAGGATATGAAAGATGCCCAAGGTTTAATTAACAAGATGGAGATAGATTTATAGTTGTTTTCCTTAGTTTTTGAGAAAAAAAATTTTGTTTTCTTTAACGTGTTTCATTAACAAATAGAGCTTAGATGAACAATACTGTGGATCTTGGATTATATTTCACTACATTAATTGTTTTGGAGTTTTACATTCTAGTTTTTTATGACACTATCAATGTCACATTGCTAAGTGTAAAAAATGTAATAAATTAGTACATCCAAGTGGAATTTAGTAGAAGAATAAAGTTTTAACTTTGATTGTAGACAACCTTGCTTAGTTATAGACATTAAAGACTCAAATGTATAATATTGAAATGAATATAGATGTTTAGGTGCTAGAAAATCTTGTTTTACATTAATTATTTTCTTTAATGATTATTGTTACATATTGATATTGGATATTGGAATCAATAATATTATCTTATTATTTTTTTTAATACTTATATAATATGTTTTGTGCTAATTCTATTGCTTTTGGCTTAGGTATGGAAATGACTTTGTTGAGAGAGCAAGAATAGATTGTCTACTTGTGGAGTGTGGATTAATTATTTAATGTTGCTTTCAATAATAGTAATTATGTGTGTATGTGTGTGCATGCAACTAATGAACGATACATTAGAATGTTGTTTGGAGAAACGGTTGTGAATATGTTGTATGATTTTTTGTATTTTAAATGTCGTTGATTAAGTTAAATTATTATAATTGTGTAGGTGCATTTTTTATTTGAATATAAAATATATTTTTATCATTGTAATTTATTTATTAGCATTATTATGTATTTGTATATTTCATGTTTGAGTAAAAACACAATAAATTTATTTATTCTTTCTTATTAGAATTTTAAGGTGTTACCAATTTAGTCAATTTGATTTAAATTATATAATTGAGATTATATGATATTAGCGAAAAAAATATGGCAATACAATGTTGAGTACTGATATAAGATGTCCATACTATGTCATCCAATTTTTTTTTAAGTTTATACTCCTCTCCGTTGACCATATCCTTAATCAATTTCCCCTAATCTTTAATAAACTCTTATATTTGAACCAAACTCTAGTTGGAACTATGCAAGTCTTGACTTTAAGTTTTAACGATATATTCTCTAAATAAAATCCACGGTGGAAATGATGAAAAGTATAATGAATTTAGATAGAAAACCCAAATACAAGGTCGCAAGCTAAACAAATGTGCATGAGGAAGCGAAATAGATGCTCATCAGAAGTTGCAAACGAGATGATCGGTGTAGACAAAACAACTACTAGGGTTTTTACTGATGGTGACTCGTGGAAGCTGATATAAACAAAGTGATGCGAACTACAAAGTTAACCCTGGTTAAAGCGATACATGTAGAGTTTGGGTTTTATGATTCGCAAAATACCATCGAGAGCGGGTTCCCCATCTATGTAGAAATTTTCTGTGCAGAAACGCATGGAAAGTTGAGAAAAAAGCTGCTCCAGTGCAACTTAAGTACACAACTAAATCCCTGCCAAACACGCCCTTAGTCAATGTCCCTAATTTTCTCGATAAAAACTTAAAAAGTTAACGTCAATGCCCCTAATTCCATGCCGCCTTTCTTAAATTCAGCCCGTTGGTTGTTTAAATAGAAATTCATATGACCACAATACACTAATAATATGTAAAAGTCTATCATAACATGTGTTTCTTTTTAATGATGATCATGTTTGACAAACAGAATTCATAATCTATAATTGAGTTAGATATTTTAGTAAACTTCAAGATTAATTTGATTACAAAGTTAGATATTTAGATATTTTATTGGATCGATTATTCTAAATTAAATTATTATACTTTAATTAAGTTCAATATTTTTTCAGTAAAATATTTTATCTAAATGACAAAATCAATTGGACGGTCATAATCTCAAAAATTATGTGCTAACTCGATCATCTCTGTTAACGTTGGTGCATGAAACTATCTATCACTACTTAATATTGTATATTGATATGCAATATTTTCTTACTAATATCAAATAATATCAACATATATATAGTTTAAATCAAATTGGTCGGTTTGATACTAATAAAAAATGAATAAATAAATTTATTGTGTTCGATTCAAACATAATAAATAGTAACAATCATAATAAGTGTCAGGCCCGCAATCAAATTTAATCGTCCACGTCAGCGATCACACCCAATTTCCAGATTTGCAGCGTAGACTTGACCGCGTTCCTCGTTTCGAATGCTGCGAGCGTCCAAACTCCGCGGCGAAGCAACAACACTTCTGCTGCGCACAGGATCGCCGCCGGGTGAGTCGCCGGAGTGGGAAGGGCCTGCGGCAGGGGAAGGGCCGTCCGCGCCCTTCACCCTCAGCCTCATCGGCGTCCCTCTGGATGTCGGAAAACGCCGCCGAAAGTGGAAACGCTGGCCGAAGTTCGCCAGCCGGAGTCCACACCCGAAATCGGCATCGTTTGCGTCACCGCGCCGTTCGTCCGACGCATTCAACAGTAGGACTTCCTCCGTCGTCAGACTGGGAGCTGCCCTCGCCTCTATTCCGTCGAGTTCCTGACTCAATGGCCGGACCCGATATCCACTCTGGTCGCCGCCGCGAACTCGTTGGAGATGCATGGGCGGAGGGAAGAAGTTGAAACCAGATCTTGGCGTTGCGGTTGCTCCGAACCACCCTACCCACACCACCGGAGCACGCCGGAGAGGACAACCCAATTGCCCGCCGGCGAGTTCAATGCCCAGATTTAACGACAAGATGGGAGGAGGGAGGAATGCATCTCGGCGAGTTTCGATCGCACGAGATCTCGCTGGCAAATTCCTTTCGGTCACGACTTCCACAGCCGTCCGTTCTCTTTACGCCAGCCGTTCTCGACCCTCACGTCGACGATCCCTCACGGCACCACCTCTTCTCCCCCTCGGCCAGTCCTGCTCGCCTCGTCGTCGAGTCCTCTCGGCCTCCCTGTTACCTTGCACACGAGCCCTCTTTATAGAGAGACACGCGACACCTCACCTCCTACTCGGATCTTCGTTTCGAGCTCTGTATCAGCACGCGATGTCAGAGGTCAGACGAAGCTTTATGCTCTATCAGATCTTTCCCAGATCTTCCGATCGTGTCTTCTATACGCAAGGATCCCCTCGGAGACGCCTTCGCCGGTTTGCTGAACGTCACACGGCGTCGCTGCCACCAGGCCTTGTGTGAGAGCGATTTCTGCCGCCTCTGTATCGTGTGTCAGATTTGGCGTTCGCAGCTCCGCCTCCATGCGGTTGTGCTGCTCTGACTCCGCCACTACGCCATCCCCACGTGGTAGTCTTCCGTGCTGTGATGTATCTTAACACCGAAGCCAGAGACATCACCGCCGACGGGGAAAAGGCTTCACACGCCACGTCCCATCCTGACGTCTCTCACTGTTTCTGCTCGTGTCGTCGTTTCGTCGACAGTGCTTGAGCTGCCGCCTCCCCTGCCGGGAGTCGCCACTTGGCCGGGTGTTGTTGGCCGGTGTCATCTCCGACGGCACGCCTGTGATTTCAGCCGTCTACAACGGCTGCCGCCGTCGCCCGTGGAAGAATCTGCACGAACCTTTATTCTCGTCTAATCAACTTCGTCTGATTTGTTAAAGACTTTGGGCCAATTTTGACCAGTGGTCAATGGCTCGATTGAGTTGGGCTGAAATTAGAGGTTGGGCCTAACATTCTCCCCCTCCTAAGCCATTCGTCGTCCTCGACGAATTCTTTAGTGCAGTTCGACTCGCACTCATATTCCCAACTAAATCGTAGGAGAGGGTTCAACAATATTTGCGATCAAATTGGATCGCTTAATTTCTAGGGAGAATCGTCCAACTTGGTTGCGCCTAAGTCTCCTCCTTTTCGAAAGTGTCCCATACCACCTCCGTCGAAGAGTAACTTAGCTCGCCCCAATTTATTTTGCTCCTGAGTCTTCCCCTCATAAAAGTGTCCCTTTATGACGAGAAACTCAACTCGGACTGATTTCAAGGATTTTTCCTTATTGTCCTCCCAAGTTTCCCTCACATAAGGGCGTCCCCTTATGCGAAGTTGGCTCAGTTGGACCAAGAAGAGGGATCTCTTTTGTTTTAGTTGGACACTGTCCACTCTTCTTGTCCCACATAGTAGTTTTAGAGTCTGCTAACTCTTCCTCATTTCTCCCTAAATAGTAGCTTTAGAGTCTGCTAACTCTTTTAGTCCATGAATAGCAATTTTAAAGTCTGCTAACTTGACCGCTTTAAATAGCAGTTTTGAGATCTGCCAACTTTTTTCCTCGAATAGCAGTTTTGAAGTCTGCTAACTTTTCCTCATTTAGTGGTTTTTAAGGTATACTAACCTTTTTTCATATTTTCCACAAATCTATTTATCGAACCAAGATATATTGAAAAGGGAAATTTCATAGATAACATTTTTGATGGTGCGCCAGTGACACAGGCTGCACCCCGGGATCGAGTATCTTACTCGAGTCAACACTCGGTCGCACCCAACCCGAGCATTGATTTGCATATGTAAGTTTGACCAAACTGTTACTCCGATTTAATCTTGTTGGATCCAATTGCGGATCCTTCGTCGGGACCCGCTGTCCCGGTTGGGATTAACATTCGAACGTTCGAATCGGAGAGCTGGTTTTGGGTCAATGGATCAACACCCCGTCCACATCACGCACACGCTCGAGCTGAAGCTCCTGTTCTGTTCGCGTCGGGACGAAGGCGTTGCACCAGTCCGGCGGACATGCGGCCGTCGCGTTCGGAGTTCGTACAATCGCCGGGAACCTCGTCGCCTTTTTTCCCGTGGCGTTCGTCGGCTCACCGGAGGACACTGTCCACCTGAAGCCGCATTTCAAGCTCGTACGAAACCCGTTGATGTGTTCGCCCGCTCCCCAGGGCAGAAATCAACTTGCGACCGTGTCTGCCTCGCGGCTGCATTTGTGATGAAGTGATGGTCACTGCATCGTCTCTTCCGACGATCGCGCTTCCGTCGGTTCCTTCTCTAACGAGCAAGGTTGTCGCCGGCGTTCTTATCGCCGGGCCGACGCCTGTCCACACCAGGCCTCGTCTTCCACCGAGGTCGTTAACTCGGGGTCGACGTTCGTAGATACGAACGCTCGCTCCGGGACGAGGGAACTCCGCGTCCCTTCTTCCGACGAACACGGTTCCTGAGCGGCCTTGTTTGAACTCGCCGCCGAGCTCACGCCGACGCAGAGGGGAAAGGCATCGCGTTCTTCTCCGAGATGGGTAGCCGCTCGAGTTCGTTACCTGGTCGGCCGACCCCGTTTGCCACCGGAACTTTCCCAAATCCCCTCCCGGATCTGGGTCGTCAATCGCGTCCCCTGTACATGAGGATCTCCTCAGCGCCATCTCGCCAGACGCCTTGCAGTGTCTTTACCGCACCAGCCCGCCGCCTCCGCTTACTTCTTCCGGCTCGGGAAGAAGGGGGCGTCCGCCTTCATCGCCGTCCCCACGTCATGGAGGCAACGTTCGTCCACCCAGGAGCAGCTGCTTTCGTCGCCGCTTGTGGGGAAGGAGGCCGCCTCCGATCGTCTACTCCAGCTTGGGGAGAGGATCGCGAAGGAGGCGCGTTCGTCCGGACCCCGTGGGGGAGACGCGCAGGCCTTCGATCCTCTACCCTGAAGGTTATTCGGGGGATTTTCGTGCCTCCGCACGCACAACGACGGACCTCCGTCGTCTTCCTCCTTCATGCCGGCAGATCGCCGGAACCACATCGACTAAACTTGCGCTCTGATACCACTGTCAGGCCCGCAATCAAATTTAATCATCCACGTCAGCGATCACACCCAATTTCCAGATTTGCAGCGTAGACTTGACCGCGTTCCTCGTTTCGAATGCTGCGAGCGTCCAAACTCCGCTGCGAAGCAACGACGCTTCTGCTGGCACAGGATCGCCGCCGGGTGAGTCGCCGGAGTGGGAAGGGCCGTCCGCGCCCTTCACCCTCAGCCTCATCGGCGTCCCTCTGGATGTTGGAAAATGCCGCCGAAAGTGGAAACGTTGGCCGAAGTTCGCCAGCCGGAGTCCACACCCGAAATCGGCGTCGTTTGCGTCACCGCACCGTTCGTCCGACGCATTCGACAGCTGGACTTCCTCCGTCGTCATACTGGGAGCTGCCCTCGCCTCTGTTCCGTCGAGTTCCTGACTCAATGGCCGGACCCGATATCCACTCGGGTCGCCGCCGCGAACTCGTTGGAGACGCACGGGCGGAGGGAAGAAGTTGAAACCAGATCTTGGCGTTGCGGTTGCTCCGAACCACCCTACCCACACCACCGGAGCACGCCGGAGAGGACAACCCAATTGCCCGCCGGCGAGTTCAACGCCCAGATTTAACGACAAGACGGGAGGAGGGAGGAATGCATCTCGGCGAGTTTCGATCGCACGAGATCTCACTGGCAAAGTCCTTTCGGTCACGACTTCCACAGCCGTCCGTTCTCTTTACGCCAGCCGTTCTCGACCCTCACGTCGACGATCCCTCACGGCACCACCTCTTCTCCCCCTCGGCCAGTCCTGCTCGCCTCGTCGTCGAGTCCTCTCGGCCTCCCTGTTACCTTGCACACGAGCCCTCTTTATAGAGAGACACGCGACGCCTCACCTCCTACTCGGATCTTCGTTCCGAGCTCCGTATCAGCACCCGATGTCAGAGGTCAGACGAAGCTTTATGCTCTATCAGATCTTTCCCAGATCTTCCGATCGCATCTTCTATACGCGAGGATCCCCTCGGAGACGCCTTCGCCGGTTTGCTGAACGCCATGCGGCGTCGCTGCCACCAGGCCTTGTGTGAGAGCGATTTCTGCCGCCTCTATATCGTGCGTCAGATTTGGCGTTCGCAGCTCTGCCTCCACGTGGCTGTGCTGCTCTGACTCCGCCACTACACCATCCCCACGTGGTAGTCTTCCGTGCTGTGACGTATCTTAACACCGGAGCCAAAGAGACATCACCGCCGACGGGGAAAAGGCTTCGCACGCCGCGTCCCATCCTGACATCTCTCACTGTTTCTGCTCGTGTCGTCGCTTCGTCGACAGTGCTTGAGCTGCCGCCTCCCCTGCTGGGAGTCGTCACTTGGCCGGGTGTTGTTGGCCGGTGTCATCTCCGACGGCATGCCTGTGATTTCAGCCGTCTGCAATGGCTGCCGCCGTCTCCCGTGGAAGAATCCGCACGAAGCGTTATTCTTGTCTAATCAGCTTCGTCTGATTTGTTAAAGACTTTGGGCCGATTTTGACCAGTGGTCAATGGCCCGATTGGGTTAGGCTGAAATTAGAAGTTGGGCCTAACAATAAGTATACTACAATAATAAAATGTAATTTATATTCAAATAGCAAAGATTCAACAATTATTATAATTTAACTTCATTAATGACATTCAAAATAATGAACAAAATCCTTAAATATATGATTCATCATATACAACTATTTCCCAAAATAGCATTCCCAAATATATTAGCCAATTACTAGTCAAAATAGCCACATGCATATACATTCTCCACAAATGGACAATCTATTCTGCATCTCTCAAACTAGTGTGCAATTTCCATACCTAAGGCAAAGCAATAGAGTTAGCACAAAACATTCTAAGTGAATATTAAAAAAATAATTAAATACATGGAGATATCAAAGAGACAATATTATGGATTCCAATATTTAGTAGCAATTTGTAACAATAATCATTAAAGACAAGTAACTACTGTAAAGATAAAGTTTTCTAGCATTTGAATATTCAAGATCAAAGTATTTTTTATGCATTTCAATAGTATAGATTTGAGTCTCTGATATCTATACCAAAGCAAACTTGTCTACCATCAAAGTTAAGAATTCATTCTTCCACTAAACTCCACTTGGATGTAATAATTTATTACAATTGTACACTTAGTTATGTGATTAACCATGTCATTAAAAAAATAATTTAAGGCATTAAACAATTAAAGGATTGAAATATAATCCAAGAGCTACACAACAATATTCATTTAAAACTCATTGATTATTGAAAGCCCATCAAAGTAGTGAAATATTTTCCTCATAAAATAAGAAGAGACTTCAACCTATCTCCATCTATATGTCTTATAAGATCTAAAAATATTAAGACAAACTAAAATAAAACTCTATTTCAAATAAGATAATATTTAAGTAAAACTATAAATAAATCCTTACATGTTCACAAAAGATCTTTTTGTGGTTCAGTAATGACTCATTCTGAAACAACTGATAACTCAGTAAAGGTTAAACTCAAGCACATTTTGTTTTTTTGAAATTGATTTCACCGAAGAAAGGAAAGCCCATCAAAGTAGTGAAATATTTTCCTCATGAACTAAGAAAAGAGAATTAAACCTATCTCCATCTATATGTCCTATAAGATCTAAAAATATTAAGACAAACTAAAATAAAACTCTACTTGAAATAAGATAATATTTAAGTAAAACTGTAAATAAATTCTTACATGTTCACAAAAGATCTTTTCGTAGTTGTGCAATAACTCATTCTGAAACAACTGATAACTCAGTAGAGGTTGAACCCAAGCACATTCTATTTTCTGAAATTGATTTCATCGAAGAAAGGAAAGGTTTTGGAGGCATTGGGATTGTCTCAACATCTGATTCTAGCATTTCAATAACTTTAGTCATTATTGGGCGTTCAAATGACTTCATTTGAATGCACCACAATCCCACTGTAGCTAACTTCTTCTCTAACTCACTTATCTCAAAGTTGTTTTCAAGTTTGATCTCTTGCTGTTGATTTAATTTATCATATATCCATGATGGATAATATACTTGGCTTGAATTCCCTATAAGAGGATCAACATTTCTCCTTCTCCCTGCCATTTCCATAAGTAGCATTCCATAACTATAAACATCAGATTTTTGAGATATTACCCCAAAGCTCCTGGATATCAATTCTGGAGCTATATATCCAATAGTACCCCTTATAGCACTAATTGATACTAAACTATTGTCCTTGGGGTACAACCTTGCAAGTCCAAAATCTGATATTTTTGGTGTGAAATTATGATCCAAGAGAATGTTATGAGGCTTGATGTCAAAGTGTAAGATTTGCATATCACATCCTCGATGTAAATAATCGATGCCCCGCGCAATACCCATGGCTATGTTAATGAGTTTCTTTGAGGTAAAAGTGTGCAACTTGATTCCATTTCTATTCGAGAAGATGTATTTGTCAAGTGAGCTATTAGACATGAACTCATATACAAGCGCCCTTTTCGATCCGTCTGAGCAAAATCCAACTAACCGGACCACATTTACATGATGGATCCTGCCAATAGTAGAAACCTCACTAATGAACTCATCTCCATTGCTGTTGGAGCTGACCATCATTTTAACAGCAACAGGGATGCCACCTGCAAGCTCCCCTTTGAACACTGATCCAAACCCTCCTTGCCCTAGCTTTTCTTTGAAATGCCTTGTGATTGCTATAATGTCAGTGTAAGCATATCTCGTTGGCATTGACATTTGATGGTGGTGAAGAAACTTCTCAACGGTGTCAGCAGCAGCTTTCCTTTGTGTACTCCATAGTTTGTAGGCAACCAAGAGCCAAATCAGAATTGGTGCTGCAACAATCCGACCAAGCACTAGGAGCACTGTATAGACAAAGAAATACATTTAACTTTAGGGTTAACCGCACTAAAGAATTTAAGGGAATTAGGAAATAATTAGTGGTTCTCTTATACCTATCAGGGCCTGCACAATTTGGATGACGACCACCACTGCTGCTGTAATCCAAAAAGTGAAAGTTCGATAAGAGTAAACATTCACACAGATCGCAAAATGGATCTCACTGCTGACGAGGAAGGAAATGATGGAGGTGAATTTCTTGCTTCTTAGTAGATAAGAAAATACGCTGCATGAGAGTATATGAAGTTCAGATTAAACATAGACAAAAAAGAGCAAAAAGGGAGTACCCTCGCTGAGGAGGAAACAAATAGAGAAGTTCAAAGATTATCCATTCAACTAATCAAATTCCTTCAGTAAGTCTTAATTAAAATCAAGTTTAGATTCTACTTGTTTTAGCATATGCCCAAAATGAGACTTCAAATAGTTTGACCAATAGAATGGAATAAACTTGTGTGATTCATAAAATAAAGGTTATCCTCACCTTCTTGATACTTTCAGGCACTGACGAATCATCAAAAATGTTTCTCCTCGTTCGACAGATAAATCAAACCCGTGCTGTAGGATACTGAGGGCATCCGCTGTTGAATTCAGGCTCGGTAATTGATTGTATGGATCCTCTGTCACTGGAATCATTGATATAAATTGACACGGTGGGGGAAGATACTTCAGTCTGAATCCATCCTCCGCAATGACGACATAGAGATAGGTGGAGTTGTAGCGGGAGGGGCAAGAAATAGGCCAATACATACCCTCGTTTTCCATCGCCTTTGAGCAATTCATGAAGCTAGCCCATATTGACCAATAAGCACTATAATTGAAGCTGTCTAAGGTGGAGAGAGATAGAGATTGGGATGGGAGGCCACAGCTTCCACCTCCACCACCGATAAAGTTCTGATCCACCAAGCGCAAAAGGTCGTAACGAATATCGGTGACCAAATACTCGACGGAGCCGATGGAAAAGGTTGATTTGTTGCCTTGGCAGTTGAGTTGGTAGAGGCTTTCCCCACACTGAGGTGGGTCGTCTCTTCGGCGGAAGGGATAGGAGATGTCCTGCAATGGCCCGCAGGAGAAAGGAGGGCAGCCTTCAATCTGGCGCTGCTGTGCTTCGGCTGAAAGGAGAGCATGGGAGAGAAGAAGGAAAAAGATGAGTGACAGTGATTTGGTGGTGGTGGTCGGAGTCATGGGAAAGTTTAAGCGGATTGCAGAAATTAAACTCGGAAAACCTTCCGCTCTTAAAGTCCACGCCCCTGCTCACACGCGCAGGACTTGGAAAGTCTGCAAGTCAACAGCGCACAAATTAACGTCTTCTAGTCGATGCAGCATCGAGAGGAGAGGAGGGAAGCGAAGAAGGAAGAACAGGGCGAAGAAGAGTGCCGGTGACGTGGTACTGGTCAGCCAATGTCCACATTTATAATCAAGTGGATTGCAAAAAATTAACTTGGAATTTTCTACGCTCAGTCAATGCCCACATTTATAATGATGGAGATATCACAAAAACGATTTCTTATTTACTTTAGATAATTAGAAAGAATATTTTGAGATCACTATTCATTCACATCGTCGGCTTAGTTTGATTGTCAATATTTATAATTCAGCAAAGGAAAGGACTTCAAAAAATATTCACTCTCAATAGTTACTTGGGCTAAAGGTTAGGGCTACGAATTCGTATTCACAAGATCATATAAAGAATAACAACAATAAATGAAATTAAAAGAAATCCATTAATAAAAGAGACAATAGGGCTTCTCTATTCGTTACATTTGAATGTATCCAATATATGCATAAAATTGCTTACTAGTTCTAGTGCGCAAATTGAGTAAGCAAGTTGACTAAATCCTAATTAGATATAGTGTAACTTCTTACTCTGTAGCTATATATTCTAATATTCTAATCCAAGCTGAAAAGAATTAAATTACATAAATTAGCCTAGGCCACTCAAGAATTTCTTTTATAATTCTTGAGTTCATCAACATTTCCATATATAGTAATTAACATTAGCACTTTTTTTCCACTAAAGTTCTATTACATTGACTATTTAGAATTCATCCAGATTTATAAGTCCAAAATTTATAATTAAGCAATACATCATTTTGAAAAAAAAAAGCAATAATAATGTGGAGAATGAATTCAAGCATATTTTAATTTCAAACATCCACCGAAAAAAGGAAGGGCTTAGGCGGCATCATGTTCTACTTTCAAACATGAAATCCCTAAAAGTTCTGAATAGATTGACTATCATTGGTGAAAGTGAGGACAACAAAAATCAAACATTTTAGCAATTGTTGGGCTCATTCATGAAGGTGAAAAGTGGCAAAGAGTTTTCTAAAATTCAAATATGCTATCAACGTTAATAGGGATTTGGTCAATGAGGTCTTCATCACCTTGATCAAGGGCAACATGTAAGTTGCCTCAACTTGGATTCCCATAATTAAACTCAGTGAGGCGTTCACAATGTAAGCTAAGGAATCACCTTCATCGTGCCCCAACACTTAATCGATATGGTGCCTTACCCTGGCCTCGGTCTACCGGGGACACCCATTGATGGAGCTACGATAGGTAGGAGGGTCCTTAGTTCTGTACTCTATTGTATTACACAATGCATGACGAAAATGGGAGAGGGTCTTTAGACGAGGGAAGTAAAAACGCTTCGAAAATGCAGCAAGAAACACGATGAAATCAACGTCGAACTCGATTGGGGCAACACAAATGCGGAAGGGGATCAACGGCACTCAAACTACTGAAATTACATACTAACCTCTTAGCAAATTTTAAGCTTAGCACGCTTCAAGAACAGCGATAGCGCAGGATTTAGCTCACACGCCTATGTAGCTGGATACACACCAAAGAGATAGGAAACCAACCATGCCTCCAATGAACGGATGCTCATGGGTGAAAACGATGAAAACCAAGGAAAGCACAATAGAAATTTCAAAACCAGCGAACCTGACCCACCGGTGGCGGTGGGATTTACTTCTTGCAACGGAAACAAGCTGGAATACAATGAGGAGTCGAGGCGCCGACCAAGACTCGTACAAACACTGGAATCGAGGCACTGACCACGATCCCAAACTCTGGAGGCACTCGTAGCTCACCAGGAGAACTCTACCACTATGAGAGAACTAAAGATCAACTAGCCCAACCGCCAACTAGTAACAGACAAGAATCCCAACTAACTACCAACTCTTGCAGCCCCAAAAGTGGTCAAGCTACAGCTAAAGAAAAAAATAAAACAAACTCCTAACAACTAAAGTGAAGCTGGTGCATGTCCTTTGATTCCTCGTCCTGGAGTACGACCAGGTGGTTAGACGCATTCGAAACACGCCGCGATGAAGCAACAGAACTTGGATGTTGTGCGCTGGGTCACAAAGGTCGTCGCGCGTTCTTGGGCCATTTTGTTGACATGATTATGCGGCCCGTCTTGGGCTAGGCCTTCATGAGGTTGGGTTGCACGATCCTTCGGTGGGAGCACTACGGTATGGATCGATAGTGGGCTAACAACTCTTATGTAGCGGTCCGGTGGTTGGGATGGGCGTTGTGACTGCCGTATTTCCACCTTGTTGGGCTAACAACTCTCATGTAGCGATCCGGTGGTTGACATTTTGATAACTTTAGTCATTATTTTATAGCCCTAACCTAATATAGATGTTTAAATGAGTACTTGTAGACCTGGCAAGATTTGACCCGACCCGACTCGACACAAAGTTAAATCGGTTCAGGTCAGCTATAATCGTGTTCGGGTCATAAACAAGTCAACCCGTTTATAACCCGAAAATAATCGGGTCATGTCGGGTTGTAAACGGATTGACCCGCTTAACTCGATTACATTATATATTTATATATAAAAATTTAAATATAGGCTCACCTAACTCTCATTGCTAACCCATAAGCTCAAATATCTTTTAACTATCTTTTAACCTAGATTTCGGCCCACACATAAGCCCAAAATTTTATTATTTTTAATAAAATTTTTTATCAATTTATTATTTATATTTAAAATATAAATAATAAATAGGTTATTCGGGTCATGTCGGGTTGACCCGATTATATTCGAGTCGTGTTCGTGTTAGACAGTTTGACCCAATTAATTAAACGGGTCATGTTCGGGTTGGCTTAATCGGGTCACGGGTCATAGCTGACACGACCCGTTTATGACCCGGTGACCCGAATTGCCAGGTTTAAGTACTTGTGAGTACCTAATTCCATAATTTTATTTTAAATTCCTCCATAAAATAAACTTTCATAAAATAAAATATTTTATATGCTTATACAATAATTAATTTATGATAAGTAGTGGAGGATCTTTGAAAAAAAAATTATAATTTTAGTTAAAATTTTAATTGTATATTTAAATATAATATAAATGGGTTAGATCAAGTCAAATACCTGATTAGCTAGATCAAATCAAATACTTGATTAACTCGAATTTAATTTTCATTCTAATGCAACACATACCAAAGAGAGAGAGATTTATAAGAGCAAGTGACTATACTATAATTCCAAATTTTTGATATTGAGAGGACTTCAAGCAACTTAATCATATAAAAGTAGGGATAAAGAATGACAATGTTTCCTTTTATGTTGATGATTGAGATTAACCATAATAATGAAGACTAAGATAGCTCATAGGGTTCTAATGGGAGGAGAAAAGGGTAGTTCATTTGGAACTCTAAGTTAAGACTTTGTAATTAAGATTTGAAATGAAGAGTATTTGAAAGCAACCGGAGAAGTTAGAATATTGGTTGTAATGACCATAAAGCTATTTTACATATATAATATTGGCTGTTATGTAAAGCCTTAGGCGTACATATAGGTTTCTATAAGCGTTCACTAGGGTTTCCAACAATTTTAAGAAAATTATATTTCAGAAGAATGTCTATGCTATTTCTTATTGTTGAGAAGTGTTGGTAGAGGTCACGAGTTGTATCGTGTGTGGAAATTGTAGCCATGAGCGTCCGAAGGTGAAAGTGAATTCTCCTATGCCAAGTTGGATGGTGCCAACTGTGAGCTTGCCTAAATGGAACCCCTGCTAGGATTTTCATGCACGGAAAGGACATACACCTAGTCAAAGGTTGGTTTGAACTAATATATATAAGGGCAATATATAAATTAGGAGACAATATTAATGTAAATTACGAGCCAATAAATTTAACAAAAATGACTATTTTTAGAAAATGGTCACTTTTAGTAAATACTTTAACTATAATGGTCATTCCCAATAAAACAACTATCTTCACATGAAAAAAATTGTCTGTCATGAGTAATCATAACAATAAAATAGATGGATTCTATTTATTTAAAATAATGTACCTCATGACTAAAGGATGATAATGACTGTTCAAAAAACAACCATTATCAGCCACTTGTTAAACCTACCAGTGTAAAAAAAGGCTCAGTTATAGCTATGTTACATAATGATTCAGTCACCTAGCCGTACCTAAAACTATTGTTATTTCAATCAAATGGTGGTAATCCTTATTGTCATATCCATTAAGCTTGTATAGCTTAAAAAAAAATTATATTTATATATATAAATGAGGGTTGGTGATGTTTGTTACCATCGACAGAGAGTTAGTAGATTAAGGTCGCGAGTTGTGAGCTGCAAGGAGACTGGTGGTGTGGTGTCGAATGCAATAGGTCAAGGACACAAGTTATAAGGGTCAAGATCACCTGTCAGGTGCCAAATGTGAGGTCACAAGCTAAACAAACGTTCGTGAGGAAGCCAAAGAGATGCTCACCGAAAGCTACAAGCGAAATGCTTGGTGCAGACAAAACAACCACTACGGTTTTTACCAATGGTGACTCGTGGAAGGTGATAAAAACAAAGCGGCATGAGCTACAAAGTTAACCCTAATTAAAGAGATATGTGCAGAGTTTGGGTTTTATGATTCACAAAATACCATCGGAGCGGGCTCCCCGTCTCTATAGAAATTTCTCCGCAGAAACGCGTGCACAGCTGGCAAAAAAGTGAATCCAGTGCAACTTAACTACGCAACTAAATCCCCACCAAACATGCCCTTAGTCAATGTCCCTAATTTCTAGCTGAAGACTTGAAAAGTAAACATCAATGCCCATATTTCCACGCTGAAGACTTGGAAAGAAAGTCAATGAACCTACTTTCCACCCTTTTGTAAAAGGTGCTGCCTTTCTTAAATCCTGCCCGTTTGTTGTTTAAAAAGAAATTTATATGACCACAATGCACTAATAATATGTAAGGCTGTGTTTCCTACGAGGGAATCCACAGTGGATGGAAGGAAAAGTACTGCTTTCTTCCGTTTCTTTCAAAGGATGGAAAGTAGTGGAGAAAAAAAGCAATGGAAAATAAACTACTTTTCCTTAGTTTTGGCTTCCGCCCGATTTGGGCGGAAACGCATCAAACGCACGCACGCTGCTCACCGCCGCCCCCTCATGCTTCCCTCTCCCTCTTCGTGGCGCTGTCGTCCTCCTTCCCCTCGTCGTCGGTGCCTCCTCGTTAGTGCCGCTCTTCTCCTTCCCTCTTCCTCCACCCTCCTCCCGTTGCCCGAGCTCGCCAGCCCCCCTGTCGCCTCGCCTCCCATCTCTTTTGCGCTCGTCCTCCGTCCCTCTCCCTCCCGTCGCCTCAGCCTCCCATCACCTCATCCTCCTTCCCTCTCCCTCTCGTCGCCTTAGCCTCCCGTTGCCCACTTCTCGTCGTCCACGCGCCAACCTTCCCGTCGCAGCCTTCCCGTTGCCCATGCACCCACCCGCCCGCCTCCCATCGCACTCCTTCCTGTCGCCCAAGCTCCCATTTCCTTCCCGTCGCCTTCGTGCTCACCTTCCCGGTGCCAAACTTCCTGTCGCCCACGCTCCCAGCCTTCCTGTCGCCTTCACGCCCTCCATCCAGTCGCCTTCCCGTCGCCCACGTGCCCAGCCTTCCCGTCGCCATCCCGTCGCCTTGGCGCCCTGCTTCCCGTCGCCTCCCCATCTCCCATGCGAAGCCTTCCCATCACCAACCTTCCTGTCGCCCCTGCCGGAAGCCCCTCGCCGCCGGAAGCTGCTGCCGGAAACCCCCTCCAAAAGCCACTGCTGCCGGAACCCCCTCGCCGCCAGAAGCTGCCGCCAGAAACCCCTGCAGAAGCCGCTGCTGCATTCGCCTGCCTGTGGCATTTATCAAGCCTACGCTGCATCTGCCACACACGTGGTTCTCACGTGCCACCCAATCATCTCTAATTTCAATCCATAGTGATTAGCAATCCCTTCCCTCTCCTTTTCCATCCCTCGTAGGAAACACAGCCTAAATGTCTGTCATGAAATGTGTTTCTTTTATTATTCTATAATGAAATGTGTGTCATGATAGTGGTGATCATGTTTGACAAACAAGAATTCATAATACTATAATTGAGTTAGATATTTTAGTAAACTTCAAGATTAACTTGATTACAAAGTTAGATATTTATATATTTTATTTGATCGATTATTCTAAATTAAATTATTATTCTATAATATTATAATTGATTTCAATATTGTTTCAGTAAAAAAAATTATCAAAATTTATTTGAATGTAAAAAAAAGGAGACTTCAAAATTATCAATCCATTGGTATTATCAAGGTTAGGGGTACCGGTTCGTATTCACAAGATCATATAAAGCATGACAACAATACATGAAATTAAATGAAATCCATGAATAAAAGAGACAATAGGGCTTCTCTATGCTTAGTAGTTCTATTCATCTTTGGATTTTATAATCACCACTTTTGTCTGTGATAAATCTTCAAATTCTTAAGATGTTTTAACACAATAACAGCAAGAGAGCATGCAGCGACTGTGGGAGAAAAAAATGTAAGGTTTTCACTAACCAAAGTTTACTCTGCAGTAGCTAATACGATACAAACGGAAACACCGTGGACGGAAATGGTGGGAGAAAAATGGTGCAAACGGAGGAAAATTAAGTGCATTGAGATTCATGCCCCAAAACCCATTTTGATGCGTGCTTTGCCTCTGGGCGGATCCCGCCTAGGAAAATTTTTCCTCCGCCACTGTCGCTCGGCTAGCTAAGATGATAGCGAGGCCTAGAAGCGGACTGTGACAAGAAGATATGATGCTCTGACGGATTAAGAAATGTAAATTTAAGTTAGCACGACATTTTGCTCATATAAATGTCGGTAGTGGAAGCTGTGGCATCCCAACCCTATCTCTATTATTTGATTTAGTCAAACATTCAACAATCTAGTTTCCCTCAATTGCATAAATCTTCATTCAATTATTTGGAGTAAGCGTTGCAGTTTTGCAAGGTCTTCAGGTCTTCAGGTCTTCAGTTCTTCAGCGCGTGAGCAGAAAAGACATTATTGACCAAGCGTGGAAAATACAGAGCAATCTTTGCAGACTCTGCTCCCCAAAGTCTCTGATTCCATTTCTATATTTAATTTCTGCCATCCACTTTACTTTCCCATGGCCATGGCGATCAGTACCAAATCACCATCGCCCTTCTTCACCCTCCTCTTTCTTCTCCTTCTCTCCCATGCTCTCCTTTCAGCCACAGCGCATCGCTGCCCTCATTTCTCCTGCGGACAGCTCCGCGACATCTCGTATCCCTTCCGCCGAAGAGACGACCCACCTCAGTGCGGGGAACCCCGCTACCAACTCAATTGCCAAGACAACAAATCCACCATCTCCATCGGCTCCGTGGAGTATCTAGTAACCGATATCCAGTACAAACCATACTACGATGATTGGATGCTCCTACTGGTCGATCCAAACTTTGTCGGTGATGGAAGCTGTGGCCTCCCATCCCAATCTCTCTCTCTCTCTACCATAGACAACTGCGGTTATAGCGCTGATTCGCCAATATGGGCTAGCTTCATGCATTGCTCAATGGCGATGGAGAATGAGGGTACGTATTGGCCAGTTTCTTGCCCCTCCCGCTACAACTCCACCTATCTCTATGTCGTCATTGCCAGGGATGGATTCAAACTGAAGTATCTTCCCCCACCGTGTCAATTTATATCAATGATTCCAGTGACAGTGGATGCATACAATCAATCACTGAGCCTGAATTCAACAGCGGATGTCTTGAGTATCCTACAACAAGGGTTTCAATTGCATGCTTTTGGTCAAGAGAGAATGACTATGAATTTATTCTTACAATGGATTCTGGCAGCGATTGCGCAATTCTTGATGGGTATTACTGTGACTATTACTTAGTTTTCAATCCTTTAATATTCTGTGTAGTTAACTCTGGAAAAAAAAAATACTTTTTTTTTCTGTCACATGTAGTGATCGTGGTGCCAAGCAGGCTTGCAGCGCTAATTTTAATTTGGTTCTTTATTCTCTATAAATTTTGGAGTCTACGAAGGGAAATTGCAATAGATGCTGTAGAGAAATTTCTTCGCCGACAACAGATGCTTACGCCAACCAGATATGCTTACACTAGCATCATAGCAATCACAAGTCATTTCAAAGAGAAGCTCGGACAAGGAGGGTTTGGATCGGTATTCAAAGGGGAGTTTGCTGGCGGCGTCCATGTTGCTGTTAAAATGATGGAAAGCTCTAAATGTAACGGTGAAGAGTTTATCAGCGAGGTTTCTACTATTGGAAAAATTCATCACATAAATGTGGTGAGATTAGTTGGATATTGCTCAGAAGGATCGAAAAGGGCACTTGTGTATGAGTACATGTCTAATGGCTCTCTCGACAAATATATCTTCTCTAGAAGAAACGGAAATAATTTGCATACTTTTACTTCAGAAAAACTTATTGACATAGCCATGGGTATCGCTCGAGGAATTGATTACTTACATCGAGGATGTGATATGCAAATCTTGCACTTTGACATTAAGCCTCATAATATTCTACTAGACCATAATTTCAGTCCAAAAATTTCAGATTTTGGGCTTGCAAGATTGTACCCCAAGGACAATAGTCTAGTATCAATTAGTGTTGCTAGGGGAACTATTGGATACATTGCTCCTGAATTGATATCTAGGAGCTTTGGGGTAATTTCTCAAAAGTCTGATGTTTATAGTTATGGAATGCTACTATTGGAAATGGCAGGAAGAAGGAGAAATGTGGATCCTCTTATAGGTAATTCAAGTCAAGAATACTATCCATCATGGATATATGACAAACTGAATCAACAAGACATCGAACTGAACAATGGCATTGAGATAAATGAGTTGGAAAAGAAGCTAGCCATAGTTGGCTTATGGTGCATTCAGATGAAGTCATTTGACCGCCCAACAATGACTAAAGTTATTGAAATGCTAGAATCAGATGTTGAGACGATCCTAATGCCTCCGAAGCCCTTCTTTTCTTTGACGAATTCAATTTTAGGAAATAAAACATGCTTGGATTCATCCTCTACTGAGTTGTCAATTGTTTTAGAATGAGCAACACAACGACATAGAGATTTTTTTGAACTTGTAAGGTATAATTTTTAAGTCTGCTTAAATATATTTTATTTTTAATAAAGTTCATTTTACTTTGTCATAATGTTTTTTTATATCTTGTAGGACATATATGGTTGGTTTAAACCCTCTCTAGTCTTCCTGGCATAACAACCCTATATTCCTTTTGGTAGATAGATATAAGTCCCTTTTCCTTTGTTTTTGAGCAAAAAATTCTTTACTTTAATATATTTCATGAACGGAAAGAGTTTAGATGAACAATCTTGTATTAGTCTTGGATTATATTTCACTCCTTTAATTGTTTTGGAGCTTTACAATCTAACTTTTTATGACATATTATTGTTGAATATTCATATTTAAATGTTTCTTTGAATATTAAAATCTACAATATATATATATATATATATATATATATATATATACCAACTGCATTTTTTTTTTGGCTAACTCTGTTGCTTTTGCCTTAGGTATGGAAATGGAACACAGTCGAGAATGCAAGAATTCATAGACTACTTGTGAAGTTTGGATAAGTTATGTGGTGTTGCTTCTAACAATATTAGTTTTCATTGAATGTGTGTGCATGTGACTACTTTTGACTTGTAATTGGCTAATATACATGTACCTATATTCGAGAATGTGGTTTTGGAAAATGGTTGTATGTGATGAATTCTATGTTCTAGGGTTTTATCTATTATCTTATATTATTGTAATTTATTGATTATCATTGTTATGTATTAATATATTTCATAATTGAGTCAAAAATTTATTTATTTATTTATTTTATTGTTATCTATGTGAACGATTTGATTTAAACTATAGTTTATATATATATATATATATATATATATATATATATATATATATATATATATATATATATATAATGTTGAGATTATTTGATATTAGTAAAAAAAATATAACATATCAACATACAATTCAAGTTGTGATATATAGTTATTATTTTTAATTGTTATTAAATGTTTCATGCACCTAAATTGACAAAGAAGGTCTAGTTTTATTTAGGAGTGCAACACAATTGTAACTACGTAGTGACTATAATAATTGTTTGGGAGGTATTTGATAAACTAGTGTGCAATTACTATTCTCTGAGTACTATAGTAATACTATTTATAATTTTATAATATAATAAAAAATTTGAAATTTTTAAAAATATTTTTCAAATAATTAAATATGTTCTAATAAAATAAAATTTTTAAAAACATTTTTTAAATAATTAATAACTAATCAAAATTTAATTAAATTTCAAGATATTATATTAATAAATTTATATATTGAATAATAATAGTAATATATTAATAGGATTTAGTATATTGGAAATGTTGTCAATGTTTATTCCATTTTGTTATACTTTCTTTAAAGAAAAGAAAATTTAGACTACCAAAGGTTGACTTTAGAGTAGAAGGCTTCATAATATCGGAGTTCAATATCCACAATACACTTTTTAAGTATATTAATATTTATGATTTAAGGTTTAGAGTTTACAAGTACCTCTTAGAAATTAGATGTTTATATTTATGGAATGCTAATTATGGAAATGGCAGGGAGAAGGAGAAATGTTGATTATCTTGTGGGGAATTCTAGCCAAATATCCTATCCATCGTGGATATATGATAAAGTAAATCAACAAAGGATTATACTTGAAAACAAGTTTGAGATAAGAGAGTTGAGAAGAAGCTAGGTGAAGTTGAATTATGGTGCATATTTGAATGCCCAACAATGAGTAAAGCTATTGAAATGGTAGAATTAGATGTGGTGACAATGCGAGTGCCTCCCAACTCCCGAGCCCTTCTTTCTTCGATAGACTCAATTTTAAAAAATAAAATATGCTTGGATTGAGTTATTATCTGTTTCGAAATGAGATGTTATTCAATCATATAAAGATCTTTGTGAAAGGAGGAATTTATAGTTTTACTTAAATATATTTTAGTTCAAATAAAGTTTATTTGAATTTTTACTTACTATTTTTTACATATTGAAGGACATATACGGCTGGTCGAAAACCCTTTCTTAATATTCCTTGCATGACAACCCCATATTCCTTTTAATACGACCCTTTAGGATATAAAAATTCACCAAGGTTTCATTAACGAACAAGATGGAGATAGATTTATGTCTTTTGTTCTTAGTTTATGAGAAAAATTTTCTTTTCTTTGATGTGTTTCAATAATCAATAGAGTTTAGTGTAAATAGTTACCAACGTGTGGTAACTAATAAAGGTCATTATTTAATAATAATATTAGAACATGAGATGTAACTCATGTCTCTAATATTTTATTATTAAATAAATAAAGTATTATTAAATAATTAGAACATTGGTGTAATCCATATCACCAATGTCTCTAATAATATTATTTAATAATTAAAATATGGGTTAGAGGTCCGCCAAAATTAGATCCGAATTGTCTATAAATTGAGGTTGTGTTACGATATTTTTTTTATGGCAAGAAAGTCGAGTGATTGAGCAACCCAGTGTGAGAGAGGTCCTGCGCTTGGCAAACATTGAGGCTACACCATCTGAGCAGTTTGCTAGAACTCAGTATTTCTTGCACGACGTGAAGTAATAAGAGAAGTGTTGTGCGTGATAAATCAGGGACAACAATGACTGGAGGTATGTCGATCTAATATTACGCTTCCGTATTTTATTTAATTATCAAACATGTATTTTATTTTCACATATCTAACAATTGGTATCAGAGCATTATTTGCCTCTGTCTTGTTGATTCTCATTTTGAATTATTTATGCCTGAGATTATTTGCACCACTATGCTTGTGTTTTTGGGGTAGATGCTATCTAATGAAATTTGTTTTGGATGTGCGTGATCGGTGCTACCCAAATTCATTTTGGACGTACACATAATGCGTTACCCGAAATGATATTTGAATGTGCCCGATTATCGATACCTAAAACTTTTTCCTTGAACGCGCGTCATCCCTAAAACATTGTTAAGTGTCTGCAATGATCTAGGATAAGCCTAAAATATTTCATCACTTCTCTTGAAATACGAAGTTAAAATATTTATGTTATTTTCTCTCATCGCATATTTAAGAATTATTATGCGTTCTTGATAGATATTCTGATCTAGTGATATGTAATTATTGAATTATGCAAACTTTTTAGTTTAAATTTCCGTTATATATTTTGAAAAGTTGATATGCATTTTTGTTCAATTTATGGATAATTTATTTATGCAAAAAATATAGTGCAATTTCATGTGTATAATTGTTGCTAGAATTTCTTTTGGCTACTTGAATAAATTATAATTCATATAATTTTGATTAATTAAAGAGTAGCCACAACATCTTTAATTATGATAAATTATACATGGGTCTAAGATCACATCTAATTGGATGAGATCAATGGTGATTAGTTATATTTAATATAATAAGAATTATCCCACAGGAATTTTTATTATATTTTGTATGATTAATTAGAATGAAATATCAAATTATTTTTCTTAATTTACCCACAGGGATTAAGAAAAGGAATATATTTTGATAATATGTTCATCATAAATAACAAGTGTGAATTTTGATTAAAACTTAGCCCATAGGCAATTTTAATTGTTATTTAATTCATGCAGAAAAAATATGTAACATGTTTTTACATTGGTAAATACATGTATTTATGTCTTTGCCTCAAACCATTTTTAATATAAGCATATGTATTTTGATTGATGCAGTTATATATGTTGGGAAACCCCGGGGATATTTTATAAATTTTTGGCATCAGAATATATTGCACAGTGGAAGAATATCCCCGAAGCAGGCCGGTTCCAAAAACCCAATGAAGATCGTCATGCGAGGGGGTAGACACGATGAGATAGAAAGTACCTAGAGCAAGAGAAGGCCGATGTCGTGGTAGGCGCCCAAGCGTAAACCCTCTGCAGTCTCACACACACGGATGCCTCGAGCTTTCTTCTTCCATGCCCGGTGCTAGCCTTGGGAAGAAGATCCAAGCCTTTGTGTCACCTTCTTCTAACCTTGCGCCACCTCTAAGGATGATGCGCCAATGGAAGAAGGATGGAGATGATGCCGCCATCTTCAAGCCCTTCTTGTGCCAAGAGAAGAAGGAGAAGAGGTAGAAGACTTGCAGCCACTTGATGGAAGAAGGAAGCTTGCGCCAATGCCTCTTGCTCTTGCCCCTTTAATGTTGCTCATGCCAACTTGAATGCATGCCCTAGCCTCACGCATATCCCTTTGATATATAGAGGCATGAGGCGGCTAGACAAGAGGGGTGGAGGCACAAACTATCAAGAAGGGGCAGCTAGGGTTAATGTGTATGTGAGCAATTAGGGTTTTAGGTTTTAGAAACTCTCCAAGAGATTTCCATAAACCCCTTGCAATCGCCCAAGACTTACCAAAAAAGTCTATCATGCCTTAGATGCATCAAGCCTTGCCATAGATGCAAGGTTTCCATCCAAGCATGAAGGGGGAGGCTCCTAAAGCTTCCTAATGAAGCAAAGGCACCAACTTCTCCCCACTATACCCATAGGCACCAATGTGAGAAGTCTTCTCCCCATTATACCCTTTTAGCTCATTGCCTCTTCATGACAACTTGTTATTGAGCCCCATTGGATAATGAGCTAGCCCAAACTTCATTACATGGGTTGATTAAGCAATTGGATCCAATCCAATATAACCCTAATCCAAATTTGACCAACCATGGTCAAATATGGGTCAACTTGCCAAAAATGAAGCTTGGCTCCAAAAACTCTCTTCCATCTCATCAGGCCCAATGGCGCTGACGAAATCTCCCAAATAGATCCGAGTTATCCAATAACTCGATCATAAGGCTTCCTGATCAATACGAGAACTCGAGTATCAAGGTGTGCGACCCCTGTAGGTTCCTCTGACATTGACAGTGTTGATCGGGAATGGATATCGACATCGACATCCCCATTATCGCAACTAGGTACAGATACATTATAGTCTCTTTGCCGAACTGATATCCGATTGGACAAGTGCGTCACCACTTATTTTCATCCAATCACATGGTCATGACTAAATCAGGTCTTCACCTGGGTATGGCCATACACTTTCAGTCATAGAACCAAAGTGGAGCTCCATGGATATCAAGCTTCCCTCAGAAAGGGGCAAATCCTTTGTCTATCCATTGACCTTCTCTTATGGGTCGTGACATACTCAATGACAACCGTTATGACCTCCCAACTACGGCGAGGTGTTAGGTTGTATCAAAGCATGTCCCTAACCATATAGAATAGTCAATGACCTCAAGTCAAGGGATCAATGCATCTCCTATCACTTGTGTGGATAACTCATGACACCAAGTCATTGCCTCACAGTGGGTCGGTCCAGTATATTTACCACTGATATACCCATATGTTTGCGTTAGCACCTCGTGCCTAATCAGCCCATATACCGGTCTCACAAGTACCATAGCTGTCTCATATCCACTAAGGTACATCGACTGGGGACAAGAGTTTGAGCACAGATCCAATCTGCCTCTAGGGACATTATCATGTAAGTACATTATCGCAGATGTAAACAAACAATGATAATGACAATGCTAGAATGAAATATATAAGACATATCAGAATCAAGTAGTATAGAAGATAGACCAAAACTAGGTCTCAGGGCATAAACACCAACAATATAACCTATGAATTTTTCTGATATCCAATGTGAAATTCCTGAACTCAATGGTGACAACTATAAAATTTGGAGAGAAAGAATTCTTCTCCAATTAGGATGGATAGACATTGATTATGCTATTCGTAAAGATGAACCACCTACACCTTCTAATACTAGCACTCAGGCTAAAATTACTCTTTATGAATGTTGGGAGCGATCAAATCGCCTCAGCAAGATGTACATAAAGACAAAGATAAATGCTAGTATACGTGGTTCTATCAAAGAGTGTAATAATGTTAGAGAGCTATTGAAGGCTATTGATGAACAATTTGAGTGTTTTGACAAAGCTCTTGTTAACACTCTAATAACAAAGTTGTCATCAATGAAGCTCATAAGTGTTAAAGGTGTGTGTGAGCACATCATGCAAATGAGGGACATTGCGGCTCAATTAAATTCTCTTGAAGTTGAGATGTCTGAGTCTTTCCTTGTGCATTTTATACTCAATTCTCTTCCACCTCAGCATGGACCTTTCAAAATCTCTTATAACACACATAAACATAAATGGTCAATTAATGAACTTTTGACCATGTGTGTTCAAGAGGAAGGGAGGTTGGTGATGGAATTGGGTGAAAGTGCACATATGACACTAAAAGGAAAGAATATTCAAATCAAACAAAAGAAGAAAAGTGTGGTATCCATCCAATCTGATGCCAAAAAGGAAATCAAATATTTTTTCTGCAAAAAGAAGGGACATGTAAAGAAAGACGGTGTCAAACATAAAATTTGGCTTGAAAAGAAGGTTAGTACATCTCATTTGTTTGTTATGAATCTAATATGGTAGATGTAGTGCCTGTTTGGGCCTGCTGCACTTTGATGTACAGCACAAGCGAGCACTGTACTCGCGGTTGTTTAGCAGCTTCTGCTGCAGAACAGTACCCACTTTGGTACTGTTGACCAAACTAGCAAATAGCTGCTTTTGCAGCTGCCATATACTGTAGCATGTAATGCTACAGTGTTATATATTTATAAATTTATATATTTATTTATAATATATATCAATTAAATATAAATAAATTTTAAAATAATATTATATGTGTATTAAATGTAATATTATCTAATAATTTTTAATTAATTATTATAAAAATAAAATAATTAGTTAAATATATATTATTTAAAATATAATATTTGATTAAAAAATTTATAATTTTAACTATACTATATTTTGTTAATTATATTATATATATTATAATATATTAATTAATATTTTTAATAAAAAATATAATAATTTTAAAATAACTACTTTAAAATATAATAATTTTAAATTTAATTAATTATCTCATCAAATTATTTTTTAAAAAAATTATTTAATTATAAAATATATACATTTAATAAATATTATTATTTAATTATAATGTTTAAAACTTATAATAATTATTATTTGACCTTATAAAATTTAATAATTTTATTAAAATAATTATTTTAAATTTTTAAAATAAATTTTATTTTATAATAAAATATATAATTTTAATTTTAATATATTTAATTAAATTAATATTTATTTATTTATTAACAACACCAACAAATCTACCAAATAACTTTAACAACAATTGCTACAGTGACAACACAATTGGATCCACCAAACACCCTTAACAGCATGTGCTACAGTGACAAGCTATCATAGCACAACTGCAGCAGCGCAGGAGAACCAAATTGGGCCGTACATTATAACACTTGGTGGATTGATTCTGGTTCTACAATCCATGTTTCTAATACTTTGTAGGGCTTTCTAAGCCAAAGGAAGCCAGTCGTGAGTGAACATTTTATCTATTCAAGCAACAAGATACAATCGCATGTAGAAGTAGTTAGAACATGTCAATTTGTTCTAAATTCTGGTGTTGTATTAAATTTGGAAAAGACATTTTATATTCTAAGTTTCTCTAGAAACCTGATTTCAGTTTCAAGACTTGTACCGTTTGGATATTCCTTTAAATTTTCAGATATATGTTTCAGTTTACATTATGGATCTGATCTTATTGGAAATGGCACAATGATTGATGGTCATTTTCAAATTAACTTATAAAACAATGCTTCTCACAATGTGATGCATGCTAATGCTGGTATTAAAAGATGTGTTATAAATGAGAATCCCTCTATGTTATGACACCGAAGATTAGGGCATATTTCTATTGAAAGAATTAAAAGAATGATAAATAATGGAATCCTTAATGCTCTAGATTTTAGTGATCTTGATACTTGTGTGGACTACATAAAGGGAAAGCAGACCAACAAGAAAAAGAAAGGTGCCAAGAGGAGTTCTGATATATTAGAAATCATACATACTGATATTTGTAGTCCAGAAATAGATTCTTGTGGTCAAAAATACTTTATCACCTTCATAGATGATTACTCACGATACATACATCTCTACTTGCTTCATAACAAAAGTGAAGCACTAGATGCTTTTAAAGTATTTAAAGCAGAAGTAGAAAAACAATGTGGTAAGAAAATAAAATTCATGAGATCAAATAGAGGAGAAGAGTATTATGGTAGATACACTGAGAATGGGCAAGCACCTGGTCCATTTGCTAAGTTTCTTCAAGACCATGGTATAGTGATGTAGGGAGGTGACACGATCCATGGAAGTACAAATGGAGTTTAAGGTTACCCTAGCTAGTGCACCTAAAATTCCATCCCTTGCATTACATGCATCCTTTAAGTTAGATTTCTTAGCATAACTTGCATCATGATAGGTTAGATCCACCCCTAAAATTCCGCAATTTTGATGTATGGTAGGCTAGTATATCCAATTAATGTAATAGATTAGGTCAACTCAATTTTGGATCAAGTCAAGGTCAAGATCAAAGAAGGCGCCAAGCTCAACCAACCCCTTGTGTGAAGCACTCACATCAAGTCTACCCAAGTTCCATCCATCCTAGTTGGCATCCATGTGGGTCTTTGTTCTCATATCCAGACGCCATTTCTAGGGGTGAGCATTCGGTGAAAACCGAAACCGAATTTACCGAAATTAATTAACCGAAATTTTTTTTACCGAATTTTCAAAAACCGAAACCGAACCGAATTTTGTAAAAACCGAAATTTTACCGAACCGAATTTACCGAAAAAATTCGATAAATTCGGTAAATTACCGAAAAGTTTAATTATTAAAGATTTAGTTAATTATATGATTAGTAATTAGGTTATTAAGTATTATATAATAGATTTTATACTTTTAGTAACTAATTATAATACAATAAAATAAAAATATAATATAATATATTTTATTTTTTAATGTATATTGTATATTTTATATATTTTAATATATATATCGGTAAATTCGGTTTTTTACCGAACCGAAAAAAAAAACCGAACCGAAAACCGAAAACCGAAATTTAATAAAACTTAAAACCGAAACCGAAACCGAATTTATTTTTACCGAACCGAATTTACCGAAATATTCGGTAATCGGTAAAAACCGATTTTACCGCACCGAATGCTCACCCCTAGCCATTTCTACTTGAGGAAGGGACTCCAACCAAGGTGTTTTTGTCAGCCCTACCAGCAGCCAAATGAAGACCAAAGACCAACCATCAACGCATATAGTTCAGCCCTCAAAGCACACCTCCAAATGCAGAATTTTGCCCCCTCAATTCTATAAAGTCTAGCTGCAATCTTCAAAGGGAATCCACCAGCAAATCAGCCTCTTCAATGCTCCACTCCTTCCTTGCCATTTGCAGGAAAACACTAAGCACGATCCCCAAGCAAATCAGCCCCAACTAGGAAAGGGGTTAGCCCCATTAATGCGCCTGCACAATTCTGTATTGGCTGAAGTTTTTCTTTGTTTGTTTGACTTATCTTATGCGCCTAGGGGCATAAGACACCCGTTGGCAGCTTACTATATTGTTGTAATATCTTGTAAGCATGGTTAGAGTTGATCATTTTCAAAAATGAATGAAGCATGTGTCTTCTAGATGCTTGTGTCACCTCAACTCTCTCCCTCTTTCAATCTTGCCGAGATCTCCCTTTCTCCTCTCCATCTTCAGCCAAGACTTCAACCATTCGTCCACCTCTTGAGTTCTAAAGTTCAAATGTCCAGCCACCCTCAGTTGCAAGGGGTCCTCAGCCCCCCCAAGAGAAGGAAGCTGCTCAAGCCACAACCCAACAAGAAGATTCCTCCACCATGCCGAGAGCTCCCTTCTTCCTCCTTCCATCTTCCTTTGCGAGCTACTCCACCCTTCCAACCAATGAAGACTAAAGTCTACGGCCCCTGATCTCCATGCCCTTAAAGTCCTCAAAGCTCAGGAGACCAGGATCTTCCAAAGCCTTGCACAAACATGGAGGGTCATCCACATTGCCGAGACCTTGATGGCCTTCTCCAACCAGCTAAGTGTTCTTCCTCTTGAGTGCTGTTCTTTGCATCCCTTGAGCATTTCCTACGCTCACTTTAAGATCTTTGCAGGTTGCGCAAGTGGTAAAGGTGGGCGCAAGTGAAGCCCTCTCTCCCTCCCCTCTAGTTAGGTAGTCTAGTAGTCAACCAAATGTTAGCAAGTGAACTTGGAGAACTAGTCTCCCCTTGGTTGTGATTTTGTAAAGGCCTCTTAATATTCATTCTAATTCACCCACGCATGTGTGGGGTGCTGTAATGTCATGCATATAAGCTCATAGGGCCCTACTTCATGAGTATCCACCATTGGACCGGTGAAGATCAGGGCGTATGCCTCTTCTACTCTCAAGGGGTGCAAGGTGAGTCTCTCCCATTAGGGTAGTTTTCTTGCATGTTGTAGAATCGCATGTTAGGGCTTGATCTCAGTTTAATCACTTGTTTTTGGACCGCGTGATTAGAATTATTTCAGCATATGATCTTGTCTTGGAGGCGCATGTTAGGGTTATCTTCCTTAGCTATTTCGGTTTTCCTATAAAACTACAAACATACTAGTTTCTAAAAGCGTTAGAGTAATCCGTTTTCATTAAGCTATTAATTATCTACAAAAGTTTCCAAAACGCATTGATTGAATATTGCATGATTGGCCACCCCATCAGATAGTGGTCCAATACACCATGCCAGGTTCACCTGATCAAAATGGTGTGGCAGAAAGAAGAAACAAGACATTATTGGATACGGTGCGAAGTATGCTTTGTAGCTCCAAACTTCCTAATTCATTATGGACTGAAACTCTTAAAAAGGCAGTATATATATTAAATTGAGTTCCAACAAAAAATGTTTCAAATACACCATTTGAATTATGGAAAGGTTGGAAACCGAGTTTGAGACATATACACGTATGGGGATTGATGACACCAAAATATGTAGTATATTTTGTATCATTTTAGATATCTTTTCATGCTAAATTGAAGATCTTTTGCTTGTTTTCATGCTAAATTTATCGAATATTGCAAAGTCTACTCCTATTTTGGTTTTTCATAATTTTTAGGCAAAAAGGCACTATTTTGGGCGTTTTCAAGCAAAATCAAACACATGGAAGAATTACCATCATCAAGAGGAAGATACAGAAGAAATTTCACGCAAATCGAAGCCAGGAACCAAAATACGGCAGTAACGTAAAGGATTTTACGGTACCGTATTTTGAGGCTACCGTATTATCAAGAACACGGCCGTATTTTGGAGCTTTTCCAAACAGAAAGATTTTGTGATTTTATAGCACTGCCGTAAAGAATTACACTGCCGTATTTTGGAGCGTCTTCAGAACAGAAACCTTTGCTGAAATTACGGTACTGCCGTAAACTTCTACATGGGCCGTATTTTCCAGACATAATCCGACCAGAGAGTTCAGCCGATATTACGGCACTACCGTAAACTAAATTACAATGCTGTCTTTTCCAGTGTTTCCAGAACAGAACACTCAGCCGATTTTACGGCACGGCCGTGAGATATTACACTGCTGTAATTCCTAGTCAAAAACACAATTTTTACGAGTCCGAATCTTGCATGGGCCATAACGTTTGACCTAGAGCTCGAAATCGAAATCAGAAAATTATGGCGGATTCATATTTAAGAGGAGAAGGCGTACAAAGTGGAAGGGGGAATTTTTATCCAGTATCGAGGGAGAAATCGCCAGAGAGGTGGATAGGGTTTGGCCTCACGCTGAGAGGCGTAGAGGGCACCTCAGGCCGTGATTTTCACTCAAAAGCTTCGCCTGGAGGAGAGAAAGACGCCACAGAAGTTTCAGAGCGTTTGGAGTCCGATCGGAGGAGGAATCAACAAAACAACGGTGACAGCGCTGTTCATCATGAAATTACGGGTGTAATTTACATTACACCCGTGTTGTAACATTGTTTTTGTTCTCATTCTCGGATTTCTAATTGTTCTAAACTATGATTCATTGTATTTTTTCCTCCATGCAAGCTTAACACTCTTTTGGGACATGGGGGTGTAATCCCCTTGATTCTTAATGATTAGATAACTCTTCTATTTTCGTCATGATAATTTTTGCTATGATAATTTTACTTTTGTGATGGATTGTGATTAGACTCTCTTAAGTCCATGTTACTAATTATGTTTTTAGAGTTTTCGCAATGAGACTGAAAGGTGATTTGCTTGAGAACTTGGAACTCTAAAATTGCATGTTAGGATCCCTTTCTTAGGTTAGATCTAATTTGATATGTTCTAGTAAATTAATTGCCATGATTATAACATGAATCTATAGATCGAGTCTATTTGTCAAACGTGGAGATCTTGTGCGAAAGCAAGGATCGGAACGTTGGAGATCCATGAGTAAAACTAGTGTAGGGACTCGGATGCACGAAAGTGATCGTTGAGACTCCACTAGAGATTATCAACCTAGAATTCGGATGCATGAAAGTGATCTTTGAATTCTCTGATTGATGATTTACTTACCTTTAGCCTGGGATAAATCTTGCGCGAAAGTGAGGATTTATCTCTGCGTGGTTATCTGCACGAAAGTGAGATAATCCTTTTATGAAGTAAATTAGGTCTTTATTTTAGCAAGATTTGATTGACGAACCTTGTATATATCTAATCATTGAAGTTAAGGTGGATGAAACCCTAGTCCCCATGTATCTCTCTTTGATTATCTCTTATTTTGTGCGCTTTCCTATTGTTTACTCGCATCATACTCAATTGCTTAGCTAGTGAGAATACAACTATTTGGTACTTAACACGTAGGTCTCAGTGGATTGATATTTTTATTACTTCGATAATTCCGTGCACTTGCGGAATCCTATCAAGTTTTTGGCATCGTTGTCGGGGACCTTAGTTTTAAATATCAAAATAGTTGTTAGTATTGCTAGACTAAGTATTTTTGTTTTAGATTTAACTTTGTTTTTTTCTTTTTGCAGGTTTTGGATTTTCACAGTTGTGACAGAACTATGATATCTGAAGATTTGTGAATTTGCTTGTGTTTTAGATTTTCTATTTTTTTTCTATATTCTGAAAAATAAAAAAATAAAAAAATTTGATTGATTGGTGTTGGATTATCTTTCTGTTCTTGATAGATTTGAAAACATGTCTTTTAATCACAACTCCTGGGCAACTGAAAGAGGTGAGGTATACATGCCAAAAGGTAATTCTCTTGTAGATCAATTTAACTCTTATATGCAATCTTGTTCTTCTGAATATTGCGTTATTTGTGGATATCCTGATCATTGTTCCTCTGATTGCCCATTTTTAAAACCAAATTTATCATGTCAAGAACAAGATCAATTGTATTCTAGATGGGAAAGCTGAACTTCTTTATATGATGATTGCTATGATCATGTTTCTGAACCACAATTTGAATTTGATACTGAGGAACTTGAACTAGAAAAATCCCCCTGTGATTATGATTATTTTGAGATTGAGCCTTATGTGAACTTTAATGAATCTCACTCTGTTGTTGATAATTTTGAAATTGATTTATCTGATAGTTTATTTTAGGAAAAGATTGAGAAAATTGAAATTGAAAAACCTTCTTTTGATGATAATTCTGATTTTGATAATATCTTATTTATGTTTAAATCTGATGAGCATGATGAAGGTTCAAAAATTATAGACATTGATGAGCTCCACTGTGATTTTGGTGATATTTTTGAAATTAATGATAAATCTCTTGTGGTCAACTCTGATTCTATTAATTCTTTTTCATATGATTCTGATTTTGACTCTTCTAATAATGAATTATTTGTGGGGAAGCATGAGAAAATCGATTTTGTAGAGTCTCATCTTGATTTTGTTGATAATTTTGATATTGATAGATTGTTTGATGGTGAACATGAGGAAGTTGAAAAAGATTTGAATGTTACAAACACTGATGAATCTCACTCTGATGTTTTGCCCTTATCTTTTGTTGAATCTTTTGATGAATTTGAAAAATTGATTTTTATTGAGGAATCTAATGAAGGACATAGACATTATTTTGATGATCCAATACTTGAATCTTTTAATCTAGGTCCTTTTGTTATTGCCATTGAAAATATTAATTTGAAGAAAGGACTTATGATTTTACTTTTTGATAAGCATAGGAAGATCATAAAGATTACTTTGAGTGGATCTGAGAATTTTAATTTCTGCAAATTTGAGAAAGCCACATTAATCATGATTTATGTGAAATTCTGGATATCTGGATTTGTGGCTAAACTGTTGGGAAAAAGAAAATGCAGAAAATTATATGCTTTATACTTTGGAACGGATTCACCTGCTTCACCATGATATTGATGTTTGGTCAAGCTATGGACCTAAAAATTAGCGCTTCTTGGGAGGCAACCCAAGACTTTTATCTTAGTTTAGTTTCTTTTATTTTAGTTTATTTTTAGAATTAATTTTGCTTTTATTTTTGCAAGAAAATCAAATTTTGCGCAAAATACGGCACTGCCGTAATCTATTTTACGCCCGTAATCTGTGTTGATTTCTTCTCCCGAGAGTTTTCTGTATTTTACGGTGGTACCATATTTCTTTTACGGTACCATATTTCCTGACCGTTTTTTACTTCACATGCCGTAATTTCCACTGCTTTCGATTCAAAAATTTTTGATTTTTACGGCAGTATCGTAACAATTCCATGGTACCGTATTTCTTGATTATTTCTTACCCGAGAGTTCTTTGCAAAATACGGCACTGCCGTAAAGCATATTATGGTACCGTATTTGTAAACTGCCTCCAGTTATTGAGTAGCTGTCTTCTCGCATTGATTTTAAGAAACTAGGTTACGAAAATTTTTAATTTTTGGCACGACATGGAAGTACTGATCTTTGTCTATTATTTGGATATTTTTACTGAATTTTAGAATCCATGGATCTTTCTGAAACACATAGCAACTTTTTGATTCTGATTAGATTCTATGCAGTTTTTCATTTTGTAATCTGAGTAGCCTTCTTTCTGCTGATACCCTAAATTCATGGTAGATTTTGACCCTTAATTTTTCACATGCCTAGAAAGATCAAGTTTTATTCTACTTCATGGTTTTGTCTGTTTTCTTTTTGGATCATTAAATCTTATTTTTGGATATGACTACTTTTCATAAAAAATTCAAAAACTGCTTGATTTGCTTTCTACCTGTCATAGCTTCTTCTCCAGATTTGCAGCACCTCTAGCTACCACTGCATCTGCCTCTGACATCACTGTTTCCAGCCGTCGACACTGGATTATACCACCTACAGATTCTTATTTCTTTTGCTGCCTCTTATTCCATGATATTATTTATTTATGTAGTGGACTTTTCATTACTAACTCTGATTTTTTATGTGCAGTATTATCTTCCATAGCCCGACGATCTCACCTCCAGGACTGTATTCTCTAGCAGGCCATTAGAGATTACTCACCCTTATGTCGGTACCATCACCATCATTGCTAGCAGCTTTTCAGCTAGCATCTGTTCCACCAGCACTCTTCTGGACCCTCGATGATATCTCTGATTTTTCTTTGAGAGAATTATTTTTATTTTTATTATTTTTGAGACTGTTTTTGATCTGAGCCTTATGTGAGCCTTATGTACCTTAAATTTTGCAGAAAATTTTCAAAAGGCACATCTTTGGACCCAGCTGCATTGGCCTGACAATGATTGAGCATGATCTATATGGTTTTGTGAGTATCACTTGCACTCTCTTATTAATGACTATTTCTTATAGTGCATCTTTGACTTTATACTACTTATTGGTTTTCTCTTGAAAAATGCTTTATGGAACTCATTGTTTTGATGATGATATTATTCAAATTTGTTGTTAAAATTGATATAAGCATATGATCCACTTTCTACTATATGATGTCATGATTTATTGATAAAATATCTTCCTTGATGATGTGAGTATTTATATTAGTGATTGGAGAAAAACCCTATCATGTTAGATTTATTTCTTCAATGCATATCTATCTTTGAAATTTGACATTGGTTGATGCATGAAATTTTGGGTAGGTGTGTTATTTGAAGGATAAAATCTAAAGGTGAAACTATTCCTTTAAATAAAATGAGCATATGAGTGTAATTTTTAATCGATGTCAATTGATTAGCCTAGTTGATGTTTGGTCTATTTTACTATTTGTTGGGAAGGAAGAATCCATGATCCAAAAAAAAAAATAGTGAGAGACTCCCCTACTTGGCACTGTGTAAAATTGACAGTGGTACCTAAGAGATGGGTAGTCTATAAAACATTTGAGAGTGAAAAAGAATAAGACTCCTCTACTTGGCACAGTGTAAAATTGACAGTGGTACCGAAGACAAGAGTTGAAGTCAAAAAAAAAAAATTTAAAATTTTTTTTTAAAAAAAGGTGTGTATCTATGTGGGTACATGCCATCTGTTCAAAAACTAAAAAGAGAGAGAAAGAGCAAGAAAAGAAAGATTCTGTGTGGAAAAAGATCTTGGAGACTTAATTCATGTAAACAAAGGTATGATAAATTTAAACTAGAACAAAGGTGAAATCTTGAGACTGAGATTTTTTTTTATTATACAAGTTGCGAAGTTTTATTTGATTGAGTTATGGATCTAGAAGGTTGAGTTCTAAGAATGACTTGTTTGCTTAAAGTTTTATAAAGCAATTGATGGAATTTTTCATTGATGATTGTATTTTAGAAATTTATTGAGCATGAAAAGGTTATTCTTGTGATCAAATTTTGACTTCAAAATTTGATTTTTGCTTGAGGACAAGCAAAGTTTGAGCCTTATGTGTTTGATGACACCAAAATATGTAGTATATTTTGTATCGTTTTAGATATCTTTTCATGCTAAATTGAAGATCTTTTGCTTATTTTCATGCTAAATTCATCGAATATTGCAAAGTCTACTCCTATTTTGGTTTTTCATGATTTTTAGGCAAAAAGGCACTATTTTGGGCGTTTTCAAGAAAAATCAAACACATGGAAGAATTACCATCATCAAAAGGAAGATACACAAGAAATTTCATGCAAATCGAAGCCAGGAACCAAAATACGGCAGTACCGTAAAGGATTTTACGGTACCGTATTTTGAGGCTACCGTATTATCAAGAACACGGCCGTATTTTGGAGCTTTTCCAAACAGAAAGATTTTGTGATTTTACGGCACTGCCGTAAAGAATTACACTGCCGTATTTTGGAGCGTCTTCAGAACAGAAACCTTTGCTGAAATTACGGTACTGCCGTAAACTTCTACACGGGCCGTATTTTCCAGACATAATCCGACCAGAGAGTTCAGCCGATATTACGGCACTACCGTAAACTAAATTACGATGCTGTCTTTTCCAGTGTTTCCAGAACAGAACACTCAGCGGATTTTACGGCACGGCCGTGAGATATTACACTGCTGTAATTCCTAGTCAAAAACGTAATTTTTACGAGTCCGAATCTTGCATGGGCCATAACGTTTGACCCAGAGCTCGAAATCGAAATCAGAAAATTATGGCGGACTCATATTTAAGAGGAGAAGGCGTACAAAGTGGAAGGGGGAATTTTTATCCAGTATCGAGGGAGAAATCGCTAGAGAGGTGGATAGGGTTTGGCCTCACGCCGAGAGGCGTAGAGGGCACCTCAGGCCATGATTTTCACTCAAAAGCTTCGCCTGGAGGAGAGAAAGACGCCACAGAAGTTTCAGAGCGTTTGGAGTCCGATCGGAGGAGGAATCAACAAAACAGCGGTGACAGTGCTGTTCATCACGAAATTACGGGTGTAATTTACATTACACCCGTGTTGTAACGTTATTTTTTTTCTCCTTCTCTGATTTCTAATTGTTCTAAACTATGATTCATTATATTTTTTCATCTATGCAAGCTTAACACTCTTTTGGGACATGGGGTGTAATCCCCTTGATTCTTAATGATTAGATAACTCTTCTATTTTTGTCATGATAATTTTTGCTATGATAATTTTACTTTTGTGATGGATTGTGCTTAGACTCTCTATAAGTCCATGTTACTAATTATGTTTTTAGAGTTTTTGCAATGAGACTGAAAGGTGATTTGCTTGAGAACTTAGAACCCTAGAATTGCATGTTAGGATCCCTTCCTTAGGTTAGATCTAATTTGATATGTTCTAGTAAATTAATTGCCATGATTATAACATGAATCTATAGATCGAGTCTATTTGTCAAACGTGGAGATCTTGTGCGAAAGCAAGGATCGAAACGTTGGAGATCCATGAGTAAAACTAGTGTAAGGACTCGGATGCACGAAAGTGATCCTTGAGACTCCACTAGAGATTATCAACCTAGAATTCAGATGCACGAAAGTGATTTTTGAATTCTATGATTGATGATTTACTTACCTTTAGCCTGGGATAAATCTTGCGTGAAAGTGAGGATTTATCTCTGCGTGGTTATCTGCACGAAAATGAGATAATTCTTTTATGAAGTAAATTAGGACTTTATTTTAGCAAGATTTGATTGACGAACCTTTTATATATCTAATCATTGAAGTTAAGGTGGATGAAACCCTAGTCCCCATGTATCTCTCTTTGATTATCTCTTATTTTGTACGCTTTCCTATTGTTTACTCGCATCATACTCGATTGCTTAGCTAGTGAGAATATAACTATTTGGTACTTAACACATAGGTCTCAGTGGATCGATATTTTTATTACTTCGATAATTCCGTGCACTTGCGGAATCCTATCAGCCCTTTTGAAACAATAGCTTATAATCCAAATGAGAAGAAGTTGGACCCAAGGGCTATAAGAGGGTATTTCGTTGGATATACCGAAAAGTCCAAGGGATACAAGTTTTATTATCAATCAAATAACACTAGGTTTGTAGAATCAAGGAATGCTAAATTTCTTGAGAGCAACTTGATTTGTGAGAGTGATCTATTTCATGACTTAGTTCATGAGAAAGACATTTTTGATAATCAAGCTCCTACTATAAGTGATAGGTTGATTATTATTCATACCACCCCTCAATGTCAAACAGGTGTTGAACAATCAACTAATGAAACTCCACAAATCATTACTGATGATAGTCTAGTAGATCCAGTAGTTCCACAATTATCGAAAAATGTAGAGCAACCAATTGAGCAACATTCTCCTCAGAACTCCTCAGGAAAATGTTAGCACAACATTAAGAAGATCAACTAGAGATAAAAGACCAGCAATACCTAATGATTATGTTGTGTATCTACAAGAATTTGATCTTAATGTTAGAGCAAAAAATGATCCTGAAATATTTTCACAAGCTATGAGTTGTAATAAATTTCTATTGTGGTATGATGTCATGCAAGATGAGATGAATTCAATGGCAACTAATAATGTTTGGGATCTTGTCACATTGCCAAATGGTGCAAAAGCCATTGATTGTAAATGGGTCTTTAAAACAAAAAAGGACTCATCAGGCAATGTTGAGAGATATAAGGCTAGACTTGTAGCCAAAGGATTTACTCAACGAGAAGGAATTGACTATACAAAGACTTTTTCTCTTGTATCTAAGAAGGATTCCTTTCAAATTATTATGGCATTAGTTGCACATTTTAATTTGGAATTACATCAAATAAATAGGAAAACGGCATTTTAGAATAGTGATTTAGAGGAGGTTGTTTATATGAAACAACCAGAAGGATTCTCCTCTAGTAAAGGTAAGCATTTAGTGTGTAAGCTTAAAAAGTCTATATATAGATTGAAACAAGCCTCCCGTCAATGGTATTTAAAATTTCATGATATTATCGCTTCATTTAGTTTTGAAGAAAATGTCATGGATCAATGCATATACCATAAGGTTAGTGGGAGCAAAATTTATTCTCTTGTTCTATACGTAGATGATATTTTACTTGTCACTAATGATAAAGGAATGTTATATGAGGTAAAACAATTTCTTTCTAAGAATTTAGATATGAAGGATATGGGTGAATCTTCTTATGTCATTGGCATTAAGATTCACAGAGATAGATCTCGATGTATTTTGGGATTATCACAAGAAACCTACATCAATAAAGTCTTAGAAAGATTTCGGATGAAAGATTGTTTACCAAGTATAGCACCTATTGTGAAGGGTGACAAATTCAATTTGAATCAATGTCCGAAAAATGAGTTTGAAAAGGAATAAATGAAAAACATCTCATATACTTCTGTTGTGAGAAGCCTTATGTATGTTTAGATCTATACAAGACCTGACAGTGCATTTGTCGTGTGAATATTAGGTAGATATCAGAGTAATTCAGGTATGGACCATTGGAGAGCTGCTAAGAAGGTGTTGAGATACCTTAAAGGAACAAAAGACTACATGCTAATGTATAGACGAACTGACAATTTGGAGGTAGTTGGCTACTCTGATTTAGACTTTGTCGGCTATATGGATTCAAGAAAGTCCACATCTGGATATATATTTATGTTTGCTAGCGGTGCTGTATCTTGGAGGAGTTCAAAGCAGATTTTGACTGCTACTTCTTCTATGGAAGCTGAGTTTGTTTCTTATTTTGAGGTAACCCCACATGGTGTATAGTTGAAGAGTTTCTTACATGGACTTAGAATTGTGGATTCAATTTCTAAGCCTCTAAAGATATACTGTGACAATTCAGCTGTGATTTTCTTGGCTAAAAATATTAAGAGTGGAAGTCGAAGTAAGCATATCGACATCAAGTATTTAGCCATAAGGGAACGGGTTAAAGAAAACAAAGTGACTGTTATTCACATTAGCACTGAATTGATGATTGCTGATCCTATGATAAAAGGCATGCCACTAAAGGGTTTTAAGGATCATGTAGTACAAATGGGACTTGGTCTTATTATGTAATTTTTTGTAATATAAAATATTACTGAGACTCTTACTGTATTGCTTACTCATTTTGTGTGCATAATTTTTATGTTGAGTACAACAAAATATTGAGGACCTAGAATAAGCATAAGATTTATTCATCAAGTTATTGCATATAAGAAATTAAATGTAGTATGATACATGAAAAATAATACTTATTATTAAAGGACCTATCGTCATGATCCATGCAATTAATTTTTTAATAAAGTTTTGATACCCATGATTAATTTTTGTCAGACCAAGTGGGAGAATATAAATAGTTACCGACGTGTGGTAACTAATAAAAATTATTATTTAATAATAATATTAGAACATGGGATGTAACCCATGTCTCTAATATTTTATTATTAAATAAATAAAATATTATTAAATAATTAGAATATGGGGTGTAACCAGGTCACCCATGTCTCTAATAATATTATTTAATAATTAAAATATGGGTTAGTGGTCCGCCAAAATTAAATCCGTATTGTCTATAAATTGAGGTTGTCTTATGACATTTTTTAATAGTAAAAAAGTCGAGTGATTGAGCAACCCAATGTGAGAGAGGTCCTGTGCTAGCAAACATTGAGGCTACACCATCTGAGCAATTTGCTAGAGCCCAGCATTTCTTGCACGGCGTGATGTAACAAGAGAAGTATTGTGCTTGATAAATCAAGAACAACAATGGTTCAAGGTATGTCGATCTAATATTACACTTCCACATTTTATTTAATTATTAGACATATATTTTATCTTCAAATGAACAATCTTGCGTACAACTTGGATATATTTCACTACTTTAAAACATGTTTTTGGAGGTTTACATTCTAATTTTTTGGCACAATAATCTCACATTGTTGAGTGTAAAGATGTAGTAAATTGTTGTGGAATTTAGTAGAAGAGCAAAGTTTTAACTTTGCTCAAATGTAGAATATTGAAATGCATACAGATATTTAAATACTAGAAAATCTTGCTTTACGCTTACGCTAATTATTTTTCTTTAATGATTATTGTTAAGTACTGATGTATTAAATATTCCATGCACCAAAGTTGACAATTTAATCATCATGATGCCCTTTACTTAGTTGGACGTCACTAATTAAAATAGACATAAGCTCTATTAAGTACCAAGAAAATTAATTTACCATCAGAAATCCTACTAAAAACCCTTGGCGAAATTTATCAAGTATCTTTGCTTAAAGTGTATGAAGATTGAGCAGTCAACAGCTTAGTTTGCAATGCATTTGGATAGAGTTTCAACACGAACGAAAAGCGCTTCAAAATTATAGTCAACTAAACTATTAGATCAAAAATATAATACAGGGAGTGAGTCAACTAGATCCAAACCTTGTAAGATCACAGAACTCGATGGATACATGTTGTAGTGAGATAATTCCATATGACAGCCTAATGGTACGCAACACAGAATGTGTGAGATTTCCATATCCTGAGGAGATGATCGTGGATTGTTCCCTTACCCACCTTCAGCAAGCTTTGCCTCAGCTTCGATAGAGTCGATGAGTTCAACTTAATGCCTCTGTCGATCATATCCTCTGCATATTTACAAGCTTCAGGGAGCATGTCCGCATCCCGCAACGCCAAAACCAGCATGTTCCCAGTCTCCTCCAACGAAGGCAAGCCAGCATTTGCCATAACCTTCCATACCTTAAGGCTCATCTCCAAGTCCGAAAATTTCAAGAAAAGCTTCACCAAGGCAGCACAATTTCCATAACCTTCCATATCACTAATCCACTATTATGATTTTGTTTTTAATTTTTAATTTCACCATGTTCCAACTAATCCATATTTAGAAACAACCACTTCCTCACTAATCCATACTTACAAACCCACCACATCCCTACTAACCCACTTTCATAAACAACCACTTGTGTCATCGGTTAGTGACTATAAGAGTGTTAGTGAATTACCAAAAAGAAGAAGAATTATTATTATGATTATATGAATTATTGATTTTAGTATATATAAACAACCACTTTCATCCATGCTCCATCGACAAGTAAGCTTCCATTTGCCACAGTTTCATACTTTGTATTTGGTTATGTTTGTTGTTTAGTGCCTATTCATGTATGACTATTGCATATCGTAGACTTTTGATTTATACATATTATTAGGCCACAAAAAAAAAAAATGAAAATCTCATCACTTTTGTATTAATCTTTTAATGTGCATGCATCTCCATCTATATCAACTACTCAGATTGAGAATTGTGTTAGTGCCAATGTTTCTAGTTGACATTTTATTTCCATGACAAAGTTCAGCCTTTGCTTGGAAGACATTTGTGTTTAATTTGTTGGGGTTATTTTTTGTCATATTTAAATATATTTTGACATTTTTAAATTCACTTTATAAAATAAGGTTTTTTTGTTTAATGAGTTCTAGCTTCTAATGAACGCAAGCATTCATTGTTAATTATCCCTAAAAATTAGAGCACTTTTGATTAAAAGATCTATATTATGAAATAAAATAAAATAAAATGGCTGAACAATATATTCATTAAACATTAAATCAAAAATACATGATGAGTTCGGAAAGAAAAATGACAAAAGAGAAAAGTCTTCGTCAACTTGGATGATTTGTATCTGCCAAATATCTGGCTTTGCAATCGCTTGTTGGATATTTTGGTTTTAAGAGATATCCGGTCTCAACGACTTGTTGGATGTTTGTGAATTATTCGGCCTCAACGGCTTATTGGATGTTCAATTTGAGAAGATGTCCGGCCTCAACGGCTTGTTGGGTAAAGCTATCCGGCCTTAACGACATGTTGAATATTCGATTTGAGAAATATCCGGCCTTACGGCGTGTTGGATATTCAATTTGAAAAAATATTCGGCCCTGCGACATGTTAGATATTTGAGAAAATTACCAGGCCTCAACAGCTTGTTGGATAAAGATATCCGGTCATGACAGCGTGTTGTATATTCTATTTGAGAAATATCTGGCCTTGTGGCATGTTGGATATTCGATTTGAAAAATGTCCAGCCTTGCGGCGTGTTGGATATTTGGGAAAATTACTCGGCCTCAACGGCTTGTTTGGTAAAGATATCCGGCCATGACGGCATATTGGATATTCGATTTGAGAAATATCTGGCCTTGCGGCATGTTGGATATTCGATTTAAAAAATATTTGGCCTCGCAGTGTGTTGGATATTTGATTTGAAAAATATCCAGCCTTGCGGCGTGTTGGATATTTAAATTTAGGAAAATTACCCAGCCTTGCTGCTTATTGGATAATTTAAATTTTTAAGAAATATCCGGCCTTACAGCATATTGGATATTTGATTTGAAAAATATCCGGCCTTGTGGCGTGTTGGATATTTGATTTATAAAAAATATTCAGCCTTGCGGCGTGTTGGATATTTAAATTTGAGAAGATATCCGGCCTTGCGACGTGTTAGATATTAAAATTTGAAGAAATATCCGACCTTACAGCATATTGGATAATTAAGAAACCCCCTCAAAACTGATATGCATTTGCCATAAGTTATGGAGAAAAATCTAAGTTTTGTTGTAGCAACGTTGAGAAACTACTCCCCGATACAAAGTATCGATATATGCATCTCCCAAACAACGTTATTAACAATATGCGTCAGACATTTATCGTCCACGAGTTGAGTGTATGGGTTGGGTGAACGAGCCGTGGGGCTAAATGTTCGAGGTTTGGATGAATGGGCCGATGGCCCAAACATTTAAAATTTGAATAAACGGGCCGATGGACAAAGCGTTTAAAATTTGAATGAACACATCATAAGACCAAACATTTGGTGAACTGGTTGTGAGACCACACGGTCGAAGTGTAAGTGAAGGGGTTATCAAATTTTGACACTAATCATTCTGGCTGAATCAAATGAAGACTGATTCAAGTTGTCTTACTGGAGTAGATTCTCGATTTTTCGGATTGCCTGGATCATCCGTATTTTTATGGGAGTAGATTCATTACATTTTTAATCCGAATAATTTTCAATGACCCGAATCTGATCCTTATTCTTATTTTTGTTATCTGCTTACTCCAGCTCACGCAATGTGTATAGATCCCGGCCTAATACTTTGACAGCACAGATCTCAACTTTATGCGTTACTCTAACTAGGGGTGAGCATTCGGTAAAAATCGAAAAACCGAATACCGAATTACCGAAAACCGATTTACCAAAACCGAAAATTCTAATACCGAAACCGATACCGAATATGGTATTTACCGATCGGTAAATTACCGAATTACCGTTCGGTAAATCGGTAAATTACCGATTTACCGATTAAAAAATATTAAAATATTACCTAATTGGCTAATTAATCTACATTTGATGAATTTGATGAATACTATTTGTGCTAGGATCAATTCACTTTCATCAATTTTTATCTTTGGGATGCAATCATGCATGATAGTTTTATATTTTTATTTTCTAATTAGGATTTAGGACACTGTTGACTCTTATTCTAATTTCTATGGGGTGACAAAGATGAAATTTTGCCACTATAAATCTGTAATATGATATGTTGTGAACAGTCTCAAGGTGGATTGTTGTAACAAAATTTTGCCACTATTAAATCAAAGTATACACTTACTTCTATACATAATTACATATCAAATGAGTCTGAGAATGCACCATTTACACATTGACAACAAGGTATTTAACTATCATCAAAATAAGAAGCAAAATTGTATAAAGATTATAAACAAAAGTTTGCTCAGTCAATTGACTGATACATACAACTGCACTCCCTGCTTTTCAAGTCCCAACCGTAACATGAGTGTGGGATATCAAGCATACATTCCAGGCCACTGGCCCAAACAAGTTTGGGAGAACTCAAAAAATATATTACAAACAGTTGCTAGAGTTTCTAAAAGATAATAGATAAACAAATCACTGAGCTATCACTGCTAACCCTAGTGTTTTGGCTTCAAAGCAAATCAATGTGACAGGCCACGGGGTCTTGAGCGTGTGTGGCCTGTGCCAGAACCAAGAGGTGGAAAGTCATCTTGACGCAACTGGTAAGAGCCATTCATCTTTTGTTGAGTTCCTTTCAAAGGAGTGTTCTGACCATTTGAAACATGTGAAGGTGGAACCAACGAAGCTGATGATCCTCTACTTTGCACTTGCAGCGCTTTAAGAAGTGATGGACTTTGACTTTGCAACTGCTGCCCTGACGCTCCTCCTTTAGGTGGCTGATTCACTTCTTTAGATTGATTCCCCGGGAACTGTTTCTCTTGAACCTTAGAATCATGCCCTACAGGTGAAACTGTTGGGATACGAGGTAAAGAACCTTGACTTTGTGTTTGCTGCATGCGGACTCCTTTAGATGGATATGATGGAAGAGGCCTAAGATTTATCAATTCTGTATTAGGAGAAAACTTGAAAGGGATCTTTCTGTCATCCATCTTCCTAAATGTAATAGATATCATATAAAAAAGATTGTAAATGGTAAGTTATCAAAATTATATATAAAAAAATATAGAGAATTCATAAAATTCCAAAAGGAATGCATATGAAACTTAAAATAAAATTTACCGTTTTGAAGGAACAGCAGGTATGCAATGTTTAGCAACATCCGCACCATTTCCCTTTAAAACAAGGACAGATCTGTAAAGCAATGGAATTAACATTAAACTAACAAAAGAATGCAACAAATATGCAATCATTTGCATCTCCATATTTAACACATTCTCAAATGATTTCAAGATGCTCCTTTATTTGAGTCATCACAAGCAGCACAGCAAGAAGATATATAACATGCACTCTTATAAACTTGTCATTCAAGACAGTTTAGGCATATAAGGAACAAATGTACTACTTTCTTTTTTACTGCTGGAATATCAATAATTATTTGGAAGTATCTTGTAGATTTATACCATCCCATCAGTTTGTAGATATTGGCAAATATCTTAATAAGACAAAAATTTATTTGACTTTTAAAGTTCAAAACACACAAATTAGAGATATTAATCACCTACAAAATATGTGCGCTCTGTAAACGATATTAATCACCTACAAATTAGAGATATTAATCACCACATTGTCAGAGTCCTAATATCTCACCAGTCACCACAGACTCAAAATATTTTCACCACATTGTTTTACATTATCACATCACATGATTAAATAACATGACCCCATCAAATTTAAGATATCAGCAATTCAGCATCAAGCTTCAAGCCTTCAAGCCTTCAAGCCTTCAAGCTTCAAGCATCAAATTTAAGATAACATGCCATTCCCTCTCAGCCTGTTAAAAAATTTAGTAAGACCACAATACCACATTATCCTTACATTTGATTTCACTATAAAAGATGAGTTAATGCCTTAATGGTATGCGATATTAGTATATTACCTTATACAAACACTCAAGCTGCAAAATTGATGAGCCAACACAATAAGTCAATAATGCTATAAGCCTGCAACCAATAAACAACAATTATCAAAGTAGTTAATAAACAAAATTCAGCTCACAAAATAAAATTATAAACAATGCTTACCTTATACAAGCACTGAAGCAGCCAACACATGCTTTAAAGATGATTTCATCAAAATATCATAATGTTGTAAATTCTACAAAATTCAGCTCACAAACAAAAAATGTCATTAAAGATGATTTCATCAAAATATCATAATGTATAACTAATAACAAAATGCAATAAGTATTTTACCATTTTCAAGTTTATCACTGTATTCCATGGTTTCTTGAATATCAACTATGTCAGATGATGAATCTTTCAACCAATCTTGAGTACATAAGAGAGCCTGCACTATTTTTGGAGATAAACAACTTCGAAATGGATCAAGAACTCGGCCCCCAGTGCTAAATGCTGATTCTGAAGCAACGGTAGAAATTGGAACTGCAAGTACATCTCTAGCCATCTGCGAAAGCACTGGAAATCTAGGACCATTTACTTTCCACCATGCCAATATGTCAAAATCTTCAGAATCCGCCTCACTGTCTTCACATATATATTTATCTAATTCAGTTTTTGCATCCACTCCTTCAAATTCTGATCTGCACCTTTTCATCCTTTCTTTTCTCTTTCTAATTTGTGCTTCACGAAAATTTTCATTCTCAATGGTTTCATTAGCAATAGTAGTTTGAAATTGAGCATTCTCATTTGATTGTGCTCCTTTATGAGAAGTATTCAATCGTCTGTAGTCATCAAACATCTCAAACAATGCAATCTTAACGTCTTTGGCCACACCCAAACCCCTCTCATTCTCATATAGTGTGCAAAGCTCTCCTTCAACATATTTAAATCTAAGCCGAGGGTCAAATATAGCAGCAATATACACCAACTTATTTGTTTTCGAAGTGTCACCCCAGTATTTGTTATACTTTTCTCTCATGGAATAAGCCATCAAAGTTAATTCAAAATCTCCACTATCAGACATTTGGTTCAATAATTGATCAATTAAATTAAGCTCATCAAAAAGAATGGTAGAAGTCACATATAAGCTACCAGAAGCTTTGACTGTAAGAGCATAAAAGTTCTCCAAAAAATGAATAGTTCGCCGTGCATTTTCCCAATCTCCATGGCTAGGTACTCCATCAGTGCCATCATCCATTGCTAATTCATAGCAAAAATTAGGATCTAAGACTTTGTATCTTTCAAATGCATTTTCAAATTTTTGAGCTGCATCAAGCATAAGATATGTTGAATTCCATCTAGTGCTTACATCTAAGCACAATAAACTCTTAGACTAAATTTTTTCAATTTCAATGGATTCTTTAAATTTACTTAATCTTGATGGAGACGACCGTATATAACGAACAGCTTGTCGAATTTTATGAACAGAAGAGCCAATCTCTTTCAACCCATCATGTACAATCAGATTAACTATATGAGCAATACATCTCATATGCATATACTTTCCATGTGCAATACTAAAACCCCAATTGACTATTTTTTCTCTCAAGTAATTGATAGCAACATTATTGCTAGAAGCATTATCAACCGTCACAGAAAAAACCTTATCAATGCCCCAATCAAGAAGACACATTTCAATAGCTATGCCTATCCCTCTACCAGTGTGATCATGAACTTGGCAAAAATTTAATAATTTTTTATGCAATTTCCAATCTTCATCAATGTAGTGAGCTGTGAGAGACATGTAATTGGATTTTTGCAAACAAGTCCATGTGTCAGTTGTCAAAGAAACTCTTATTTTTGACTTTTCAAAATACTTTTTTAGCTTCAACTTCTCATTCAAATAAAGTTGCAAGCAATCTCGTGAAGCTGTCCATCGTGATGGCATCCTAAATCTAGGACATGCAATTGAGAACAAACGTTTAAAACCTTTTGTTTCAACAAACTTAAATGGCAGCTCATTGATAATGACCATTTCAATTAATGCTTTCCTAATAGCCTCTTGGTCAAATTTCCAAACACTACCAGAAGCTAGTTTATTATTTTCATCATCTACCTTGAAATTGAGTTCTGTTTGCTCGCCAACACTACAAGGATGTTTCTTACATGCTTTCATATGATTTCTTAACCCAGAAGTTCCATTTGTTTTTGGATCTGCCCTAATTTCTTTCTCACAGTACTTACATTTACCAACCACTAAACCAACTTTCTTTACATTCTTAATAAAATGATCCCATACCACAGATCTTGTACTAGATTTTCGAAATCTTTTTGCTCTTGAAGAAGATGCAATTTGTTTTGTAGTACCAGTATGTGTTGTCTGTTGTGTTACTTGTGTAGGATCCTGAGTCTGTTGTGTAAGATCTTCACTAGATGTGTTATGATTTTCCATATCTTCTTCTAGCATCTACGAATTATAAGTTTATAACGTAAATAAAATTATAAATATGCGTAATAAACAGAATTTATTTCTAAAAATTGTTGTTCTGTTGTATACTTGTATCTTGGATGAAGTAGCCGTAAATGTAATGCTGTAAAAACTCACATTTGAGGCTACAGATGAAGTAGCCGTGATGTTGTATCTTGGAGGCAGGGGCTACTGGGCTAGGGCACGAATGCACGATGGCTTCGATTGGAGGCTTGGAGGCTGGAGCTGTCAACTGTCAAGTGTCAACTGCTGTTCTGCTGTGGGAACTGGGAACCCGGAACTGGGAGTCTGGGATTCTGGGAAGGACGCAAGGCCGCAAGGGCTTGGTTGATGGCGATGGCCGACGGGGAGCTGGGAGCACCGGAGCAGTAAGAGTCGAACTGTCGAAGACGCGAGCCGCAATGAGGTGCTTGGTTGATGGCGACGATTGTTGAACGGAGAGAGGACCACGGCGAGAGGACAACGGAGAGAGACAGAGAGTAGTCGCCAGTCGCCACTCGCTGTCGATTGTCGAACGAAGAGTCGGAGAGAGCCGAGAGGAGTCGCCAGTCGCCTGGATTTGGGAATTTAGGGTTAGGGCTGTAAGAGAGCCGAGACCGAGAGGACTAAGGAGTCGCCACTCGTGACTCGCCAGTCGCCACATAAGAGAGCCTGAGTCGCTGAGTGGCTAACAGTCGCCACTAAGTAGATTTGGGAATTTGGATTTGGAAATTTAGGGCAAATTAGGGCTAAGTCTGTCAGTCAGGCTAACAGGTAAATCGGTTAATTACAGACCGAGACGCTGAGACGCTGAGTCGCTGAGTTGCTGATAAGAGAGATTAATTATTTATATATTAATATATATTGGTAAATCAGTTAATTACCGAACCGAATATATTTTACCGTACCGAAAACCGAAAAACCGAATTACATTAAAACTAATACCGAACTGAAAACCGATTACCGATTTACCGAACCGAATTACCGAATTACCGATTTACCAATCGGTAAATTCGGTAAAAACCGAATTATGCTCACCCCTAACTCTAACGCCCTTTCACCTTTGCCCAACTTTTGGTCTAGGCTCGAGCAAACCAGGGCCCAGTTTGGTAAGGCTGAAGCTTCTGGCTTTTCGCTGATTTGACCAGAGCTATTTTGACTAGAGGCTGGTTGGAAAAGCTGAGGCTGTTTGGGAAAAACAGCTGATCTGGATAGCAGCTTCTCACTGCTGTACTGTGCTGTTTAGTTTTATTAAATAAAAAATTTATAAATACATATAAAAAGGTTAAAAAAAATTTCTAAATACATAACCCTCCATTCTTTTATTATTTTGATTTTTAAAATTTTTATATCTACTAAAAAAATATATTTGTTAATTATTATTATTTTCTAAATACATAATAATGTTAAATAATCTTATTTTCTCTATACGCTACTAAAAAAATATATAATCTTATATATATACAAATATAAATTTAAAATTAGTATTAATTAATATATTTTTTTATTATTTTAATTTTAAATATTGATTAATATATCTAATGTTATATGTAATTTTTCTTAGTTTTGCTATATACCTATATGTAAAAAAAACCCAAATCCCTCGTCGTTGCCACGCGAGGAGGGATTGGGATCTTGGGAGATTGGCCAACGGCTCATCGGCTCGCTGTCGTCGGCTCGTGAGCAACGGCGGCCGTAAGGCCTTGGACGGGGCCGACGGACAGCGAAATCGGGAGAAGGGCGTCGAGCGAAGGCGACGGGCGACGGCGAGTGAAGGCAACGACGGAACCGGCAACAACGAGTGAAGGCCTGACGGTGAACTGCTTTCGGTCGGAGAGGCCTCTCGGAAGGACGCCGGAGTGGAGATCGGGCAACGATGGAACCGACGACCAAAATACACTATTTAAATTGTGAAACTTAAATTGGATTTTGAATTTGTGATTTGAATTTCTGAGTCTTTCTATCAAAAATACTCTATTTTTCATTGCTTTGGTTTCGTATCTCTTGTCTTTCTGCAACTCTCTTTTTTTGTTTGCCATATTATGAGAAAAGGTACGCCTATTCCAAGCTATTTGTATGAATTTCATCACAATGATAATTCTTCATTGAACTGCAACTTTTGTATATGCGTACATTGAACTGCAACTCTTAAATCCTCTATGTATCGGTAAACGGGATTTTATTTTGAGATTTCATCCCCTGTGAGTCTCAATTTGATGAGGAAGTTATTTAGGTTTTAATTCTGAATAGCCTCTTTAGTAAGAAATTTCCTTTGGATACACAATGAATTTAGGATTCTGCGAAGCAAAGCATGTTCCCTTCTTCACTTTTTTACTTCTGATTTTTTTGATGCACACGCAGGTTCGTCGACTAGATCACGTGGAAATGGATTAAAGGCAGATTTTGTCTTTGCTAATTCCAGCTGAGCCCTTTCTATCAGGAACTAGACTTCTATCCTCAAGCAGCTTTTGTTTGTTTTTTTTTACATGCGATCTCCAGCCGTAACCATACAACAACAGCAGAAACTTTGATATTATTTTTTATACACGGCAGCAGCAGCAGTCTTTTATGTTAAAACCTACTGATTTAAGGATAGAAACGCATTTGCCATTGATCCAAATTTTTTTTTTTTAACCGAGACCTCCTGGCCAAGAAATTAAAGTTGTATTTTTAGCCAGATCAGAAATTTCCACAAATTCATTTGATATTTTATTTACTAGAGTATCACTCTCTAGGATTTAGTCCGGAGTTTACTCTCTGTCAAAATGATAAATGTTGAACTATGTCTGTGAAGAGACAAATGCAAAAACATTATGGGCTAAGCTCGAGAATATGTATGCTCGAAAGACCGGCAATAACAAGTTGTATTTGATAAAACTAATCATGTCCTTGAGACTTAGAGACAGTGGCTCAGTTAAAGACCACTTTAACACATTCCAAGGAATTCTTAATCAACTGGCAGAGATGGGCATCAAATTTGATGATGAGATACAAGGATTGCTGCTCCTATGCACATTGCCAGACTCTTGAGAAACATTTAGGATGACTCTATTAAATTCAGCCCCAGAAGGTGTTATGACCATGGACTTAGCCAAAAATGATATTTGATATCATGCATATATATGATATATCATGGCTTAATTTTATTATTATTTTAGAGTAAAATGCATGCTTTGTCTCATTTATTTGCCAAGGTAAAACATATTCCTCATGATGTGCAATCAATGATCAAGCATTCACAAATCAAATGATTGTACATCAAGTCATGGAAAAATAGTATCAGTGCTACATAGTACCTATGTGGTGCCCTAAAATTGGTGGAATTTGGAAGATTTGAAGATATGGGATGATTCCTCATGATGAGATGAAGCTACATGCCAAATCTCAGATCAAATGGAGCTTTCTACACCCTTCACAGGCATGCTCATGCATCCATGCACGACTGTGAATGACTCGGCCGAACTTTTCAGAATTCGACGAAACGTTCACGGGCACACCCGTGAACACATACATGGCCGTGAAGAGTCATTTTTCCAGAAAACAAGCTTCGCCGAGCTCTTCACGGGCATGGCCATGCATCCATGCATGGCTGTGAACGGTTCCGCTTGTTCGACACCTATTCGTTTTCACTCATTTCTTATTATTTCTGGAGCGGAATTTGCTAAAATTTTACGGAGACCTTCCCAACTTAGTACCGACAATTTGGGATAGGAATCACATGATTTTGTGGAGCGGTTGGGGAGAATGAAGGCGAACGGCGACAACTAGGGTATGATGGTGATTTTGGCGATGAAAGGCTGTTCCGGTGTGATTTCTTCCCCGTTTCGATGCTGAAGATCATACTCTAGCCTCTCTCGACATAGATCTAGTCTTTCTCCTAGTTTGAATCAATTTGTTTGAGAGATTTTGATGTATTTCATGATGCATATTGTAGCGTAAATTTTTTTTCGGGGCTTGGGCGTAGCCCGCTATAAGAATGTTGATTGTTAATGCTCGATCTATACATTGCTTAGATTTATCTTTGTTCTTATTTATGTCTAAGAAGTTTTAATCCATATTTGTGTACTGGCCATACATACATATGCTTTAGACGTTGTGGGTGTTGTGTCCGCAAGTGCACAGATACTCGAAGTAATAAGAGATATCGAACCCACAGGGACCTACGTGTTAAGTACCGAATAATTATTTTCTTACTAGCTAAGCAAATCAAATATGATGTAAACGAATAAACGAAAATTGTAACGGATTTATCAGAGAGAAAGATTGGGACTATGGGTTCATCCACCTTAATTTTAATAACTAGACAGAGTAAGTGTTCATCGGTTTATTTTTTTATATGATAAAGATGTAATTTACCTTAAAAATAAATTGTCTCGCTCTCGCGATGACAAATACAAAGAACAACCCTCGCTCTCGCTATAGATTATTAAATGTAAAAAATAAGTAAACTTGACAAAGAGAATTAAAGTCACTCTCGTGGTTTAACTTTCAGTGTCAAAATCTCAAGTGAAATTAAATATTCTCATATCTTAATTTCACAAGTTTTGCTTAAGGGTTACCAACAATTCAATACCTAATCTCTTAGCATATTTTCATGTTTAACACGGTAAAATCTTCTAGATCAAATTATCTACAAGAATTATGCATCAAAAATTAAGAATTAAGAACCTACCCAATCTCTTAGCATAAGTTCCTAAATCACAATTTTAGGGTTCCAAATATTGCATGTTACCTCTCAGTACATGTTACAAAACTCTAAAACATGTAGATAATGGAAACTAGAAAAGATTACTGACAATCATTACTTAAGCAAAATTATCAGAACAACCAATGAAATAAAAAAATCTAATCATTAAAAATTAAAGGGATTACACCCCCTATCCCAAGAGAGTTTTAAGCTAGCATGGTGGAAGATTTACAAAAGATCATTGTTTCAGTAAGATCAAAAATATGAAATGAGGAATAGATTACTGAATATAGGGCTGTAATTAAATTACAGCCCGTAATTTTACTTCTGAGCGTGATGAACAATGCAACGCTTAAGCTTTTGTTGATTTCTCCTTCAATTTCCTTTCGCGCTGAAACTTCTGGTGTGTATTTTCTTCCCTCAGTCGCAGCTTCCTCTCAAATTTCATGGCAAAATGATGGTCTGTACACTTCTCTCCGATGAACCCTAGGGTGGTGACAAATCTCCTGATTTCTCCTGAATGGTGGAAAATTAATTGGGGCCTTTTGTCTGCCGATCTTCTCCTCTTTATGTCGATCCTTCCCCTTTTTACGGATCTGGAAATAGTGGTCTATACCTTGAGAAATCATCTTCGAAAGATCACATGAACAGTAACAGCGGAAGAATCGGGCAAACACGGCTATCTGGGTTACAATTATGGCACCGTGAAAATACTTACGGTAGTGCCGTAATATCTTCTGTGTATAATTTCGAAGGAATTACGAGTTGTAATAATAACCACGGCAGTGCCGTGTTTCCTGCTTTTTCATCAAATCTGTCTCGTCAAAATTACGGCTACAGATGAAAATTACGGTGGTGCTGTAATGTTCACTATACAGAATTTCTCCAAAATTATGGTAGTGGAAAATACATCAAAGTAGCACCGTGGTTTCCCTTGCAAACTTTGATGAAATTATGGCCGTAATATAAATTACGGCACTACCATAATTTGGGCAAAATCTTTGATCGGCATGGATTTTGACGTGTAAACTCCTCTTGACGATGAGAATTCGTTTCTGCCTTCACATTGCTTGGAAAACCACTAAAAAGATGCTTTTTTTTTCCTGAAATTGATCAAAAACCAAGAAAGGTGTAGATTCCGAAATATTTAATAGAAAATGCATAAAAATAAGCAAAAGAGCATGATTATGACTCAAAAAGACTATTCAATCAACAAGAATATACTATAAAATTTAAAGTCATCAAAATACATAAGGCTCAAACTTTTGCTTGTCCGCAAGAAAATAAAGAAATCAATTCTGGTCATGGAAAAATAAACTTTCTTATGACGAATAAATTTCTAAAATACAGTCACTTATGAAATATTTCATCAAAAGTCACACAAAATTTCAAATAAATATATCGTCCTTTGAATTTAATCTTCAAGATCCATAACTTAATCAAATAAAATTTTGAAATGTACATAATAAATAGAATTTCAATCTCATGAATTCACCCAGTTTTAGTTTAAATCCATGATGCTTTTGTTTACAGGAATAGGTTTTCCAAAATCTTTTTCCACTCAAATATTATCTCTTTCTCTCTTTTTTTTTAATATATCTTTGACATTCTCTAAATTGATTATCACCTTTTTTTTGGTGACGAATTTAGAGTATATTGGCCACATAATCAACACAATAGGACTCATATCTCTTTAGTAAGAAGAAACTTATTTGAGATAGCGGAGTTAATGTCAAAGGATTCCTTTCATGGCATGCATCCACATAAATACATACTTTTTAGTTGGACTTCAACTCTTATCTTCGGTACCATTATAAATATAATGCCAAGAAGAGGAGTCACTCTTTTCTTTTTGGATTTTGGATTCTCTCTTCCCAACAAATAACAAAACAGATAAAATATGAACAAAATTAATCAATTGATATCAATTCAAAAATTACACTCATATACTCATTTTATTCAAGAAAGTTGTTTCACTTTCAGATTGCATTCATCACACATTATATTTACCCAAAATTCTATGCATTAATCAATGAAAAAATTCTAATAAGTAGATATATATTGGAGAAATGAATTTGACATAATAGGTCTATTCCAAATCATAGGTATTGACCAATTCAAGAAAACAGTCAAATTATGAACAAGAATTGAGCGAAAATAGATCATCACAAATCATGCATAATTAAACTCATCACTCAAGTTATAATATTTTGAATACCAGAGTGAAGTTAGCAACTTTGTTCAAAATCAACTAGTATATCAAGTACAACCATATCGAATATCAGTAAAAATACAAATACCATAACATTTAAGTACAACCAAATTGAAAGTAGAATTCAAAGTAAAATAATCAAAGATCAGCATGTAGCGGACACAAGAAGCATGACCAAGTCATCCTTCCCTACATGAATATATAAATCATTAAGAATCTGTAAGACATAAGTAAAGAAAAGATAGGGAAGGGATACTCACAAGAACTACTCGTCCGCATCAGAACCTATCTCTTCAATGGCTTCAGCTGCATCCATAGGATCATCCCCCCTCCCCGTGTGACCACCATAACTGAACTTCTCATAAAGGAAGTCTCCCATCTCATGCATATAAGTTCCCAACTCCTCAACATCCTCATGAATATGTCCCATGGAATCAGCCATCCCATCCTCTCCATGATGTGACCCAGACGGAACACCTCGGCAGAAAGGGCCTGAAAACCAAGATCAAAAGCAGATGACCATGCTCTCTCATCGGTGGCAGCATGATGTGAGGATGAGGGAGTGGTTCTGTGCGGTGCAGGCTCTGCAGTCCTGGGTGGAGAAGACTTCATACCCATGTTGAAGGGGTCATCATTCCCACCCCAGGTGGGTGGCGGCGGTACTGAATCTAGAGGTGCAGGAGAGGCATAAGATACGGTGCTCGGCGAAAGCTTCCAATTCTCTTGAATCTGAACTGTGGTCCTTCTGGAGTTAGGCAGTGGTAAAGTAGGAAAACTAGGTTTAAGTGTCAAGCAGTATGTGTCTCCATCTCTCACAATCATCTTCATGGCCACACAAGATTCTAAGTTGATACGTGCATTCCCCTTAGCGACTTCAATCCCATAGGGCTCAACTCCTAAGAAGAGTGCTATAGGAGTAAGGAAACCTCCTATAACAATGGCACCCTTCTTTGCCCTAGCTACTTTATCCAAATGTTTAACCAAAAAGAAACCAAATCTACTGTATATCCATGTAACATGCACCAAAGAAAAAAAAGTTCGGATTGACAGACCATACCGTCACTATCTCCTCGTCCGAAGACGGTGTGGGCTAAGACTCGGTGCACGTATTTGATGCAAGGGTTGGAGATACTGGTCGCTCAAGCTGAAGATGGTGAGAATTTGGACTCGGCTGTAATTTGGTTCCAAAAGACATTTTCAATAAATCTAATCGGCGGCATAGTACGCCCTTCGCCCGGCAAGTGAAAGGCGTTCCGGATATCTCTAAGTGTCAATTTCCTCTCTATATTGGCCATACGGAAAGTGATTTCACCAAAAGCTTCACTATCAGAAAATTCATCCAAGTCTATGTCTAAGCTGCTAAGGAACTCTAGCACCAAGGGTAAATAAGTCTGAGGAGAAATCTCAAAAAATCTTCTTGCTCCAATCTGATTATACATCCAAAGTACGTCATCTCTAAGGCCCAAAGTCTCTAGAGCTCCAATCTGATTATACATCCAAAGTACGTCATCTCTAAGGCCCAAAGTCTCTAGAGCTCGCAAGTCTGTGTATTTCGTCTTCACAATGCGCCTTGTGAGTAGCTGGTTGTATCTCTGCTCCTGAGTTCTATCCCTAAAAATAATCCCGTAGGAATTTTGAGGTGTAGGCGTGGAAGATTCGGCTGGAGCCTTTCCTCTACTTTTTGATACCACTTGCTTCCTCGGACCCATTTCAGATGCAGATAATCAAATCAAACTTCAAAAACTGCTAGAAACAGAGATGTTACCGAGTAAACAGGGTTGAGTGTGGAGTCCAAAATGCAGCTTCAATCTGAACCTTCTGGCTAAAATCGATCTTCCAAACTTCCTCAGGAAGGTGATTCTTGTCCTTACGAAGCTCCTGGAAGCAAGAATCAACTGGATTGAGCTTGGATGGTGATGAACGAGCAGTGGCGAAACCGGACAGTGGAGCGTTCGCCTGAGTTCATACGAAGCTTCAAATCGCCTCAATGATGGCTGGGGAGAGTTCGAGAATCATCGCAGACGGTCGAGGAAGCTTCCTTGTGAGTCTAAGAGGCGAAAATCGACATCAATCAGAGGAATCGAAGCTCAAACGTCAGAAATCGAAAAGGGCCAAAAATCGCCTGAACAGACGCTAAAGCAAGAAATCCGAGCTGGAAAAAGCTAGATCGAAGCTTGAAGATGGACAGTAAGGGTCGCCGGAGGGTGATTGGGAGTAAAGGTGGAGGTAGAATTGAAGAAACGGCGCTAGATCGAGAGAAATCACGATGAAAAACCCTAAAACACTCGTGAAAACCCTAAAATACGGTGGCAGAATCGCGTGACGCCGATATAATTACGGTCATAATTTTTATTACAGCACTATCGTAATCCGTTCTGTAATAAAACCGAATGAAATTACAGCCCGTGAAATGCATTATGGCTCCCTTGTAAAATTTTTCAAAAATCTTCGATCAAAATTACGGTCCGTAAAAACCATTTGGCATGAAATTATGGTTGTTTTTAACTTCTATAAGAAAAACGGACAAAAATACAGGGGCGTGAAAATCATTACAGTACTACCATAATTTGGGCAAAAATTCTCAAACTTTCTGGAAGAAAATAGGTCAAAATTATGGCTTGTAATAACAATTGCGGTAGTACCATAAAAGCATGAAAACTTCTGTAAAGAAATGGTCTAAAATTACGGTCGGTGAAATCAGTTACGGTAGTACCATGAAAAACTCTGGAAACAAAACACACAAAATTACAGCCCGTAAAATAAATTATGGCACTACCGTAATTTGCAAAAAACTTAGAAAATTAATTGTTTCGTCGTAAAATTAACCTAGACACTCCTAAAAAAGAAAAAGAATAAGTTAGTACATAAACTAAAGCAAAAGAAAATGAAACAAATTACAGTAAGAAAAAAAAATGCTAGGGTTGCCTTCCAAGAATCTCTTTTTTTTCGGTCTTTAGCTTGACCGTTCCGCACTCAGATCTGATTGAGGTTCTTTGAGTTGAAATCTTTCTTGCTCTTTGTTGTGTTCTTCTTGAAAATAATGCTTTAACCACTCTCTGTTAACCTTAAATTCCCCTGTTTTGTCACTCCATATGTCCACAGCTCCGTAGGGATAAGCCTTTCGAACCTAAAAAGGTCCAGACCATCGAGACTTAAGTTTACCAGGAAAAAGTTTTAACCTAGAATTAAACAAAAGAACAAAGTCACCTGGTTGGAATTCCTTTCTGAGGATATGTCGATCATGCCATCTTTTATTCCTCTCTTTATAAATCCTTATGTTTTCGTAAGCGGAGAGTCTAATCTCATCTAGCTCGTTCAATTGTAACTTTCGTTTTTCTCTCGTGTTCTTTAAGTCGAAATTCAGTGCTTTGATTGCCTAGAACGCCTTGTGCTCGAGCTCTACAGGTAGATGACAAGATTTGCCATAAATCAATTGAAACAGAGACATACCTGTCGGTGTTTTGAAAGTGGTTCGGTAAGCCCAAAGTGCATCATCAAGCTTGAACGCCCAATCTTTTCTTGTGCGAGACACTATTTTCGCCAATATCCCCTTGATCTCTCTATTTGATATCTCAACTTGTCCACTTGTTTGGGGATGGTTTACCCCATACTTCCTAAGAAAAGCTGAAAATTTGTGTTCTATAAAGTGAGAGCCTCCATCACTAATCACAACTCATGGCGTGCCAAATCGTGGAAATATGATCTTTTTGAACATCTTCACAACAACACTAGAATCATTAGTAGGGGAAGGAATGGCTTCCACCCACTTGGAAACATAGTCTACTATCACAAGTATATATTTATTACCTCCAGATGATGGAAACGGTCCCATAAAATTAATCCCTCAAACATCAAATATTTCAACCTCAAGAATTATGGACAACGACATCTCATTCCTTTTGGTAATGTTCCCTGTCTTTTGGCATCTATCACAAGACAATATAAAATTTCTAGCATCCTTGAAAAGTGAGGGCCAATAAAATCCATATTGCAAAACCTTAAAAACAGTCTTCTCGGTACTAGCGTGCCCTCCATAAGATGATCCATGACATTAAAAAAGTATATTCATGATTTCTTCCTTAGGGACACATCTTCTAAATATTCCATCTGCACACCTTTTAAATACATAAGGCTCATCCCAAAAATAGTGTCTTACCTCGGCTAAGAATCTCTTCTTTCCTTGATAATTCAAATCAAGAGGAAAAACATTAGCAACAAGATAATTCACGATATAGGCATACCATGGAGCCTTGATCTGTTCAATGGTTAAGAGTTGTTCTTCAGGGAAGGAATCATTAATTATATCACCTTTATCAGCATCTATAATTATCCTTGAAAGATGATCTACAACAAAATTTTCTGATCATTTCTTGTCCTTAATTTCCAAATCAAATTCTTGCAATAACAATACCCATCTAAGCAGTCTCGGTTTAATATCCTTTTTCTGCATCAAGTATTTTACCGCTGCATGATTGGTGTATACCACAACCTTAGAATTAATCAAGTATGATCTGAATTTATCAACAGCAAATACAATCGCTAAAAATTTCTTTTCAGTGGTGGTGTAATTCTTTTGTGTCTCATCCAAGGTCCTACTAGCATAATAAATGACATAAGGCTTTTTCTCTTTTCTTTGTCCTAGGACTACTCCTACTACAAAATCACTAACGTCGCACATAAACTCAAAGGGAAAATCCCAATCTGGTGGCTGCATGATTGGCGCTGATATCAAAGCCTTCTTTAATTCCTGAAAAGCAAACAAACAACCTTCATCAAAAGAAAATTTAACATCTTTACAAAGTAGATTTGTAAGAGGTCTAGCAAGTTTAGAGAAATCCTTGATGAATCATCGGTAGAACCCTGCGTGTCCAAGGAAGCTTCGGACGTCCTTTACTAAAGTGGGTGGCTCTAATTTTTCTATCACATCAACTTTGGCTTTGTCTACTTCAATTCCTCTTTCTGAAATTAGGTGTCCTAAAACTATCCCTTGTCTAACCATGAAATGACATTTTTCCTAGTTAAGTATAAGATTAGTCTCCTCGCACCTCTACAAAACTCGAGATAAGTTAGCCAAACAATCATCAAAAGAAAACTCATAGATAGAAAAATCATGCCTAAAGACATCCATAAAATCTTCAATAAATTTAGAAAATATAGCCATCATACACCTCTGAAAAGTAGCAGGTGCATTACACAACCCGAAAGGCATCCTTCTATATGCAAAAGTACCATATGGACAAGTGAAAGTGGTCTTATCTTGATCATCAAGATGTATAGGAATTTGAAAAAATCCAGAATATCCATCTAAGAAATAGAAATGAGAATGATTTGCAAGTCTCTCTACTATCTGATCGATAAAGGTAAGGGAAAATGGTCTTTCCTAGTAGCGGCATTCAATTTTCTATAATCTATGCATATGCGCCAACTAGTTATTGTCTTAACAAGGATCAATTCATTATTTTTATTTTTCATAACAGTAACACCTCCCTTCTTGGGGACACAATGTACAGGACTTACCCAATTACTGTCGGAGATAGGATAGATAATACCTGCATCAAGTAGTTTCAGAACCTCTTTCTTCATAACTTCCTTCATAGAGGGGTTAAGTCTCCTTTGAAAATCAATGTGTGGTTTGTGCTCCTTTTCCATCAAAATTCTGTGCATAAAAAAGAAGGGTTAATTCCTTTCAAATCATCAATAGTGTACCCAATTACCTTCCTATGAATCCTCAATTCTTTTAGAAGTAAGGCAGTCTCCCTTTCATTAAGCTGTGCATCAACAATAATAGGGTAAGTAGAATTAGGTCCAAGAAATTCATAACGAAGATTATCAGGTAAAGTTTTAAGTTCTACTTTTGGGACCTTCTCTTCCTCAATCTTTCTGTCATCACAAACAGTACAGTCTAATAGATCATGAACCTCAGAACTGGTATCTAAATTATAATCAAGATCAGAATTATCATCTAATTCAGAATTAAATTCAGAAGTTTCAACAAATAAATCACTAAGATCATAAGCAGTGTCATCCACTACATGTATACTACAGCATGAACCAGTATATGATGGCTTCTTAATGGAATCATTCAGATCAAACTCAATTTTATTATCACCAATATTAAGAGTTAGTTTACCATTCTTGACATCAATTAGTGCCCCGACAGTAGCCAAGAACGGTCTACTGAGTATGATTGGAATCTTTGCATCTTCCTCCATTTCAAGAACTACAAAATCTGTTGGAACAAAATACTTACCAACCTGTATTGGAACATCTTCAAGAATCCCTACAGAATACTTGACTAAACGATCGGCAAGCTACAAAGATATAGAAGTCGGTTCTGGAGCTCCCATGTCTAGTTTCCTACAAACAGATAAATGCATTAGACTTACACTAGCACCTAAATCACATAAGGCTCGATCGAAAACCATACTCCCAATCAAACAAAGAATAGAGAACTACCTGGATCCTTTAGTTTCGGTGGTAATTTATTTTGAATGATGGCACTACACTCCTCAGTCAATGCCACAATACCATAGTCCTCTATTTTTCTTTTATTCGACAGAATTTCTTTCAAAAATTTAGCATAAATGGGCATTTGAGATAAAGCATCAGTAAGTGGAATATTAATATATAATTTTTTCAAGACTTCAAGAAATTTCCCAAATTGCTTATCTAATTTAGCTTGAACTAACCTCTGGGGAAAGGGTATAGGTGGCCTATATGGGGCTGGTGAACTAGGTCTAGGAACATCAGTCTGAAAAGGCTTTTCACCTTTATATTCATCACCCTTATGAGGTGACGAACTAGTATGAGACTGCTCATGTGCAGGTTGTGCTTCTAAGCCCGGTTCACTGCTAAGGTCGATGTTAGGCTCTTCCTCATCATCATCAAGTCTACCCCTTGGTTCATCCAACTGTTTTCCACTCCTAGTTGTTATAGCATTACAATGTTCTCTAGGGTTTGGTTCAGGTTTAGTAGGCAATTTCCCTGGGGGTCTATAGGATGTGCTAGCTTGTTGTGATATCTGGTTCTTTAGAATTTTATTATGTGCAGTCAAAGATCCTACCTGAGAAGTAAGCTAATTAACTATTCCCTTAAGATCCTCAATTTCCTTACTCTGATTTGTCATGAGCTAATTTTGATTGGCCAAAAATTTTTCAAGCATGGACTCTACACTAGAGTTCTGGGGCAGATTTTGATTTTGATTTTTTCTCTCTGTTGATACCCTCTATTCTCAACCTGTCCCCCAATATTATTATTATTATTCTAAGATAAATTGGGGTAGTTCCTCCATCCAGGGTTATAAGTATTAGAATAGGGATCATTATTTCTACTTTGATTGTAACCCCCTACTGCATTAACTTGCTCAACACCCTGATCAGAAATAACTCTACAATCTTTAGAATAATGACCTTGATTACCACAGACATCACAAATAGCAGAAGAAACTACAGCAGTTTGCATTTGAAAAGAATCAAATCTATTACACAAAGAATCTACTTTTTCAGCCAATGTGCGCCAACCATCGTTCTCATTCTTACCATGTGGAGGACGATATATCACTCCTCTTTCAGTAGTCCACTGGTTGTGGTTCAGCGCCATCTCCTCAATCAAAGTGTAGGCTTCATCCATGGTCTTATTCATCAAAGCTCCACTTGCAGCAACATCAACAGTGAGGCGAGTATTATAAAGTAAACCATTATAGAAAATCTGAATTAAAACCCATTTTTCCAAGCCATGGTGAGGACACTTCCGTTACAATTCATTGAAACGCTCCCATACTTCGCTCAATGACTTGACTTCCCTCTGTGCAAAGCTGGTGATCTGATTTCGCAACTAGATCGTTTTACTGGGTGGGAAGTACTTTAGTAAGAAGGCATTTGAAAGACGCTCCCATGTGGTGAATGTTCCAGTCGGATGAGAATGCAACCAGGCACGTGCTCGGTCCCTAAGAGAGAAGGGAAATAATCTTAGTTTCAATGCATCATCAGATACACCATTAATTTTAATGGTGTCACAAAATTCAAGAAAAAGAGAGAGATGTTGATTAGGATCTTCAAGTGGTGATCCTCCAAACTGATTTTGCTGAATCATAGACAAAAAAGCTTGTTTAATTTCAAAATTGTTGGCATCTATTGCTGGCCTAGCAATGCTAGAGTGAATTCCTTGCGGATTTGGCGCTTCATAATCTAGAAGGGATTTGCATTCAACCATGATTGATTCCTCTTTCTTCCTTTCTTCAAATTCGAGTTTCTTGGGGATTCTCAAAGTTTTATTAATTTCAGGATCAAGAGGAACTAATGGTCCTGATCTAAGGGTCCTGCGCATAAACAAGTAGACAGATCAAATAAACTCAGAACCATCAGAAAAATATCAGAAAACAGAATTATCACAGTTATAAAAACAGAGCCTAGTCTAGCAATACTATCAATTATTTCGATATTAACAAAATTAAGGTCCCCGGTAATGGCGCCAAAAACTTGTTGTGTCTGTAAGTGCAGTGATACTCGAAGTAATAAGAGATATCGAACCCACAGGGACCTACGTGTTAAGTATCGAATAATTATTTTCTTACTAGCTAAGCAAATCAAATATGATGTAAACGAACGAACAGAAATTGTAATGGATTTATCAGAGAGAAAGATTGGGACTAGGGGTTCATCCACCTTAATTTTAATAACTAGACAGAGTAAGTGTTCATCGGTTTATTTTTTTTATATGATAAAGATGTAATTTACCTTAAAAATAAATTGTCTCGCTCTCGCGATGACAAATACAAAGAACAACCCTCGCTCTCGTGACAGATTATTAAATGTAAAAAATAAGTAAACTTGACAAAGAGAATTAAAGTCACTCTCGTGGTTTAGCTTTCAGTGTCAAAATCTCAAGTGAAACTAAATATTCTCATATCTTAATTTCATAGGTTTTGTTTAAGTGTTTTCAATAATTCAGTACCTAATCTCTTAGCATATTTTCATGTTTAACACGGTAAAATCTTCTAGATCAAATTATCTACAAGAATTATGCATCAAAAATTAAGAATTAAGAACCTACCCAATCTCTTAGCATGAGTTCCTAAATCACAATTTTAGGGTTCCAAATTTTGCAAGTTACCTCTCAGTACATGTTACAAAACTCTAAAACATGTAGATAATAGAAACTAGAAAAGATTACTGACAATCATTACTTAAGCAAAATTATCATATGAAAGAACAACTAATGAAATAAAAAAATCTAGTCATTAAAAATTAAAGGGATTACACCCCCTGTCCCAAGAGAGTTTTAAGCTAGCATGGTGGAAGATTTGCAAAAGATCATTGTTTCAGTAAGATCAAAAATCTGAAAGGAGGAATAGATTACTGAATACAGGGCTATAATTAAATTACAGCCTGTAATTTTACTTCTGAGCGTGATGAACAGTGCAACACTTACGCTGTGTTTCAAAGGAGGGAAATCAGGAGAGAAAGGAAGGAATAGAATTCTTTCCTTCTATTTCCCTAGTTTCAAAGGAGGGAACGAGAGGAAGTAAAGAAAAAAATTTATTTCCTTTCCCTTGAAAGCATTCCCTCCAAATCAGACGGAAATCCATTTCTGTCCTCTTGCTCGTGACTTCACGCTCTCGCTCGATCTCTCGCCCAATCTCCAGATTTCGCCGCCACCTCGCCGTCTCTCTTGATCTCGCCTCCACCTCGCCATCTCGGTCACCTGAGCTCGCCACCCCCTCGCCCACTCGCTCGCTCACTCGATCTCGCCGCCCTCTCGCCCTCTCGCTCTCTCACTCAATCTCGGCGCCCCCTCTCCCTCTCGCCCTCTCGACCTCTTTCCCTATCATCCGAGCTCGCCGCCCCCTCCCCTCTCACCTGACATTGCAGCCCTATCATCCGAGCTCGCCACCCCATCCCCTCTCAGAAAAGTTTGCAGCCCTCTCGTCGAAGGCACTGCAGCGGCATACGAAAATGGCGGCAGAGAAGGTTTCGTAGCTTCCGATGGGTCTCGATATTTGGCGGAGAGGTCTCGGATCTAGAAGAGAAGAAAATGGGCGAGGAGCAAATCAAAAAAGGGGGTCAATGATGCCATCTGATGCTGGTAAAGTTATTCGATCGAGTTTTAAGTTTCAAATTTCCGCGAGTCGACATTCAATCATGTGCCTGATGTTTCGTTACCAAGATCCCAGTTTCCGTGGTGTTTGTTGAGCAGTATTTGACACCTTAACCAAGTTTTTTCCCCAAATTATCGGCCATGCTTTTAGATCTTGCAGTGCTTCTTCGTTCAAATTGACCCCAAAACTAAACTTAAGAACAGATCGAGCAAGAAACAAATTTTAGATATTGTCTTTAATTTTGTAGCATTCCATTATCATCATCTTATTGTTTTACCGGAAACGGCCTAGTTTGCACTCAGGATTTAGGAAGCTATACTTCTCCCCAGCAGTAGAAAAGTTTTGGCTTAATGAACGTATGTAATCTAATGGCAGCTCGACATTGGACTAACATTATCTTTTTATGGTATACTAAACAGGATGACCTAATAAACACGGTCTGCAATTTGATGCCTACTTCGAGTGACTTGATCTTGGAAACCATACTGGTTTATATATCTGAAGCTTCCACTTTGAAGTTGAGGTTATTCTCAATTCTCAACATGAAGCTATTCAAACAGCAAGTGTTTATCTTGCATTATGTTGTACTCGTTAGAACTGTGAGACCCCGTTCCTAGAGTTCATTTGTTGGAAGCAAAAGCAAACTGCTTAGTGGATTAGTTCACTTAATAAACACGGTATTGTGTTGATGGTATTGTGTTTGACTTGTGTTATTGTATTGTGATCAATACTTGATGGTATTGTGTTGGACATGTTCTATTTGTTGTTGAGCTTGATGATATTTCTTTTATAGTACTATTGTGTTGAATTGATGGTATTTATATTTTAGTGGTAGTGTATTTTATTTTGTTGAAGGTATTGTGTTATAATATAGAGGAAATCCTATCAAAAAATTTTGCAATTTTTAATCATAAAATTTAATAGAAATTTATAGTATTTTTTTAAATTAATAAACTATATTATTTATAATATTACTAATTATTTGTGTATTATGCATAATATAATTAGTTTGAAAATTTAGTCTTTCCTTCTTTTCTTTCCTCCCACTAAAACACAAGGCCTAAAAGAGAAAGCAGAGATTTCTTTCCCTCCTTATTTCCTTTCTATTGTTATTTCCTTTCTTTCCTGATTTCTTTCACTCCTCCGAAACGTAGCGTTAAGCTTTTGTTGATTTCTCCTTCCTTCGATCTCCTTTCGCTCTGAAACTTCCGGTGTGTATTCTCCTCCCTCAGGCGCAGCTTCCTCTCAAATTTCATAGCAGATGATGGTCTGTACGCTTCTCTACGACGAACCCTAGGGTGGCGACAAATCTCCTAATTTCTCCTGAATGGTGAAAAATTAATTGAGGCTTTTTGTCTGCCGATCTTCTCCTCTTTATGTCGATCCTTCCCCTTTTTACGGATCTTGAAATAGTGGTCTATACCTCGAGAAATCATCTTCAAAAGATCGCGTGAACAGTAACAGCAGAAGAATCGGGCAAACGCGGCTATCTGGGTTATAATTACGGCACCATGAAAATACTTACGATAGTTCCGTAATATCTTCTGTGTATAATTCTGAAGGAATTACAGGCCGTAATAATAACCACGGCAGTGCCGTGTTTCATCTCTTTTCTTAAAATCCGTCTCGTCGAAATTACGGCCACAGATGAAAATTATGGTGGTGTCGTAATGTTCACTATATAGAATTTCTCCAAAATTACGGTAGTGGAAAATACATCAAAGCAGCGTCGTGGTTTCCCTTGCAGACTTTGATGAAATTACGGCTGTAATATAAATTACAGCACTACCGTAATTTGGGCAAAATCTCTGATCGGCACGAATTTTGACGTGTAAACTCCTCTTGACAATGAGAATTCGTTTCTGCCTTCACATTGCTTGGAAAACTACTAAAAAGATGCCTTTTTTCTTGAAATTGATCAAAAACCAAGAAAGATGTAGATTCCAAAATATTTAATAGAAAAGGCATAAAAATAAGCAAAAGAGCATGATTATGACTCAAAAAGACTATTCAATCAACAGGAATATACTATGAAATCTAGAGTGATCAATGGGAAGGACTGAGAGGTGAACCACATCGTCAGACCCCCTTTGATTGGACTAGTAATTTCGGCTAGAAAAGTAGGTCGAAATTACTCGAGGAGTAGTAATTCTATATAGAACCCATTGGATCTGCTTAACCTAGTAAGCCACGAGAGTAGAAGACTTGGGTTAAGTTAGATACCGGACCGAGGCCTGAGAGGGAACTAATATGTACCTTAGGAAGGATTACCGTAAGAACTTAGGTTAAACAACTTTAAACATTAGCATTATCTTTCTGTCATTCTTCAGTGTAGTGAAACCTTAAACCCCGATCTTCTCTCAAGATCCTTACACCCCGTTTGCTTTCTGTTTGCTTTTGACTTGCTCAATTTTACTATGTGCCTTAGGATATTAGTAACTCTCTCTATTATTTGATCAACCTAGCTATTAGTTGACTGATTAGTTAGTACTTGACCCATAGTCCCTGTAGGATCGATACTTTTTTATTATGCGATAGACCGTGTATTTGCGGTACGCGCCTATCAAGTTTTTGGCACTGTTGTTAGGGACTAGGTTTGTCAATATTAACACAATTAGGAAATTGATAAACTAGGTTTAGTTAGATTTCTTCTTATTTTTATTTTATTTATTTACTATTTAGTTACTTTTAGTCACTTTTTGTTTTAGCTATAATTTTTTATTTGGTGCTGATGCTGCTAACCTCTTTTATCAAGGTACATGTTTCTGCCTATGAACACTATTCAAACAGGGAAACTTGTACCTGTAGACCCGGAGATAGAGTGCACCTTTCATTTGATTCGCAAAAACTTGAAGAGACTAAAGCTTGAAGGAGAGTTTTCTAACAATCAGACCATGGAAGCTAACCGCTCTCTTAAAGACTTTGCAGCACCTACCATTTCTGGTGTGCACTCAAGCATTTCATGACCGGCTATTGAAGCTAACAACTTCGAGATCAAGCCATCCCTAGTACAAATGGTGCAATAAAACCAATTCAGTAGAGCAGCCACAGAAGACCCTAACCTTCATCTCTCTATTTTCTTAGAATGTTGCGACACTTTAAAGATTAATGATGCTCCCCCTGATGCTATAAAACTGAGACTCTTCCCTTTTTCTCTTAGGGACCGAGCCAGAGCATGGTTACAATCTTTACCACAGGGCTCCATTATGACATGGGATCAGCTATCACAGGCCTTCCTGTCAAAATACTTCCCACCCAGCACAATGACCCAGCTGAGGAATCAAATTACAAACTTTGCTCAGCGAGATGGAGAGTCCCTCTATGAAACTTGGGACCGGTTCAAGGAATTACTGAGGATGTGCCCGCATCATGGTTTACAGAAATGGGTAATCACACATACTTTTTATAGTGATTTATTGTATCAAACCAGACTTTCTGTAGACATTATTGTTGGTGGGGTACTCATGAACAAAAATTATGATGATGCTATAGAATTAAATGAGGGTATGGCCCTCAACCTTTATCAGTGGTCAGGAGAGGAGCCAGCCAGTGCGAAATTCAGGGAAGTATGATATGAACATAATTAATTTCTTGGTATCAAAAATAGATTCTCTTTCATCCAAACTTGATTCTATGAATGTTTCTACTTCTAACTCTGTGCCTTGTGATATTTGAGCACTCCATCTAAACAAGTGAATGCTATCGGGAATTTCAGAAATCATAACAATCCCTACGCGAGCACGTACAACCCAGGATGGAGAAATCACCCGAATTTCTCCTACAGGTCGAACCAAGGGCAAGTCCCTCCTGTGAATTTTTCTAACTCGAATTTTGTTTCTAATTTCAGACCTCATCTCATAATGCAACCTCCACTAGTCAATAAAAGACAATTGGATCCACCACACAGGTCAAGATTAGAGTCGATGTTTGAGGATTTTTTTGGCGAGCCAGATGAAGCAAAACGACGGCATGAATGAATATATTCACCAATTGAATCTACAAATGGAATCCATGGCCACACATTCAAAAATGTTAGAGACACATATTATTCAGCTCGCTTAGCAGACCAGTTCTTCTACTAGAGCCGCGGACATGCTTCTAGCTCAACCTGAAGCAAATCCAAGGGAGCACTGCAATGCGATTATGACATGCAGTGTAGAGCAATTGGCCAACCCCAAGATGGATGTTAGTGTTGATGCTGTGAGAGAGTCTATGTTAGGAATCCCCGGGCCAATTTTAAAATTTTAATAATAGCGGAAGCGTTGGCCCGAAACAGGATAACCCTAAGAGCCAAGATCCCTTACGAGTGATCCACCGGATGTGTTAGAGTAATATACCTTTATTCACATAATCCTAGGGGCTGGTGATGACGAAGAAGAGGCGCACAAGTGTCCGCCCTCTACAATAGTGCACACACGGACTGCTCAAGATTCTCTTCACTCCACGCCTGGTGCTAGCCTTCGGGAGGAAGATCCTATTGCCTATGTCGCTGCACTCTTTGCTTCGCCATCTCCAAGATGCGCCAAAGAGGTGATGAAGGGAGGAGATTGACCACAAGGAGAGGGAAGCACTATAACTTGTGTCAATCTCATGTCTAGCCACTTTTCCTCATGGTATGCGCCATCATGAAGATGTGCCCATGATGAATATCTTCTTCTCCATCAATGTAAGCACCAATCTCCCCAAGGAGATGCACTAAGATGATGAGAAGAGATATTGTAAACTCCTCTTCCTCTCCTTTCTTCTTCACATGCACCAACTTCATGGAAGTTGCACCCATAGAAGAAAAATCCTTCTTCATGTGCTAATCCCTCCAAGGGATACAACATCAAAGAAGGAAGAAGACTCCAAGCCTTCTTTTGCACCCATGGAAGAAGAAGGTGTTGCCACCATGAAGGTGGTGCCGCTTCTCTCTTGGAGGCGCCATGGAGAAGGAGATATCATCTCCACTTGCACCAATCTCTCCAAAGGATGCGCCATGAAGGAAGGAAGATGCTCCAAGGTGGTTTCATGCGTCTAGAGGGGATGAAACATGTCATCCATGGAGGTGGGCGACACCTCCTTGCATGTAGTCGCCATGGGGAGAGTTCTGGAGGTGAGCGGCTAGGTTAGAAGAGTGTTATGATCGATTTTTGGCTAGGGCTCTATTTAATTACGAATTTTCATAATTAATAAGCACCTAGATCCATTAATGCTTAATGGATGCGGATCCGCAACTTAAGTTATGAATATATTTAATATAAATATTCACTTAAGTTGTGTGTGGCCCCCATGACTTAAGTTGTGAATAAAATGAATATTTATATTCATTTTAGCGCTTAAGTCGCGGGCCCCCATGTTACGTTTAAATCAATCACAAAAAGCCTCCGAACAAAATCGGAGCTTAAACCCAATATTTGACCACTCGACTGAACCTAGTTCATCGAGGTCAAACGTGGTCACCCGAAGGTCAACCGGGGTCAACTGAAGTCAAAACGCAACATCATCCCAAAAGATCATCTCCAACTCATCAGATGCATATGCGATGCATCAGACTCCCAAACTGACTCGAATCAACCAAATGACTCGATTATAGGCAATTCAATCAATATGAGATCTCGAGTGTCTAGGTGTGCGACCCTGTAGGTTCCTCAGACGTTGGCAATGATAACCTCACATCATCACCAGCAATGAGTGGCACCTAGTAGTACATCATTGCTACCCAAGTCCTCGGAATGGAGTCGTCATCGACATCCCCTAAAACTACGACAAGATACATGTACACTCTAGTCCTTTTGCCAGGCTGATTATCCAAGTCGGACAAGTGTGTCACACTTGTTTATTCCAACATTAATGGTCATGACTCTATCCAGGCTTAACCTGGGTGTGGCCACACACTTTTAGTCATGCACCATGTAGGGGCCCATGGACATCAAACTTCCCCGCAGGAAAGGGGCAAATCCTTTATTGGCACATTGAATCTCTCATATGGCTCAAGATATACCCAATGACAACCGTTATGACTCCCCTGTTACGCGGAGCGTTAGGTTGTATCAAAGTACATCCCTTACCATATAGAGATATCAATGCCCTCAAGTCTAGGACAAGTAAATCTCTGTCAGTGTGATATTTGACTTGTGACACCAAGTCAAATCCTCACGGCGGGTCGATCCAGTATAACTCCCTTGATACACTCATATGCCTGCGTTAGCAACCCATGCTCAACCAACGCATATCATAGCTGTCTCTTATCCACTATGACACTTGACCGGGGATTATTCTTTGAGATTAAATAGAATCTATCTCCAAGGATTATATGCAAATGTACATATGACGCAGATGTACAAAAGGCATAACAACGACCATGCCAGGATGTATATCACAAATGAATGTGACTCATATCAGACCAGCCATAGGTCCTAGGGCATATACACCAACAGTTTGATGGTTAGAGAAAAGAGACTCAATCTTCAATGGAAATACCGATAGAGAAGGAGGTCGACCCATAGCCAGTATATGGTCCGGGAGTTGACCCTAAGAGAGTGCTACATGCAGCACTTAAAGATAAGGAATTAAAGGGCGTTGAGAGAACTTTAGAGTTTAACTATCTTCTTGTTCCATGTCATTTAAGAACAATAATAATTGTACTGTTATATTTGATGTTCATCTTAATAGGCACAATTTTTAGGCGATGAAGAAAACAAAGACTACACGCCATTTATTTCGCCTCTGCTCCACCAAGACCAACATGATTAGTTAGATATTGGTCAAGCTAATGACCTTAAAATAGTGCTTCTTAGAAGACAACCCAAGTTCTTGTTGATACTCTTTTTGTTTTTATTTATTTTTGCTACTTTTTCTTCATAGATTCTAGATTTTCTTTTACATTATTGTTTCTTATTTGGTACCTAGTTGCTGAAAATTTTTCTGAATTTTTTAGGTATCTACTTGATGTTCATGCTCATGGCCTTGCATCCATGCACGGCCATGATAAGCTTGTCACACTTCTATGATTTAACGCCAAGGACGAGTCCAGTCTTCCATCCTAGAGTCAGTTCATGAGCTTCAGCAGCAGTTGCGTCGGCGTTGGGGATAGCATCATTAGTTTCACCATCACTTGGTCAGCTTTTTATGTTTCCAACAGTTTCATTTTTGTTTTTAGTTTTACCTAGTTAGCATGTTATTTTCCTTTTTGCTTGACTTTACTTTTCTAGTTATGTCAACATCTTAGGAGTCTAGCCCACCCCGTATCTATGATATTTGCTTTGCCTTTGGGATTGACTTGTTCTTTAAGTACTTGATTGATTGAGATGAGGATCTTGCATGTTTTGAAGTCTATATTGGTTATAGTTTGTACACATAGCTTGTTGTTTGGTGTAGTTGAAAGATTAAGTTAACTCAATTCATTATTGTTTCATTCATGAGAAGTGTACTTGTTGACTTTATCTTAACCATGACATGCATCATATGTGACATGATTATTTGCATCTTGCTTTATAACTCAACTATTATTTGTACATCCTTTCATGGGAATGAGAAATAACAACAGTGGTACCGAAGTGTTTTTGTACATAGTACTTCCACTTGGCACTGTTCTTAGCATTACAATAAAAAAAAAAGGTTAGTAGTACCTAAGTTCATTGTCTATCATACTTGGCACTATCCTCTGATTTGAAATAATAGCAGTGGTACCGAAGCCATGGTGTTCTCACTCATCTGGCTTGGAACTGTTTTGCATACGCTTAAAAAAAAAAAGGGCACCACATAGGTACTATGTGGCACCGATGCTATTTTCCCATGACTTGATATACAATCATTTAATTTGTGAATGCTTGATCAAAGATATTATTTATGTGAGATGTGTTGAAAAGGTTGTTGGTATTGTCAACCTTGCACACTTCAATGAATTGTATTAGTAATATTTAATTTAATTTACTTTCGACACTGCATTATTACTTGAGGCTTGCTATGACTAAATTATAACCTTGTTAGATTTACCAAAGTTGCCTGAGATTCTTCATTTTATTTCATCACTGTGTTCTAGACAATTCAATTGCTTGAGGACAAGCAAAACTTTAAGTCCAATGTATTTTGATATCATGCATATATATGATATATCGTGGCTTAATTTTATTATTATTTTAGAGTAAAATGCATATTTTGTCTCATTTATTTGCCTAAATGCTTTGTATTATTCAAAATCTTCATTTTTCCTTAGTTTTATTGAAATGTAGGGATTTCACCCTAAAATTGGTGTAATTTAGAAGATCTAAAGATATGGGATGATTCCTCATGATGAGACGAAGCTACATGCCAAATTTCAGATCAAACGGAGCTTTCTACACCCTTCACAAGCGTGTCCATACATCCATGCACGGCCGTGAATGACTCAGCCGAACTTTTCAGAATTCGACGAAACATTCATGGGCACACCCATGAACACCTACATAGCCGTGAAGAGTGATTTTTTCAGAAAACAAGCTTCATCGAGCTCTTCACGGGCATGGTCGTGCATCCATGCACAGCCGTGAACAGTTCTGCCTATTCAACACTAATTCGGTTTTCGCTCGTTTCTTACTATTTCTAGAGCGAAATTTGCTAAAATTTTACGGAGACCTTCCTAACTTAGTATCTAACAATTTAGGATAGGAATCAAGTGATTTCATGGAGCGGTTGGGGAGAACGAAGGCGAACAGTGACAATTAGGGTTTGACAGCAATTTTAGCGACGAAAGGTTGTTCCGGTGTGATTTTTTTTCCCCGTTTCAACATTGAAGATCGTGCTCTAGCCTGGTTTGAATCAATTTGTTTGAGAGATTTTGATGTATTTCACGATGCATATTGTAACGTAAATTTCTTTTTGAGGTTTGGGCATAGCCCGCTGTAAGAATGTTGATTGTTAATGCTCGATCTATACATTACTTAGATTTATCTTTATTCTTATTCATGTCTAAGAAATTTTAATCCATATTTGTGTACTGGCCATACATACATATGCTTTAGACGTTGTGGGAAAGACTAAGAGGTGAACCACATCATCGGACCCCCTTAGATTGGACTGGTAATTTCAGCTACGAGAGTAGGTCGAAATTACTCGAGGAGTAATAATTCTTCATAGAACTCATTGGATCTGCTTAACCTAGTAAGCCACGAGAGTAGGAGACTTGGGTTAAATTAGATACTAGACCGTGGTCTGAGCGGGAACGAGTTTGTACCTTAGGAAGGATTACCTTAAGAACTTAGGTTAAATAACTTTAAACATTAGCATTATCTTTCTGTCATTCTTCAGTGTGGTGAAACCTAAAACCCCGATCTTCTCTCAAGATTCTCACACCCCGTTTGCTTTCTGTTTGCTTTTGACTTGCTCAATTTTACTTTGTGCCTTAGAATATTAGTAACTCTCTCTATTATTTGATCAACCTAGCTATCAGTTGACTGATTAGTTAGTACTTGACCTCTAGTCTCTGTGAGATCGATATATTTTATTACGCGATAGACCATGCACTTGTGGACACCCTATCAGTATTATGAATGAAGACGAAAGAATGAGAGTACAAAGATCTTCTTCTCATTCAAATATGCTGGCTGTCCAAAGACCTGGGAGAAGTTTGAGCAGAGGTTCTAAAGGAAGAGATAAAAGCAAGCATAAAGAAAGAGACAAGAGCAGCAAAGGTAGCTCAAATAAATATGCCAACATTGAATGCTATCAATGTGGCAAAAAGGGGCACATTAAAAGGTATTGTCGAGCATTGAAAAGGGACAACAAGAAAGGAAAGAGCATTGAAAAAGGTGCTGAGAAGAGTACTAAGAAGCCCAAGGATGAAGATGGTAGTGATGATGACCGTATTGATATTACTACTGATTGCTTCTTGCTTGTCCATGACAATGATGCTATGAATATTGCCTCTTATGACATGAGCTGGGTGGTTGATAGTGGTGCCACTACTCATGCTACCTCCAACAGAGATTGTTTTGTCACCTACACACCTGCTAAATATGGAACATTTAAAATGGGTGACAATACCGCCATTGATGTTGCAGGTAGTAGTGACATTTGTTTGGAAACTACTAATGGCACTATGCTAATTCTCAAAAACGTGAAGCATGTTCCCAACATTTGCTTGAATCTAATTTCTGTGGGAAAGCTTGATGATGAAGGTTACTGCAGCACATTTAAGAATGATGCCTAGAAGCTTAGTAAAGGTGCTATGGTTGTAGCAAAGGGAAAGAAGAGGTCTTCTTTATACATCTTGCAGACAAAGCTTTCCAATGACATCATTAATGCTATAAAGATTGAAGAAATTGAATTATGGCATAAGAGGCTCTATCATATGAGTGAGAACGGCATGGCTGAGTTAGCCAAACAAAATGTTATTTCTGGGGTTCAAAATAATCAATTGAAAAGGTGCTCTCACTGTATGGCAGGAAAGCAAACCAAAGCTACATTCAAAAGTTAACCTTCTTCAAGGAAACCGAATGTACTTGATTTGGTACATTCTGATGTGTGCGGTCCTATGAAGAACAGAACTTTGGGTGGTTCCCTCTATTTTGTCACCTTCATTGATGATCATTTAAGGAAGACATGGGTCTATACCTTGAAGACAAAGATCAAGTATTGCAAACCTTCAAGCAATTTCAAGCCTCAGTTGAAAGAGAAACTGGGAAGAAATTAAAGTGCATTAGAACTGATAATGGAGGTGAGTACATTGGTCCTTTTGATGAGTATTGTAGGGAACACGGTATTAGACATCAAAAGACACCTCCAAAGACCCCTCAGTTAAATGGTGTGGCTGAGAGAATGAATAGAACTCTAATAGAGAGAGTTAGATTCTTGTTGTCACATGCTGGATTACCTGGATCCTTTTGGGGTGAGGCTTTAGATACAACTGTGTATGTTATAAACTGCTCACCATGTATACCTCTGCAACTTAAAGTTCCAGAGAAGGTATGGTCAGGTAAAAATATTTCATATGCTCATCTAAGAGTCTTTGGATGCAAAGCATATGCGCATATTCTAAAGGATGAGAGGTCTAAGCTAGATGTGAAGACTCGACAGTGCATATTCCTTGGTTATGGCCAGGATGAATTTGGGTACAAATTGTATGATTCTGCTCAAAAGAAGATTATTAGGAGCAGAGATGTGGTGTTTGTAAAAGATCAAACAATGCAAGACATCAACAAGAATGAGAGTGAGTCTTCTCAACTTAATGATGACTTGATTGATCTAGATCATGTTCCTCCTACACTAGACCCTGTTCAAGCTGATACACATGGTAACCACTATGACTTGGTTGGGACCAATTCTTCTTCACATGCTGAGGTACAAGAAGATCATAATAATGATGGTGCTCAACCCTATGAAGCAAAATGCTTCAGAATCTGATATACCATTCAGGAGATCCACTAGAGATAGATAGCCTTCCACTAGATACTCCCCAAATGAGTACATGTTGTTGACTGACGGGGGAGAACCTGAAGGTTATGATGAAGTTCTGGAAGCTGAACACAAAAAGGAATGGCTTGAAGCTATGGCTGATGAAATGAAATCTCTTCAAGAAAATCATACATTTGACTTGGTAAAGCTACCTAAGGGTAAGAGAGCTTTGAAAAATTGGTGGATCTATAAGCTGAAGTAAGATGTGAATGCACAAGTCCCAAGATACAAAGCCAGGCTGGTTGTTAAGGGATTCTCACTAAAAAGGGCATCGATTTTGATGAGATATTTGCTCCAGTTGTTAAGATATCATCTATTCGGGTTGTCTTAGCCTTAGCAGCTAGTCTTAACTTAGATGTTGAGTATATGGATGTGAAGACTGCCTTCCTTCATGGTGATCTTGAGGAAGAGATTTATATGGAACAACCAGAGGGCTTTGTGGTGAAAGACAAAGAGGACTGTGTGTGTAAATTAAAGAAAAGCCTTTACGGCTTAAAGTAGGCACCAAGACAGTGGTATAAAAAGTTTGAATCAGTTATGAGGGAGCATGGCTACAAGAAGACCACTTCTGATCATTGCGTTTTTGTGAAAAGATTTAGCAGTGATGATTTTATTATTCTACTACTTTATGTTGATGACATGCTGATTGTTGGCAGGAATGCTTCTAGGATCAATCAGTTGAAGAAGCAGCTGAGCAAGACCTTCGCCATGAAGGACTTACGACAAGCAAAACAAATTCTTGGTATAAGGATTGACCGAGATAGAGCCAACAAGATGCTGACACTTTCACAAGAAACTTATATTGAGAGAGTACTTCAAAGGTTCAACATGGACAAGTCTAAAGCAGTCAGCACACCGCTTGCTGTTCACTTTACTTTGAGTGCTTAGCAATGTCTTTCCACTGAGGAAGAGAAGAAGAGTATGCTGAATGTTCCATATGCTTCAGCAGTTAGAAGCTTGATGTATGCTATGGTATGCACGAGGCCAGACATAGAACATGCTATTGGTATAGTTAGCAGATTTCTCTCAAATCTTGGTAAGGAGCATTGGAATATTGTTAAGTAGATTATGAGATATCTGCGAGGCACTTCCCATTTAAAACTTACTCTGAAAAATGAGAAGCCCCTGCTCATCGGATACACTGATGCTGACATGGATGGAGATGTTGACTCTCGTAAGTCAACTTCAGGTTACTTGATCACTTTTGGTGGAGGAGTTGTGGCTAGGCAATCCAGACTTCAAAAGTGTGTTGCACTTTCTACTACTGAAGCTGAATTTATTGCAGATACTGAAGCTTGCAAGGAATTACTTTGGTTGAGAAAGTATGTTGAGGAGCTTGGCTTTGAGCAGGAGACGTATGTTCTTTTTTGTGATAGCCAGAGTGCTATTCACCTTGCTAAGAACTCTACTTTCCATGCAAAGTCAAAGAACATTGATGTGAGATATCATTGGATATGAGATGTGCTGAATTCCAAAAAATTATCTCTTGAGAAAATACATACTGATCAGAATGGTTCAGATATGATGACTAAAGCACTGGCCAGAGAGAAGCTTGTAGTCTGTCGTTTGATTGCCAGGATGGCAAACCCCTCCACATAGTCATGAGGGGGAGATTTGTTGGGTGAGTTTCCCTTCTATGTGGAAGATGGCTCAGTTTATGCCCATGAGGAGGATGACTCTATTGTGGATGAAGTACCCAAATCGTGGATGGCACCTATCGTGGATATGGTGCACTTATCGTGGATACAAGCTATCGTGGATATGGTGCACTTATCATGGATATGCTGTACCTATGGTGGATACAGCCTATGGTGGATATGCTGCACGTATGATGGATATAGCCTATGGTGGATATACTGCACCTATGGTGGATAGACTGCACATATGGTGGATATGCTGCACCTATGGTGGATATAGCCTATGGTGGATATGCTGCACCTATAGTGAATGGACTGCACCTATAGTGGATATGCTGAACTTATAGTGGATATGCTGCACCTATGGTGGATACAGCCTATGGTGGATGGACTACACCTATGGTGGATATGCTGCACCTATGGTGGATACAGCCTATGGTGGATATGCTGCACCTATGGTGGATGGACTATGCCTATGGTGGATATGCTGCACCTATCGTGGATGGACTGCACCTATGGTGGATGGTCTACACCTATGGTGGATATGCTGCACATATGGTAGATACACACTAACATGGATGCAGCTGCCCAGATCGTGGATGAAGATATATCATGGATATGTTACACACCTATCGTGGATACGTAAGTGTGTGTTTGACACATGTTGTTATTAGGTTTTATTGGGTGTATGGGTGCATGCCGCCGCATGGGAGAGACTTGATGTGAAAGAAAAAGACAGAGAGGAGAAGCTTCGGAGACAAGCTGTGAACTTAGGGCATCCTGTGTAAATTGGCCACCAGAGATAAGTTTACCGTTGGATTGGGCTAACATTTTAGGAGAAGATTCGCGACTCACTGCTCTTCAATCTAAACGGTCGGATCGTTGAACTGAGGTCTCTATTTCTCGCAGTCAGCTCAAAACCGAGATTGATATTCTTGGTGAAATATGAACTCTGCTCCCTTCTTATATCTGTTACCAACTTAGTGTTGATGTGTGTCTGAGATCCAAGATCATTCTTGATGATGTTGTTATGCTCCTAGATGATCTAAGAAGAGTTGTAGAACTCATTAATTGATTTACTGGAAGATTTAAGAGGACTTTGGTCCCGTGGTTTCTACTCCTCAAGTTGGGGAGGTTTTCCACGTAAAAATCTTGATGTCTCTTGTCTGTTGTTATTTATTCCACTACTATTTCTAAGTTATATTGCCGGTAGTCATTTGGTATTAAATCTAACAACAGAGGTTTTTGCGCCATCTCTCCCAACAAAGTGGTATCAGAGGTGAGGTGATACCAACAAATTGGTATCAGAGCCTAGGTTGCCCCAACAAGATGATAAGGACTTGTACATACGGTTACGTCATTATGACATGGACATATGGAACAGAAGAATAGAAGGAAGAAAACTCTTATGTTAAAACACATAAAATTCCAAACAATCAAAACAGTGAAATAAATATACAAACTACAAACTTCCAATAGGGCAGAAAATAAAGTTTCAAGTTCCAAAGTTCCAATGGACATATTGTCAAGGTTCAGAGGATGTTCGGTGTAAAACTATGTTATCCGACCCTGACGATGTGTCTTTTGTTATGTTTATGGATATTTGGGTAGATCCATGTAAAAATAGGGTTTGACACTTGTGTGCCATGCGTTTTGGTCATTGGGGTAGCGATGCACTCGGGGGACTGTCCCGGGGCATGTACCCGCATGTGGGGGACTATGGATTCACAAGTACTCCAGGATGGGGGGCTCAAATGTATAAAATTAGCCCACTCAAGCCTTGTGAAGCCTTCTACTCACACCCTTTAGTTTGTATATATGGGATAGTATTGAGAGGGGTGGTAGTGCGTGGCTAAATGTAGTCTTGTGATCCCATGCAAGTATAAAATTGCAAGGTTCCACACACCTGTCCTCTCCATCAAGTCCTTAGGTGTGACGCCCGGGGTACTTTGGGGTACTACCCCGCCTTTCCCATGGACTCATGGAGGTTATGAGTAGGGATGAAGGGGGTAAAGTTGGAGAAGTACATGAGAAGTAGTGAAGTTAGGTCACTAATCTTGTGTTATGATGTTTTGTAGGTACATGGCAAGGAGCATGCACTTGCAAAAATATGAGGTTCAATGTAGGAGGCTACATGGACTATGGTGCATCATTTGGACTTGTATAGAGGTGTACAAGTATTGGCAAAAAAATATGTCATGGGCAAGATTTGAACCCAAGACCTATGGAGAGCCAAAGACTTATGTTGCATGAGAGGACCAACCCGAGCTTAGGTCATTAGCTGAAAGAAGAGGAGGCGCCATCTTCTTAAAGTCTTCATGAAGCATAAGGGCATAATTGACAAATGGCTCAACTAATTGGGGATCTCGAATGGAAAAGAAAAAAAATCGGCATTTGGAAGATTGAAGCCGAAATTGGGGAAGGACTTGGCGACTTGGAGAGGGCGATTCTCATCATCGGATCTCCTTCATCCTTGGCCGATTTGGGGAGGAGCTTGAGGGAGTTCACTCGCCATCTTCCCCTTCATCCATCCTTGGTGGCGAGAGCTTGAGGGAGCTCATCTCCCACCTTGGCCGAGACTAGCTTGAGAGGAGGAGACTCCGCCACCTTGTTCCACTTGAGCCGAGACTTGCTTGGAGCTTGGAGGAGGATCACTTGGAGGAGCTCAAGGTTCGGCCATCTCATTTGGGGGCCGAGAGCTTCCTTGTTCTTGGGGTGGATCTCCTTGGAGGAAAGGAGAGCTTCCACCTTGTCTTGGAGTGTTCTCTTTGAGGAGGGAACCGGCGGTACACTTGGAGGAGCTTGGAGGACCGGCGGCCATCTTCTAGTGGTGGCGCCACCATCTACCTCATCCACACTTGGGCGGCTGAGGGACTGTCCATTGGAGTTTGGGCGACTCTTGGAGGCAAGAGGCGCAAGAAGACATCACTAACCACCTAGGAGGGCGATCCTAGGGTGGAGCCTCAAGCACTTGTGCTAGAGGAGAGCAGTTGGAGAAGACCGGCCACATCTAGAGGAGAGGAGGCTGATCTTCATCCTCACATACCATAGCGTTGGAGTGGTATAACATTTACAGTTTTAAGCTTATTGCTCTACATTACATTGTATGAACATTGTATGAACACCATGTCTTGTTGAGTAGTTGATAGCTTATTGTTAGTATCTCTATCCACATTGGAAGAGATATTCTATTCTGCTCATACCCGAGGTTGTATCCTTGGAGGGGTTTGTGATTATATTGTCCGGTGTGTTTAGCTTGTGACTTGTGCAAGCGCCGTGCTTGTGCAAGGAGCTCGCTCGCTGTGTAGTTGTTGATATCTGTATTAGGGTTTTGGGCATATGTCTAGTGCCCTTTACTTGTGAACTGCCAGCGCTTGTGTGTGTGTCAATTTCAGGGCGCTTAAGTCTAAGGCCGTCATTAAGTGAGCATATGGGGTTGAGAAGCAACATGTGCTTGCCACCCGCCACTTATTGACCTAGGTCTAGGGCTAGGAGAAGGCTAGGACTCAGTTCCACCGGATCAGCCTTGGAGCTCAATTCCATCAGAGCTCAGCCCTTGGAGCGCAGTGCTATCAGAGTTACATAGTGGATTCAGAGAGGTTCAGCCCGTGCTAGCGATCTTGGTTTATTCCGCAAATAGAGTGTTGGCTGGCAATTTACACAGAGGGTGTGTAGATTGCACCATCACGCTCGAGATTTTAAGGCAAAAATTTAGCACGAAATTTAGGGCGTGACAAAGTGGTATCAGAGGGATAGCTCAGCACGAGTCTGGACCACCAGGATATAGACGTTAGTTGGATTGCTGTTTGGGTGTTGCGTACGTCGGTGCTTAGCGCCGGGGCGTAAGACCTCAGTAATTCCTTCTAATCGATCAGTTCTGGCCAGGCGAGTACAGGAGCACTCCATTTAGTCAGCCGATCCACAGGACACCACAGAGCAGCACACCATTGCACCCAGGACCAGGAGTATGGCACAGTTTGAGTAGCGGTTCTCCAGACTGGAGGACGCTATTGGCTTAGATGCAGATTCTGAGTGGCAAGGAGAGCCTCTTTCTGAGTGCCTAGAGACATTGATGGAGATGTTCCATCAGTATAGAGATTACACTGATGGGAGGATTAGCACTTTGGCGCAGGACTTAGCGACAGCTACTACAGAGGTTACTGCACTGAGATTGTTGGTGGCACAGGTGGCTTCCCACCCACATACTCCACCTGCACCACAGTTTATGCAGCCTGCCAGACGCCATAATCCCGACCCAGTTACTTTTGCAGGGGCTAGAGTGGCAAAAGAATTAGACAACTTCATCTTTGACATGAAGCACTATTTTAGAGCAGCAGGAGTCATTGATGAGGACAGGATAGAGGTTTGTGCATCCTACCTGCGTGGGGATGCCAAATTATGGTGGAGAACCTCTATCGCTCCCAGAACAGAGGGAGATAACCCAGAGATAGCCTCATGGGATGATCTCAAAACTGAGACGAGGGCTCAGTTTAGACCAGTCAATACCTTACATGATGCTAGGATGACTTTGAGGTATTTGAGGCAGACTGGCTCAGTTAGGGACTATGTTAAGCAGTTTGCTACCTTATTGCTTGAGATACCCAACAAGTCTGAAGAGGAAAAGTTCCACGACTTCCTAGGAGGATTACAGCCGTGGGCACTTGTAGAGGTCAGACGCCAGTCGGTGACTACCTATAGGGAGGCAGTCGCAGCAGCTGATGGACTAGTAGACATGAGGGCACCTCGTCCTACTATGACAGCTCAGGGGACTAGGACAGTACCCCAAAACAAACCACCAGTTCAGAATAGACAGCCACAGAAGAAGAATGCGCAAAATTGGAAAGGAAAAGGAAAAGTAGTAGTGTACCAGCAGAAAAGCCCATAGAAGAAGCACTATCAGCCTCAGCAGAAGAGGGTTGCTGAGCTTAGCACAAAGAAGAAGATAGAGTGCTTTATTTGCTATGGACCACATATGATGAGAGACTGTCCTACCAGAAAGATGATAAGTACTTTAGTGATAGTAGATGGGGAGAAAGGACAGAAAGACTAGGGAAGCGCATCAGTTTCAGTTAATCCACTAGTGATTGCAAATGTGAGTGCGCGGTCTTCACCCCTGATGTATGTGGATGTGGAGCTAAATGGTACATCTATAGCATCTATGGTAGACACTGGAGCTACACATGTATTCGTCTCAGACAGAGTGAAGGATCAGTTGAGACTTAAGACTAGCCAGTGTGATACCAGTGTGAAGACAGTTAACGCAGACCCGAGGAATGCATTCGGAGTTAGTTATGACGTGCCTGTGAAGTTGGGACCATGGGCAGGGAGAGTACATGCTATGGTGACAGCCTTGGATGATTTTGATGTCATCATAGGGATGGATTTGCTTAGGAGGGCCAAAGTAATCCCCATGACTCACTTAAATGGGTTGCAGATACTAGATGAGAAGGCACCTTGCTTTCTTCCTTGTCATTCGATGGGTAAGGTAGAGAAGAGCAACAAGGGCAAGGAGGTGATTGCAGCCTCAGTCCTTGCAAAGGGGATACGACGTGGAGAGACTACTTATTTGGCACATGTCCGAGTAGTAGAATCTATTCTTGAGATTGATTCCAGAACTAGACAGACGAGGGGACATATGGGAGACTTGATCAACCTTCCTAGTTCTAGTAGCCGACAGGTTCATGGAGTTGAGATCGGGGCGGCGGAACTCACTTTGGGTGATCGGATTAGTCAGCTACCTGCACCGATTGGGGGCCTGTTACATGAATTCAGAGATGTGATTCCCCCTGAGATGCCTAAGGTGTTACCACCTAGGAGGGACATCGACCATGCTATAGAGTTAGTGCTAGGGGCAGTCCCACCAGCACAGTCACCTTACAGAATGCCACCATCTGAACTAGCTGAGTTAAGGAAGCAGCTAGATGAATTAATTGAGTCGGGGTTTATTCAGCCTTCAAAAGCACCGTATGGAGCACCTGTTCTGTTTCAAAGAAAGAAGGATGGAAGTCTAAGGATGTGTGTTGATTATAGAGCCTTAAACAAAGTAACGGTGAAGAATGCATATCCTATTCCATTGATCCAGGATTTGATAGACCGCCTTGTGCATGCAAAGGTGTTTACAAAATTGGACCTTCGATCTGGGTATTGGCAGGTGAGAATAGCTGAAGGGGATGAGCCTAAGACTACCTGCGTGACACGATATGGATCTTATGAGTTCTTGGTCGTGCCATTTGGGCTGACCAATGCACCAGCTACTTTCTGCAATTTGATGAACAACATTCTGCATCCGTTCTTGGACAAGTCTGTTGTTTTTTACTTAGATGATATTGTCATCTATTCTGCCAATATGGAAGAGCATAAAGAGCACTTAAGAGAGGTCTTAACAGTGCTAAGGCAGAATCAGTTGTACCTGAAGCTGGAGAAATGCGAGTTTGCGCAGAATCAGATAGAGTTTCTGGGGCATATTGTTGGTGGAGGTCAGGTTCACATGGATTCTGGCAAAATTAGAGCCATTGAGGAGTGGCCTGCACCTACTTCAGTTAGCCAGTTAAGGTCTTTTCTAGGACTAGCTAACTTCTATAGGCGATTTATCAAGGATTATTCCAAGATAGCAGCGCCTCTGACTGACCTTTTGAGGAAGGACGTCACTTGGGCTTGGGAGGCCAAGCACCAAACTGCATTTGATAGACTGAAGTTACAGGTGACTTCAGAACCAGTCCTGAGGTTACTAGACTTTTCCTTAGCTTTTGAGGTACACACGGATGCATCTGATAGAGCATTGGGAGGAGTGTTGGTACAGGATGGGAGACCAGTAGCTTTCGAGAGCAGAAAGTTAAAAAGTGCCGAAATGAACTACTCAGCTCAGGAGAAAGAAATGTTAGCAGTAGTGCATTGTTTGAAACTATGGAGGGTATATTTGTTGGGGAACAAATTCATAGTGAAAACTAATAATGTGGCCAATACTTTCTTCCAAACTTAGAAGAAATTATCTGCCAGACAGGCCAGATGGCAAGAGCAATTAGCTGAGTTTGATTTTGATTGGGAACACAAGCCAGGGCGCATTCATCAGGTTCCAGATGCATTGAGCAGAGTTACCTCCATTTCTCACTGTTCTGCTATGTCATATGCCGTGAGTAAGGTCATTCAATTGATCAGAGATACTATGGGTTCAGATCAGTCCTATATGAAGCTAGTAGCGAAGATAAGAGAGGGTGTAACCAGTCGCTTCTACTTGAGTGAGGATGGATTGATCATGGAACGAGGTGATAGGCCGTATGTACATTCATCTGGGGATGTCAGATTTGGCCTCATGCGTGAGTATCATGATACAGTCTGGGCTGGTCACCCAGGAGGGAAGCGCATGTTTGCATTATTGAGTAGAGCTTGGTACTGGCCGGGGATGAAAGAGGACGTAGAACACTATGTGAGGACTTGTCTTGTTTGCCAGCAAGACAAAATTGAGAGGAGAAAGGAAGCAGGACTGTTGCAGCCCTTGCCTATCCCAGAGAAACCATTTGTTTCTGTTTCTATGGATTTCATCACCCATTTTCCCCGTGTGGAAGGAATGGCATCTGTATTCGTGGTAGTTGACAGATGTTCAAAATATGCTGTGTTTGCACCTGCACCGGAGCCATGCACTACTGAGGTGACGGCTAATCTGTTTATGACACATGTGGTTAAACATTTTGGTTTACCCAGAGAGATCATTAGTGATAGAGACCCGAGATTCACTGGGAAGTTCTAGTCTTCACTGTTTAAAAAGTTGGGTGCAGATCTCAAAATGTCAACAGCATACCATCCACAGACTGATGGGCAGACAGAGAGGATTAATGCTTTACTAGAGGGGTATCTAAGACACTTTGTTTCTTCGACTCAGAAGAATTGGATCAGATTGCTAGATACAGCCCAGTTTGCATACAATATTCAAGTTTCTTCTGCCACAGGAAAAAGTCCATTCGAGACAGTGTTAGGGTGGCAGCCTATGACACCCGTGGATACACTGAATAGGACGTTGGAAGGGAAATGCCAGGCAGCTACAAAATTTGTTGAGGATAGAACCGAGCTATGGCAGGAAGCTCGTGATAGCTTGCAGGAAGCAAGAAATAGGATGGTACAGTATGCTAATAGAGACAGGAGACATATTGAGTTTGATGTGGGGGATCTTGTGTTACTGAAACTCACCCCATAGATGTGGAGAAAGACTGAAGCCCGCACTTATCATAGAGGTCTTGTGAGAAGGTATGAAGGGCCTTTCAAGATCATCAAGAGGGTTGGAGCTGTTGCTTACGGACTTCAGTTACCACCATGGCTGCAGTTTTATCCCACATTCCATGTTAGTCTATTGAAGAAGTACCATCCAGATGAAAGGCATCCAGACCATGGAGTGGAAAGAAGGCAACCATCCCAAGGGAAAATTGAGTATGGCAGGAGACCATTGAAGATTCTAGATCACAGAGTCTATGCATCTAGTGGGCCCAGTGGGCGAAAGACTGAGTTTTTAGTCCAGTGGTTGGACGAGTCAGTTGAAGATGAAACTTGGGAAAAGGCCACGGATTTGGAACAATATGAAGGATTGTTGAGGCAGTACGAGAAGTACCTAGCATCGAGGGCGAATGCTAATTCAGGTGGGGGAGAATTGTGACGCCCGGGGTACTTTGGGGTACTACCCCGCCTTTCCCATGGACTCATGGAGGTTATGAGTAGGGATGAAGGGGGTAAAGTTGGAGAAGTACATGAGAAGTAGTGAAGTTAGGTCACTAATCTTGTGTTATGATGTTTTGTAGGTACATGGCAAGGAGCATGCACTTGCAAAAATATGAGGTTCAATGTAGGAGGCTACATGGACTATGGTGCATCATTTGGACTTGTATAGAGGTGTACAAGTATTGGCAAAAAAATATGTCATGGGCAAGATTTGAACCCAAGACCTATGGAGAGCCAAAGACTTATGTTGCATGAGAGGACCAACCCGAGCTTGGGTCATTAGCTGAAAGAAGAGGAGGCGCCATCTTCTTAAAGTCTTCATGAAGCATAAGGGCATAATTGACAAATGGCTCAACTAATTGGGGATCTCGAATGGAAAAGAAAAAAAATCGGCATTTGGAAGATTGAAGCCGAAATTGGGGAAGGACTTGGCGACTTGGAGAGGGCGATTCTCATCATCGGATCTCCTTCATCCTTGGCCGATTTGGGGAGGAGCTTGAGGGAGTTCACTCGCCATCTTCCCCTTCATCCATCCTTGGTGGCGAGAGCTTGAGGGAGCTCATCTCCCACCTTGGCCGAGACTAGCTTGAGCGGAGGAGACTCCGCCACCTTGTTCCACTTGAGCCGAGACTTGCTTGGAGCTTGGAGGAGGATCACTTGGAGGAGCTCAAGGTTCGGCCATCTCATTTGGGGGCCGAGAGCTTCCTTGTTCTTGGGGTGGATCTCCTTGGAGGAAAGGAGAGCTTCCACCTTGTCTTGGAGTGTTCTCTTCAAGGAGGGAACCGGCGGTACACTTGGAGGAGCTTGGAGGACCGGCGGCCATCTTCTAGTGGTGGCGCCACCATCTACCTCATCCACACTTGGGCGGCTGAGGGACTGTCCATTGGAGTTTGGGCGGCTCTTGGAGGCAAGAGGCGCAAGAAGACATCACTAACCACCTAGGAGGGTGATCCTAGGGTGGAGCCTCAAGCACTTGTGCTTGAGGAGAGCATTTGGAGAAGACCGGCCACATCTAGAGGAGAGGAGGCTGATCTTCATCCTCACATACCATAGCGTTGGAGTGGTATAACATTTACAGTTTTAAGCTTATTGCTCTACATTACATTGTATGAACATTGTATGAACACCATGTCTTGTTGAGTAGTTGATAGCTTATTGTTAGTATCTCTATCCACATTGGAAGAGATATTCTGCTCATACCCGAGGTTGTATCCTTGGAGGGGTTTGTGATTATATTGTCCGGTGTGTTTAGCTTGTGACTTGCGCAAGCGCCGTGCTTGTGCAAGGAGCTCGCTCGCTGTGTAGTTGTTGATATCTGTATTAGGGTTTTGGGCATATGTCTAGTGCCCTTTACTTGTGAACTGCCAGCGCTTGTGTGTGTGTCAATTTCAGGGCGCTTAAGTCTAAGACTGTCATTAAGTGAGCATATGGGGTTGAGAAGCAACATGTGCTTGCCACCCGCCACTTATTGACCTAGGTCTAGGGCTAGGAGAAGGCTAGGACTCAGTTCCACCAGATCAGCCTTGGAGGTCAGTTCCATCAGAGCTCAGCCCTTGGAGCGCAGTGCTATCAGAGTTACATAGTGGATTCAGAGATGTTCAGCCCGTGCTAGCAATCTTGGTTTATTCGGCAAATAGAGTGTTGGTTGACAATTTACACAGAGGGTGTGTAGATTGCGCCATCACGCTCGAGATTTTAAGGCAAAAATTTAGCACGAAATTTAGGGCGTGACATTAGGTATAGTGTCCACTTAGTGTTTATTTTATGTTTTATGTCTTGTACTGTTGCCTCTATCAATAATATAACGGCGGGGTGTTCGATTGAGTCATTTAACTGAGCATTTTACTCGCTGTCCTGTGGAAGCTTCTTGTGTTCCTTGTGCCTTCGATTACTTGCGTTGCCTTCGGATTGTTGCTCGGATCGGTTGAGCACTACTCATTAGCTGGGAGGGTAGTGTACTGCACGGACTTCAAGCACTAAGGGAAGTGCATCCGTGACAAGTGGTATCAGAGCGGTTCGGATCAAACGTTATGGCTACTTACGGTAAAGGCGATGTGGGATCAAGCATGCTACCTCCTCACACCTCAGGAGAAGGGGTGGATCAACATAGAGAGCAATGAGACTACCCCTCTAGGTTGGAGGAATGAATAGGCATCATAGAGGAAAAATTAGAGACACTACAGTGGGATGAGATGCGTATGGCCGGGATTAGAGCTAAGCAAGTGGAGCTAGCTTCCATTGTGGATCGGTTGGATGATGACACGCAAGAGGCCTTTAGTCATATGAAATCCCAATTTGCAGATGTACTCCCTCCAGAGATGCCCAAAGTGCTGCCACCCAGGCGCGACATTGATCATCAGATAGAGTTAATCCCTGGAGCAGTACCCCCAGCCTAGCCTCCATACCGCATGCCACCGTTAGAATTGGCAGAACTCGGGAAACAGTTGAATGAGTTGCTTGAATCAGGGTATGTTCAGCCCTCCAAGGCACCTTATGGGGCGCCTGTACTCTTCCAGAAGAAGAAAGATGGGAACTTGCGCATGTGTGTGGACTATAGAGCACTGAATAAAGTCACAATGCGCAATGCGTATCCCATCCCATTGATACAAGACTTGTTGGACAGATTGGCGCATGCTAAGATTTTCAGCAAGTTGGACTTGAGATCTGGATACTGGCAGGTGCACATAGTTGAGGGGGATGAGCCAAAGACCACCTGTGTCACGCGGTATGGCTCTTTTGAGTTCCTGGTTATGCCATTTGGGCTAACCAACGCTCCTACAACATTTTGCAACCTCATGAACAACATCCTAAACCCGTGTTTGGATAAGTTCGTGGTCGTCTACTTAGATGATATAGTGGTGTATTCATCGGATATGAGGGAGCACGAGAAGCATTTGCGACAAGTTCAACAGGTCCTGAGGGACAACCAGTTGTATTTGAAGGCTGAAAAGTGTGAGTTGCGCAGACTGAGATTCAATTTCTGGGGCATGTGGTATCTCAAGGCACTGTGAGGATGGATAATGAGAAGGTTAAGGCCATTTGGGACTGGCCAAACCCTTCTAATGTGACACAGTTGCGATCATTCTTGGGTCTGGCAAACTTTTATAGGAAGTTCATCATGGGATATTCAAAGGTTGTGGCACCTTTGACTGACTTGCTGAAGAAGGACAAACCTTGGTGTTGGGAGGTGGCACACTAAGAGGCTTTTGAGACTCTAAAGAGGCTGGTTACTTCAGAGCCCGTGTTAAAACTACCAGATTTCTCACAGGAGTTTGAAGTTCATACTGATGCTTCAGACCGTGCTCTAGGTGGAGTTCTTGTTCAGGATGGCCGACCAGTGGCCTATGAAAGCAGAAAGCTAAAAGCAGCCGAACTTAACTATTCTGCACATGAAAAAGAGTTGTTGGTTGTTGTTCACTATCTCAGATTGTGGCTTCTGGGGAATCACTTTGTTGTGAACACTGATAACATTGCTAACACCTTCTTCCAGACTCAGAAGAAGTTGTCAGCCAGGCAGGCTCGTTGGCAGGAACTTCTAGCGGAATTTAATTTCAATTGGGAGCATAAACCGGGCAAATGTCATCAGGTCCCAGATGCACTTAGTAGGATCAGTAGTTTTACTATAATAAGTGCACTTTCTAAGGCAGAGGGTAAGATCTTTCAGTACCTCAAGCAGACCGCCAACATAGATCATGCATATCAGAAGCTTGTTGCACAGATCAGAGATGGTACAATGCACAGATTCTATGTGGATGAGGATGGTTTGATCATGGCTCAGGGTGACAGAACCTATGTGCCTGCTTCAAGGCAGATTCGGTTTGGTCTAATGAGAGAGTACCATGACACTGTTTGGGCAGGACATCCTAGTGGTAGAAGGATGTATGCATTGCTTTCTAGGGGATGGTTTTGGCCAGGAATGAAAGTTGATGTAGAGCATTATGTGAAAACCTGTTTGATATGTCAATAGGATAAGATTGAGAGAAGACAGGAGGCAGGTCTTCTCCAACCTTTGCCCACACCAGCGAGACCCTTCAAGTCAGTCTCAATGGACTTCATCACACATTTCCCTGTATTTGATGGATTTGGTTCTGTATTTGTAGTGGTGGATCGATTCAGCAAGTATGTTATATTTATAGTTGCACTAGAGGTCTGTTCTGCAGAGGTGACAACTAATTTGTTCTTTTCTAATGTGGTCAAGCATTTTGTGTTGCCAAGAGATATTATCAGTGACAGGGATACCAAGTTCACAGGCAAATTTTGGGGATCCCTATTCAAGAAGCTTGGCACCGATTTGAAGATGTCTACTGCGTTCCACCCCCAGACTGATGGGCAGACCGAACGCATCAATGCTATGTTAGAAGAGTACCTGAGGCACTTTGTATCCGCTACTCAGAGTAATTGGGTTATCCTACTCGATATAGCCCAATTTGCCTACAACATACAAGTGTCCTTAGCTACTGGGAAAAGTCCATTTGAGATGATCTTAGGATTTCAACCAGTTACACCGGTTGATTTCCTCGCTAGTGGCTCAAGAAGGAAGCACCAGGCTGTTTATCAGTATGTCCAGGATAGCATAGAGCTTTGGGAGGAGGCTCGTGATAGCTTGAGGAAGGCTACGAACCGAATGGTAAAGTATGCGAACCGCCACAGACGTCACATTGAGTTTGAGGTTGGAGATTAGCTGCTCCTTAAACTAACCCCGCAAATGTAGAAGAAGATAGTTGCAGGCATCTACCACAGAGGACTTGTTCCCAGGTATGAAGGACCATTCACGGTCATCAAAAGAATTGGTGCGGTGGCCTACAAGCTAAATTTACCTAAGCGGTATAAGCTTTATCCCACATTTCATGTTAGTTTCCTCAAGAGATTTCACTCAGATGATATTCATCCTGAGCGTGAGCAAATAAGGAGAAAGCCAGCCAGAGGCGCAATTGAGTTTGCTAAACAGCCCTTGAAGATTCTGGATCATAGACTCTATGGAGTGAGGAGAAAGGATCAGAAGGCTGAAATACTAGTGCAGTGGGCTGGTGAAGCTGAAGAGGATGCTACATGGGAGAGAATGGCTGACCTTGAACAGTTTCATTGGTTGTTCAAGAAGTATGAGGAAGCCCTGGGGGCGAGGTCTAGGTCAGCTGGGGGAGAATGTGACAACCCGAGTGTGTGGGGTACACACCTGGACCCCTCTGTGTACTCATTGGAGGTTATGAGCAGGGAGAGACCCTCATCTTGGGTGAGGCGTGAAGCAAAAGGGGGCAAAATAACTAATCCTTGTGTTATGATGTTTTGCAGGTACCTTGCGAGGAGCATGGATACTTATGTTGTCACTAGCAAAAATATATGGGCACATATAGGAGGTTACATGAGCCTTGGCACACCTTCAGATCTTGTGCAGAGGTGCAAGAAAAAGGTTTGACAAAAATGGGGCAAGGGTGAGTCTTGAACCCAGGACCCATTGGAGTGCCAAAGACCTATGGTGTATGGGAGTGCCGACCCAGCATCAGGGTAGTTCCTGAAAGCTAAGGGGTTGCTTGCTTGTTGAAGACTTCTCCCTTCACTAATCTCAGAGCACTTGGTGGTGAGCTGATTTGAGTAAGTGAAGGAAAGCAAGTGGGGCAAGAGGGGAGGCAACCGAGAGTAACCTAATCGAGAGTAGAGTTTGGCGGCTGAAGTGTTGTGGCGATCTTCAAGGCGACTTTGAAGGATCGGCGGCAGCTCCCTCCACATTCTTCTCCAGCGAGAGTGAGGGACCTTTGGGGATCCAAAGGGTGCGGCGGCAAGTTCTCTTGGCGTTGAGTCTTGGAGCGGCAGCAAGGAGAGCTACTTCTCCATCTCGGCAGCAAGGAAGAAGTGTCTTCCTCTCTCGGCAGCTCATGGATCTTCCTCACCGACGGCGTGTGGGCGATGTTGGGTTCATCTCCGGCGAGCTAGAGTGGTTTCCGGCGATGGGCAGCAAGAGGATCCACCTTGTACATCATCTCCCAAGGGTCTTGTAGATCCTTGAGGTATATTTACTTGCTTACTAGTTAGAGCTTGTAAAGAACATGTATAAGACATGCTAAATGAGTAGATTAGGGTGAGGTTTTTGATCCCTTAGCCCAGATTGGGTTGAAGGGGTTTTCCTCACAAAAGATATCACTGTGTCTTTGTGCTTGGCCGGCCGGTGCTTATGTGTGATTAGGGGCGGGCGCACCTAACTCATAGGGCGTTCCCTCCTTGCTGTGTAGTGGTGATATCTGCTTAGGTTTTGGGGCATATGTATAGTACCCGTCTATTGCACTGCCAGCGTTGTGTATGTGACCTTTGTAGGGCGCTTAAGTCTAAGACGGTCCTTAAGTGCGCAATGAGGTTGAGGAGCAGGGTGTGCTACCCACCCGCCACTTATTGACGTAGGTCTACGGCTAGGAGAAGGCTAGGTTCAGTTCCGCCTGATATCGGCCTTGGAGCTCAGTTCTATCAGAGATTGGCGCAGTGATAAGAGGGCACAGGGGCAGTTAGTCAGGGCGAGTGATTTTCCCATCTTGCAGTCGTGCATTTTGGTTGAGGGCGCAGGCGCTTTGCTTGGTGCGGGGGTGTTGGTTTCTTGGGATTCCGCATTGGTGCGCATGAGTGGAGTGGCTGATCGGTTTACACACACTGTGTAAGTCGTGACATCACCCTCAATTTACACAACAAAAAATTGGGGCGTGACAGAGTGGTATCAGAGCGCGCTTTATCAACGACCATCCCAACCATCAACCTGACAAGTAGTGATTGTTTGTGACACCGAGATATCGACGTGAGTTTATTGTGCTGTTTGGGGATTGCGTACATCGGTGCTTAGCGCCGGGGCATAATTCCTCGGTTACACAACTCATCGCTCAGTTTCGGTTCCATTCAATCGTCATCACAGTTCTATCATCACAGCATACAGATGGCAGAGCCAGACTTTCCATACTTGCTAGACTTGGATGAGAGGTTCACCAGACTCGAGTTAGCAGTTGGATTGAATGAGGGTGAGTGGCAGGGAGATACACTAGCTGAGCACATACAGGCACTCAGGGATCTCTACGAGCATTATCAGCACACCAACAATGCTAGAGTGGGAGTGCTGGAGGCTACTGTGGCGAATCTGACTGTAGAGATTGCTACTTTGAAGCTTGCTATGGCACAAGTAAGCTCAAATCCGCCAACACCCATGTCTGGGATCATGCCTTCACATCCAGCAGTGAAGCGCAACATACCAGATCCCTCTATCTTTGGAGGAGCGAGGGTAGCAAAAGAGCTAGAGAATTTTCTATTCAACATGGAGCATTACTTCAAGGCTGCTCGGGTGCAAGAAGCTGATAAGATTGAGGTTTGTGCATCATTCCTCACTGGAGATGCCAAAGTGTTGTGGCGCACTTCTGTCGCACCGAGGACTGAAGGAGAGGATCCTGAGGTTATGTCTTGGGAGGATTTGAAGCTGGAAATGAGAGCCCAGTTTTGGCCTGCAAACACTTTGTTTACAGCTCGCATGCAGTTCATGAATCTCAGGCAAACAGGCACTGTAAGGGAATATGTCAAGCAATTTGCCATATTGCTTTTGGAGATTCCCAACATGAACGAAGAGGAGAAGTTCAACTCATTCTTAGGGGGTCTTTAGGACTGGGCGCTTCTAGAGCTCAGGAGACAGGGAGTGACCACTTACAGAGAGGCCGTAGTTGCTGCAGACGCACTTCTAGACCTGAGGAGTACTCGGTCTAATGCTGGGGGAGTACCTTCTTCTACATCTTCCCATACCCGTGTGCCAGATAAGGGTAAGAAGAAGTATGTCCCAAAACAGAAAGCAAAAGGGAAAGCACCACTTCCTTAGACTCATCAGAAGCCACCTATGCAGAAGAAGAAGAAGGAGTTTGGTCCTGGTAGTAAGATGGAGTGCTTTATTTGCAATGGTCCTCGCATGATGAGGGAATGTCCTACAAAGAGAGCAGTAGCAGCTGTCCTTGCTGAGAAGGAGAGCACAGAGAAAGAAGATCAATAGGGTTTTGCATCTGTCAACCCTTTAGTCATTGCTAATGTGTCAGTGAGATCTTCCCCATTGATGTACACAAACATCAGCCTGAACGATGTAGAGATTGCAGCCATGGTAGACACTGGGGCAACACACTTGTTTGTTTCAGATAGGTTGTGTGAGGGGCTGAAACTGAAAACCACTGCCAGTGATACCCATGTGAAGACTGTGAATGCTGAGGCTAGAAAGGCAATGGGTATTTCATATGATGTTCTAGTTAAGATGGGACCATGGAGTGGAAAGTGTACAATTCTTGTGACTCAGTTGGATGTTTTTGATGTCATTGTGGGTATGGACTTGTTGAGGAGAGCTAAAGCTACCCCAATGCCATATCTCAACAGTTTGATGGTACTTGATGAGAAGAATCCTTACTTCATTCCTTGCTTTACTGGGATGAAGGAGGAGAAGAAGAAAGCTAAGGAGAGGGAGCTTACTCCTTCGGCCCTGGTAAATGGAGTTAGGCATGGTGCTTCCACTTATCTAGCACATATCAGAGTAGTGAAAGACATTCCCCAGGTGGATTCAACTCCTAGACAGCTTATGAGGAGTGCGAGAGAGCCGGCCACTTCCTCCAGTTCTTGTAGCCGAAAGGGGAAGGAAGTCATTGTGGGGGCTACCATAGCTTCACTGGAGGACATCATGACATCAGTACCACCATCTGTTGGGTCCTTACTGAGGGAATTTGCAGATGTAATTCCTCCAGAGATGCCGAAAGTGTTGCCACTCAGGCGCGACATTGATCATCAGATAGAGTTAATCCCTGGAGCAGTACCCCCAGCCTAGCCTACATACCGCATGCCACCGTTAGAATTGGCAGAACTCAGGAAACAGTTGAATGAGTTGCTTGAATCAGGGTATGTTCAGCCCTCCAAGGCACCTTATGGGGCGCCTGTACTCTTCCAGAAGAAGAAAGATGGGAGCTTGCGCATGTGTGTGGACTATAGAGCACTGAACAAAGTCACAGTGCGCAATGCCTATCCCATCCCATTGATACAAGACTTGTTGGACAGATTGGCGCATGCTAAGATTTTCAGCAAGTTGGACTTGAGATCTGGATACTGGCAGGTGCGCATAGCTGAGGGGGATGAGCCAAATACCACCTGTGTTACGTGGTATGGCTCTTTTGAGTTCCTGGTTATGCCATTTGGGCTAACCAACGCTCCTGCAATATTTTGCAACCTCATGAACAACATCCTAAACCAGTTTTTGGATAAGTTCGTGGTGGTCTACTTAGATGATATAGTGGTGTATTCATCGGATATGAGGGAGCACGAGAAGCATTTGCAACAAGTTCTACAGGTCCTGAGGGACAACCAGTTGTATTTGAAGGCTGAAAAGTGTGAGTTTGCGCAGACTGAGATTCAATTTCAGGGGCATGTGGTATCTCAAGGCACTGTGAGGATGGATAATGAGAAGGTTAAGGGCATTTGGGACAGGCCAAACCCTTCTAATGTGACACAATTGCAATCATTCTTGGGTCTAGCAAACTTTTATAGGAAGTTCATCATGGGATATTCAAAGGTAGTGGCACCTTTGACTGACTTGCTGAAGAAGGACAAACCTTGGTGTTGGGAGGTGGCACACCAAGAGGCTTTTGAGACTCTGAAGAGGCTGGTTACTTCAGAGCCCGTGTTAAAACTACCAGATTTCTCACAGGAGTTTGAAGGTCATACTGATGCTTCAGACCATGCTCTAGGTGGAGTTCTTGTTCAGGATAGCCGATCAGTGGCCTATGAAAGCAGAAAGCTGAAAGCAGCCGAACTTAACTATTCTGCACATGAAAAAGAGATGTTGGCTGTTGTTCACAGTCTCAGATTGTGGCTTCTGGGAATCACTTAGTTGTGAAGACTGATAACATTGCTAACACCTTCTTCTAGACTCAGAAGAAGTTGTCAGCCAGGCAGGCTGATTGGCAGGAACTTCTAGTGGAATTTAATTTCAGTTGGGAGCATAAACCGGGCAAATGTCATCAGGTCCCAGATGCAATTAGTAAGATCAGCAGTTTTACTATAATAAGTGCACTTTCTAAGGCAAAGGGCAAGATCTTTCAGTACCTCAAGCAGACCGCCAACACAGATCTGCATATCAGAAGCTTGTTGCACATATCAGAGATGGTACAGTGCACAGATTCTATGTGGATGAGGATGGCTTGATCATGGCTCAGGGTGACAGAACCTATGTGCCTGCTTCAGGGCAGTTTCGGTTTGGTCTAATGAGAGAGTACCATGACACTGTTTGGGCAAGACATCCTAGTGGTAGAAGGATGTATGCATTGCTTTCTAGGGGATGGTTTTGGCCAGGAATGAAAGCTGATGTAGAGCTGATGTAGGGGGGAAGCATGCAATTTGGGCTAGCATGAAAAATAAATTTGAGATAAAAAAACTAGCATGCAAGATTAACTATGGGGTTTTCAAAAATATATTTTTGGTATTTTAATAATAAAAACTGAATCTAAACATGCATACTAAATCAACAAACTAAATATGAAACATGAAATTCACCACATTCTAAAACTAAATTACACTAAACATGTGATCTAATGATCTAAGGCTAAGCATGCAGTCCTAAAACTCAACAATTTTAAATTAGAATTGAAAAACTATGAGGGATACTTACAGAGCGACCCTTGAGAATAGAAGAGTCGTATCGTCCCGGTCTTCAACGGTCCTACTCTGATGGAAGGAGTTGCTTCATTACAAACACTCCAACACATCAAACCCAAACATGCTTGGGTATAGCATATTAAATGACCTTTACAATGCTAAGATCAAGAGGGGAGATTAAGCCTCCAAATTCCTCTTGCTAACAAGTTCAAACAAACTACTTAATCTAATATAATTAATGATGATGTGTTGCTCAAGTCTTGGATTGAAGGCCTTGTAACTTTCGACCATAAATGATTCCTTGGAGATGTCTCATGTTATGGAGTCCCTTTTGATGCCGAGAGCTACAACAAACAAAGAAGACATGTTAGATCATATTCAAGATTTAGATATCAAAGGAACAAGGGTAGAGTGTTTGGTTTGATATTGCAAGGGCTTTGGGGATGCGCCAAAGTGGGTGAAGAAATCCTTTGAGGAAGATGCGCCTTGATGATGGAGTGGGGATGTCCTTGCGCCAAGTTGATGGAAAGTTGCACCTCTTAATGATGAGATGAAGGGCTTGCACATCCTACAACATGCAACAACAACGTAAGTGTAGATCAAGCAAACATAGATTAAAGAGAGAGTTAGAGATGCTTGTTGAAAGTGTTGTTGAAGAGGCCCTTGAGGAGAGGGGATGCTCCACTTGTTGGGTGAAGAGGTTGAACTTGCACCACTATGTGTAGAGAAGATATGCGCCACCAAGGTAGAAGAAGATGCTCCTTGCACAGATAGATGGTGAGATCCTTGAAGAATAGGTTAGAGAAGGGAACCTTGGCCCTTGGGGAGGAAGTGGAGTTAGGTGACACAAGCACCTCAGAGGAGAAGGGGAAAGGGGAGGGCGACACAAGCACCCAAGGTTGCTAGGCAACTAATTGACATTTCATTCTTCAATCATTCTAATCAACTTACATGCGATTACAAGTTTTGTAGAGCTTTTCCTTAACGTTACAAAAGGGCAAATAAAGAAAGAAATTATAGTCTTCAATGCTTTGTCGAGGCAATGGCTCCTTTGATTGTAATTTGACTTGAAAACTTCCCTTATTTGTTTGTAGAGATGGTGTGGCCGAATTTGCTTGAATATTTGCTTGCATGTTCGGCTAAGAGGCTAGCTTTCCTTCCTTCTTTGGTTTGGGGCGAATTCCTTTAGGGCATGAAGCTTTGAAATTCGAAATTCTTTCCTTGAATGCATTTCCTTGTTTGTAATGAGCGAGTGGATGGCTTTGAAACTTGCTAATTTTGTTGTGGCTGAATTCCTTCTTTGCTTGGTGAATTCTCTTTGCTTGGGCGACAAGAGAAGGTGACAATACTTCCTTCTTTGGCCATGGATGATTTTCTCTTGATATGTGATCGGCTTGAATGTTGTGCTTGGACGAATTTCTTTTGAATTCTTCCCTTAAGTGGCTTCATGAGGTGGCAAGGCTTCCATGCTTGTCTTGGGCGAATTTGGAGAGGATTGATAGAATGGTTGGCTTGTTTCCTTCCATGGTGTGAACAAAAATCCCATTAATTGCCTTCCTTGATTTTAGGGATTGGGATCTTGATTTTTCTTCTTTCATGGGCGCATATTACTTGAGGTGGCTGAAATAATCCATGATTGATGAGGCATACGAATTTGGAAAGGTGAGATGAACTCCTTTCATCTCAAGTCTTCACTTTGAGTGAGGCTTTGAAGTGACCTTCCATATTTGGAGCTAGCTTTGTTGAGTGAGCTTTGAGCTAGCCTTGAGCTTGTCCACATGACTTGTAAATGCTTATTACACTACTCCTACTAGGATGCAACATTATGACATGCACTAATTCTAGTATGATGCAACATAATTTCCATAAAAGAAAAATACAAAACAAAGTATAAAATTTACCAAATGTAGATACATGATGCATGCAATGCAAAAGTGCCTTAGGGTACCCATAAACTAGGGTAGCCTTAAGCTCCATTTATATTTTCTTGGGTCATGGTCTCTACCGCCATCAAGAGCATTATGTGAAAACCTGTTTGATATGTCAACAGGATAAGATTGAGAGAAGACAGGAGGCAGGTCTTCTCCAACCTTTGCCCACACCAGCGAGACCCTTCATGTCGATCTCAATGGACTTCATCACACATTTCCCAGTATTTGATGGATTCGGTTCTGTATTTATAGTGGTGGATCGATTCAGCAAGTATGCTATATTTATAGCTGCACCAGAGGTCTGTTCTGCAGAAGTGACAGCTAATTTGTTCTTTGATAATGTGGTCAAGCATTTTGGGTTGCCAAGAGATATTATCAGTGACAGGGATACCAGGTTCACAGGCAGATTTTGGGGATCCCTACTCAAGAAGCTTGGCACCGATTTGAAGATGTCTACTGCATTCCAACCCTAGACTGATGGGTAGACCGAACGCATCAATGCTATGTTAGAAGAGTACCTGAGGCACTTTGTATCCGCTACTCAGAGGAATTGGGTTATCCTGCTCGATACAGCCCAATTTGCCTACAACATACAAGTGTCCTCAGCTACTAGGAAAAGTCCATTTGAGATGATCTTAGGATTTCAACCAGCTACACCGGTAGATTTCCTCGCTAGTGGCTCAAGCAGCAAGCACCAGGCTGTTAATCAGTATGTCCAGGATCGCATAGAGCTCTGGGAGGAGGCTCGTGATAGCTTGAGGAAGGCTACCAACCGAATGGTAAAGTATGCGAACCGCTACAGATGTCACATTGAGTTTGAGGTTGGAGATCAGGTGCTCCTTAAACTAACCCCGCAAATGTGGAAGAAGATAGTTGTAGGCACCTACCATAGAGGACTTGTCCCCATGTATGAAGGACCATTCACGGTCATCAAAAGAATTGGTGCGGTGGCCTACAAGCTAAATTTACCTAAGCGGTATAAGCTTCATCCCACATTTCATGTTAGTTTCCTCAAGAGATTTCACTCAGATGATATTCATCCTGAGCGTGAGCAAATAAGGAGAAACCCAGCCAGAGGCGCAATTGAGTTTGCTAAACAGCCCTTGAAGATTCTGGATCACAAACTCTATGGAGTGAGGAGAAAGGATCAGAAGGCTGAAATACTAGTGCAGTGGGCTGGTGAAGCTGAAGAGGATGCTACATGGGAGAGAATGGTTGACCTTGAACAGTTTCATTGGCTGTTCAAGAAGTATGAGGAAGCCCTCGGGGTGAGGTTTAGGTCAGCTGGGGGAGAATGTGACGACCCGGGTGTGTGGGGTACGCACCCGGACCCCTCTGTGTACTCATTGGAGGTTATGAGCAGGGAGAGACCCTCATCTTGGGTGAGGCCTGAAGCAGAAGGGGGTAAAATAACTAATCCTTGTGTTATGATGTTTTGCAGGTACCTTGCGAGGAGCATGGATACTTATGTTGTCACTGGCAAAAATATATGGGCACATATAGGAGGTTACATGAGTCTTGGCACACCTTCAGATCTTGTGCAGAGGTGCAAGAAAAAGGTTTGACAAAAATAGGGCAAGGGTGAGTCTCGATCCCAGGACCCATTGGAGTGCCAAAGACCTATGGTGTATGGGAGTGCCGACCCAGCATCAGGGTAGTTGCTAAAAGCTAAGGGGTTGCTTGCTTGTTGAAGGCTTCTCCCTTCACTAATCTCAGAGCACTTGGTGGTGAGCTGATTTGAGTAAGTGAAGGAAAGCAAGTGGCGCAAGAGGGGAGGCAACCGAGAGTAACCTAATTGAGAGTAGAGTTTGGCGACTGAAGTGTTGTGGCGATCTTCAAGGTGACTTTGAAGGATCGGCGGCAGCTCCCTCCACCTTCTTCTCCAGCGAGAGTGAGGGACCTTTGGGGATCCAAAGGGTGCGGCGGCAAATTCTCTTGGCGTTGAGTCTTGGAGCGGCAGCAAGGAGAGCTACTTCTCCATCTCGGCAGCAAGGAAGAAGTGTCTTCCTCTCTCGGCAGCTCGTGGATCTTCCTCACCGGCGGCGTGTGGGCGACATTGGGTTCATCTCCGGTGAGCTAGAGTGGTTTCCGGCGATGAGCAGCAAGAGGATCCACCTTGTACATCATCGCCCAAGGGTCTTGTAGATCCTTGAGGTATATTTACTTGCTTACTAGTTAGAGCTTGTAAAGAACGTGTATAAGACATGCCGAATGAGTAGATTAGGGTGAGGTTTTTGATCCCTTAGCCCACATTGGGTTGAAGGGGTTTTCCTCACAAAAGATATCATTATGTCTTTGTGCTTGGCCGGCCGGTGCTTGTGTGTGATTAGGGGCGGGTGCACCTAACTCATAGGGCGTTCCCTCCTTGCTGTGTACTGGTGATATCTGCTTAGGTTTTGGGGCATATGCATAGTGCCCGTCTATTGCACTGCAAGCGTTGTGTATGTGACCTTTGTAGGGCGCTTAAGTCTAAGACGGTCCTTAAGTGCGCAATGAGGTTGAGAAGCAGGGTGTGCTACCCACCCGCCACTTATTGACGTAGGTCTAGGGCTAGGAGAAGGCTAGGTTCAGTTTCGCCTGATATCGGCCTTGGAGCTCAGTTCCATCAGAGATTGGCGCAGTGATAAGAGGGCACAGGGGCAGTTAGTCAGGGCGCGTGATTTTCCCATCTTGCGGTCGTGCATTTTGGTTGAGGGCGCAGGCGCTTTGCTTGGCGCGGGGGCGTTGGTTTCTTGGGATTCCGCATTGGTGCGCATGAGTAGAGTGGCTGATCGGTTTACACACACTGTGTAAGTCGTGCCATCACCCTCAATTTACACAGCGAAAAATTGGGGCGTGACACCTGCCCCCTCTACCAAGTCATAGGTCTAGGGTCTACTCAATATTTGCTTAGTGTCCTGTAATTTTGTCTTGTATTGTTGCCTTTATCAATATATACCGGTGGGGTAAGGATTTTACTCACCGTCTTGTGCAACACACTTGTGCCTCTCGATTGTATGCTGTTGCCATGGATTATACTGTTGCTCTCGGGTTTTATAGTGACGCTTCCGCATTTGTGTGCGTACGTGAACACGGGATTAAGGCTTAGCACTACTCCAAGTAGTGTGCCGCACGGGATTTTGGGCTTAGAAAAAGTTCGACCGTGACAAGTGGTATCAGAGTTGACGATCTATAGATCACGTCTCAAGTATGTCTATTTACGAGGGAACCGATGTGGAAACACTAGTGGGCAACCCTCCCGAGCTGGATAGGGAGGAAAGGCGAAGAAGGCACTATGAACGCCAAGAAGCGCGATTCACTGAGATCGAAGACCGATTAGACATATCTGAGGCGAGACATGCTTCAATGACTTCGGAAATAGAGGGACACGAAGATAATACTCGTGAGTCCGTCAAGTTTTTAAGGGCTCAAATTGAGGAATTGAAGGCTCAGATAGCCGTCCTCACTATGGCAATGCACGCAGGAGGGGGAAATGTGCAACCCCAACATGCACAAATGAGGGTACCTGAACCCTAAAGTTTTAATGGCACTCGAGATGCCAAGGAACTCGAGAACTTCTTATTTGACACGGAACAATATTTCCTTGTCACATGCACAGACTCGGAAGGTCTCAAGATTGCCACGGCAACATGGTACTTAACTGGTGACGCAAAGCTATGGTGGCGCACCAGAATGCAAGATGGCACTGACACCATGAAGAGTTGGGAGGAATTGAAACAGGCCCTAAAGACCCAATTCCGTCTAGATAACATGGGATTGATGGTGAGGAAAAAGTTGTCGAACCTCCGTCACGTAGATGACATCCGTGATTATGTTAGGAAGTTCGCATCTATCTCCCTAGACATCAAGATGGCAGATGAAGAAAAGTTATTTTTCTTCATGGATGGCTTGCAACCTTGGGCACAACAAGAGTTGCAAAGGAGGAATGTTCAAGATTTTGCATCCGCACAAGCTGCAATGGAGCAACTGACTGACTTCAAGCTCATGGAAAGGCGCCGACCTTCACCACCGCAGCGACCCCATCAAGGGAATGGTAATAGTCAGAGAGACAATCCCAGGAGTCCTGCTCACCATAATGGGAACCAATATCGGAGGAGTCCACCGCACAGTCCACGGAATAACGGGACTCAGCAACAGAACAGACCCCAGCGACCCCACAACGGTGGCAACCAAAGAAACCCACCGCAAAACCGGCCATACATATGTTATTTATGTGGCGGCAACCATCACATATATGATTGCCAACAGAGGAAGATGTTGAAAGCAATGTTGGTTGAGAAGGCTTCAACCGTCAACAAGCGCAAGGGAAAAGCCCCGATGCCATCATCCAGCTCAAGTGACTCAGATGGCACCATTGTTATTTCGGGTAAGCCTTCCTCTTTAAAGACGCCGAGGATAGGCGTAATCACTTATTCTTCCAAGACGCCAAGGATAGGCGCACTCAGGATGATCAACCCGAGCAATGCTCAAGTGGGGGAGCAACGATCGAAGAGACGACCAAGACGACAAAATTGGTGCCCCCAAACAGACATGGGATTGCTTTATATGCAGAGCAAAACACCAACCCTGGTCTTGCCCCATGAAGAAGATATTGCACGTCTTGGTAGCCGAGGAGGCCGCATCCATGAAGCCAACGAAAGAGAAGAAGGTCACATTCTCTCTGAGTTCCGACTGCGACACTGACGAAGGCAGGAGTTTTCCTTCAGCGCAGCCCAACGATCACGAAGCTTCAACCTCGAAGGCCAACTACAAGGACATTTTGTGCCGATGAGGGCATCGACCATTCAAGTGGGGGAGAATATCAGGGATCGGAGCAGTTTGGGTGTAATTCCACTGTTACCCGACCCTGACACTATCTTTTTTGTGTAAGACTTGGTAGATAGGTAGACCTATGTAAAAATAGGGTTTGGCACATGTGTGCCATGTGTTTTGGTCATCAGGGGTAGTGATGCACTCAGGGGACTGTCCCGGGGCATGTACATGTGAGTGGGGGACTGTGTTTTCACAAGTACTCCAGGATGGGGGGGTTCAAATGTGTAAAATTAGCCTACCCAACCTTTGTGAAGTCTTCTACTCACACCCCTTAGATTGTGTACTTGGGTTAATATTGAGAGGGGTGGTAGTGCCTTGGTTAAATGCAGTCTAGTGATCCCATGAAAGTATAAAATTGCAAGGTTCCACACACCTGCCCTCTCCACCAAGTCATAGGTCTAGGGTCTACTCAATATTTGCTTAGTGTCTTGTAATTTTGTCTTGTATTGTTGCCTTTATCAATATATACCGGCGGGGTGAGGATTTTACTCACTGTCTTGTGCAAAACACTTGTGCCTCTCGATTGTATGTTGTTGCCATGAATTATACTATTTCTCTCGGTTTTATAGTGATGCTTCCGCATTTTTGTGTGTACGTGCACACGGGATTAAGGCTTAGCATTACTCCAAGTAGTGTGCCGCACGGGATTTTGGGCTCAGAAAAAGTCCGACCGTGACATCGCGTTCCTTATCGGTTAACCCCTCCAGAATTAGTGGAGCTAAGGAAGCAATTAAAGGAATTGCTTGATGGGGGTCTGATCCGCAGTTCTAAGTCCCCATATGGGGCGCCTATCCTGTTCCAAAAGAAACAAGATGGGAGTCTCCGCCTTTGTGTCGACTATCGAGCTTTAAACAAGGTGACCGTAAAGAATAGGTATCCAATCCCCTTCGCCACGGACCTATTCGATCAATTGGGAAAGACAAAGTTTTTCTTGAAATTGGATCTTCGCTCGGGGTACTGGCAGGTACGAATTGCCAAAGAAGATATAGAGAAAACTACTTGTGTAACTCGGTATGGCTCCTTCGAGTTCTTAGTTATGCCGTTTGGACTGACAAACGCACCAGCCACATTCTGCATGATGATGAACCAACTCTTTCGAGAATACCTAGACAAGTTTGTCGTGGTGTATCTTGACGACATTGTGGTATATAGTCAGTCCCTAGACGAACACATTGAGCATCTTCGTACTGTCTTCAATATCCTGCGAAAGAATGAACTTTATGTGAAAGAAGAAAAGTGCTACTTTGCTCAAGAGGAAATCTTATTCTTAGGACACCGAGTCGGTAGGGGCAAGATTCAGATGGACGAAGCTAAGGTGGAAGCAGTCGTAAACTGGACTACCCCAACAAAGATCGTGGAGCTAAGGTCCTTCTTAGGCTTCGTGAACTACTATCGACGGTTCATCGAGGGCTACTCGCGGAGAGCAGCCCCCCTAACTGATTTACTCAAAAGGGCTAAAGCTGGAATTGGTCCCCGAGATGTCAAGATGCTTTTGAAGACTTGAAGATAGCGGTGACCAGTGAACTGGTATTGGGGCTTCCGGACTACGAGGAGCCCTTTGAAGGACACACAGGTGCCTCTGATTTTGCTATCGAGGGTGTACTTATGTAGGGTCAACACCCAGTAGCCTATGAGAGCCGAAAACTCAATGAAACTGAGAGGTGATACCCAACTCACGAGAAAGAAATGACGGTTGTAGTGCACTGCCTAAGGACATGACGATACTACTTGCTTAGAACTAAGTTCACCCTTCGAACGGACAATATTGCATTAAGCTACTTTCAAACACAAAGGAAGCTATCACCAAAACAAGCTCGTTGGCAAGATTTCCTTACAGAATTTGATTTGACTTGGGTGTATAAACCCGGCAAGACAAATGTTGTCGCAGATGCACTGAGCAGAAAGACTGAGTTGGCTAGCATCCAAGCCTCGAGCCACCAAATTATACAAGTTCAGTCGGACCTACATGAGAAAATTAGGACTGGAATGTCCAAAGTCCCCCAAGTGATCACCCTGCAGAAGTTCATCAATGAAGGGAAGACACGACGATTCTGGGGGGATGACAGCCTTATTCTTACAAAAGGGAACCGTGTGTATGTTCCGCGAGCCGACAACCTACGCAAAGAAGTCCTAAAAGAATGTCATGACACATTATGGGTAGGACACCCAGGCACTCATCGGACACTTGCACTTGTAGAAAGGGCCTTTTACTGGCCAGATATGGCGACGGATGTGAACGATTATGTACGGACATGTCTCATATACCAACAGGACAAAGTGGAAAGGAAAAAGCCCTTGGGACTTCTAGAGCCGTTACCCATACCAGAGCGGCCATGGAAAAGTATTTCTTTGGATTTCATTTCAGCGCTACCAAAAGTGGGAGAATTTGGCTCAATCCTGGTGGTGGTCGATCGATTTTTAAAATATGCAACCTTTATTCCAGCCCCACTTCATTGTTCAGGAGAGCAAGCAGCCAAACTTTTTCTGAAGCATATCTTGAAGTACTGGGGAGTCCCTCAAAATATCATAAGTGATAGAGATGGAAGATTTTTAGGAAGGTTCTGGACATAGTTGTTCAAGCTACTAGGGTCAAAACTACATTTCTCTACAAGTGTTCACCTCCAGACCGACGGCCAAACCGAAAGAATTAATGCACTCCTTGAACAATACTTGAGGCATTTTGTAAGTGCAAATCAACAGAACTGGGTGCACCTTCTTGATGTAGCACAATTCTCTTACAATCTTCAGAAGAGTTCGGCAATAAATAAGAGCCCCTTTGAAATCCTTCTGGGTCAGCAACCGTCAACTCTAGAGTCAATTGCCCTCGGATACACTAGTAATAGTCCTTCTGCATATCATGTGGCCAAAGAGTGGCATCGGAATGCAGAAATTGCAAAGGCATACCTTGAAAAGATGGCCAAGAAGATGAAGAAATGGGCAGACGTTGGAAGACGACCCCAAGACTTCAAGAAGGGGGACATGGTCCTTATCAAACTCCAGAAAGACAATCTTGTAGTTTTCCGAAAACCTATTCACAAAGGATTAATGCATAAATATGAGGGCCCTTTTCCAATATTAGAGCGAGTTGACAATGTTTCTTATCGAGTACAACTTCCATCATGGCTAAAGATCCACCCGGTTTTCCATTTGAGTTGTCTAAAGGCATACCATGGTGACCAGAATGATCCTGCCAGAAACCTAACCACCCGTGCTCCCCGACCATATCAGCTGTGGACAAGCAAGTGCAAACCATCCTCTCAAGGCGCAAGAAGACTCTTGACACCGGAGAGAAGACAATTGAATACCTCGTGTCATGGAAGGGACTTCCGATGTCCGATTGTAGTTGGGAAGCGAAAAACAAATTGCGTCATGCTCAAGACAAGATTGAAGAATTTAAAATGTTGATAAGGGCATCGGCATCTTGAGTGGGGGAGAATATCAGGGTTCGGAGGATGTTCGGTGTAAAACTATGTTACCCGACCCTAACGATGTGTCTTTTGTTATGTTTATGGGTATTTGAGTAGATCCATGTAAAAATAGGGTTTGGCACTTGCGTGCCATGCGTTTTGGTCATTGGGGTAGCGATGCACTTGGGGGACTGTCCCGGGGCATGTACCCGCGCATGGGGGACTATGGATTCACAAGTACTCCAGGATGGGGGGCTCAAATGTGTAAAATTAGCCCACCCGAGCCTTGTGAAGCCTTCTACTCACACCCCTTAGTTTGTGTATATGGGATAGTATTGAGAGGGGTGGTAGTGCTTGGTTAAATGCAGTCTTGTGATCTCATGCAAGTATAAAATTGTAAGGTTCCACACACCTGCCCTCTCCATCAAGTCCTTAGGTCTAGTGTCCACTTAGTGTCTGTTTTATGTTTTGTGTCTTGTACTGTTGCCTCTATCAATAATATAATGGCGGGGTGTTCGGTTGAGTCATTTCACTGAGTATTTTACTCGCTGTCTTGTGGAAGCTTCTTGTGTTCCTTGTTCCTTCGATTACTTGCATTGCCTTCGGATTGTTGCTCGGATCGGTTGAGGACTACTCCTTAGCTGCGAGGGTAGTGTACCGCACAAACATCAAGCACTAAGGGAAGTGCATCCGTGACAATATGGCCATAGTATGTTTTTAACTTAACACTTTTTGACCCCCACGAATTCTAATCTTAATGACATGGCTAATCTCACTTAACTAAGTGTAATGTTGTATCAAATTAATACATCCAAGTTGAGTTTAGTAGGAAAACAAATGAAATCTTTACTTTGATGCTAGATAACCTTGCTTTGGTATAGATAAGAAGGACTCAATTGTATAATATTGAAATGCATATTAGACATTTTAGATGTTTGATACGTTTAAATGCTAGAAATCCTTCCTTTGCCATTAATTGTTTGTATTTATTGATTATTATTACATATTAATATTAGATATTTGAATCCATGATATTGTTGCATGGATTCATTCATGAATCATACTATTTTTCTAGTTCCTACTAAGCATGTTCTTATTAAAATTAAATGTTAATATTTTTCTTCTAACCAAATTTTTTTATAGTTTTCATGCACTTGGCTTACAAGCTAATTGAATACTACGTCCATCTAGGCCTAAAGGACCTTGGAGTGGTTGGGGAGACTTTGAGTGCTACATATTGCCCCAAAGGTGAAAGCTTTCGATTAGAAGCTGCTTTATCATCGCCTCTCAAAGTGTTTCGTGCTTGCACGTTTGGTATTGGTCAAGCTGGTTTTTGTAAAAAAATTTATGTGATGCTATCTTATCTCATTGGAGGGATCTTGCCTCGTGCAACACCCATAGTTATGTCAATGAGTTTCTCTTAGGTAAAAGTATGCAAATTGATTACATTGTTATCGGAGAAGATGTATTTATCAAGTGAGTCAATAGGCATGTACTCATATACAAGTGCCATTTTTTACCCCTGAGTAATGTTCAACTAACCTCACAACATTTATATGATAGATCAGTGCAATGGTAGCAACCTTGTTGATGAACTCATCGCCATTGCATTTGGAGCTTTCTATCATTTTAACAGCAACAAGGTGCCACCATCAATCTCCCCTTTGAATATAAATTCTCCTCCTTATAATTTCTTGTTGAAATGCCTTGTGATTGCAATGATTTTAGTGTAAACATATCTTGTTTGCATCAATGTCTGTTGGCGATGTAAAAACTTCTCTGTGGTGTCAATTGCATCTTGTCTTTTTGTACTCCATAGTTTGTAGGCAATGAATAACTAAATTACAAATGGAGCTACAATTAGCCGAACTAGTATTAGGAGCATTGGATAAACAAAAAGAAGAAAATAATTTAGGAGTTAGCCACACAAAATATAAAAGAATTAGGAACTAATTAGTGCATCACAAATACCTGTTGAGTACTCCACAATCTGAATGAAAGTCACCACGAGAGATTAAGTAAATTTACTCCTGAAGTGATGTGCCAGCAGAAATTTACTCCTGAAGTGCTATTGCTATTCAACATATTGTAGATCATTCTGCGAGAGATTAAGTAAATATTAGCTTTGACAAAGAACAAATTGCAAAGCATTCTATGAATTGGTGAAAGTCCAAGTTTGCACTAAGTAGAAAATAGAAGCTTAAAAGTCAAAAACAGATTATCTCAGTGCAAATATTAGTATCAAATCCCCATCAATCAATTGGTATTATTATTATTATTATTATTATTATAAAATGAGACTTCAAATAGTTTTGACTTTCAAAAAACAAAGGTTGCGTTCATCTTGTGTAATATAGATCCAGGCAATTAACTAGTGTTGATTTTTCTATATCTTGGATAATATAAATTTCAAATCCTTGCTGTAGAATATTGAAGGCATCTGCTGTTGAATTCAGGATCATCCCTGGATTGCCGTGATCTATCACTAGCATAGACCTCAATAAAATTTAGAACTTTAAGATAACCAACTTGAATGCGCATAGTGAATTCAAATTAAAAGGAAATATGTTCCACATATTTTAAGATCAAATTAATACATATTGGATATAACTAAAATAGTTACCCTTAAGCATGCCAAAATACTTAAGTTGGTTTGTTAATCGCCTTAAACTTGACATTCAATAGGAATTCACGTTGCACATTCCTGAATCTACTGAGAGAACTTATCACAAGGCTTTTAAGATTGAAAATTATCTCAAGTCTTTTATGCTTTTTGTCACAGCTAAAATTCCCCTGATGAATTATTGCCGAGGGAGATGAACGAAATGGGCTATGACCGGCAGGCGAGTTCGCCCGAAATCGCCTCAGCCTCACCCCACGGGAAAACAAACCCAAGAGAATCCAAGACTAAATCTCTATCCTTCTCATACCCATGTGTCTATTTAAATAAAAGACACTCCCACCTGGGTTCCTTCCCGTGGGGTGCACCGCACCCCCTTACCTGCTTACCTGATATGATGTGATGCCTCTGCATGTAATCCCCACTGTCATGCCTCGTCCACGCTAGGTCGCTTGCCTTCTGTCCAACTCTAGGACATAGACACAAACTCTGGCACTCCGCCCACGACGAGGCTCACATCATAACGTGTTAAACTCAGCACTCTGCTCAGCCTCTCGTGTCCCAGCCCACGTCATAACGTGCCACACAAACCAATCATGTTCCGCCCAACTCAATATGGCCAGGTTCACGTCACAACGCATCACACAAATGCTCCGCCCAACCTGCCATATCTGAGTTCACGTCATAGCGCACAGAGTCATCAACACTTCGTCTGACTTGACACGACTGGGCTCACGTCATAACGCGTCAATCTCGGCGCTCCGCCCAGCCCCTCGTGCCCAAGTAGAATGGGCTCACGTCATAACGAAGAAGATGCTCTGATACCTTATTGTCACAGCTAAAATTCCCCCGATGAATTATTGCTGAGGGAGATGAACGAAATGGGCTGTGACCGGCAGGCGAGTTCGCCCGAAATCGCCTCAGCCTCACCCTACGGGAAAACGAACCCAAGAGGATCCAAGATTAAGTCTCTATCCTCCTCATACCCATGTGTCTATTTAAATATAAGACACTCCCACCTGGGTTCCTTTCCGTGGGGTGCACCGCACCCTCTTACCTATTTACCTGATCCAATGTAATGCCTCTGCACATAGTCCCCATTGTCATGCCTCGTCCACCCGTAGGTCGCTTGCCTTCTGTCCAACTTTAGGACATAGACACAAACTCTGGCACTCCGCCCGACCCAACACGACGAGGCTCACATCATAACATGCTAAACTCAGCACTCTACTCAGTCTCTCGTGTCTCAGCCCACGTCATATGTGTCACACAAACCCCTCGTACTCCGCCCAACTCAATATGGCCAGGTTCACGTCATAACGCATCACACAGATGCTCCGCCCAACCTGCCATATCTAAGCTCACGTCATAGCGCACAGGGTCATCAGCACTCCGCCTGACCTGACATGACTGGGCTCACGTCATAACGCGCCAATCTCGGCGCTCCGCCCAGCCCCTCGTGCCCAAGTCTACGTCATATCGCGTTGGAACTGCTTTAAATCCGAGCATAACTAAATTAAAAAGGCGGGACTGTCACACTTTTCTATAAGTCATATATCCATTTGGAAGCAGATTGTTAGTACCTATCTTGGGTAGGTTGATGTTAAGTGTTTAACATTGCAAAGCTATGACGAGTAAAAATAATTCGTTGCCGCTAAGATGAGTCCTACATGGTCAAGTGATTAATGCAATAGAATGCTCATCCTATGTTGATTTTGGCCGTTGTATTAATAATAAAGATCCAACACCAAGCAAGATGTTGCCATTCAAAGCACAAGTCGAGCAGCAATAAGGAATGATATGATATCCATGTCATTGACCATAATCCATAATAGAATGGGGCACTAATGGGAGAAAGGGAAGTTGCGAATGAGACATGAGAGACAAGTTTTTTCATCTTGATATATATTAAGATTCTTGTACCATCATACAATATGGTTGGAACAATTTGGTTCATCTCGGGTTAAGTTATTTATTTATTTCTCGTTTAATTTAATCTCACATGTCTTGTACATGTACAAAATAAAGGTGATCAGTGTAGGGTTGAAATTAAAGTGAAATTGGGTGTATACTTAAAAATATTATAAGTTTAAAACTTTAGATGGATTTCACAAATTGTATAATCTCACCCTAGCAAGTAAACCTATTATAAGTATTAGTGGTATAAGTGTACATGCTTGTAATGGAAAGACCTAGGGTCAATATTGGTGATGTTTTCTTTGACTAAACTCCAAAAAGCTATCCACCTGCAAGGGCTAGATGGATTTTGGTGCCTCTATGTGGACTCGTGTTTTGACTTTTTTTGTGTGACCAATGTCAATTCTATTGTACTTCCACTAATGTGGTCACCCATTATTGACTTCAAATTGAGGTCATTTAGTAAAGCATATTGAACCTAGTAGAATGTCCCCTTTGAAGGTGTAGTGAGCCATCAAAACTAGAATAGCTACCGCCCATCTCAATCTCTTTGGTTGATTTATCTCCATTATCTTGGTACTAATCATAGGCTCTATTGTGTATGAGTATGATACCAAATGACTATAACTTTTTGGAGAGGGTTGTGCAAATCTATTATGCACCTAGAGGCATTTGGAGATGTCAAGATAACCTCAGGTAAGATGTTCTTTAACCTATGTAGTGTCTTCACTACAACGAGCACAACCCTCGTGTTTAGTTACCACCATTGAGTTTGGAACCTTGCTAGAGGACGGTGAGGATGACGTCAAGTCATCATGCCCCATTTGCTCTCAGGTGACACACATGCTACAATGGCCCGTCAAGTCATCATGCCTTAAATGCCCTTGGACGACACACATGCTACAATGGCCAAGGCAAAGGGCCATGATCCCGTAAGGGTGAGCTAATCCCCAAAACCCGTCCTTAGTTCCCTTCACCTTTAAAAATATTATTACACTGAATACATTATCAATGATAAAAGATTCTTTTGCAAATTTCGTGCATTATGTCATATGGGATTAACCAAGGAATAAAATACTGAAATGTATCGGTCTGAGCTGGGCCCAATCTGCGGACATGGTGCTACTGCTATAGTGGAGCAGAGTAGAGCAGAGGGGAAAGAAGAGAAGAGAATAAGAGAAGAAAAGAGGAGGAGAGAAAGGAGAGTTAGTGGCTCCGCATGCCTCTTTCGGTTGCTGTGGAAGCTCCGTTCGCCACTTTCGCTTGCAAAGGATTCTATGGACGAAGCTTTCATTGCGAGCTAAAACGGTGAATGAAGAAGTTTCTATCGCTGCGTTCACCTTCTTTTCTCGTTGCTCCCGGTTCTGTTCAGCGGGCTACAGCTGTGAAGATGAAAAGTCTCACAAACAAAAAGATGAGACGAGTGCGTTGTTGTGAAGCAAAGATGAAGAGTCAGCAAGCTTTTCATTAGTACATGCTCTGTTCACTCCGGTACAGACCAGTATGTATTGGTCCAACTTTGGACCAATGGTTGGACTGGTTTTCCGGACATTGGGATTAACATTATAGCTGTTGGGTGCCATAAAATATTGCTTTACATGAATTGAGTAAGAAAGAGAGAAATTCAAGAGTTGTAAGAGTTTGAGTAAGAGAGTGTTGTTAATGAAATTAAGAGGCAATGGGGGTTTATATTGAGAGAAAAAGCTTTCTCCCTTAAAAAATTAATTTCAAATGGATAATATGGAATCTAGTAGCTGGAAAATTTCTTTTCTCAATTGACTAGATTCTCAGTCATTGGAACCGGCACTGATTGTTACTCGTTAGTTTCAGGTCAGGTTATTTTGGTACTACTTGGTATCAATTGGTACGTGTCATACATATGAGGAGTTGATTTAAATATATTTCGAGTAACTAGTCAGAAAGCTTTATACCATCTTACTAGACAGTATGGATAGCTATCATAATCGATGGTATCCCATGCAATAAGTAATTTATGTGATTTGAAATTGGGCATAGGTGAGCTATAGCATGCAAACCTTGACTTGTCAAAACAAAAAGTGTGTATAAAAGAAGAGGGAGGTGGAAGGATCGCGTCGCTTAAAAAACATAAAGAGGTGGAAAGCAAAATAATGTTTTCGAAATGGTTTTATAGTTTAAGATACCATTGGTACAATATCTTTATAATAGTTAAAATATGGTAAATTTAAATACATAGTTATGGCTTCCCTGAGAATTTGTGTTTATAGAACATCTGCATAGCCTTTGTCCAAAGTATTCATTCATTTTAGTTATACTTCTCCCATACTCTTAATTAAATTTAATTTGCCTAATGCTAGGATTGATGACCCAACCCTTTGATCCTGATTCTAAGCAACATATGTCTTTTGAAGGTTTCATTAGCTTTTGAGATCCAATGTATGATGAAGAACAATGTATGGCTTAATATTATTTTTTGCTTTTTCTTCAAACATTTTAATCTCATACTAAAAAAATATGCTATTCTCTTGTTATTCCTAAGAAAACGAAAAACAAATTATCAAACACCTTCAAAAATATTGAACTTAGCATCTGATTGGGTTCATTACGACTTACAAAATATTGTCATTTTTCAATACTTAAAATTTGTTGTAGGCTTTGCTACTTGTCGCTACTGAAGATGAAGCTTTCATGTTTTTCAATCGAGACTTGGATGCATATTCATTCCTAAATGAAAGGAAAACAGCAAAGTGATCAATTTAAGGCTCAATCAGAAGTTGAAAATGTTGAAGATATTTCTTTAGCTGGCAAAAATATATCAGGGTGGTTGAATGAATTGGATGTGATAGCAAAAGAAGTTGAAGCAGAGTTAATCTTAAGAGAAATAGATTGTCACTTACTTGAAGTTTTGGAGGCTGTAAATGTTGTTCTTTTTGAATCAAGAAGTTTCAAAAGATTTCCGCTTCTTGTAGATTCAAAATTTTCATACTTGCACACAGTGCTCAGTATTGGATGTGGTAGTGGTAAGTGAATTTTTCCGGCTTTCACTTTGCAACATTATCTATGAGAATTTTGTTGTTAATAATAGGCAGCATTTCCCCAACTAACTGCACCAATGGTATGTTCTTCTGTTGACAGCCATAATGTTCAGCATCTTATATGTTGAAGTATGCCAAAGGCTTAGTGTTACAATTTTAGGCTCTCGGGTTGGGGAGGATTTTTTTATTTGGCCCAAGACTGGAAATCCAGCGGGATTTAGTTTGAAGATAATTTTATTATATTCTTGTACAGAGCTACTGAAAGTAAATTGTTCCATTTGTTTGTTTCTGGATTGTGTCAATGAATTTTTTTGATGGTTTTTATGTACCTCCACATGTTACGTCCACTATCTTGTTGTCTACTTTCCCTGGTATAGTATGTTATCTCTCTTACTCTTTTGGCATCCACATTTAAATCACGAATATTTCTTATCTGGTTAACATCAGTGAATTTGGATTAACACTTTCCTAGTTGTTTGTTCTATGCTTAAATATTTTCTTCCCTTTTTATGTAGGAACTTTCCAGGATTTCAATATTCCAGTATGTAGGAACTTTTCAGGATTTCAATCTTTCGGTATGTCATCTCTCTTGCTCTTTTGATCATCCACATTTAAATCACGAGTTTTTGTTATCTGATTATCACCAGTAAATTTGGATCAAGTCTTCTTATATAATGCATATGATGCATGTTTAAGTCACATGCAATCTTTCGTGTAATTTTGGAGTAACACTTTCCTAGATGCTTTGTTCTATTTCAATTTTTTTCCCTTGTTATGTAGGAACTTTTCAGGATTGCTTCTGGAATTAGCCTATTTGATAGAATAAATGGCAAAAGCGTCAAGAATCCTAGATCAAAGGCTTCTGGACTGGACAATAATTCGCTTTTAAGACTTGACATTGCTAGTAAGAGAGAAATCATTGGGATTGCACTATCTAATCTAGTTGTTTGTAGTAGTAACAAATGTACTTGTTCCACTTTGATTATAGTCTGTTTTTTCTTTGGTTACTACATGAACTTTGCCTGTTCTTTCAAATTGCAGAGACTTTACTGGAAACGGGCTTCAAAAGCAAATCATGGCTTGTTGTTAACTTCTCCACTAAGACCAGTTCAACCTGGAAAAGAAAGAGCTTGCTCAGGAGAGACATAAAATGGAACCCAAGATCTTAGCCATTTATTACAAGATGATTTCTGATTGTATGCGTTCATATCTGATCATGAACACATCATACTGTTGAAAAATATGATAAATTAGAAATGGAACCCAAGTTTTCTACTTAATGTCTAACATTCTATTTGTATAAACTTGGTACCCTCTTTCTTTTCCAATTTAAGTACATTTATTAGTATTTTGTTAATTTTGACCAATAGAATTAATATTTTATAATTTACAAATTACTTTTTATTCTTTTTTATTTTTAAAAAAATGGTTGATATGACCTTTTCAACCGTGGCCCCCACCAGTTAGATGTCATATGGGTTAGGGTCAACATGATCTATTGGTCGGTAAATGGTTTGTGGGCTTAGCTTTTCAAGCGCCTCAGGATGACTCAACTTTGGTTGTACGAGGCATATCTACCAGAACTTCATGACTACTCAAAAAAAGTGCACAAGTTATACTTGGAGGGGTATGATTTCATGGTAGTGAAGGTAAAGAGAAGATCTACAGTAAAAAATACAAAAAAATAATATCATGAAAACCAAACATCATAACTAACTTATTATTATAATGATCTACAGTAAATTTTAGTTTCCCACATGATTTAAATAAAAGAGGAATAACTAAATTTATTATTAATTATGAAGAGGGTAGAAGAAGAGGGGAAAAAGAAGAATAGGGTGGAAGAAGAGGAAGGGGGAGGAGATATACTCATGTTGGAGGTGAAATGATATGACTTAAAAATTTACTTATGGAACTTATTATTATAATGATCACTCAGCTGTTTATATTGCAAGTAATTCCATGCTTTATAAAAGATCAAAATATATAAAAGCTATAGTAACTTTGTTCGAGAAGTTGTGCTCTACAAACAAATTTGTACTCCCAATGTTAAGACAGAAGAATAACTTACAAACACATTTAAGCTCTTCATCCTACTCATTTTTACATATAATGTGACATCCTAAGTGTTAGACCCAAACCCGGAATTTTTGGCCTGGTCAACTGCCCAGGTCCAAATTAGCTCGAAATCCCTAAATCATCCTCCAGAAAATTGTTATGTGCGGTGGCCCCGCATCATGCGGTGGCCACATCTACCACACACATGATTAAATAAAACTTTGGGATAAGTGTTTCACACATCCCAAGTTATGTGTGTGTGGTGGATGTGGCCACCGCACACAACAATTTTCCCCCTCCTCCACTCTTGATCTTCCACCGGGATATGTAAATCCCAAATCCCAATGATAAAAATGATAAGTGGATGGTAGATGAGGGGTCCCCGCTTAGAAGTTTGCTTCCGATGCCCCTTCAGTTTCGGTAGCCAGCTGCATCAGCAATGGCACGCGAATGGCCACGTGGAGCTGACGCAGTGGAGAATTTGAGCCGGCGAAGTCGTGTGGAATGGTGGCGGTAGGCGTAAGCTTCGGCCGCACGCAAGCACAAAGGAGATGAGGCGGTGACGGCCGAATGCAGGGGCATGTGAGTGGTCTTCGGTGATGTTGGTGCCCGCAACTAGGGTTGGGACGCCGCGTGGCAGGTGGTGTGTCGTCAAGGGGGCTCTCGAGGCTGATCTTTGAGTGTGAACAACGCGATCGGCGAGGGAGATCGAGAGAAGATCCAGCTTGGGCAAGTCGTCGTCTAGCTTCTGGTCGACGTCGCATATTGCTTATGATGACAGGTGCATCTGGTCAAGCAGCCGGGCAAGAACGAGACGATGCCGAGCTACCTACAAATAGGAGAGGTAGTGAGCTCGTTGGCAAAGTCCGAAGGTGTAGATTCTGAAGTAATTGATCAAATTTAATTTAAAAATAAGTAAAAGTATAATAAAAATGACTGCTAAAGATAAATTAAGTATATAAAATTATTATAACTTTTTAAGTCATCATCCGGTAGTGTGCTTGTGAGGTGATCCAATTTTTCAACAAACCAGTATCATTGCGAGAGATATCATGGCCGAAAGCTATGCTGCCTCCATCACCGACGAGTCAAAATCCTCATCGGACTGCCGCCAAAATTGTTGCAACCTTGCTTCTGTCGGCAAACAAAAGGAACAGCCAAAGAAAGAAAATAAAAATTGGGAAAGGGGACATGATCTCGTCACATTGGTAAGGTTACCACCCTTTGTCAACATCTCACAAACAAAACTTGAAATTGGGCAGCAGATTGATTTTGAAAAAGCAAAATTTGATTTTATGGGAGTGGCTAATTTGAGAAATTTTTAGAAAAGTCAAAATTAAGTCAAAGATTTGATTTGATTAGAGACTTAAACTCAATTTGAAGATGGAAAATGCTAATTTGATTCTTTTCAAGTTCCTATGTTTAGTAAAGAAAAATTTAAAAATTGGAGTATAAGAATGAAAATTTTATTAAGCGCTCATAATGCTTAAGATGTTGTAGAAAATGATTATGATGCTCAGGGGGATCCTGCATCAGTTCAAAATCTCAAGAAAAAGGATCAGAAAGTTGTATCACTCATCTATCAAGCATTAGATGGCATTACATTCGAGAAGATATCAAACGTAACTACCTCTAAGCAATTATAGAATATGCTTCAAGTCACTTGTAGGGGAAGTGACAAGGCAAAGAATATCGGACTACAATGCCTTCATGGAAAATTTGAGGCAATTTAAATGAAAGATTCTAAGAAAGTGTCAGAACATATCTCAAGAGTTACAGCCAATGCAAACCATATGAGAAGACTTGGAGAAAATATAGCAGAGGTAAAATTATTGAAAAAATTTTAAGATCACTAACAGAGAAGTTTGATCATATAATAATAGCTATCAAAGAGTCTAAAGACTTGGATGAAATGACCATTGAAGAACTCACTAGATCACTAGAAACTCGTGAGGAGAAATTAAATTGAAGAAAGAAAGAACTTGTTGAATAAGTTCTTCAAACAAAACCAAATTTGAAGGAGAGAATTGATAGAGGCAAAACAAACTTCAGAGGACATGGAAGAGCTAGAGGGCAAAACCATAATTTTGGAAAGAGGAGAACGAGTTATATATAATACTCTTCAAAATAAAGAAAGCACACCTCACTTTAATCCAATAAGAGGTCATGGTCAAGGAAGAACAGGAAGGCAACAATATCAACCAAGGTATGACAAGCCAAAGATACAATTCTATAATTGTCAAGGTTATGGACATTTTCATGGGAATGCAAGAATTCAAAAACTAATGCTATTGCTAACCTCTCTCATCAAGAAAGTAATGATAAAGTTAATTCAACTCTTTTGATCACTTATAAAGATTTGAAACAGACTAATAAGTCATCATGGTACTTTGATACGACAGCCAGTAATCACATGTGTGGAGATAAATTATTATTCACAGAGATGAACGAGAATGTCAATGACACCATTACTTCGGCAACTCGTCCAAAATTCCTATAAGTGGAAAAGGTAAAATCATGATAAGACTAAAAGATAATGCTCATCAGTATATCTCGAATGTCTATTATACTCGTGACATGAAAAATAATATTTTGAGCATTGGGCAATTATTGGAAAAAAAGTTATACCTTTTATACAATTGGCCACAACTTGTGTCTGAAAAATAGTATAGGAATTATGGTTGCCAAAGTACTAAAGGCATAGAACCATCTATTTGTGCTACCAATATACACTGGAGTAACAAAATTCTTAAAAATGGTAAGAGGACTACAAGAGAAAGATGAACAAAGCAACATATGTGAAGGGTGTTTAATTGGAAAGCAATCTAGGAAAAGCTTTACAAATGAATCTCAGATAAGATCATCCAAACCCCTACAATTGATACACAAAAATGTGTGCGGGCCAATTACCCTAGAATCCTTTTGTAAGAACAAATATTTTCTATTGTTCATTGGTAATTTCAGTAGAGAAACATGAATATATTTTTTAAAAGAAAAATTAGAAGCATTTAATGTTTTTAAAAAATTAAAGACTTTGTGGAAAAAGATAATGGATACATAATCTAGGCCATAAGATCTTATAGAGGAAGAGAATTCACTTCTAGAAACTTTCAAGAGTTTTGTGAAGCTCATGGGATACGACGATTCCTGATGGCACTAAGATCGCCTCAACAAAATGAAGTAGTCGAAAGAAAGAATCGGAGAATCATCAATATGGCTAGAAGCATGCTGAAGACCAAGAGAATGCCAAAAGAGTTTTGGGCTCAAGCTATAGACTATGCGGTCTACCTCTAGAATAGGTGCAAAACTAAAGCCCTAAATGGAAAGACTCCAATTGAAGTATGGAGAGGAATTAAACTCTGATACATCTAAAGGTATTTGGTAGTATTGCTTATGCTCATATTCATGATGAACATCGTACTAAACTTGATGATAAGAGTAAGAAATACATTTTTGTTGGATATGATTCACATACCAAATGGTATAAGCAATATGATCCAATCAAAAGGAAATCATTTGTTAGTAGAGATGTAGACTTCGATGAGAAAGCTACATGGGATTGGAATCTCTAGGAAAATCAAATAAACTATGATCTCCTTCCCTCCATAGAAGAAGATGAAGATGAGGAAAGATCTTAACTAGTTACACCTCCATCATCACCTGTGCAAAATGAACCTACTTCAAAAGGAAGTTCAACCAGTAGACAGATACGCACAAGGAGGTTGAAAGACTTGTACAAAGAAATTGAAAGAATTGATGATGTCTCATTTATTTATTTGTTTGTAGTACTAAACCTATTGACTTTGAAGAGGCTGTCAAAGAAGAAAAATGGAGAAAAACCATGGACGAAAAAATTACAGCAATAGAGAAGAACAACACTTGGGAACTAACAACTTTGCCTGAAGGACAAAAAGCTATTGGAGTTAAGTGGGTGTTCAAAACCAAGGAAAAAGCATAAGGATAAGTTGAGAGACACAAAACCAAGCTTGTAGCAAAAGGCTACGAACAAAAACAAGGTATTGACTATGACGAAGTTTTTGCTCTAGTTGCTCGCTTAGAAACAATAAGGCTGATTATCTCTTTAGCTGGTCAAATTAAATGAAATATTTTTTAAAAGAATGTTAAGTCAGCATTTCTAAGATATCTCGATGAGGAAGTATATGTTGATCAACCTCCAAGATACATGATGCAAGGAAGAAAGGACAAGGTATTGAAACTAAGAAAAACACTTTATAGGCTTAAGTAAGCACCAAGATCATGGAACTGTAGAATTAACAAATACTTATAGGAGAATGGATTTATCAAATGTCTATATGAACATGCCTTTTACTTGAAAAAGAAAAACGATAAAATTATGATCATTTGTTTGTATGTAAATGATCTAATTTTCACATGAAACAATATAGAGATGATTGAAACTTTCAAGAAAGTAATAAATCGTGAATCCGAGAGGACTGATCTTGAACTTATGTCCTACTATCTTGGGATGGAAGTTAAGTAAACAAATAAAGGTATATTCATCTTACAAAAAAATTATGCAAAAGAGATTGAAGAAATTCAACATGAGCAACTGCAATGTAGTCAACACTCCAATTGAAAGTGGTGAGAAGATGTCCAGATTTGATGAATGTGAAAAAGTTGATCCTACTTTGTTTAGAAGTTTAGTTGGTAGCTTGAGATACTTAATATGCACAAGACCTGTTATTTGCTTTAGAGTTGGGTAGTAAGTTGCTTTTTAAAAGCACTGACTAAGACACACTTGAATGCTGCTAAGAGAATTTTGCGCTACATTAAAGGTATATTGAATTTTGGACTTTATATCATACTACTGACGACTTCAAACTTGAAGAATTTTGTAATAGCGATTGAGCTGGAGATACCGACGATCGAAAAAGACAGCACAATTGGATTTGTCTTTTTCATAAGCAATGCAACTTTCACTTGTAGCTCGAAGAAACAGCCAATCGTGACCCTGTCAACATGCAAAGCAGAATACATTGCCCTCAACTCATGTGTGACGCAAGTAATCTAGCTATGATGTTTGATGGAAGAACTACACTTTCCACAAAATGAGCCAACATAAGTCAACATTGATAACAAACCAGTAATTGCTTTGGCAAAGAATCCATTGTTTCACGAACACAACAAACACATCAACACTCGAATTAATGTGTTTCAAGCAAACAAGTACAACTGAACCATGTGAAGACTGGAGATCAAATTGTAGATATTTTTACAAAAGTGCTTAAGTTCAAAGAATTAAGAACCAAGCTTGGAGTGCAAGAATTTCAAGTTGAATGGCAGATGTTAAAATATAAACTTAAATCCTCACATGGCTCCATCATCTTGGAAAACTTAACATCGTCTTGAAGCTACTACATCACCTTGGAGAAGAAAAAGACACCTCATTTAAGATTTTGATATTAATATTTGTAATTAATTAAATGGAGATGAAAAGCTTATCTCCACTCTATATAAACCTTTGTATGACTCTAGTTTAAATCAAGCATTTTATTTCAATCTTCTCCTCTCACCGAGCTTTGTCACAATCGTGCTTGTGAGGTGATCCAGTTTTCCAATAGGTTGGTGATGTTTGTTATCATCGATGAGAGAGTTAGTTGATTAAGACGCGAGTTGTTAGCTGCAAGGTCACTGGTGGTGTTGAATGCAACAGGTCAAGGTCGTGAACTAAAAGGGTCAAGATCACCTGTAGGTGTCAAATACGAGGTTGCAAGCTAAACAAATGTGTGTGAGAAAGCTAAAGAGATGCTCACCAGGAGCTGCAAGCGAGATGGTTGATGCAGACAAAACAACCACTATGGTTTTTACTGATGGTGAATCGTGGAAGCTGATAAAAACAAAGTGGTGCGAACTACAAAGTTAACTACACAAAATACATGCAGAGTTTGGGTTTTATGATACGCAAAAATACCATCAAGAGCGGGCTTCCCATCTCTGTAGAAATTTTCTCCACAGAAACGCGTGGAAAGCTGGCAAAAAAGCTGATCTAGTGCAACTTAACTACGCAACATCAGGATGGAGCCCGTTTGCTGTTTCAATAGAAATTCATATGGCCACAATGCATTAATAATATGTAAAAGTCTGTCTTGACATGTGTTTGTTTAGTAACAGTGACAAACAAGAATTCATAAGACTATAATTGAGTTAGATATTTTAGTAAACTTCAAGATTAATTTGATTACAAAGTTAGATATTTATATATTTTATTTAATCGATTATTCTAAATTAAATTATTATTTTAATTGAGTTCAATAGTTTTTCAGTAAAATATATTATCAAAATGACCAAATCAATTGGACATGCATAATCTCAAAAGTTATGTGCTAACTTGATCATCTCTGTTAACGTTGGTGCATGAAACTATATATCAGTACTTAATATTGTATATTGATAGGCTATATTTTCTTACTAATATCATCATATATATAGTTTAAATCAAATTGATCGGTTTGATAATAATAAAAAATGAATACATAATTTTTTTGTGTTCGACTCAAACATAATAAATACATAACAATCATAATAAATAAACTGCAATAATAGAATGTAATTTATATTCAAATAGCAAAGAGTCAACCGTTATTATAATTTAACTTTATTAATGACATTAAAAATAATGAACAAAATCCTTAAATATATAATTCATCATATACAACTATTTCCCAAAATGGCATTCTCAAATATATTAGCCAATTACTAGTCAAAAGAAGCCACATGCATATACATTCTCCACAAATGAACAATCTATTATTGATCTCTCAACTAATGTGCCAATTCCATACCTAAGGCAAAAGAAATAGAGTTAGCACAAAACATTCTAAGTAAATATTTTAAAAAAAAAATAAATACACAAAGATATCAAAGAGACAATATTATGGGTTCCAATATTTAGTATCAATTTGCAACAATAATCATTAAAGACAAGTAACTATTGTAAAGACAAGGTTTTCTAGCATTTTAATATTCAAGATCAAAGTATTTTTATGCATTTCAAAGTATAGATATGAGTCTCTAATATCTATACCAAAGCAAGCTTGTCTACCATCAAAGTTAAGATATCATTCTTCCACTAAAGTCCACTTGGATGTAATAATTTATTACAATTTTACACTAAATTATGTGAGATTAACCATGTCATTAAACAAATGAATTTAAGGCACTAAACAATTAAAGGATTGAAATATAATCCAAGAGCTACACAACAATATTCATTTAAAACCCATTGATTATTGAAAGCCCATCAAAGTAGTGAAATATTTTCCTCCTAAAATAAGAAGAGACTTCAACCTATCTCCATCTATATGTCTTATAAGATCTAAAAATATTAAGACAAACTATAATAAAACTCTATTTGAAACAAGATAATATTTAAGTAAAACTATAAATAAATCCTTACATGTTCACAAAAGATCTTTTTGTGGTTGAGCAATGACTCATTCTAAAACAACTGATAACTCAGTAAAGGTTAAACCCAAGCACATTTTGTTTTTTTGAAATTGATTTCATCGAAGAAAGGAAAGCCCATCAAAGTAGTGAAATATTTTCCTCATAAACAAAGAGAAAGAGAATTAAACCTATCTCTATCTATATGTCCTATAAGATCTAAAAATATTAAGACAAACTAAAATAAAACTCTATTTGAAATAAGATAATATTTAAGTAAAACTGTAAATAAATTCTTACATGTTCAAAAAGATCTTTTTATAGTTGTGCAATGACTCATTATGAAACAACTGATAACTCAGTAGAGGTTGAACCCAAGCCCATTCTATTTTCTGAAATTGATTCCATCGAAGAAAGGAAAGGTTTTGGAGGCATTGGGATTGTCTCAACATCTGATTCTAGCATTTCAATAACTTTAGTCATTATTGGGCGTTCAAATGACTTCATTTGAATGCACCACAATCCACTATAGCTAACTTCTTCTCTAACTCACTTATCTCAAAGATGTTTTCAAGTATGATCTCTTGCTGCTGATTTAATTTATCATATATCCATGATGGATAATATACTTGACTTGAATTCCCTATAAGAGGATCAACATTTCTCCTTGTCCCTGCCATTTCCATAACTAGCATTCCGTAACTATAAACATCAGATTTTTGAGAGATTACCCCAAAGCTCCTAGATATCAATTCTAGAGCTATATACCCAATAGTGCCCCTTGTAGCACTAATTGATACTAAACTATTGTCCTTGGGGGTACAACTTTGCAAGTCCAAAATCTGATATTTTTGGTGTGAAATTATGATCCAAGAGAATGTTATAAGGCTTGATGTCAAAGTGTAAGATTTGCATAGCACATCCATGATGCAAGTAATTAATGCCTCATGCAACACCCATGGCTATGTCAATGAGTTTGTCTGAGGTAAAAGTATGCAAATTGGTTTCATTTCTATTTGAGAAGATGTATTTATCAAGTGAGCCATTAGTCATGTACTCATACAAGTGCTCGTTTTGACCCTTTCAGCAATATCCAACTAACCTCACCACATTTACAAGATGGATCCACCCAATAATAGTAGAAACCTCATTGATGACTCATCACCATTGCATTTGGAGTTTCCCATCATTTTAATAGCAACAAGGATGCCATTAGCATGCTCCCCTTTGAATACTGATCCAAATCCTCCTTGTTCTAATTTCTCTTTGAAATGTCTTGTGATTGCAATGATATCAGTGTAAGCATATTTTTTTTGGCACCAAATGTCTGTTGGTGATGTAAAGACTTCTCTATGGTGTCAATTGCATCTTGTCTTTTTGTATTCCATAGTTTGTAGGCAAGGAAGGACCAAATTATAAATGAAGCTACAATTAGCCGAACTAGTATTAAGAGCACCGGTTAGATAAAAAGAAGAAAGTAATTAAGGAATTAAACAACAAAATATAAAAGAATTAGGAACTAATTAGTGCATCACAAATACCTATTAAGTACCCCACAATCGGAATGAAAGCCACCACCACAGCTATAGGCCTGAAAGGCACATAATGGTAGACATATTTTTGTAAACAGTAATATGCCGCTAGAGAGTCACTACCGAAGTCATTTTTGTTATACAATAAATTGTAGATCATCCTGCGAAAGATTAAATAAATATTAGCTTTAATAATGAAAAACAAATTGCAAAGCATTCTAAGACTTGGCCAAATGTTTGCAATAAATAGAAAATACAAGCAAAAGTAAAAAACAGAGTATCTTAGTGCAAATATTAGTAATCAAATCCCATCAATCAATTGGTATTATTATTTTTTTCTTATAAAAAATTGAGACTTCAAATAGTTTTGGCTTTCAAAAAAACAAAGGCAATCAAGAAGTGTCCATTTTTTTTTATAAATCCATTAAAATAAATATCAAATCCTTGCTCTAGAATATTGAATGCGACTGTGACGTGGTACTGGTCAGCCAATGTCCACCTTTATAATTAAGTGGATTGAAAAAAAATAACTTGGAATTTTCCACGACGCTCAGTCAATGCCCGCATTTAAAGGGATGGAGATATTATAAAATCGATTTCTTATTTACTTTAGATAATTAAAAAGAATATATTGAGATCACTGCACATTCACATCGTAATCTTAGTTTGATTGTCAATATTTATAATTCAGCAAAGGAAAGGACTTGAAAAATATTCACTTTCAATAGTTACTTTGGCTAAAATTGATAAGGTTAGGGCTATCGGATGGTATTCACAAGATCATATAAAGCATAACAACAATACATGGTCTCAAATGTATATTAAGAATAAATAATAACATCATTGAGTATTCATTAACCAAAATGATGCCCATACTTAACATGGCCAATAGCTATTTTAGAGGTAATCCTTTTGTTAAGGGGTTAGCTATCATAATATTAGTGCTAATATGTTTAATTGACACTTTTTGTTTATGAAATTTTTTCTTTGACAACAAAGTATTTCAATTTTATATGTTTAAAACCTTTAGAACACTTGTTAATTTTAGAAAGGAAGACAGTCGTAGAAATATCATAATAAATTTAGGCATATGACAATACGGTTAACTAAGTCATGAAATAAAAATTTGTTGCCATTTAGTTTGAATCATGCCCTCAAAGTATGCCACAACTTCAAATTTTATAGTAGACATAGTAATAACGGATTGCTTTGCACATAGTTCCTCCAACTAAAAGTTATAAATTATCAAAAGTTGACTTTCTTATATTTATAAAACAAACAAAATCTGAATATGGATATCCAACCATCTCAAGACAAATAAATCTTTGATAAGTAAGCAAGCATGTGATCCTTTGTCCCGATATCTTAGAACTTGCTTTGGAGCTCTCCAATGATTAGTATCTTCTTAAAATTCCAACTACGAAAGCTTATTTTATAGGTCAAGTATAAGTTTGAGTTTAATCAGCAAATTGTTTTTTCTCTTTTCTTTCAAATGACAATTTTTTCTTCCTCCTCATTTTCTATTTTTTTCTTAGCATACTGTGACGTTTGGGCAGATTGGGCCTAGATTGACTATATAGTATGATTTCAAGAAAAATTTCCTCGGCAGATTGCGCCCCTAGATTGATTATAGCAAGAAAAATTTTTAGGTAGAGACTTGCTTACGAATCTTAGGCATAGTCCTATCCAAGTTGTTCGATGTGTGCATTTTAAAGTAAGATGAGCTATTACTCGGATCTCCCTTATTTTAGTCTTCTCTTCTTCACTTTCCTCTTCATTTTAATATTCTTTTATTCATCTCATGGAAGAAGAAGTAGGAAAAAAGAAAAAAAATATAGTGATAATTTTATTCTTCGTTGCCCTAAATATAAATAGAAATATTAAAAATAGAATTTTTAGAATTAAAAAAAATATAATAGGCAAGCGACACGAGTTGGACGAGTGCATGATGGATTCACAATCCACTATCTTATCCACTTAGGCTACATTCGCCCTTCAGCACACTACACATTTATTCATTTTCAAACATTTGGAATTGGGGTTAAATCCCACTCTCATTACTTGGCTATGTCAAAAAAAAAAAAAAAAAAAAAAATCTGGAATTGGGGAGAGCAACTTTGGCATAATCTTCTAACATTTCTTTCTTGTTCGAGAAGGGTGAGAACATGTGGAACTTCACATTCTTCAGGATAGGTCTTCACTCTTAGCTTGGATGACATTAGCAAGCTTATTCTAAGATCTCTTGTCATCGAAGTCAACTATTTCATGCCGTGGAATCAGGGGCTTAGGGAGGCAATGACGGTCAATGATTGTCGCTTGGCTAGCTAAGATGATAGCGAGGCCTAGAAGCAGACTGTGACAAGAAGATATGATGCTCTGACGGATTAAGAAATGTAAATTTAAGTTAGCACGACATTTTGCTCATATAAATGTCGGTAGTGGAAGCTGTGGCATCCCAACCCTATCTCTATTATTTGATTTAGTCAAACGTTGAGCAATCTAGTTTCCCTCAATTGCATAAATCTTCATTCAGTTATTTGGAATAAGCGTTGCAGTTTTGCAAGGTCTTCAGGTCTTCTGAGCAGAGGAGACATTGACGAAAATACAGAGTAATCTTTGCAGACTCTGCTCCCCAAAGTCTCTGATTCTATTTCTATATTTAATTTCTGCAATCCACTTTATTTTCCCATGGCCATGGCGATCAGTACCAAATCACCATCGCCCTTCTTCACCCTCCTCTTCCTTTTCCTTCTCTCCCATGCTCTCCTTTCAGCCACAGCGCATCGCTGCCCTCCTTTCTCCTGCGGGCAGCTCCGCCACATCTCGTATCCCTTCCGCCGAAGAGATGACCCACCTAAGTGTGGGGAAGCCCGCTATCAACTCAACTGCCAAGGCAACAAATCCACCATCTCCATCGGCTCCGTGGAGTATTTGGTCACCTCGATCCATTACAATAGCTTTCAACTGGTCGATCCAAACTTTGTCAGTGGTGGAAGCTACTGTAGCCTCCCATCCCAATCTCTATCTCCCTCCACCCTAGACAGCTTGGGATATAAGCCTTATTATTCATGGTGGGCTAGCTTCATGAATTGCTCAAAGCCGATCAAGCAGAATGATAGTTCGTATTGGCCAGTTCCTTGCCTCGGCGGCCGCTACAGCTCTTCCTTTGTATATGTCTTCATTGCAGAAGAGGGATACGAACTACGTTATCTTCATCCATCTTGTGAGTTTATATCAATGATTCCAGTGGCAGACTCCTATCCACCGATGATCCAGAATTCAACAGCAGATGCCTTGAGTATGCTACAACAGGGGTTTTATTTTATGCATCAACCATCCATGTGGGGTTTATTGGAATTGTTCGTGGGTATTCTGAGCTATTTAATGGGTATTAATGTGACTCATTACTATGTTTTCACTCCTTTAATATCCTGAGTAGTTTACTATAAAAAATGATATTTTTTTTTCTGTGAAATGTAGTGCTCCTAGCAGCAGGCAGGCTTGCAGCGCTAATTTTAGTTTGGTTCTTTATTCTCTATAAATTCTGGAGTATACGAAGGCAAATTGCGATAGATTCTGTAGAGAAATTTCTTCGCCGCCAACAAATGCTTATGCCAACAAGATATCCTTACACTAGCATCGTAGCAATTACAAGGCATTTTAAAGAGAAGCTCGGACAAGGAGGGTTTGGATCTGTGTTCAATGGGGAGTTTGTTGGTGGTGTTATTGTAGCTGTTAAAATGATGGGAAGCTCCAAATGCAACGGTGATGAGTTCATTAGCGAGGTTTCTACTATTGGAAGGATCCATCATGTAAATGTGGTGAGGTTAGTTGGATATTGTTCAGAGGGATCGAAAAGGGCACTTGTGTATGAGTACATGTCTAATGGCTCTCTCGATAAATACATCTTCTCCAGAAGAAATAGAAATAATTTGCATATTTTTACCTCAGAAAAACTCATTGACATAGCCATGGGTATCGCTCGGGGAATTGATTACTTACATCGAGGATGTGATATGCAAATCTTGCACTTTGACATCAAGCCTCATAATATTCTACTAGACCATAATTTCACTCCAAAAATTTCAGATTTTGGGCTTGCAAGATTGTACCCCAAAGACAATAGTCTAGTATCAATTAGTGCTACTAGGGGAACTATTGGATACATTGCTCCTGAATTGATATCTAGGAGCTTTGGGGTAATTTCTCAAAAATCTGATGTTTATAGTTATGGAATGCTACTATTGGAAATGGCAGGAAGAAGGAGAAATGTGGATCCTCTTATAGGTAATTCAAGTCAAGTGTACTATCCATCATGGATATATGACAAACTGAATCAACAAGACATCGAACTGAACAATGGCATTGAGATAAATGAGTTGGAAAAGAAGCTAGCCATAGTTGGCTTATGGTGCATTCAGATGAAGTCATTTGACCGCCCAACAATGAGTAAAGTTATTGAAATGCTAGAATCAGATGTTGAGACGATCCTAATGCCTCCAAAGCCCTTCCTTTCTTCGACGAATTCAATTTTAGAAAATAAAACATGCTTGGATTCATCCTCTATTGAGTTGTCAATTGTTTTAGAATGAGCAACACAACGACATAGAGATTTTTTTGAACTTGTAAGGTATAATTTTTAAGTCTGCTTAAATATATTTTATTTCTAATAAAGTTCATTTTACTTTGTCATAATGTTTTTTTTATATCTTGTAGGACATATATGGTTGGTTTAAACCCTCTCTAGTCTTCCTTGCATAACAACCCTATATTCCTTTTGGTAGATAGATATAAGTCCCTTTTCCTTTATTTTTGAGCAAAAAATTCTTTACTTTAATATATTTCATGAACGGAAAGAGTTTAGATGAACAATCTTGTATTAGTCTTGGATTATATTTCACTCCTTTAATTGTTTTGGAGCTTTACATTCTAATTTTTTATGGTATATTATTGTTGAATATTCATATTTAAATGTTTCTTTGAATATTAGAATCTACAATATATATATTTTCATTTTCAACTTGCATGATTTTTTCTTGGCTAACTCTGTTGCTTTTGCCTTAGGTATGGAAATGGAACATAGTCGAGAGTGCAAGAATTGGTAGTCTACGTGTGAAGTTTGGATAGGTTATGTAGTGTCACTCTTAACAATCTTAATTAATGCCCCTAATTTCTCGTTGAAGACTTGAACAGTAAACGTCAATGCCCCTAATTCCACGCTGCCTTTATTAAATTCAGCCCGTTTGTTGTTTGAATAGAAATTCATATGACCACAATGCACTAATTATATGTAAAAGTCTGTCTTGACATGTGTTTCTTTTAATGATGATTATGATAGCAACAGTAACAATCAAGAATTCATAATACTATAATTGAGTTAGATATTTTAGTAAACTTCAAGATCAATTTGATTACAAAGTTAGAATTTTATATATTTTATTTGATCGATTATTCTAAATTTAATTATTATTTTATAATACTATAATTGAGTTCAATATTTTTTCAGTAAAATATATTATCAAAATGACCAAATCAATTGGACATGCATAATCTCAAAAATTATGTGCTAACTCAATCATCTATGTTAACATTGGCGCATGAAACTATATATCACTACTTAATATTGTATATTGCTATGCTATATTTTCTTACTAATATCAATATATATATATAGTTTAAATCAAATTGATCGGATTGATAATAATAAAAAATGAATAATAAATTTATTGTGTTCGACTGAAACATAATAAATACATAACAATCATAACAAATAAACTACAACACTACAATGTAATTTATATTCAAATAGCAAAGAGTCAACAATTATTATAATTTAACTTTACTAATGACATTCAAAATAATCAATAAAATCTTTAAATATATGATTCATCATATACAAAAATTTGCTTGTACAATTTCATCTATATCGAGTTTATATATCAAAATAGCCTATATAGCCATCATTCAATGGGCTAGGTGTCACACTTTGTTTTACAATAATACAATAATTTAGCTTAATTAATTATTAAATTACTTAGCTACACAGGTCTAAAATTTATTAAATTTCCACACAGAGACAAATTAAGCAGTTTAACATGATCGGCAAGAACACACCCACATGCGCACTCCTTAGCCAACGAGAAGGATTCTAACCTTTGTTCAGCCCAGGAAAGAGGAAGAAGGGAAAAAGCCACATCATCACAAAATTCAAATAGAAAAGGGAGAGTTATAGCTTAATCAAATCGGATCCCCAAACCTGGATCCGAACTCAAAAATCTTACGTTACTCGCTACCGAAATTTGTGTTTGCTTTAGCATCGAAGCAAGGGGAGATGTCGTGGCTTTCCTCAGATGCACGCACAGCTGCTGAGTCTCCTTCTCTAGCAGACACTTGCTCCTTGCCTCCTTTCACTCAACGTTCGTCACGCCTCCCAAACCTAATCCACCCTAGAGTGCCGCCTCGAGTTTGACAGAACTTAACGGGTGAGGAGTGAAGGAGGAAGAAGAAAAATAGGGGAGCTCGAGAAGGTTCTAACCATGGAGTTTGCTCCGAACCATGCTACCCACACCATCGGAGCACATCGGAAGGGGCATGCTGCTTGCCCTCGCCAGAAGGTTCGATGCCAAGCTCGGGAGAAAAGGAAAAGACGCGAGGGATAGGGGGCGAAACTGGGTTTTCTGATTTTAGTTTGTTCTCAGGCGAGTCTTGCTCGCACGGTTCCTCCACAGCCATCTTACCTCACAGCTATAAGTGGTATACTATTTTGTAGATATTAGTTAGAAAGTAAATTTTATATTTTGCTGTAAAGTATTTTTTACTCTTTTACCCTTTGTAACTCATACCTGTTTAGGATTTGTATAAAAGGAAAGGAAAGTTGGTAAAAGAGGCAGACTTTCAGATTCAAATTTGTGATATCAGAGCTTGGTTCTTCTTCGAACGTGTAAGACTCATAGATCTTGGACGATTTTTTTTTGGCAGCACCTCTCTCCTGTGACTCTTTCTACCGCGAAGGCGAGGAATTTCAGTGGCAGCAAAATCACGGTTTTGTACGAAGGCATCTCTGAAGCGGGTCTTTGGTCGTCGTCGTCGGTGGCGGCGAAAACCCTAGCGTTCGCTTCTTCTTCAGCAACAGCGAACAATTGCGGCAGCAGTTTGGATTGGATTTCAGCGGACAGTGGATTTTGATGTTGACAGCAGAATTGAGGAGGTGGTGAGTGATTTGTCTTCGGCGGCAGCGTGGCATGGAATCTCAGTGAAGATTTTGGATTTCGGTGGATTTCGGCATGTGACGAGTGTGGCAGCTTGTGACGTGTGCTGCCAAGGCGGAAACCAATTTTTGGCTGCGTTTGATTTTGGTCATTTCTTCAGCGGCGGAAATTGATTTTGGAGAAATTGATTTCTTCAGCGTCTGGATTTTTGGCGTCGACTATTTTTTGGAATTTCGGCGTCTTCTAGATTTTGGAGGCAGCGGCTTTGTGGATTTTGGCGACAAGCGTAGCTGACGAACGGATGTTTGTTTGTCCGTAGGTGCTGGTTGAAGTGGACGCAGCGAATCGAACACACGTGGCATTCAAAACAAGGTGTAAGGCGTTCTGAATTAGGCAGTGAAGAATTCGATTTGGGCACAGGAGGTCTCAGCTGTGAGTTATTTTTATTATTACTTAATTATTTTTTATTAGGTAATTATTCTTATCTCTATGGAAAATTCTTTTGGCAAAACATCGACAGAAACTCTATCTATGAGATTTACAGGCAAAAACTATACTGCGTGGAAATTTCAGTTTAGGATGTTTTTAAAAGGAAAGGAGCTATAGGGTCACATAGATGTAAACCTGGCAATTCGGGTCAATGGGTCATGTCAGCTATGACCCATGACCTGATTAGGCCAACCCGAACATGACCTGTTTAATTAATTGAGTTAAAAATGTGTAACCCAAACACGACACGAGATTAACCGGGTCAACCCGACACGATCCAAATAACCTGTTTATTAAATGGTAATTGGGTCATTTATTAACCTATTTAGTAATTGGGTCATTTATTAACCTGACCCGACACGACCCGATTGTAACCAAATCACAATTTACAAGTTTACCAATAACACAAATATAACAAAAAATCACAAATATAACCAATCAAATCATAAATACCATCACAAATACAATACAACCAACCAAATTACAAATACAATCAAATCACAAATACCATAACAAATAAAACCATTCTACATATATCATGTTTCATTTAAATTTTAAAATATCAAAAGTATTAACCAATCAATCACAAGTATTAACCAATCAATGTGTTGACTGTTGATTTTGTGAGTGGAGCTGCTGCCTTGATTTTGTCGTGTGTTCTTGTTCAATGTTGAGTGTGTTGATTTTATCGATTGGATGGAGGGGAGAGGCAGCAACAAGCAGAGAGGGCGGTACAACGTTGAACATTGACTGGATGGAGGCGCGGCAAGCAGAGAGGGCTGGATGGAGGCGAGACCAAGAGATGGAGGCGTGACAAGCGGAGTCGACTGGATGCAGGGGAGACCGAGAGATGGTGGCGAGTGCAAGAGCTAGGAGGTGACGAGAGATCTGGCCGGCAACAAGAGAACCCTTCTGACGACGGTAAAGAGCTCGTGGAGCAGTGGAGGCGATGGGAATAAGGAGAGATTTGGCCGGCGAGTGGAGCGGACGAGTGGTGGAGGCGATGAGAGAACCCTTCCGGCGATGGTAAAGACCTCATGGAGTAGTGGAGGCGACGGGAACAAGGAGAGATCTGGCCGGCGAGTGGAGCGGACGAGTGGTGGAGGCGACGGGAAGAACGCGTGGTGGAGGCGATGGGGAAGAAGGTTTCGAATCGGCTAAGAGGAGATTTAGGTTATAGGGTTTTGTTATTTGGATTTTAGAGTTATTTACTTTGTGGGCTGTTTGGGCTTAAACAAAAATTGGATTCATTTAGAATGTGTAGGCTTTAAAAATTAAAAAAATATATAATTTATATTTTATACGGGTTAATCAGGTCAACCCATTTATAACCCGACACGACCTAATTATTTTCGGGTCATAAACGGGTTGACCTGTTTATGACCCGAACACGATTATGCTTGACCCGAACCCGCCTAACTTCGTGTCGGGTCGGGTTGGGTCAACGGGTCGGGTCAGTTTTTGCTAGGTCTACATAGATGGGTCATCCTCTATTCCTAAAAATGACATTGCATCTAACACATGGGAAGTGAATGATGCTAGAATTATCTCTTGGATTCTGGCATCTATTGAACCTCATATGGTAAATAATCTTCTCTCATTTAGTACTACTAAAGAGATTTGGGATTATTTGAAACTCAAATATCATCAGGACAATACAGCAAGGCGATTTTAGTTGGAACTTGAAATCAGTAAATTTACTCATAGTAATATGTCTATTCAGGAATTTTATTCAGGCTTTATGATTCTATAGAGTAAATATACTGGTATTATTTATACTGGCGTTCCTAAAGAAGCATTGACTAGTCTGCAACAAGTTCATGAAGTCAGCATGCGTAATCAATTTCTAATGAAATTGAGACCTGAATTTGAGGTTGCTCAAGGTGGATTACTTAATAGATATCCTATTCCGTCTTTAGACATTTGTCTTGGTGAGCTTATGCATGAAGAGCAACGTATAGCCACTCAATCAGTAATTGGTGAGACTCATGGGACCTCAGTGGTTGTCAATGTGGCTTATGCAGCACAAGGTAAAAATCGGGGCAAAGGACAGATGCAATGCTATAATTGTAAGGAATTTGGTCATCTAGGTAGAAATTGTAGCAAGAAATTCTGTAACTATTGTAAACAAAAAGGACATATTATCAAGGATTGTCCAACACGTCTAGAAAACAAAAGGGCAAAGGCTTAAAAGGTGGTGCACGCTACTATACTATATTTCACTGCTTCTGCGAATGTTTCTGAGGCTACTTCTATTGCTACATGATAGAATCAAGTGATTATGACTCCTGAGATGGTCCAACAAATGATTCTTTCTACTTTCTCTTCTCTTGGTCTTCAAGGTCGTGGTAAGCAAACTTCATCTACATGGTTTGTTGATTTTGGTGCTTCTAATCGTATGACTGGTTTTCTAGATTTCTTACAAAACTTACATCCTTATACTGGTCGACAACATATTCAAGTAGCCAATGGTAGTAGCCTTCCGATTACTGCTGTTGGTGACATTGATCACACTTTTAGCCATATTTTTGTTGATCCAAACTTATCAACTAATTTGATATTTGTTGGTCAGCTTGTGGAGAATTACTATGATGTTCATTTTTCTCGTGCTGGCTGTGTTGTACAGGATCAAGCTTCGGGGAAGGTGATTCCGAAGGGGCCTAGAGTGGGCAGATTATTTCCATTATATTTTTCCATTCCCAGATCTTTAGCCTTATCTTCTGTTATCATTGATAATCAAGTTAAACTTTGGCATAAACATTTAGGCCATCTGAATCATGTAATTTTGTCTAACTTAATGCAACGTGGTTTTGTTGGCAATAATTTCAATTCTGATTTGACATTTAATTGTGCTATATGTAAACTTGGAAAGAGTCAAAATTTGCCTTTTTCTAATTCTGGTAGTCGTGGAAAAGTGTACTTCGATGTTATACATAGTGATGTTTAGGGTGTTACTCCTATTATCTCTCATAGTCACTATTATTATTTTGTAATATTTATTGATGATTATAGTCGGTTCACTTAGATATATTTTCTGCACACTAAATTTGAGGTCTTCCGTGTATTTGAAAGCTTTGTCGCTCTTATCGAGAATTAGTTTTCTACGCACATTAAGATTTTGCACACTAATAACGGTGGCGAATACATTCGCATGAATTTCAGGCTTATTTGCAAGAAAAAGACATTATCTCTCAGAGGTCATGCCCTTATACTCCTCAGCAAAATGGGATGACCGAACGCAAGAATCGTCATTTGTTAGATATGGTTCGTACTCTCCTCTTACAATCCTCCGTACCATCCAAATTTTGGGTTGAAGTGTTGACTACTGCTGTGTACTTGATTAATCGCTTGCCCTCTCAACACTTGGGATTTGATTCTCTATTTTATCGTCTTTTTGATATTTATCCTGACTATCATATGCTCCACACATTTGGATGTGTTTGCTTTGTTCATTTACCTCTTCATGAACGACATAAACTTGCTACTAAATCTGTTCGATGTGCATTTATGGGTTATTGTACCAATCAAAAGGGCTATGTTTATTATGATCCTACTATTAATTCTATGCGTATCTCTAGAAATATTATTTTCAACAGCAAGTTTTCTCTACTTCACCGATTCTTCTTCCTAATTTTGAGGAAGCATCACAGTCTACTGGGTGGTTTATACCTGGTATGGTCTATCAGCGACGACGAACTGTCTCTCCTCATACTGTTCTTAAAAGTGATCCAGAGGTTCAAGTTCATATTGAGCCTGATATTGTGCATCCTCGGCATTCCTCTCGCACTATTAAGCCTCCTGATAGGTATGGTTTTTCATCTACTTTATCTAATACCGTCATACCCACCACTTATTCTCAGGCCTCTACACAAGCTTGTTGGGTAGATGCTATGTGTGAGGAACTTCAAGCTCTTCAGGAAAATCATACTGGGGACATTGTTTCTTATCCTAGTGATGTTAAACCGATTGGCTGTAAGTGGATATATTTTATTAAGCTGAAGGCAGATGGTTCTCTTGATCGGTATAAAGCTCGCTTGGTGGATCTTGGTGATAGGCAGGAATATGACATCAATTATGAGGAGACTTTTGCCCCTGTTACTAAAATGACAACTGTTTATCTTGTACTTGCTATTGTTGGATCTCAAGGGTGGCCTTTACATCAGATGGATGTTAAAAATGCATTCCTAGATGGTGATCTAAAGGAGGAGATATATATGACTCATCCATCTGGACTATTTTCTACATCTTCTTTTGATATTTGTAGGCTGAAACGATCTCTCTATGGATTGAAACAAGCGCCCCGTGCATGGTTCGATAAGTTTCAATCCACTCTTCTTGACTTCTTATTTACTCAAAGTCAATATGATTCATCTTTATTTCTTTGCAAGACTTCTATTAGTATTGTTCTTCTTCTGGTATATGTTGATAATATTGTTATCACTGGATCCGACTTATCCTTGATATCAAAACTTCAAGATCATCTTCATTAATGTTTTCATATGAAGGATTTGGGATCTATGCACTATTTCATGGGTCTTGAAGTTTCTCGTACCTCAAATGACCTTTTTATATATCAACATAAATATATTGAGGACTTACTCACTCTTGCTGGTCTTCCAGAGGGTCGGTCAGTGGATACTCCTTTAGAAATGAATATTAAATTTTGTCAGAATGATGGGACGTTTCTTTCTGATCCTTCATTGTATCGACAACTTGTGAGAACCCTGAATTATCTAACAATCACACTACCAGATATTTCTTTTGCTGTTCAACAAGCAAGCCAATTTATGCAGGCCCCTACATTCATTTGGTTGCGGTTCGTTGTATTCTGCACTACTTAAAAGGGACTTCTACCACAAGCCTTTACTTTCCAGCTAGCTCTTCGGTTTTGTTTAGTCGCCTATAATGATGCTAATTGGGCTCGTTGTTCTGACTCATGACGTTCTATTACTGGTTAGTGTATATTTCTTGGTGATTCCCTTATTTCTTGGAAAAGTAAGAAGCAAGATCAATTGTCGAAGTCCACTACCGAGTCTGAATATCGAGCTATGTCTTCCACATGTTCTGAAGTCATTTGGCTACATGGATTGTGTTACTGTTTATGCCCTAGGACCTCAGGATGGTCCATTGGTATATGTGTATCACATCTAGTTGATAGATGAGTTATCCTAGCATCGTCGTTGTTATGCAAGTTTGTACATCTGCGCATATGTATATTTGCATATACAATGTCCCTAAGAGATAGATTTTATCTAGTCTCTGTGTTTATCCCTGATCGAGAATCATAGTGGATATGAGACAGCTATGATTCACTTGAAACTGGTATATGCGCTGGTTGAGCATGGGTTGCTAACACAGGCATATGGGTATATCATGAGAGATATATTGCATCGACCCGCCGTGAGGATTCATCTCAGTGTCACGAGATGAATATCACAGTGACAGAGTTGAGCTTGTCCTAAACTTGAGGGCATTAGTGTCTCTATATAGTGATTGATGTACTTTGATGCAACCAAACGCTTCGCTGTAAAAAGGAAGTCATAACGGTTGTCATTGGGTATGTGATGACACCGAAATTTATAGCAAATTTAGTGCCATTTCATTAGGGTTTTTGTGTCATATTCATAGACTTTACTTATTTTTATGCCTTTTTTTAATCAATATTTCCGGAATCTACACTCTTTTTGGTTTTTAATGATTTTCAGGCAAAAAGCACGATTTTCAGGCGATTTAAAGCAATCCAAATGCATGGATGAATTCACAACATCAAGAGGAGATCACACGTCAAATTTCAAGAGAATTGGAGCCACGAACCAAAATACGGCAGGGCCGTAATCTATATTACAGTACCGTATTTTTGTACACTGCCGTAATATCAGAGCATTGCTGTAATTTGAGGAGTTTTTCATCAGAAAGTTTCATGAAAATTACGGCATTACTGTAAGAATTTGCACGGCCGTAATCTGGAGCGCCTTTAGACCAGAGACATTCACTGAAATTACGGCACTGCCGTAAACCATTTTACGGTGCCGTATTTGCTAGAGATTTTGGACCAGAGAGTTCAGCCAATTTTATGGCACTGCCGTAAACCATTTTACGGTGCCGTATTTTCCAGAGATTTTGGACTAGAGAACTCGACCGATTTTACGGCAGTGCCGTAACATATTACACTGCCGTAATTCTAATCTTAAACGCGACTTCCACATTCGATTTTGAAGCCCGATTCTTCCGGAGATGATGGCGGATGATCCAGGCCATTAAATTCGAAGCCGTAAAAAGAAGAAAAAGAGTTCGGAACGAGGAGAAGAGGAGGAGACCGAAAACCCCAATTTTCATCCACCATATAGAGAGAAATCGAGTTTATAGCTGCCGCCTAGGGTTTCGCCATTGGGAAGAACACAGTGCATCTCCGGTCATGAAATTGGAGGTGAAGCTACGCCTGGAGGAGGAGAACACGCCCCAAAAGTTTCAGAGCGAATGGAAATCAATTAGAGGAGAAATCAAAGAAAAAGGGAGGCGCCGCCACTGTTCATCGACATTCTTATGCAAATTATGGCTGTAATTTATATTACAACCATGGTGTGTTTTCTTGAACTCTCTTTTCTCTTTGATTTTTGATCTTTTGAAATCATGGATTATTGTAACTCTTCTACCATGTTAGCTTAAACTTTTTATGGGACATGGGGGAGTAATTCCCTTTGATTTTCTTAATGACTAGACACTTTTTACTTTCATCATGATAATTATATTATGATAATTCTACTTATGTGATTACAGCACGTGAGTAATCTTCGCACACTCTGCTCCCCAAAGTCTCTGATTCCATTTCTATATTTAATTTCTGCAATCCACTTTATTTTCCCATGGCCATGGCGATCAGTACCAAATCACCATCGCCCTTCTTCACCCTCCTCTTCCTTTTCCTTCTCTCCCATGCTCTCCTTTCAGCCACAGCGCATCGCTGCCCTCCTTGCTCCTGCGGGTAGCTCCACGACATCTCGTATCCCTTCGGCCGAAGAGACGACCCACCTCAGTGCGGGGAAGCCCGCTACCAACTCAACTGCCAAGGCAACAAATCCACCATCTCCATCGGCTCCGTTGAGTATTTGGTCACCTCGATCAGTGACCATACATTTCAACTGGTCGATCCAAACTTTGTCAGTGGTGGAAGCTGTAGCCTCCCATCCCAATCTCTATCTCCCTCCACCCTAGACAACTTGGGATATATGAATTATTATTCATGGTGGGCTAGCTTCATGAATTGCTCAAAGCCGATCAAGTAGAACGATAGTGCGTATTGGCCAGTTCCTTGCCTCGGCGGCCGCTACAGCTCTTCTTTTTTGTATCTCTTCTTTGCAGAGGAGGGATACAAACTGCGTTACCTTCATCTGTCTTGTGAGTTTATATCCATGATTCCAGTCGCAAACTACTACTATCCACCGATGATCCTGAATTCAACAGCGGATGCCTTGAGTATGCTACAACAAGGGTTTCATTTTGTGTATCGAACATGGACAAGTTACATAAGCGAGCTTTTATTCTCTCTCTTCATAAGTATCCTGGCACTCTTAATGGGTACTAATGTGACTCATTACTAAATTTTCAATCCTTTAATATCCTGTGTAGTTAACTCTGAAAATTATACTTTTTTCTGTCAAATGTAGTGCTCCTAGTAACAGGCAGGCTCACTGCGCTAATTTTAGTTTGATTCTTTATTCTCGATAAATTTTGGAGTACACGAAGGCAAATTGCGATGGATACTGTAGAGTAATTTCTTCGCCGCCAACAAATATTTACACCGACAAGATATCCTTACACTAGCATCATAGCAATCACAAGGCATTTTAAAGAGAAGCTCGGACAAGGAGGGTTTGATCAGTGTTCAAGGGGGAGCTTGTTGGTGGTATTCTTGTTGCTGTTAAAATGATGGGGAGCTCCAAATACAATGGTGATGAGTTCATTAGTGAGGTTTCTACTATTGGAAGGATCAATCATGTAAATATAGTGAGGTTAGTTGGATATTGTTCGGACGGATCAAAAAGGGCACTTGTGTATGAGTACATGTCTAATGGCTCCCTCGATAAATACATCTTCACTAGAAGAAACGAAAACAATGTGCATACTTTTACCTCAAAAAAACTCATTGACATAGCCATGGGTATTGCTCGAGGAATTGATTACTTACATGAAGGATGTGATATGCAAATCTTGCACTTTGATATCAAGCCTCATAATATTCTGCTAAACCATAATTTCACTCCGAAGATTTCAGGTTTTGGGCTTACAAGATTGTACCCCAAGGACAATAGTCTAGTATCAATCAATGCTGCAAGGGGGACTATCGGATACATTGCTCTTGAATTGATATCTAGGAGCTTTGGGGTAATTTCTCAAAAATCTGATGTTTATAATTATGGAGTGCTACTATTGGAAATGGCAGAAAGAAGAAGAAATGTGGATCCTCTTGTAGGTAATTCAAGTCAAGTGTACTATCCATCATGGATATATGACAAATTGAATCAACAAGACATCGAACTTAACAATAGCATTGAGATAAATGAGTTGGAAAAGAAGCTAGCCATGGTTGGCTTATGGTGCATTCAAATGAAGTCATTTGACCACCCAACAATGACTAAAGTTATCGAAATGCTAGAATCAGATGTTGCGACGATCCCAATGCCTCTGAAGCCCTTCCTTTCTTCAACAGATTCAATTTTAGAAAATAAAACATACTTGGTTTCATCCTCCACTGAGTTGTCAATTGTTTTAGAATGAGAAACACAACCACATAGTGATTTTTTTGAACTTGTAACTCTGCTTAAATATATTTTATTTCTAATAAAGTTCATTTTACTTTTTCTTACTATTTTTTTATATCTTGTAGGACATATATGATTGGTTTAAAAACACTTTGTAGTCTTTCTTGCGTAACAACCCTAGATTCCTTTTGGTACAACCCCCATTGATACTAAAAATAGCAAATGTTTCATTAACAAGATGGAGATAGACTTAAGTCTCTTTTCCTTAGTTTTTTGAACAAAATTTCTTTACTTCAATATATTTCATGAACGGAAAGAGTTTAGATGAACATTCTTGTATAGATCATGGATTATATTTCACTCCTTTAATTGTTTTGGAGCTTTACAATCTAATTTTTTATGACATTATTGTTGAATATTCATATTTAAATGTTTCTTTGAATATTAGAATCTACATTATATATATTTTTATTTCCAACTTGCATGGTTTATGTTTTTTTTTTTTTGGCTAACTCTGTTGCTTTTGCCTTAGGTATGGAAATGGAACATAGTGGAGAGTGCAAGAATTGATAGTCTACTTGTGAAGTTTGGATAAGTTATGTAGTGTTGCTTTTAACAATATTAGTTTTGGTTGTATGTGTGTGCATGTGACTACTTTTGACTTGTAATTGGCTAATGTACATGTACCTATATTCGAGAATGTGGTTTTGGGAAATGGTTGTATGTGATGAATTCTATGTTATAGGATTTTATCTATTGTCTTAATTGTTGTTTATTAAGTTAATTTGTTATAATTGTGGAGGTATCTTTGTATTTCAGTATAAATTACATTATATTATGGTAGTTTATTTATTATCATTGTTATGTATTAATATATTTAATGTTTGAGTCAACCACGGTAAGTTTATTTATTTATTTTGTATTGTTATCAATGTGATCGATTTGATTTAATCTATATATATATATATATATATATATATATATATATATATATATATATATATATATATATATATATATTGAGATTATTTGAGATTATTTGTTATTAGTAAGAAAATATAACATATCAATGTACAATACAAGTAGTGATATTATTTTTAATTGTTGTTATTAAATATTTCATGCACCTCAATTGACAAAGAAGGTCTCGTTACCACTTATCGGGGGTGTGACATTTTGGTTATCGAAATTGATACCTATATGTTTTGTATAACAACAAAGATTAACAATGCAAAGTAACTTATGCTTTATTTAGAAGTGCAATGGCTATAGCACTAGGGATGACACCGGGTCGGGGCGGGGGCGGGTAGTGCCAACCCCGACCCCGAACCCGAACCCCGTATTTAATACCCGACCCCGACCCCGACCCGACCGGGTTCGAAAAATCTAATCCCAACCCCGACCCCGCCGGGGATCGGGTACCCGCGGGTAAACCCGACCCCGTAATTTGCAAGACCTCTTCTCTCTATCTTCTCGTCCCCCTCGCTTCATCCTTCCCCTCCTCATCCTCCACCTCCGCGCCGCAGCCAAACCCTAACACCAGATCCATCCTACAGTAGGAGAGGCGGAGCTGCTTGTTGTCGCCGCTGGTGAGCAAGTAGCATGAGCACAGTCGCCGCCGGTGAGCAAGTAGAATGAGCATAAAGTGGCGCAAGCAGGCTGGGAAGGAAGGGAGAGACTACCTACGCCACCCACTCATGCCATCACCGCCATTCATGAGGAAGGGAGAGGTCGCCTGCGCCGCCCACTCTCTCATGTTGCCTGCAACTTACGCCATTGCTGCCCTTCATGAGGAAGGGAGAGGGGAGGAAGATGGAGCAACGGGGAAGAGAGGGGAGGAAGAGGCGAGAGAGAGGGTAGGAAGATTTCATTGCGAGGAAGGAAGAGGGGAGGAAGGGAGAGCAGCGGGAAGAGAGGGAGAGGGGAGGAAGAGGGGGTAGCGGGGATGAGAGGGAGAGAGGAGGAAGAGGCGGCTGGGTGGGAGGGGAGGAAGAGGAAGGGTCGGCTGCAAAGGGGAAAAGAAAGGATAGGATATTAGGGTTAAGTTTTTTTTTTGTAAATAAGATTTAAACCGATTATAAATTTGTTTAGGGTTAGGGTTATGATTATTAAAAAAATAATAATATTTTAATATTATTAATAGTCGGGGCAGGTTCGGGTTCGGGGGCGGGGCGGGTACCTAAGTCCCCATACCCCGACCCCGACCCGATTTCTATAAGTCGGTTTTTCCCTGAACCCGACCCGACCCCCGGTCAACTCGGGTTTTCCCCGTTGACTTCGGGTCGGGTCGGGTTGGGTCGGGTTGGGGATGGGATTTTTTGCCATCCCTATATAGCACTTGTCGTTAATGCTGAAAGCAAGGCGAATGTGTGAAGAGATGCCATGAGCGCCCATAGGTGAAAATAAATTCTCCTACACCAAGTTGGACAGTTTTGACTATGAGCCGGCCTAAATGGAGCCTTTGCTAGGATTTTCATGTACGGAAAGGGGCTAAACCTTATCAAATTTTGGTTTTGACTAATCTATATAAAGACAATATATGAATTAGGAGACAATATTAATATAAATTAGAAGACAACAAATTTAACGAAAATGATTATTTTTAGAAAATGATCACTTTTAGTAAAGGCATTAACTATGATAGCCATTCCCAATAAAACAACTATTTTCATGTACGTCATGATGAAAGGATGATAACGGCTGTTCAAAAAACTACCGTAATTAGCTAGGCTTGTTAAACCTAGCATTGTAAAAAAATAGCTCGGTTACAAATGTGGTAAATAACAATTTAGTCACCTAGTCATATTTAAAACAATTGTTATTTCAATCAAATAGTAGTAATCCTTATCGTCATATCCACTAAGCTTGTATAGCTTAAAAATATATATATAAATAAGGGTTGTGTTAAAATATAAAATTAAATCCTCACATGACTCCATCGTCTCGGAAGGCTCAACGTCGTCTCAAAGCTATTGCATCACCTCGGAGAAAAAGAAGATGCCCCATTGAAGATTTTGTCATTAATGTTTATAATTAATTAAATGAAGATGAAAAGCTTATCTCCTCTCTATATAAACCTTTGTATGCCTCTAGTTTAAATCAATCGAATTCAGAGAAGCAAGCATTTCAGTTCAATCTTCTCCCCTTGGAGAGTCTTGTCTCCGTTGTGTGCTTGGAAGGTGATCCAGTTTTCTAATAAGCTGGTATCAGAGCGAGAGATATCATGGCTAGAGTTGTTGCTGCTAGCGAGGCTAGCTGAAACTGTGCTGCCTCCATCATCGACGAGCCAAAATCCTCATCAGACTACCACCAAAATTGTTGCAACCTTGCTTCTGCCGGGAAACAAATGGAACAACCAAAGGAAAAAGATAAAGATTGGGAAAGGTGACGTGATCTCGTCACATTGGTGAGGTTACTACCCTTTGTCAACATCTCAAGTTTCGTTCTCAACAAACAAAACTTGAAATCGGGCAGTGGATTGATTTTGAAAAAGTCAAAATTATTTTATGAGAGCGGCTCATTTGAGAAATTTTTTAGAAAAGTCAAAATCTAATCAAACATTTGATTTGATTAGAGACTTAAACTCAATTTGAAGATGATAAATGCTAATTTGATTTCTTTTCAAAAAACTACCATTATCAATCAGGCTTGTTAAAGCTACCAGTGTAAAAAAAAATAGCTTAGTTACATCTAAATAACGATTCAGTCACTTAACCACATCTAAAACAGTTGTTATTTCAATCAAATGGTGGTAATCCTTATCGTCATATCCACTAAGCTTGTGTAGCTTAAAAAAATATATAAATAAGGCTTGGTGGTGTTTGTTACCATTGACGAAAAAGTTAGTTGATCAAGGTCGTAAGTTGTAAGTTCCAAGGTCACTGGTGGTGCCGATTGCGATGGGTCAAGGTTGCGAGCATATGGGTCGAGATCGCTTGCAAACACCAAATGTGAGATTGCAAGTCGGACTAATGTGTATGAGGTAGCCGAAGAGATGCTCGTCCACGCTGCCTTTCTTAAATTCAGCACATTTGATGTTTAAATAGAAATTCATATGACCACAGTGCACTACTATTTAAAAGTCTGTCTTGACTTGTGCTAATGATGATTATGATAGCAACAGTGACAAACAAGAATTCATAATACTATAATTGAGTTAGATATTTTAGTAAACTTCAAGATTAATTTGATTACAAAGTTAGATATTTATATATTTTATTTGATCGATTATTCTAAATTATATTATTATTCTATAATACTATAATTGAGTTTAATATGTTTTTTTAGTAAAATATTTTATCAAAATGACCAAATCAATTGGACAAGCATAATCTCAAAAGTTATGTGCTAACTCGATCATCTTCTATATCATTACTTAATATTGTATATTGATCTGTTATATTTTCTTACTAGTATCAAATAATATCAACATAAGTATAGTTTAAATCAAATTGATCGCATTGATAATAATAAAAATGAATAAAAAAATTATTGTATTCGACTCAAACATAATAAAAACATAACAATCATAATAAATAAAGAACAATAATAAAATGTAATCTATATTCAAATAGCAAAGAGTCAACAATTATTGTAATTTAACGTTATTATTGACATTCAAAATGACGAACAAAATCCCTAAATATATGATTCGTCATATACAACTATTTCCTAAGATCGCATTCTCAAATATATTAGCCAATTACTAGTCAAAAGTAGCCACATGCATATACATACTCCACAAAAGGACAATCTATTCTTGATTTCTCAACTAATGTGCCATTTCCATACCTAAGCAAAAGCAATAGAGTTAGCACAAAACATTCTAAATAAATATTTAAAAAATAATTAAATTACATGAAGATATCAAAGAAACAATATTATGGATATAACATTTAGTATCAATTTGCAACAATAATCACTAAAGACAAGTAACTATTGTAAAGACAAGGTTTTCTAGCATTTTAATATTCAATATCATTTCAATAGTATAGATTTGAGTCTCTAATATCTATACCAAAGCAAGCCTGTCTAGCATCAAAGTTAAGATTTCATTCTTCCACTAAACTCCACTTGGATGTAATTATTTATTACAATTTTACACTTAGTTAAGTGAGATTAACCATGTCATTAAAAAAAGAATTTAAGGCATTAAACAATTCAAGGATTGAAATATAATCCAAGAGCTACACAACGTTATTCATCTAAACTCTGTTGATTATTGAAAACACGTAAAAGTAATGAAATATTTTCCTCGTTAACTAAGAAAAAGAGACTTAAACCTATCTTCATCTATATGTCTTATAAGATCTAAAAATATTAATACACTAAAATAAAACTCTACTTGTAATAAGATAATATTTAAGTAAAACTATAAATAAATACTTACATGTTCCCAAATAATCTTTTGTGGTTGAGCAATGACTCATTCTGAAACAACTGATAACTCAGTAAAGGTTGAACCCAAGCACATTCTGTTTTTTGAAATTGATTTCATCAAAGAAAGGAAAGGTTTTGGAGGCATTGGGATTGTCTCAACATCTGATTCTAGCATTTCAATAAATTTAGTCATTATTGGCCGTTCAAATGACTTCATTTGAATGCACCACAATCCCATTGTAGCTAACTTTTTCTCTAACTCACTTATCTCAAAGTTGTTTTCTAGTATGATCTCTTGCTGCTGATTTAATTTATCATATATCCATGATGAATAATATACTTTGCTTGAATTCTCTATAAGAGGATCAACATTTCTCCTTCTCCCTGCCATTTCCATGAGTAGCATTCCATAACTATAAATATCAAATTTTTGAGAGATCACCCCAAAGCTCCTAGATATCAATTATGGAACAATATATCCAATAGTACCCCTTTAGCACTAATTGATACTAAACTATTGTCCTTGGGGTACAACCTTGCAAGTCCAAAATATGATATTTTTAGTGTGAAATTATGATCCAAGAGAATATTATGAGGCTTGATGTCAAAGTATAAGATTTGCATATCACATCCACGATGCAAGTAATTAATGTCTTGCGCAATTGTCATGACTATGTCAATGAGTTTGTCTGAGGTAAATGTATGCAAATTGGTTTCATTTCTATTGGAGAAAATGTATTTATCAAGTGAGCCATTAGTCATGTACTCATATACAAGTGCCCTTTTTGACCCCTCTGAGCAATATCCAACTAACCTCACCACATTTACAAGATGGATCCGCCCAAAGTAAAAAACCTCATTGATGAACTCATCGATCCTGTGAAAGATTAAATAAATACTAGCTTTAACGAAGAACAAATTGCAAAGCATTCTAAGAATTGGTGAAATGTTTGCACTAAATAGAAAATACAAGCTTAAAAGTAAAAAACAGAGGATCTTGGTGCAATATTAGTAATCAAATCCCCATCAATCAATTGGTATTATTACTATTATTATTTATAAAAAAACGGAGACTTCAAATAGTTTTGGCTGTGGTTGATTGTTATAATTGTTTGGTAACTTTTTTTCCTCCTAATTCATCAGTTTGGACATTTAATGAGGTACATAAACAAGTTGCTCCTATAATATCTGTAATGGAAGCTAAGAGATTAATGAGAAGTGGATGTCAGGGAATTCTTTTATCTATAGTTGGGGTAGAAGAGAAAGAAAATGTACATATTGAGCAAATTCCTGTGGTTAGAGAGTTTACTGATGTTTTTCCAGATGATTTACCTGGACTGCCACCAAAAAGAGATGTTGAATTTACAATTGAACTTCAGCCAGGAACAACACCTATATCAAAGGCACCATATAGAATAGCCCCTAAAGAGTTGAATGAACTTAAAACCCAAATACAATAGTTGTTAGATAAAGGTTATATACGCCCTAGTGCTTCTCCCTAGGGAGCTCATGTGTTGTTTGTTAAAAAGAAAAATGAATCAATGAGATTAGGCATCGATTATAGGCAACTGAATGTTATCACCACCAAAAACAAATATCATTTGCCAAGAATCGATGATTTATTTGATTAGCTCAAGGGCAGTAGTGTCTTTTCTAAAATTGATTTGAGATCAGGGTATCACCAAGTGAAGGTCAGAGATGAAGATATATCAAAGACTGCTTTTCAGACTAGGTATAGTCATTATGAGTTTTTGGTAATGCTTTTTGGTTTAACTAATGCACCAGTAGTTTTTATGGATTTGATGAATTGGGTGTTCATTGATTATTTGGATAAATTTGTTGTGGTTTTTATTGATGATATTTTAGTATACTCTTGTGGTGAAAATGAATATAAAGAACATCTAAGATGGGTACTTGAAAGACGGAGGCAAGAAAAATTATTTGCAAAGTTGAGCAAGTGTGCCTTTTGGCTTGATAATGTTACATTTTTAGGCCATGTAATTTTAGGAGAAGGTATAGCTGTGGATCCTCAAAATATTAATGCAGTCTCTGAGTGGAAAAGGCCAAAGTCAGTACAGGAGATAAGGAATTTTCTTGGGTTGGCAGGTTATTATAGACGTTTTGTGCAAGGGTTTTCTTTACTAGCTGCTCCTTTGACTCAATTAACTAGAAAAGAGGTAAAATTTAATTGGGATGATTCTTGTGAAAATAGTTTTCAAGAACTTAAGAAGAGACTGATAAGTGCACCTATTTTAGTAGTTCCATCAGGAGATGAAGGGTACACCATTTATACCGATGCCTCAATTCAAGGGTTAGGAGGAGTTTTAATGCAGCATGAGAAGGTAGTAGCATATGCCTCTAGACAGCTTAAAGAGTATGAAAAGAATTATCCTGTGCATGACTTAGAGTTAGTAGCAATAATTTTTGTGTTGAAATTATGGAGACATTATCTTTAAGGTGTGCAATTTGAAATCTTTATAGATCATAAGAGTTTGAAATACTTATTCAGTCTGAAAGAGTTGAATATGAGATAGAGAAAATGAATAGAGTTTCTGAAAGATTATGATTGTAAAATTAACTATCATCCTGGCAAAGCAAATGTGGTGGCTGATGCTTGAAGTAGAAAGTAAGTGAGACAGTTAACTCATCTAAAAGTAGCACAAACAGAGTTGGTAAAACAAATCACTGATTTGAGATTTGAAATAGTAAGTCAAACAAGAATAGGATATATTGCATTTATGCCAATAGAGTCAGAGATTGTCAAGAAAATTAAAGAACGCCAGATGGAGGATGAAAATTTGAGAAGAATAGTATAAAATATTGAAAATGGTAAGAGACCAGAATTTAGTAAAGATTCAGAAGGTATTTAAGTGTAAGGGCAGATTATGTGTACCGAAGTTTATAAAGGAAGAACTACTAAGAGAAGCCCATAGATCAAAGTTTACTATGCATCTAGGCAGTGGTAAAATGTATAAAGACCTCAAGAGGTATTATTGGTGGGATAGAATGAAAAATGATGTTGCAAGATTTATTTCACAATGTTTGATATGTCAACAAGTGAAGGCTGAGCATTTGAGACTAGTAGGAGAATTACAAAATATTCCTATCCCTAAATGGAAATATGAGCATATCACTATGGATTTTGTTTCAGGACTTCCAAGGTCATAAAAGGGATATGATTCTATATAGGTAATTGTTGATAGATTGACCAAATTAGCTCACTTCTTACCAGTTAAAAAAATTGACACATTGGATAAACTGGCAAACTTGTATTGTAGAGAAATTGTAAGATTGCATGGTGTACCTATGAGTATAATATCGGATCGAGATCCTAGATTTACCTCTCGTTTTTGGGACAATTTGCATAGAGCTTTGGAAACACAGTTACGTTTTAGTACAGCTTTTCATCCTCAGACAGATGGGCAGTCAGAGAGGACTATTCAGACTTTAGAAGATTTGTTCAGAGCATATGTACTAGATTTTGGAAGTGGTTAGGAATCTTATTTGCAGTTAGCAGAGTTTGTATATAATAACAGTTATCACTCAGCAATTCAAATGGCCCCATTTGAAGCCCTGTATGGTAGAAGGTGTAGATCACCTATGTTATGGAATGAGGTAGGAGAAAAATGGATTATGGGTCTTGAAATGATAGAAGAAGATGCTGAAATAGTTTAAATGATTAGACAATATTTATTAACTGCTCAGAGTAGACAAAATAAGCATGCATCTATTTCCAATAGCAAAGAATATCCTTGATTGAGGCACAAGTATATTTTTTATTTAGAATGTATCAAGATTTGCAAAAACTAAAATATGTGATTGTGCAGTAGATAATTATGTAACAATTGATACCCAATAGAGAATGAAAATAAACACATTTTATTTTGTAAAATCGAGTCCACCCAAGGAAGAGCTTAGGAGGCATTTGTCTCAATATCTAACTCTAGCATTTTGATAACTTTAGTCATTATTATATAGCCCTAAGTCCCTAACCCAATATAGATGTTTAAATTGAGTACTTGTGAATACCTAATTCCATAATTTTTATTTTAAATTCCTCTATAAAATAAAGTTTCATAAACTAAAATATTTTATATGCTTATACAATAATTAATTTATGATAAGTAGTGGAGGATTTTTGATAAATTTTTTTTAATTTTATTTATAATTTTAATTGGATATTTAAATCTAATATAAATGGGTTTGATAGTGAAATACTTGATTAGCTCGAAATTAATTTTCATTCTAATGCAACGCATACTAGAGAGAGAGAGAGAGAGAGAGAGAGAGAGAGAGAGAGAGAGAGAGAGAGAGATTTATAATAGCAAGTGACTATACAATAATTCCAAATTTTTGATATTGAGAGGAATTCAAGTAACTTAATCATATAAAAGTAGGGATAAAGAATGACAATGTTTGCTTTTACGTTGATGATGAAGATTAACTATAATAACGAAGACTGAGATAGCTCATAGGGTTCTAATGGGAGGAGAAAAGGGTAGTTTATTTGGAACTCTTAAGTTAAGAATTTGTAATTGAGATTTGAGATGAAGAGTATTTTAAAGCAACTAAAGATGTTAGAATATTGGTCGTAATGACGATAAAGCTATTTTACATCTATAATATTGGCCGTTATGTGAAGCCTTAGGTGCACATATAGGTTTCCATAAGCAGTCGCTAGGGTTTCCAATAATTTTAAAAAAATATATATTTCAAAGAAGAGTGTCTATGTTCTTTGTTATCGTCGAGAAGTGTTGGTCAAGGTTGCGAGTTGTGATGTTGCCTGTGCTGAAAGCAAGATGAGTGCATGGAGACCGATGGCATGAGTGCCCAAAGGTGAAAGCGAATTCTCCTTTGCCAAGTTGGATGATGCCAAGTGTGAGCTCGCCTGAATGGAACCGCTGCTAGGATTTTCATGAACTAAAAGAGGCTAAACCTAGTCAAAGTTTAGTTTTGACTAATTTGTAGAAGGGCTATATAAACTAAATCAAGAGACAATATTAATATAAATTAGAGTCAATAAATTCAATGAAAATGACTGTTTTTAGAAAACAATCACTTTTAGCATAGACACACTTATAATGGCTATTCCCAATAAAACGACTATTTTCACCTGCAACAAATGACCATAAGGAATAATAATGACCAAAAAAATAGATAGGTTTTATTTTTTAAAAAATAACGCTGTCATGATGAAAAGACGATAATGACTATATTATCAGTTAGGCTCGTTAAACCGGCCTGTGTAAAAAATATAGCTCAGTTATAGCTGTGATAAATAATGATTCAACCACCTAAGCCATGTCTAAAATAGTTGTTATTTCAATCAAATTGTGGTAGTCTTTATCGCCATACCCATTACACTTTTATAGCTTAAAAAAAATATAGAAATGAAGCTTGGTGGTGTTTGTTACCATTGATGAGAGAGTTTGTTGCAAGGTCACCGATTGTCACGCCCCGGTCGGATCGGCCTAAAAACAGCCCTTAACCGCTGTCTTAGGACTATCCGGCGGAACACCGGAACGTAACTCTCCCTAGGGTTTCCGACCGCAAATTAGAAACCCTAATTACCCCAAATAATTTTTATCCCCAAAATACAATTCGCACGGAGAAAATCCTAACCCTAATTTATGAAAACCAAATCCCAATTCAAATACCTTCTCGGTCAACCCTATTTTGACCGAAATCTCGCCTCGTTTCGGATTAAATCCATTTCTTTGCTTACGTCAGCCACTCGATTGCTGACGACACCAAATTTTCGTTCGCCGCTTCGATTTCGAAATTGCGCCACCCTACGTCAGCGTCGCCCCGCTGACGTCAGCCAAATCAATTCGAAATCGAATTGATTTCGTTCTGCCTTTGACCGTTGACTGGAACCTCGAAACGAACGCCTTACGCGTTCGTCTTCTTCGTTTCGCCTCGGACGAAACTTTCGACGCCGCCTGCGTCGCCTCGGCCGCCGGGCGCCGCCGCGCCTGCGACCTCGCCGGAAACCGCCGCGTTTGAAGGACACAGAACAGGGAAGGGAACATACGAAAGGAAGAAGCTTTATTCCTTCAGCAAAGCTTACAACGTCTCTCCAAGCCGACGACCACCGTCGCCGGTGCCCCCATCCCTCCCTCGCCGGTCGTCTCTCTAGACGCCGGTTACATTCACTCTGTTTCTCTCGTCGGCACCTCCGCGCCGACCTTCGCCCCCTGGCGGCATCAGAGCCCTGCTCTGGAAGAGGCGACGGCGCCCTCGCCGTCGCCGGTGGAGTCGCTCCCCGGCGCTCTCTATGGTGTCGCCCTCTGCGCACCCCGATCTCGTCTCCGTCAAGCTTCTTATAGAGAAGCTTCGCCGCCTCTGCTCCATCTGGTGGCGTGGACCACGTCGCCCGCAGATCTCGCCTCCGTGAGCTCCGCGTCCGAGTCTTCAGCCTCCGAATCCTCGCGGGACGACTCCGTCGAGCCGCCTTCCGTGTCGTTGGCGTTCATTCCTCCAAATCGGGAAGGCAGTCCGCTTCTTCCGCTTCGCTCGTGACCGCCGTCGTCGAGCTCGTCTGAAGGGTCCGGAGACGCCGCCTTCGTCCAGTTCTCTCGTTGAGAACCCAGTCGCACCGCTGATCTTCACGCGCCGCCCGATGATTCCGCTCGCTGAAGACTCATTCCCTGCTGCGCCGAGCGTCGCCGTCGTCCGCCTTTCTCGGCGAGCCCGCGTCTGTCGTCTCCCGCCTACGCTCGTGCGAATGAGGAAAATGCCGCCTCATCCGTTGCCCGAGCTGCACGGTGAAGACGCGGACGAAAGCTTCGTCCCGTCTTTCAATGTGTGGTCGGCCCCCAAATCTCGGTCAAATCGAATGTTGACCGGGCCTCTCCTTGTAGGCTTGGGTTTGGGTTAGGCCCAATGGATTTTGGGCTGAACCGGGTGAACCCGGGCCTGACACCGATGGTGTTAAATGTGACAGGTCAAGGTTGTGAGCTATATGGGTTGAGATTGCCAGCCGATGTTGAATGCGAGATTGCAAGCTAGATAAATGTGTAAGGAAGCCAAAGAGACGCTCGTTGGAAGCTACAAGTGAGATGGTTGGTGCAAACAAAATGACCACTAGGGTTTAAGAGATATGTGTAGAGTTTGGGTTTTATAATTCTCAAAATACCATTGGGAGCGGGCTCCCCATCTCCATAGAAATTTCTCCAAATAAACACGTGGAAAGCTGGCAAAAAAGCAAATCCAGTGCAACTTAACTAGGCAACTAAGGCCCTGTTTAGCATAGTTGGTCAGCAACTTTTGCTGGTCAAAACAGTTGATTTTGAAAAGCTGGAGTATTTGGTAAGCTGCTGCATGGGTTTGGAAAAGCTGAAAAGGAGCTACTTTTGACTACTTTCTAACTATTTTTCTTCTTGCATCTTATGTCCACATCTATATTTGTATGTTTTTACAATAATAAAATTATTATTTTAATAAAAAATATTAAATTTAAATTTTTTCAAAATATTTTTTTTAAAAAAAATTTGACTAGCGTAACAGTTTAGTCAAACACCTTTTAACTTTTCCAATCTGCTACTTTTCAACCAGCACTTTTTCAATCAGCAAAAGCTAAAAGTTACAACTATGTCAAATCAAATGTAGCCTAAATCCCTACCAAACATGCCCATAGTCATTGTCCCTAATTTCTCATTGAAGACGTGAAAAGTAGATGTCAATGCCCATACTTCCACACTGATATAATAATATTCCTCTCCGTTGACCTTATCCTTCATCAATTTCCCCTAATTCTTTAAAAACTCTTTATCTTTGAACTAAAGTCTAGTTGCTAGAAAACACTTTCTTAAGTCTTAACTACGCAAGTCTTGACTTTAAGGGCCTGATTTATTCGAGAGGCAGAAAACAGGGGAGTAAGAAATGCAGGGGAGGGAAGAAATCTGAGAGGGAAGAAAAAAATCATGTGCGTTACACGTGATTACATGGAAAATGAGATGCAGCTGATCAAGGAAGAAGAAACGCGGATTAGGGCAGCCGGCGACAATGGAGCAAAGGCGGGAGGCAAGCTTGCAGCGGCAGGAGGGCTAGGCGAGCTCAGCGGTGCAATCTTCAGCGAGTCCAGTCGATCACCTGCCGGGCGTCGCCGACGTTGAGGAAGAATGAGTCCTCGTCCTGGAGCACCGGAACCCAGCTCCCGTCCGCGAGCGATATCTCCAGCCTTGCGCTATTGTTGGATCGCAGGACGGAAATGACCTGCGGATCCATGTGCTCTCAAAGGCCGGTCAGGTGGGGAGCTAAATCCACGGAGCAGTGGGCAGGGAGGGTAGTGGTTGAGCCTGAATATTCCTTGCTGTCCTCGCCCATGACCAGCTCACTGATGGCGTCTCTCGGCTCGATGCCTAGCCCTTCCGCCATGAGCTCCAGCACTTGAGAAGCCAGCCTTCTGATCGCTGATAGGTATTCTCTCATGGCGGAGCTACGAAAGGGAGAAGAAGGCGACCGCCCTGTGCTTGTCGGTGGGCGAGAGGGAGAAGAAGGCAATGGCTTCCGCCTCAAGCCTTTGCGTGAGGCCGGAAGGGATGCCGTGGCTGGTCGCCTTGAAGAAGCCAAACTCTTGGCACGCCTTGGTGAGACGAGCAGTAGTGTCGGGGGCGGAGAGGTCTACTATGGGAAGGCCGTTGGCGCCGATGGCTTTGCTGCCATAGCCAAATGGATTGGGAAGGCCGACCGCCCTGTGCTTGTCGGTGGGCGAGAGGGAGAAGAAGCCGATGGCTTCCGCCTCGAGCCTTCGCGTGAGGCCGAAAGGGATGCCGTGGCTGGTCGCCTTGAAGAAGCCGAACTCTTGGAATGCCTTAGTGAGACGAGCAGCAGCGTTGGGGGCGAAGAGGTCTACTATGGGGATAGTGGCAGGAAAGCAGATGAGGCAAGCTTGGGTTGTTGGATGAGGGATATCTGATCGAGGTGCAGAATCGGCAAGACGACCATTGTCGAAGCGAAGCAAAGGAGGGAAGAGAAACTAGTGCATGTGAATGAGAGCGTAGCTCGCCGCCAGAGCGGGGGGCTGCCTGCTTGGAAGGGCGAACGGTGAAGTTGCGAGGCTACAAGCCGAGTAGGCCACGAGGAGGGGAGAAAATACTTTTCTCCCTTTTTTGGAGAGAATGTAAAAGGGAAGAAAAGTGATCCCTTTTTCTTTCTCTTCAAATCATTCCCTCTAATAAATCAAGAGAAAATATAGATTTCTTTTCTTTCTCCCTATGTTTCTCTCCAATAAAACAGGCCCTAAAGTTTGAAGTGAGCTCCCTTTTTTTTCTCTAGTATGAACTCTTCTTTGTCACAAATGATGTCAATCACCAAAGGAAAAGGATTTGTCAAAAGCATGAAGCCTTTTGAGCTGGCAAATTTGACCACTGGTGTGATAACAACCTAAACTTGGAAAACATCCTTGCTTTAGTACCAAGTAAACTAATTTACCATCCTATGAAAAATTAATCAAGAAAGGATAATTGTTGTTGATAGTGAACCTTGGAATTGAGATTTGTTTCATCAATTATTTGCCTATATCTAAAAAATTAAGTCGTTGTATGAGTTAGAAGTAATAAGAATCACGCTAACACAGATGAAAATGTAGAGTACGTGACTTAGGGCCTGTTTGGCCCCGCTGTTAATAACTTTATAACTTTGATGTGCTGCACTGTGCTATATTGTCAAAATTTATAAGATGTTTGGTTAATAGCTTTTTAACTACTGTTAAAATTTAAAATAATAAATAAATATATTATGTATTATTATTTAAAATAATAATATATTTTATTTTCTTTAGTATTAAAATTTTAAAATATTTAAAACAATAATACTTAAAATTTTAAACGAAATAATGTAAATTACTTTTTTTGAAAAAGCAGAAGCTGTAAAAGCTTTAAACTGTAGCTTTTCTAACTTCTGCTTTTTTGCTACTATTTTCTGCTTTTGTTTTTCATTACCAAATAATTTTTTTTTGTTTTCTACTTAAAAGCTAATTAAAAGCAGCTTAAAAGCAAGACCAAACAAACCCTTATAGTACATAATTCCAAGTCGTCACCTTTCAACTCCATCTCTAGAAAGTCTGAATCCATCGCATCCATGCTTCTCTACTTCACATAATTTTCCCACCGCGGCCATCAGTAGCAAATCACTGTCGCCAACTCTTCTTCTCCTTCTCTCCCATGGAGCGATCACCACCAAATCACAGTCACTCTTCTTTGCCCTGCTCTTCCATCTCTCACATGCCCTCCGCACGACCTAGTGCATTAGTGCCATACTATAAGCTGCGCTCCTTTCTCTTTGTGCAATTGCAGGACATCTCCTATCCTTTTCTACTAATTGTTGCACAATTATAACTTGGTTCTTGGTCGCCTACAAATCAGGAAGTATAAAAATACAAGAAGCAATTGACATTATGGAGAAGTATCTACGCTACCAAGAGACATTAATTATGACAAGATATGCATACACATATATCATTGCATACACAAGAAATTTGAAACAGAAGTTAGGACAAGGAGGGTTTGGATTAGTATTCAAAGGGGAACTTGCTAGTGGCATTTTGGTTGATATTGAAATGATGGGAAGTTCCAAATGCAACGATGAAGTGTTCATCGGTGAGATTTCTACTATTCAAAGGATTCAATGATGTAAATGTGGTGAGATTAATTGGATAGCGCTTGTATATGAGTACATGCCTAATGACTCACTTGATAAATACATCTTCTCTATAAAAAAATGCAACCAATTTGCATTCCTTCCCGTTAGAGAAACTCTTTGATATAGCGATGAGGCATTGATTACTTATATCAAGGATATGATATGCAGATTCTGCACTTTGATATCAAGCTCCATAATATTTTACTAGACCATAATTTCACTTAAAAAATTTTAGATTTTTAACTTGCAAGATTGTACGGATAATAGTTTAGTATCAATTAGTGCTCAAGGGGGACTATTGGATACATTGCTTTAGAATTGATATCTAGAAACTTTAGAGTAATTTCTAATAATATGGTGTTTATAGTTACATATGCTACTTTTGAAGGAGAAATGTGGATCCTCTTGTTGGTAATTCAAGTCAAGTGCATTATCCATTGTGGATATATGCTAAATTAAGTGGATATATGATAAATTAAATCAACAACAAGATATCACACTTGACTTTAGCTTTGAGATAAATGAGTTGGAAAAGAAGCTAGTATTAGTTGGGTTATGGTGCATTCAAATGAAATCTTTTTACTGCCCAACAATGACTAAAGTTATCAAAATATTAAAATCAGATATTGAGACAATCCAAGTGCCTTCAAAGCTCTTCCTTTCTTCAATGGATTCAGTTGTAGAAAATAAAACATGTTTGATTTCATTCTCCACTGTGTTGTCAGTTGTTTTATAATAAGCAATCAATTGTTGCTTAAACACAGAGATCATTTGTGAACAAGACATTATTTCTAGTTTTACTAAGCATGTTTCATTTCATGTAAAGTTTTATTTTACATTTTTTAATATTTTTTTATATCTTGTAGGGCACATATGGTTGGTTGAAAAATCCTCTATAGTCTTCCATGCATAATAACAAGATGTTCCTTTTGTTACAACCCCCTAGAGAGCTATATTTTGTTAGAACCTTAGTAGGAAAACAAAGGAGCCTTTTGCGTTTGTGTTGTGTGTGTCAATCAAGTCTTGATTTAAAGTTTTAAGTGAGCTGTATTTTTTTCTCGATTTGGAAAAGGCTTTTGAGTAGCATTAACTATACTAGTACTACTCTCTTTGTGATGAAGATAAATTTGGAAATAGCCCAAATTCGTTGATTGGATTAAAACATGTCTTCCAACTCCTAAGTGGGTTCTTTGTTCTTCTGATAATAGAATGAAGTTTGGCAGGACTTCATCTCGGGCAAGAAAGATCATTGGAGAGTAAAGAGGTAGGTTGACTTGGAAGTCTTTCATGGCTCATTTATTGTAGACTTGTCTTAAGTGTTGTGCGTGTGTGTAGGGGCATTGACTTGAAGAGTTAAACTAAATAAACTTATATTTTAATAAACTATGAAAAATAAATATTAAGTTTTGAATTAAACTAAATAAACTTTGAGTTAAACTATGAAAAAAAATAGTTTGATTCATGATTCAACCCAAAAATTTTGAGTTAAACTAAATAAACTTAAATTTTAACAATAATTTATTAGTTATTTGTTTAAAATAATTTAAAATTAAATAATCAATTAAAGATAATTAAATTATGTAAAATATTAAATTTGATTTAGCTTTAACTAAACTAAAATATTCATTTCAATTACGGTTCAATTTTTTTTAAAAAAGTCAAAAAAATTTTGTTGAGGTTAAATCAGCTTGGATCGATTTGGTTTAAGTTGAATCATTTGCACAACTTTGCATCAATAGTCTCATTTTAGTAATATAAAAAAATATTATATTTTATAATCAAATAAATTATATGTAGTTATGTTATTAATACTAATACATTAAAATACTAATCCATTTATAATTTATTATTTAATTATTAAAAATATTTTTTAATTACAATTGGTGTTTTTTATATCATAATAATCTAAAAGTGTTTTGTGTGGTAGTTCTTCATGGTTAGATCTATGATGGGCTCTTATATACCATCATCATTGTTGCCATCCACATCATAGTCTTTTCAACAATTTAAATTATAAAATTATTTATATTTTTTGTTTATAAAAATTAATGTGTAAAGAGCAAATGGCCTAAGTTGGGTACCCAGCTTAGGAAATCCTGGGTATCTAATTTTTACTCAAAAAATATTTTTTTTAAAATTTTTTTTAGAAATGATCTACGTATTGTAAGATATCTAATGATATCAATATTGAGGTAGTTTAGATTGTGTACAATCATAAAAGACCCTATATATTATCGCATAAAAAATAAAAAAACTATTTACTATATACAAATATTTAGGATATTTTATGAGTATACGTAATCTAAAATACCCCAATATTAATATCATTAAATAGCTTACAACATATATATCATTTCTACAAAAAAGTTTTAAAAAAAAATATTTTTGATAGGAAAATAGAGTACCCAGCTTAGGAACCTTTTCCAATATTATCATTACCGTTGTTAAAGTATTAAAATAATATTTTTTTAGCACAATACTCTATCATAAATTGCTTATTTTAAGAACACTGCACATTTATAAATAGCAAACAAACTTGATACATTTTTCTTATGGAAACTGATACATGTAGAGGAACATCTATTGAGTTTCACTCAAATAAGTGAAAAAGTGTACGTCTATGAAAAAAAAATTCAACCTTGCAATGAGATGTTGATCTACAGATGTATATGTAGGAACTTTGCAACTAATTAAACATGCTGAACTCCTGTGATTATGAATGTCTATTGTGTTACAAGTAGCAACTATATAGAAAATGCCACTCAAAGGGTCATGTCAAAGCCTGAAAAATTCAAGAAAAGCTTCTCGGAGTGCATTCATTCATCACCATCTCAATGAAAATGGAAGCAGCCTCCTTCAGCTTCTTCCGCTGGATCTCAAGAATTCAAGCATGATATTGCAGGTCTGTGAATCCAGAAATGCTCCGTAGATGATCATTTCGACGAGGCGACGGAAGGTCACATTAATCTGGTTGTTGTCACACTGCATCAATTCAAGTAATGATCTGAATGTTCTTAGCCGAAGCCGAAAACTCTTTTAGTTTCTACACTAAAAAATTAATTTGGAAAAAGCTTTTGAGTAGCATTAACTATACTAGTAACTATTCTCTTTGTGATGAAGATCAATTTGGAAATAGCACAAATTCGTTGATTAGATTAATACATGTCTACCAACTCCTAAGTGGGTTCTTGATTCTTCTCATAATAGAATGCAAGTTTGGCAGAGCTTCATCTCAGGCAAGAAAGATCATAGGAGAGTGATGAGGTAGGTTGACTTGGAAGTCTTTCAGGGCTCATTTATTGTAGACTTGCAGACTTGTCTGAGTGTTGTGCGTGTCAGTAGGGCATTGACTTGAAGAATGGAGGGTTTCCAAGTCATCAGCTTTTCCACTTTCCTACAATCGATCAATGTCTCTAATTAAATAAAGAGATTGACTAACTAGCTCATATGAAAAGTCAAAGTTAGACAACTTTCTAAGTTTTGAAATTACACGTGCCCAATTGATTTGCTCATTTTGATGAAATAATTTTGCTTAAAGTAGTGGAAAAAAATCATGGTATTATAATATAATAATTTAATTTAGATTATTTGATTAAATAAAATCTATAAAAATATATAACTTTGCCATCAAATTGACCTTCAAGTTTACTAAGATTGATATTTTTCTGATTCTCTCTCTCAAAAGACAATGTGGAAAGCATATGCCCCATTGCTTGGATTGCTTTGCGACACCCAAAAGTTAAGTTAACCAGATAAATTGAATCAGGTCAAATCAAAAAATTTTAATTTGGTTTAATTTTTATTCAAACTAAACTATGTAAAATATTCAATTTGATTTAGCTTTAACTAAACCAAATCAAACTAAAATATTCAATTCAATTATGGTTCAATTATGGTTCAGCTTGGATCGATTTGGTTTGAGTTGAATCAATTGCACAACTTTGCAACAATAGTCTCATTTTAGTAATATAAAAAAATACTATATTTTATAATCAAATAAATTATATGTAGTTATGTTATTAATACTAATACATTAAAATACAAATCCAGTTATAATTTATTATTTAATTATTAAAAATATTTTTAATTACAATTGTGCTTTTTTTATTATAATAATCTAAAAATATTTTGTGTGCTAGTTCTTCATGGTTAAATCTATGATGGGCTCTTATATACCATCATCATTGTTGTCATCCACATCATTTCAACAATTGACATTATAAAATTATTTGTATTTTTGTTTATAAAAATTAATATGTGTAATATCCTCTCCAGTGAATATTATCATTACCGTTGTAAAAGTATTAAAATAATATTTTTTTAGCACAATACTCTATCATAAATAGCTTTTTTTTAAATGAACACTTCACATTTATAAACAGCAAACAAACTAAGAGCACATTTAGCCTCACTCCCACACAACTTTCAAGGTAGAAAATTTAGGGCATGTTTAGCTCCACTATTAATAACTTTATAGCTGTGCTAAACTGTGTTGCGCTATACTGTTTTGCACTGTCAAAATTTATAAGATGTTTGGTTAATAACTTTTTAATTGCTGTCAAATTTTAAAATAATAAATAAATATATTATTTTAAATTATTTAAAATAATAATATATTTTATTTTCCTTAGTATTTAATTTTAAATTATTTAAAATAATAATACTTAAAATTTTAAATAAAATCATATAAATTACTTTTTCAAAAAAGCAGAAGTTGCAAAAGCATCAAATTGTAGCTTTCTTAACTTTTACTTTTTTACTATTTTTTTTTGCTTCTGCTTTTCATTATCAAACAATTATCTATCTATTTTCAGCTTAAAAACTGTTTAAAATTAGCTTAAAAGTGGAGCTAAACAGGCCCTTAAGAAATCAGAATTTTTAGCTTCTAATAGCTTCTACTTTTTTATTTTATTATTATGTTTTAAAATCTGTGTAAAAATAGAGCCAAACATGCCCTTAAACGGAAGCACTTAAAAAAAAAGGGACGTTGACTTACTTTTCAAGTCTTCAGCTGGACGAAGGGGCATTGATTTTTCTAGTCTTCGGTGTGGAATATTTTAGAGTCGTCAGCTTTTCTCTTCAATCTCTGATTCCTTCTTATCCGAGTTCAATTTCTGCAATCCACTTAAACTTTCCCATGGCAGCGACCACCGCCAAATCGCCGCCTCTCATCTTCTTCTTCCTGCACCTTCTTTCCCTTCCTCTCCTTTCAGCCAAAGTGCAGCAGCGCCAGATTGAAGGCTGCCCCCCTTTCTCCTGCGGGCAGCTCCGCAACATCTCGTATCCCTTCCGCCGAAGAGACGACCCACCTCAGTGCGGGGAAGTCCGCTACCAACTCAACTGCCAAGACAACAAATCCACCATCTCCATTGGCTCCGTGGAGTATTTAGTAACTTATATCCACTACGAATCGTACTACGACGATTGGAGGGTCCGACTGGTCGATCCAAACTTTGTCGGTGGTGGAAGCTGTGCCCTCCCATCCCAAACTCTATCTATAGAGACTCTATACAGATTGGGGTATTGGCAGGATTTTGGGTCGTGGGCTAGCTTCGTGAAATGCTCGAAGCCGATCGGAAACGATGGATGGAATTATTGGCTAGTATCTTGCCTCAGCAGCCGCTACAACTCTTCATTTGTGTATGTCATCATTCAAGATGACGGACACGAATCGCGTAACTTTCCTCCACCATGTGAGATTATATCAAGGATTCCAGTGATAGACGACTTCGATCCACTGATGATCCATAATTCAACAGCATATTTCTTCAGTATTCTGCAGAAGGGGTTTCCACTTGGTCTTTTACATCAGCGCCCGAATAAAAGTTGCCTTCCTTTCTCTTGCGGGCAGTTGCAGAACATCTCGTATCCCTTTCGCCGAGCAGACGACCCACCTCATTGCGGGGAAGCCCGCTACCAAGTCAACTGCCTAGGCAACAAATCCTCCATCTTCATCCGCTCCGTTGACTATCCCGTCACTGAAATCCAACAGGATTATTATTTGCTGGGTCAAAATTTATGGCATTCCCGTGCCTACGTCCACCTGGTCGATCCAAACTTTATCGGTGGTGGAAGCTGCCGCCTCCCCTCCCAATCTCTATCTCCATACAACTCGGAGGAATGGTGGAATTTGGGGTCGTGGGCTAGCTTTATGAATTGCTCAAAGCCAATCCAGAATGATAGTCGGTTTTGGCCAGTTTCTTGCCTTAATAGTCGCTACAGCACTTCATTTGTGTATGTCTTCGTTGATGGGTACGAACTGCAATACCTTCCTCCCTCATGTCAGTTTATATCAATGATTCCAATGGCAGATTACTACTATCCATGGATGATCCAGAATTCAACGCCGGATATCTTCCGTATTCTACAAGAGGGGTTTATTCTTTCTTTTGACCAAACAACGAGAAAGATAAAGTTTCTTGACTGCCTAAAAGAATATCGCTTATGGGTAATAGGAATGTCCGACTTTTCGTTCTGTCTACAAGGCTACTACAATCATACTGTGCCTTATAATATTATTACTATAGTGTTGGTCTTGATTCACACTTTGGCTATCTTAATAGGTATCAACGACGCATAAATTAGTTTTCAATCCACATAAATTCTGTATAGTGCTAACTCTATAGTTTTTTCTTCTCTCACTCTCTTTTGTCTATGTAGTGCTCCTAATAGTAACCCGACTAGTTGCAGCACCAATTATAATTTGGCTCTTAGTCATCTACAAAGCATGGAGTATAAAAAGACAAGAAGCAATCGACACAGTAGAAAAATTTCTACGCCACCAACAAATATTGATACCAACAAGATATGCTTACACAGATATCATTGCAATCACAAGACATTTCAAAGAAAAAATAGGACAAGGAGGATTTGGATTAGTTTTCAAAGGGGAGCTTGCTGGTGGCATTCTTGTTGCTGTTAAAATGATGGGAAGCTCCAAATGTAATGGTGACGAGTTCATCAATGAGGTTTCTACCATTGGAAGGATCCATCATGTAAACGTGGTAAGGTTAGTAGGATATTGCTCAGATGGGTCAAAAAGAGCACTAATATATGAATACATGCCTAATGGCTCACTCGACAAATATATCTTCTCCAACAAAGATGGAACCAATTTGCATACTTTCACCTCAGAGAAACTCATTGACATAGCTATGGGTATTGCACGGGGAATTAATTACTTGCATCGTGGATGTGATATGCAAATCTTACACTTTGACATCAAGCCTCATAATATTCTCTTAGACCGTAATTTCACACCAAAAATATCAGATTTTGGACTTGCAAGGTTGTACCCCAAGGACAATAGTTTAGTATCAATTAGTGCTACAAGGGGTACTATTGGATATATAGCTCCAGAATTGATATCTAGGAGCTTTGGGGTAATCACTCAAAAATCTGATGTTTATAGTTATGGAATGCTACTTATGGAAATGGCAGGGAGAAGGAGAAATGTTGATCCTCTTATAGGGAATTCAAGCCAAGTATATTATCCATCATGGATATATGATAAATTAAATCTGCAACAAGAGATCATACTTGAAAACAACTTTGAGATAAGTGAGTTGGAGAAGAAGCTAGCTAAAGTTGGATTATGGTGCATTCAAATGAAGTCGTTTGAACGCCCAATAATGTCTAAAGTTATTGAAATGCTAGAATTAGATGTTGAAGCAATCCCAATGCCTCCAAAGCCCTTCTTTTCTTCAATGGAATCGATATTAGAAAATAAAATGCATTTGGATTCAATCTCCACTGAGTTGTCAGTTATTTCAGAATGAACTATTGCTCAACCACAACATAATATTTTATCAACCTGTAAGTATTTACATGTAGCTTTACTTAATTCTTTTACTTTTCAAATAAAGTTTTATTTTAGTTTGTCTTAATATTTTTTTTGTTTCTTATAGGATATATATGAATTGTTGAACAACCTTCTATAGTTTCCCTTACATAACAACCCTAGGTTCCTGATGTTTCTACCCCCTAGGGTATGAAAGATCACCAAAATTTATTAACAAGATGGAGATAAATTTAGATTCTAATCTTAATGACATGGTTAATCTCACTTAACTAAGTGTAATGTTGTAACAAATTAATACATCTGAGTGGAGTTTAGTAGGAAAACAAATGAAATCTTTACTTTGATGGTAGAAATGCTTTGGAGTTTGGTGTAGATAAGAAAGACACAATTGTATAATATTGAAATGCATATTAGACGTTTTAGATGTTAGATATGTTTAAATGCTAGAAATCCTTGTTTTTCCACTAATTGTTTGTCTTTATTTATTATTATTATTACATATTAATATTAGATATTGGAATCCATGATATTGTTGCTTTGATTTGTTAATGCATCATACCATTTTTCTATTTCCTACTTAGCATGTTTTTATTAAACTTAAATGATAATATTTTTCTTCTAACTAAATTTTTTTATAGTTTTGACACACTTTGGCTTACAAGCTAATTGAATAATACATCCATCTAGTCCAACAGGACTCCGGAAGTGGTTGGCGAAGACTTTGGGTGCTACATTTTGCCCCGATGATGAAAGTCTTAGATTGGAATATGCTACATCATCGCCTCCTAAACACTTTCTTGCTTGCAGATTTAATGATGGTCGGGTTACTCTTTGTGGTTTTTGAAAGAATGTTTATGATCTATTTTTCATGTTTTCTTTCAGCGTGATGCATCTTACCTCTTTGGAGGGATCTTGCTGATTGCCTTTTTATCTCCAAATTCGGATTGGAAAATTGGTTTTTGTTTATTGCTTTGTTCTCATTAAATAATAATAATACTTACACTTTCTCTCTCCCATCTTCTCCTTTCGGCCAAAGGAAATATTTGTGTTAAGTGGCTACATAAATCAAAGTTTTTACGTAGTTTAATTATTAGCTAATTAGAAAAAATTTTATGATTATTGATGCTACTAAGATTTATGTTGAATGCTTATCTTCAGTTATGTTTAAGATTGTAGATTATGAAATACATTTAGTTGATAAAATGGGTAATATCTATATTTTTAAAAATATTTGTAGAATTTGAGAAATAATTTATTTATTTTTTTAAAAAAATTATAAATTAATTAATTTATACATATATATGGTAGTACAATTATATGAAATCATAATAATATTTGTTTAGTAATTTTTAGAGCTTTAAATTTAATAATCATTTTATAATAAAAAGTTTTGGTAGTTTTCGAACCAAATTGTTTGTAAATATCGAGTATAAGTTAAATAATCTTTTTTAGGTTTTAGAACTTTACATATGACCAACTTCAATATTAAAATTACTTTAGAATTATGATCCATACTTAATATTTACTTTTTCAATATTATTTGTGATTTATATACTATAAATAAGATCTGACTTATTTACTATAAATCAGACCACAAGAGGCATGACATATCTAAATTGAAGAAGCTTATCTAAAATTGGATTCTCTTTTAACACAGGTTGCGTTTGATAAAGCTGAACTATCTTGCTTATACTAAGTGGATAAGTACTATTTAGTATACTACTTTTAAATAAAAAGTTGTGTTGTTTTGAGGTGGATTGTTGTATTGTGCTTGGGAAAAATATTGTATATTAGTTAGAAAAAAAATACTATAGAATGCTAAAGCTGAATACTATATAATATCTATTAGTAAATATTTATATTTATATTATACAACAATTTTATGATAAATAAATTTTAACATAATAAGTACTCTCATACAATCATAAATAGTTCAATATACATTACACAAATATAAAAAAAAACATAATTTTTATTTTTAGATTCCAAAAACTAATTACAATTTGATTATAAATATTATTAATCTCATTATAATTAGCTTCACTTAACTGACTTATTTCATCATTTGACCAATTTTCTTCTAGAATTACTTTAGAATTAGCTTCAATATGTTGAAAAGTTGCATCTTCACATGTTATTTCTATAATGTAGTTATGTAATGTCATTGTTGCAACTACAATTTTCACTTGGGTTAGATAAAGATAAGATAGTACATCACATAGGCTGTGTTTAGAATAGTTGAAACTTTTAGCTTTTGTTGGTTGAAAAAGTGCTGGTTGGAAAAGTTAAAAGGTGTTTGGCTAAACTGTTATGTTGATCAATTTTTTTAAAAAAAATATTTAAAAATAATTTTAAATTTAATATTTTTTATTAAAATAATAATTTTATTATCGTAAAGACATAGAATATAGGTACGGACATGAGATGCAAGAAGAAAAATAGTTAGAAAGTAGCCAAAAGCAGCTCCCTTTTAGCTTTTCCAAACCCATGCTGCTTCTAGGTTCCAAACCTAGAAGTAGCTTGCCAAACACTCCAGCTTTTTAAAATCAGTTGTTTTGAATAACAAAAGCAACTGACCAGCTATGCCAAACAGGGCTATAATTCTCTCACCTTTTCTTGCACGCTCCAAACTTCTAAGGAGCAGTAAACATTGTTCGTTAAAAATCTAGAAGATAATACCTCACTCTATATGGTCAAAAGTATCCCTTTATTTGTGAATATCCAGTATTCACTAAATAATATTTATATATAATAAACACAAAAAATATGTTAAAGCTAGAAAGATTAGATATATGACCTTTTTTTATGTAAATGTTCACATACCTGGATTTTAAAATTTTATATTTTTTGTGCATTAATTATTATTGTTAAAACACAATTATCATGAGTTAGAACCCTCAAAATCAGCTAACACGTATACAAATTTTATATCAAAACTATAAATTACTAATATATTTTGTAATGGTTGACCTTTTCAACCAATAAAAGAAATTTATTTATCAATTGGTAATAACATCCACATAAGTATCATCAAGAGCTCTAATGCAATCCTACGAGAAATATAAAAGGATTTGACAATATTACTATCAAGTAACAAAGTATTGACATTCTACAAACACATTGATAAAATTGGCATTCCACAAAATATAGTGGAATATAGCATATTATATAGTATATTAGTAGTGAATGATAAAAATGGCAGCCTTTTGCAACAGTCTATTGGCAAGTTGTGTTGATGCTAGCAATCATGGGCAAGAATGTCGAGGAAGGGAAATAGGCCAAGAGTTGGGGGCAAAAGGGAGCGAGAGTAGCATGAGATAAGTGATGCAAGTATTTTGATCTATGTTTGTTGCATACTTGAGCGAGAATGGTAGAATGAGAGCAGTGAGCAAGAATGAATGATGGCCAGCTAGGTCAACGAGCAAGTTGTGTGTTGGAATTTATAAAATTAAAGCTTTTCATTTTTATTTTTTAAAATTTTTTATTGGGTTAATATTTTATTTATTGTACTTGCTATTATTTAATTATTTTAATTTAAGAAATGCAATTAATGGCAAATATGTGGTAGTCATCTAATTTAATCTAACGGTTCTAACTATGAGGTTTAGCCTATAAATAGGCGTGTGAACCTTAGGTATAAATACAACAGACATGGCATAACCACTAGCATTTGCAACATCTCCCCCACAAATTTCTTTCTTTCTTTTGCTACTCGAAAGGGCACTGGTCAACTTTTCCATGGTCATGACCTATAGAAGAAGGATATTGGTTGTATCCTAGGTGTTCTATTTGGATTAACCTCGCACAAGAGGCTAAATATTCACCTAAGGTCAGTAGGATTCTCCACCTCTAGGTTTTTTATTTTCGTTGAGTCGATAGAAATATTTTTATCTACACTCACGCTCACATTGTGTTGATGGGGGAGCTATGTCAATGGGCAAGTGTGTCCATGCTGGTGATTGAAAGCAAAATATCGAGGAAGGAAAAGGGTTGGAGCAAGGAAAAGGGAACGTAGCTCAAGGAAGGGGAAGGGACAACATGAGCTAAGTAGGGTGCAAAATATTGTGTTAGATAGCTACAACTAAGCGGGGAAGCTGGGTGATGTAGTTACTATAGGTGGGTTGGTCCTTAGCTCCGTACTCTAGGGGTTTATGAGACTATGATTGGAAAATGTGAGAGGGTCTTGAGACGAGGGAAGTAAAGAGCACGCCGAAAAATGAGCAGCGTGAAAACCAGCGAGAAATAATGCGGAAGAGGGCAATGAATATGTTTCAGGGCAACACGGACAACGAAAAAACCAATGACACCCAACTACGCAAATGAAACTCACTAACCTCTCTTAGAAAGTGATTTAAGCACAACACGACTACAAGGGCAGCGGACTTAGCGGCGACTCAACTCGCACACCTATGAAAATGCGATCACACTAAAGCCAAGGAACGTTCCAAGTCTTTGCCACTCGGATACTCGTGGGTAAGGAAATCAAGCAAGAACAACACAACGAAAATCCAAAAATAGGCAAACCTAACGTACCAACGGTGCGATTTACTTCTTTGAAATGAAAGACGAGTACAACTAGTATGCGAGGGGTCGGGACCAAGCCAAGGATCACACATCTTGCTCCACACTCTAACCTCTCCGAAGTGAGCTCCTATCACACAAGAAAGCTAAGGAACAAGCTAAACTATAGTTCCCTTTTATAGAATAAGGGAGGGAATATCACACCACAAGCATGACTAGGGAATAACACACCACATGCATAACTAGGGAATAACACACCTCAAGCATGACTACCTACTCTAACTAACTAAAACCAGTGAAGATACTGCTGATGTAAGCATTAACTAACTCCTACTAACTACTACCAACTAAAATAGATGAGGGAATTTGAAGCTAGGCTCATGGACTGGGCCTCCTAGGCTGCAACTAGGCTGTCAAACCATCTCGGAGCACGCGGCGATGAAACAACAGAATTTTCTCATGGTGGGCTGACTCATCAACGTGCTAGTGTGTTCCTAGGCTATGTTGGTCAACTGGTTGTGGTAGCGATCGTTGACCGGGTCTTCGGGTGGTCGGGGTGCCAAATACATGGGTCGCAATACCTCTGTTCGGGCTAATAGTGGGCTAATGGCACCCACGAATCGATCTGGTGGATGACTTGAACGTTGTGATTGCCTTATCGTGATTGTGTCGGGCACCTATGAACATTTTAGGGGAGGTGGACCCTTGTCTAGAGGGAAGTCTATGAAATGGCTGTGTTTCTCTGGTTCTAGAGCTACCGAGGAGGGTCCTCCTGCATCAATCCCCCCTGGTTTGAAGAGTTCTGCTTCGGAGAACTAAGGGGATGCTCATCGGTGGCGAGGGGCTCCTCCAGCGAGTTGTGGTAGGAAAGAAGGTCCGCGATGTTGAATACGGGGCGCAACCTCCTCTGATATCAAATTTGATACAACTACTATAGGTTGGTTGGTCCTTAGCTATGTACTATAGGGGTTTATGAGACGATGATCAAAAAATGTGAGAGGGACTTGAGATGAGGGAAGTAAAAAGCTTGTCGGAAAATGAGCAATGTGAAAACCAGCGAGAAATAATGCGAAAGACGGCGATAAATACATTTTAAGGCAACACGGACGACGAAGAAACCAACGACACCCAACTACGTAAATGAAACTCACTAACCTCTCTTAGTAATCGATTTAAGCATAGCACAACTACAAGGGCAGCAGACTTAGCGGCGACTTAGCTCGCGCGCCTATGAACCTGCAATCACACCAAAGCCAAGGAACGTTCCATGTCTCCGGCTCCCGGATGCTCGTGGGTAAGGAAATCAAGCAAGAACAACACAACAAAAAACTGAAAACAGGCAAACCTAATGCACCAGCGGTGCGATTTACTTCTTTGAAATAAAAGACGAGCACAACCGGTATGCGAGGAGTCGAGACCAAGCCAAGGATCACACACCTTACTCCACACTCTAATCTCTCTAAAGTGAGCTCCTATCATACAAGAAAGCTAAGGAACAAGCTAAACTCCAGCTCCCTTTTATTGAGTGAGGGAGGGAATATCACACCACAAGTATGACTAGGGAATAACACACTACAAGCATGATTAGGGAATAATAACACACTACAAGCATGACAACATACTCTAACTAAGTAAAAGCAGTCAAGATACTACTGATATAAGCGTTAACTAACTTCTACTAACTACTACCAACTAAAGTAGATGAGAGAATCTGAAGCTAGCTGCATAGGGTGGGCCTCCTGGGCTGCAACTAGGCCATCAAACCATCTCGGAGCACGTGGCGAGGAAACAGTAGAATTTGCTGATGGTGGGCTGATTCATCACCATGCTAGCGTGTTCCTGGGCTGTGTTGGTCAACTGTTTGTGGTAGCGATTGTTGACCGGGTCTTCGAGTGATTAGGGTGCCAAACACATGGGTCGCAATACCTCCATTCGGGTTAATAGTGGGCTAATGGCACCCATGAATCGATCTAGTGGATGACTTGAACGTTGTGATCACCTTATCGTGGTTGTGTTGGGCCCCTTTGAACATTTTAGGAGAGGTGGACCCTTGTTTGGAGGAAAGTCCACAGAATGGTGGTGTTTCTCTGGTTCTAGAGTCGCCGAGAAGGGTCTTCCTGCATCACTGGGTTTCAGTAGCTTTTCATTTTTATATGTATATAAAAAAAAGAAACCCAAGTTGGTTTGTCCGTACAACATAAGCAAGCAGCAAATAGATAAATTGTGCAATCATCACCAGCTTTGCTAGGTAGCTAAGTAGGATGGAAAGGCATGACAAGCGCACCTTTCAATAGTCGAAAAAAAGTTGTTAGGTAGCTAAGTAGGATGGAAAGGCATGACAAGCGCACCTTTCAATAGTCTAAAAAGTTGTTCATCATATTAGATTTATTAAGGTAATATGAGTCTACCAATATGATCATAAAAATGACACCTCTTAATTGATTAATTAACTATCTTAATTAATTCAAAACTAAAGTTCTAACATCTCCACACAAGTAACATTAATTGAATCTTTTAAAAAGAATATGGTATACAATTTATATTTTTCATATAATAATTTCCAAAGATGGTGGCCTAGAATTACTTTGATAATTATTAAAGAAACATTGTAATTAGGGGCAGTGGCGGATCTACATGTACGTGAGTGTGGGCAAATGCCCCCCACTCAATTTTAGAATTAGTAAAATATAAATACATATTTATAATATTATATATATATGAATTTTGATTTGCCCCCACTTAATACATTATAATCTTTTTATATTGCCCCCCAAATATTAGTTGCCCCCATACACCTTTGCGTCCTAGATCTGCCACTGATTAGGGGTAGCAATTTAGGTCAACAGGTCATAAATGTGAGCATCTTTTTTAAACCAAATTGATCTAATCGGTTCAGGGAAAATAAAAATCGTTCCCGAAGAGCTGAACCAGTTAACCGATTTTTTGGTACGGTTAACCATCGATTTATGGTTATCATATTATATATATATATATATATATAAAATTTAAAATTATAAATAAATTTAAGATAAATAAATATAAATATTTTGAGTTAACCATCAATTTTCAATAGTCAACTGGTTCAATCGATTATATAAATATAATTATTTTTATATATAAATAAATATTTTATATAAATAAATATTTTATATAAATTATATTTATTTTTATATATAAATAAATATTTTATAAAAAATATATTACATACCGGTTCGGTCGGTTAACCGGCGGTTCGGCCAAGTCCCAAACCATAACCAAACCGGTAACCGGTCAATGGGTAGATAATTCGACTGCTTAAGAACCACTCGGTTCAGTTATGGTTCGATGGTTCAACAATTTTTTTTGCACCTCCTAAACACGACTCATTTAATTAATTAGGTCAAGAGGTATAATCCCAAATATGACATAGATTTAAACTGGTCAACCCGACACAACTTGAGTAATCTATTTAATAAATGGGTTAAGTATTAACTTGTGACTTAACATGACCCAAATAACTTGTTTATTAAATGGATCACTTATAAACCCAACTTGACATGACCCAAGTAACCTGTTTAGTAAATTGATCACCTATAAATAACATCAAAATTCCAACATAAAAAAATATCAGCAAGTCATGATTCAATGTGGCGTTGAGTTCCGTGGCCTAGGTGACGACAAAGATCAATAAGGAAATTAGGGAAGATTCAAAACAAATAATCCATAATTTCCCATATGCTTGGTCAAAACCTCTAAGCCATGGTTAATTATAGTTTTGTAGAGATTTTTACGGGATCTCTCTCGGCCATAAAAAAACATCATATTTCAAATTTTTTAATGCCGAGGAATAAAGAGCCATCTAGATTTTTTTTTAATGCCCATAAATAAAGAGCCACGAGCTTCTCCGCCGTAATTACGTAGAGGGGTTAGTATCTCCTTCTAGTATTATTATTATTTTGTTATGATTTATTTTAGAATTTACTCTCCATCAAAATATGTGTTTATTTCAAAGTTATCTCTCCATCAAAATATATGTTTATTTCAGAGTTGTCTCTCCATCAAGGTAGATGTTTATTTCGGAGTTTACATATGTAGCCAACAAAGTCTACTCGTAGTGTTTTTGCTAGCGTCAGCATCTGAACGTCGTATTCCTCTCTGTGTTTTTTAGGGCCAGACATCCCTTTTTATACAAATCACTTTACTATTTTTCACTCATCTTTTAAAATAAATAAATTTATTTAATTGCTACCATGTTCACCATGTTATGTCGCCTCGTCTCCCTATTTCTTTATCTTGCGATTGATTTTTGTTCTAAATTTAGCTGAGTACACATTTTTTTTCTTTACAAATCAATTATTTTTGTCGAAGGCTTCCCACGATCAGCATTTGCTATTTATCCGAACTGCATTAGGTAGCGACGCTTCAACTCCGGTGACAAGCTACATCAGTAGTGGCACGTGTATGGCCACGTGGAGTTGGGGCTGTGGAGAGGGCGAGTCGGCGAGACCACGTGGAGTGGTGGCGGCTGACATAAGCTTTAGATTGGTTACATGCGAGCTCAGGGATGGCAAGGCATCGACGGTCGATTTTGAGCATGTGCGAGTGAACTATGGTGACAGTGGAGTCTGCGATCAAAGTTGGGGCAAAAAGTCCTAGGCACGGGCTATGCCTAGGATTTTTATGCACAGAAAATAATCCACCATTAAATGTTATTGGGATATGTGCATGTTAATACTTTGAGATGTGTGCATGAAAATGCACACATCTCAGGTGCTTTTAATGGTGGATTACCACCATGCATAGGCTTTCTAGGCATGGCTGTGCCTAGAAAGTTTTCTCGAGTTGGGGACACCATATGGCATGTGACGAGATGGCAAGTAGTTCCCAAGGTTGATTTTCGCATAAGGTGAACGCAGCCGGTGAAGGAAGATATAGGTGAAAATGGGACAGCAAGAGACAAAGCATCATGTGTCAAGATGCTTCCTTTGTGAGGATCATGTGGACTCTTCTGATCACATATTCTTTGAGCGTGATTATAGTACCAAGATATGGGATAGCCTAAATGATATGTTTCATTGTTTGATTGTGCCTACTAGTGAATGGAAGGCCGGGATGTGGCTCATTGAAGACCATAGGTCCTTAAGTTATATTCCATCCCTAATTATTCTCTCCTTTTGGCATCTTTGGAAGGCTAGAAATGATAAGCTCTTTAACAAGAATAATTCCTTCTGCCCAAAAAAGATTACAAGGAATGCAATGGTTGATCTTCACACTATGATTGTATCCACCCATGCTGAGGGGAAGCAACATGCTATTTATGTTAACAGGGAGGGCTCCAGAAGCTAGTTGGTTGAAAATTAATATAGACGGGTCTTGGGTCTCAACTGAGGATGGAGGAATAGGTTACCTTATAAGAGATGTGCAAGGAAAATGTCTCCAAGTAGTTGCTGTTTACGCTAAAGCTTCATCGGCCTTATGTATGGAGATGTTGGCTATAAGAAGTGCCCTACAACAACTCTATAGTAGGCAATACTCTCAAGATAGAATCATAATTGAAACTGATTGCAAAGTTGCTATAAATTTACTCAAAGATGAAGGGACTAGCCTGGACTCTCAAGTTCTAGATATCCAAAAAGAAATCAAGTTTTTGATTTCCAAGTTTAACAATGTACTTATAGATTATGTTCCTAGAAAGGTTAATATAGCTGCTCACTGGTTAGCTAGATATGCTAAACGCTCTAAACTGTGTAATAGTTGATTGGAAAAATGGCCATATGATCTGAGCCATATTTTGCAACTTGATGTAATGCTTTTGACAGTTGGAATTTTTGGTCTAACATTATTGATTTGTGGGAGCATTTGTTAATTAATTATTGGGCTCATAACATCTCATTAGTGAATGTGATAGACTACTTGTGTAGCCCACTGGTTTTAAGAGGAATCACTATTGGATATTGGATTCTGCACCCAGGGTCTTGAGAGAAATCCTTATTGGATTATGGATTTCGCACCCGAAACCCAAAACTCCTTTATGTGGGAGCTTAGGGTTTTATCATTATAAATATGGGCTAGGTCTCCACTTGCATCCTTCGACTATTTTGTCTCTTCCCATTGAGAGCCGTCTAAAGGAAGAATAGCAATGAAAGATCTCTAGCCAAAGTATGGATATTAAGCATAAAAATATTGATAGCGCAATCAGGTATATTTTAATGCTTTATTATTTGTTCAATTCATGTTGTTCTAGATCTATACAATAGATCTTGCATTTGTGAATGTCAAAATAATCTAACATGTGGTATCAGAGTAGGAATTGTATGGATTTAGAATGCATAATATTTGTTAATATGCTATTGCTTAAAATTTGAGAGCGAAATCATTCATAAATAATTTTTATTTTTCGATCTCAAACCTCTCGTTACGGCGAATATGAATTAGGGTTGTTTTTTTGTTTTCTTCCGACCGGTTATTTCCACTTGTGCGTTAGGATCTTGTTGTCGTTGATGCTTCCGTTGACGTTGTTGGCAAGGACAAGTTGTTACAATCTGTGCTTTCTTCTTGCCATCGCCGTTTTCTTTTTTCGCCGATTGCATAAGATTTCTGCTGGAAAATTTTCTGTCTCCATTACTGTTTTCGCCACTTGATTTCAAGCCATGGTCGTTGTCATCGGAAGGATTCAAAGACTTGTACCCTAAATCCCTGTGTATTTCCAAATCGATTTCGCCGTTCGCGAATCTGTTTCCGCTGCAAGGGATTCGGTTGTGTAGGATTTGGGGTTTTCAGGGATTTAGGCGAGGCGACGTGGGTTGATGCACGAAATTAGAGCTTTGTCCCTGTGCTCGTCCCAGTTGCAAGAAGCGCCGCCGCCGCCTTTGAATTCTTGCCTGCGAATTTCTTCCGGCTACTGTTCCGTCATCGACGACGATTTTGATGTTTTCGGCCACTGAACGGCGATTTTCATCAGCGATTTCGGCGGTTTGTGTCATGGATTCCATTCGATCATGAGCGGTTTTCAACGCATCATCGCGTGCGAAATCGCTCATTGTCGACAAAGGGCAGCGCAGCTGCATGCGCCTTGATTGCACTCGTCATCGACTTAGGTGGATCCTTGGCGTGTTATCCTTGGCTGCTGGACTCATCGTCGGCTGATGTCGGCGAGGCATTTAGGGTAATCGCAGGCGTAGCGAAATCTGCGTCGTGACCGGGCGGGTCTGGCGGAGACGTCGTTGTGCGGCGTGTTCGCGCAGGTCTACTGCTCGCGGATGAAGGCGGCAGCGATGTAGGCGTCGTCCTGCGGCTTGGACTCTTTCGTCGCTGAGCGACAATGGTGCTGGCGGCGTTTAACGTAACGGAGGCACGAAGTGTGCGGGCACCGACGATTGCATACGGGCGACGAATAGCATTCGTTGTTCGCCTGCGGCGTGTGCGACGCGCGAGCCGGTCAGCGATTGTGAGAATGACGCACGTTTAGGGCAAACGTGTGACATGGCTGCTGTCGGGCAATACTGCGGCTAATACTTCCGGGGGCGGGTCGTGCGGCGTTGGGACGTGAGCGACGCTCACGAGCGCATCAACTTACGTTGCGGGTCCAGGCTTGAGAGCGGATCCAAGACTGCATTAGCAGCGAATTGGGTCGGGCAGATGGGCCGGATCCGGCTGTTGGGTAGATCTGGTTTTAAAATATCTATTCTGGGTTTGATTCGTTTTCTTATTGGATCCTGATACGTTTTTTGTGAATCTGATTCTAATAGATTCGGGTTTCGGGTCTAGCTGTTGGGCTCGATTCGGGCTAGTGTTTTGGGCTTGCTTCCTGGGTATGGCGCCTGGGCCTGGCTTGCTGGGCTTGGGCCTAAGCAGTGCCCTTTGCTGTGCTGTCCGCAGAAGCAGTGCTACTGTGCAAGCAGCAAAGATGTGCTGTTTGGGCATACTTTGGGCCTAGTCATTTGGGCTATCTTTTCTGCTGTGTGTAGGAGCAGCAAAGTGCTGCTTGGCCTGTTATGCTATGAAGTGTATTTCTCATTTAGTTCGAGAAATCATAAAGAGGACCGATAAGAAAATGATATTAAGTTTTTATCATTTTACTACACAGTCACATTGCGATCTATGTTGATGCAATCCACTAGTATTTGTGACCATGGAGGACTTGTATTGCACATTAATATAATGTTTCATCATGATTCAATATTGGTAATTGCATTAGACCGGATTGAATGAGATGATTAACAAATGCTTCCTTCTTTCAAGATTGTTTTTACTGTATATTACAAATGATTATTATCTTATAAAATCTTTAGATTATAAAATCTTTAGAGTATAACATTGACTACATATAAAAAAAAAAAAAAGAGACGAAGCATCATTTGACCACCGGTCGATTTCGCGTGTCACTGGCACTGCCGCGTGGGTATAGTCAACTAAACTATTAGATCAAAAATATATGAAGATTGAACAGTTAACACCTTAGCTTGCAATGCATTTGGATAAAGTTTCCACACGAACGAAAATCGCTTCAAAAGTATAGTCAACTAAACTATTAGATCAAAAATATAATATAGGGAGTCAGTCAATTCGATCCAAACCTTGTAAGATCACATTCTCTGAACTCGATGGACACACATGTTGCAGTGAAATAATTCCAGAAGAGTGCGAAATGGTACGCAACACAGAATGTGTGAGATTTCCATTTCCTGAGGAGATGATCGTGGATTGTTCCCTTACCCACCTTCAGCAAGCTTTGCTTCAGCTTCGATAGAGTCGATGAGTTCAACTTAATGCCTCTGTCGATCATATCCTCTGCATATTTACAACGAAGGCAAGCCAGCATCGGCCTAAACCTTCCATACCTTAAGGCTCATCTCCAAGTCTGAAAAAATTCAAGAAAAGCTTCACCAATGCAGCACAATCTGCTGCCCTCGGAGTGCAGTCATTCTTCACCATCTCGATGAAAATTGAAGCAAGAATTTGACTGCTGTCACACTACATCAATTCAAGCAAGAATCTGAATGATAACTTAGTCCACTCATAGTGATGACACAATATGCTCATGATTTAATCACTATGGTGATCATATAATTATGGATGTCATCTAGATACTCTAGTAGCCATATTCATCTTGATGTTTAGAAGACACTCTTAAACTTACCCTTGTGGAAATTTCACATCTTAGAAGTAACCATTCATACAAGGCTCTATTGCATGACAGTTTATAAGGTTCCCAATACAGCCAGAAGCTATTCTGAGCAAACGAAATATCCTTCGATGGATGGTGTAATAGGTGATGTAGTAATAGCCAATCTAGAGCATCTTTTGGCACATCATCTCATATGATAATAGGGCATTGTTATGGAATACTTATATCAATTATGATCATTCATGGATTATTACCTTATAAAGCCAGTCTAGTCTAGCCTACTTCCCTCCAGAGGCATCAACCTTCATGATCATAGTGAACCTTCAGGAAAGAGGAAAGTCCTCAAGGGGATTAGGAACATCCTCCCTTCAATAATCTTGTTAGAGTATACAAGAATTAGTAGAAAATATACAACTGAGACTTTATCAATGAGTTGCATATCTAACCCTTTAAAGTTAGAATGATCGTTGTCATTTTTTATGTGTATGTGCATGCTTATATTGAAGCTTACACAAGATATTTGCTTCTCTTGATTCTAGGTATCAAGGATGAAATGGAAAGTGCGTTGCAATATTATGTTTGGTGCAAGCAGTGTATTAACATCAAATCTATACATGTTTGGATTATAGATTAGGACGCACTAATAGATGAATGAGAAACTAGCTCTTGTTTTAAAGAATAAATAACACCATTAGACTTGCTCCATTAAGGAGGAATGTCCGGTTTAAAAAGTTAATATCCTAAGTTAAATAAATTAGTCAAATTATTTATGACCCCTAACACAGTTGTAGGATATCTCCTATCCCATTTCACTAACTATTGCACTAGTTATAATTTGGTTCTTGATCGCCTACAAATTATGGAGTGTCAAAAAAAAAAAAAACAATTGACATGGTGGAGAAGTTTCTACACCAATAGACATTAACGCCGACAAGATATGAATACATATATATCATTGATCGCAATGACATTTCAAACAGATGTTAGGTGTAGGGTTTGGATTAGTGTTCAAAGGGGAACTTGCTAGTAGAATCCTCATTGCTGTTAAAACGCTGGGAAGCTCCAAATGCAATAGTGAACAGTTCATTAGTGAGGTTTCGGCTATTGGAAGGATTCATCATATAAATCTGATGAGATTAATTGGATATTGCTCACAAGGATATGTGGGGTCATTTTTGGCTAAATTTTAATGTAACTTTAAATATTTAAAAAGTAGTGTGATCATTTCAAATTCACCTTATAAATTATAGGGCCTCTTTGTTTTAGTATGTTCTAGCTTCCTTCAAATGAACACAAGCATTCATTGTTAATTATCCCTAAGGAGCTTAGGGCACCTTTGATTAAGAGATCTATAATATATAACAAAGTAAAAACAAATGGTTGAAAGAATAATATCATTGATAACTTCCTATCATGACAGGATTTACAATTTCATACAAGAGTACATCATTTAACATAACCCATGTAGAGAATTTGAGTTGTGCTGTAACAACGTTGAGGAACTATGCCCCGATATGAAGTATCGACGTACGCACCTCCCAAACAACGTCATCAACAACACGCATTAAGTATTCATTATCTATGATTGAATGCATGGGTTGAGTGAATGAGCCACTAGTCTAAACATTCGAGGTTTGGGTGAATGGACCGATGGGCCAAACATTCAGAATTTGAATAAATGAGCCGATGGGCCAAGCATTTAAAATTTAGATGAACAAATCGTGTGACCAAACGTTCGAGTTTGGGTGAATGGGTCATGGGACTAATCATTCAAAATTTAGGTGAATGGGTCATGGGACCAATCATTCAAAATTGGATGAACGAGCCGATGGGCCAAACGTTCAAAATTTGGGTGGACGAGCCGATGGGCCAAGTGTTCAAAGTTTAGATGAACGGGTCGTGGGGCCAAATGTTTAAAATTTGGTGAATGAGCCGTTGGGCCAAACATTCAGAATTTAGGTGAATGGGCCGTTGGGCCAAACATTCAGGATTTGATGGCTGATTTATAAATTTGTTTAGATCTAGGTTTCTGATAAAAAATCTAAGGGCGGATTTGGAAATATTTGATTCAATCGAGTATGGATCGATATTTTGAGCATTTTGGAAGTCATCCAATTGGCTAAGATTTGAGTGAGTTTATTTCAGCTGTTGATATTTTAATTTGTCGATCTACAATGATCTAGATCTATGATCGAACATCCGAGGGCGGATCTGGAAAGATCTAACTCAAATTTGTGAGGATCAATATTTGGATTGGTTTGGAAATCATCTGATTGGCTTAGATTCGGGTAAATTAATTTCAGCCATTGATATTTCAATTCATCAGTTTGTTTTGATCCAAATATCTGATCGAAAATCCGCGGGTGAATTTGTAAAGATCAGATCCGATTTGGTAAGGATTGATACTTGGATTATTTTGAGAGCTGTTTGATTGGCTGAGATTCGGGCGAATTAATTTTAGCCATTGAAAGTTTGACTTGTAGATCTATTATGATCCAGATCTCTGATTGAAAATCCAAGAGTGGATCTGAAAAAATCATATCTAAATTTGTGAGGATCAAAGTTTAGATCATTTCGAAAGTCATCCGATTAGCTGAGATTTGTGTAAATCAATCATAGCCGTTGAAAGTTTGACTCGTGGATCTACTTAGATCCATATCTCTGATCGAAAAAATATGTGGGAAGATTTGGGAAGATTTGACCCATATTTGTAAGGCTTGATATTCGGATAATCTCGAAAGTCATCCATTTGGCTGAGATTTGTGCAAATCAATCTTAGCCGTTGAATGTTTAATTCGCAGTTCTGCTTAGATCTAGATCTCTGATTGAAAATCCGAAGGTAGATCTGTAAAGATCTGACCCAAATTTATAAGGATCAATATTCAGATTATTTTGAAAACTGTTTGATTAATCTGGATTTGTGCTAATAAATATCAGTCATTGGTCATATTGCATTAAGTTTGGTTTTGGGTTAAATCTTAACCCTCAATTTTGTGAAATTAAATCAAGACCGTTTATGCTGGAACAAATCTAGATTGTCAAACCGAATTGAAATTACAGGATCTCGATCATTGTTTGTTTGCTCAAATCCAAGCCGTTGGATCGAATTCGGAAGATCTAAGGCGTTTGGTCAAGATAAGAAGATGTGGACCATTAAATTATAGTTGAAATATCTAGCCATTAGATCTTTGATAATCAAATATGAGCCGTGAGCTTCAGATTTAATCCGGACCATTAGATTCTTGATAATCAAATCATCTGAGCCGTTATTTCCAGATTTAATATGGACCATCAGATCGTCGATGATCAAATATAAGCCCTTTATTGTCAGAGATATTTTGGATCGTCCGATCATCTCTGCAACGAAATTGGATCGTTGGATCTTTAATTTTTTTTCTTTCGCTCGCCTATCGACGGAAGCGAACGAAATTTGTTCGTCCGCCTTTAGCCGTCCGTCGTCCGTCGGCTAGCGTTCAGTGGCTCCGGCCGAAGACCACCTACATCTCACCGGACCTTTGGTCGCAAGCTGACAGTGAGTCGACGCCGAACTAAACTCCGAATGAGTGATTTTCGTCTGAATAGAGAAGAAAATAGGGTCACCGGTAAAGCTTTCGGTTCCGGTGATCCAGACGTTAGATGGACAGATTCTTCCAGGCAAAGATTCAAATGTCTGAAGTGAAGGAGTGGCCGGAGTTTCGACTTGATCTGACAGTTGGGCAGGTGATCGCGGGAAAATCTTTCGATTCCGGTAGTCTGGCCGTCGGATGGCAGGATCCTCTCGTCTATTGGTGCGCACACTCGAGGAGAAGGTATAGCTATTGTTTCAACTTGATGAGACCACCGGATGTTGGATTTGACGAGGAGAACTCGAAGGTGTATGAGGCTGGACAGAAAACAGGGTGTCGCCGAAAAATCGCTCGATTTTGGCGATCTGACCGTCAGATGGCAAGATACTTCCGATCATCGATTCGAATGACCGAGGAGAAGATGTGTTCAAAGTGTTAAGCCGATCAGGTGAGCGGATGTGGGGTTCAACGAGAGGGAACACAGTGAAGTTCAACGTTGAGTGCAAGGTGGTGGTGACGAGCAAAAGTCCCCTATCCATTGTTTGCACCTTAGAGTAAACAAATTTGATTCTGACTTTAATGTTGTCCCCTATCAACGGTGTGCTGATAGGCCGAAAGGGAACACTACAAGTCTGGCACGCGTGTACCTTGGACTAATCCTTGGTAACAGCACCAAAAACTTGTTGTTAGGTCCCCGCAAATGCACGGAACTATCGAAGTAATAAAGAAAAGTATCGAATCCACAGGGACCTTATTGTTAAGTACCAAATAGTGGTATTCTTACTAGCTAAGCGAACTAAATATGATGCAAAGCAATAATGGAAAACACACTAACTTAGATAATCAGAGAGAAATATTGGGACTAGGGTTTCATCCTCCTTGATTCTAACGATTAGACATAAATAAAGGGTTGTGAATCAAATCTTGTCAAGATAAAGACCTAATTTACTTGATAAAGGTATTGTCTCACTTTCGTGCAGACAATCATGCAGATAACCGATCCTCACTTTCGTGCAAGATCTATTTTCAATATTGTAGGTAAGTAAATCATCAATCAAAGATCACAAGGATCACTTTCGTGCATCCGGATTCTAAGTTGATAATCTCTAGTGGAGTCTCAAGGATCACTTTCGTGCATCCGAGTCTCTATACTAGTTTTACTCATGGATCTCCAACGTTCCGATCCTTGCTTTTGCACAAGATCTTCACGTTTGACAAATAGACTCGATCTATAGATTCATATTATAATCATGGCAATTATTTTACTAGAAAAGATCAAGATGGATCTAACCTAAGGAAGGGATCCTAACATGCAATTCTAGGGTTCTAAGCTCTCAAGAATCACCTTTCAATCTCATTGCGAAAACTCTAAGAACATAATTAATAACATGCAATTATAGAGAATCTAAGCACAATTTATCACAAGAGTAAAATTATCACAACAAAGATTATCATGACGAAAGAAAAGAGTTATCTAATCATTAAAAATCAAGGGGATTAAACCCCATGTCCCAAAACAGTATTAAGCTTGCATGGAGAAGAAAATACAATAATCCATAAATTCAGAAGATCAAAAATCAACTAGAAAAGAGGTTTTAGAAAATACAGTATGACTGTGAAATATTTCACAGCCGTATTTTGCAAGTAGAACTCGATGAACAGTGCTGTCACCACCGATTTCATCGATTCCTCCTCCGATTGAACTCCTTTTCCTTTGAAACTTCTGGGCTGTTGTCTTCTCCTCCAGGCGAAGCTTTTGCGTGAGAATCAAGGCTTGAGATGCCCTCTACACCTCTCGGCATGAGAACAAACCCTAGCTGCCTCTCTAGCGATTTCTCCCTCGATACTAGATAAACGTCCCTCCTTCCACTTCGAGCATCTTCTTCTCTTAAAGACGAGTCCGGAACATCTTTCGGATTTCAATTTGGAGCTCTGGATCAAACGTTATGGCCCTCGCAAGTTTCGGGCCTGTCAGAGTCACGCGACCAGGTGCAAATTACGGCCGTAAAATAAATTACGGCAATGCCGTAAAATCAACTGAACTTTATGGTCGGAAATTGCTCTAAATTATGGCCCGTGTTATTGTTTACGACACTGCCATATTTTTGGGCAGAAATTACGCCCGTAATATCCATTACACCCGGGGTGTATTTTTCAAACTCGCTCCGATTTGCATGAAAATTAGCGGGCGGCTTCGTATCGACGTCCTGAATCCATTCGTGTGCTCAAATCCTTCAAAATCCATCAAAATATGACACTTTTATCTGAAATTCATGAAAAATAAGAAATTCTATAGATTCCGTAATATTTAGCAAATAATGCTTAAAAACAAGCAAAAGTTAATAAATATGACACGAAAAGAAATATAACATGGCATGAAATTTACTGTAAATTTCGGTGTCATCAAATACATAAGGCTCAAACTTTGCTTGTCCTCAAGCAAAAATCAAAAATTGATCATAAGAATAACCTTTTCATGCTTAATAAATTTCTAAAATACAACCCATCAATGAAAAATTCCACCAATTGATTTACAAAACTTCAAATAAACATATTATCCTTAGAACTCAACCCTCTAGATTCACAATTCAATTAAATAAAACCTTGCAACTTGTATAATAAATAGAATTTTTAATCTCATGATTTCACCTAGTTTTCAGTTCAAATCTATCATGCTTTTGTTTACAGGAATTAGGTTTCCAAGATCTTTTTCCACACATGATTTTTTTTATTATTTTGTTTGTTTTTGTGAAGATGACATGTACCCACTTAGATACACACTTTTTATTTTTGACTTCAACTCTTGTCTTCGGTACCACTGTCAATTTTACACAGTGCCAAGTAGAGGAGTCTTATTATTTTTCACTCATTATTTTTCATGCATAGACTTCAACCCATCTCTTAGGTACCACTGTCAATTTTACACAGTGCCAAGTAGGAGAGTCTCTCACTATTTTTATGGATCTTGGCTTCTTATTTCCTAACAAATAGCAAAATAGACTAAACATCTACTAGGTTGATCAATTGACATCAATTCAATAATCATACTCATATACTCATTTTATTCTAAAGGAATAGTTTCACCTTTAGATCTTATTCTTCAAATAACACATCTACCCAAAATTTCATGCATCAACCAATGTCAAATTTTAAAAATAGATATGCACTGAAGAAATAAATCTAATATGATAGAGTTTTTCTCTAATCACAAGTATAAATACTCACATCATCAAGGAAGACATTTTATGAATAGAAATTTTATCAATAAATCATGTCATCATATGGTAGAAAGTGGATCATATGTTTTCATCAATTTTAACAACAAATTTGAATAATATCATCATCAAAACAATGAGTTCCATATATCCATAAAATCATTTTTCAAGAGAAAACCAAATAGTAGTATAAATATGATAAAGTCAAAGATGTACTATAAGAAATAGTCATTAATAAGAGAGTGCAAGTGATACTCACAAAACTAAATAGATCATGCTCAATCATTGTCAGGCGAATGCAGCTGGGTCCAAAGATATGCCTTTTGAAAATTTCCTGCAAAATTTAAGGTACATAAGGCTCACATAAGGCTCAGATCAAAAACAGTCTCAAAAAAATAATAATGATAAAAAATAATCTCAAGAGAGGATCAGAGATGTCGTCGGAAGTTTGAAGAGGATGCCGGTGGAAAGAGTCGAGCAGGCAAGAAGTAGAGGGTGAACAGAGGCTAGCTGAAAAGCTGCTGTCAATGATGATGCCGACAGTAGAGTGAGTAATCTCTAGTGGCCTGCTAGAGATCACAGTCCTGGAGGTGAGATCGTCAGGCTATGTAAGAGATAATACTGCAAAAATAGAAAATCAGTCACTAATGAATATTCTACTGCATAAATTAAATAAATGGAATAAGAGGCAGTAGAAGAAGTAAGAGTCTGCATATGGTATGATCCAGTGTCGACGGCTGGAAACAGTGATGTCAGAGGTAGATGCAGTGGTGGCTAGATGTGGAAGATAGTTGCTCTTGAAGATTTCTGAATCTGGATGCAAAATAAGCAATAACTGGTAGAAAGCAAACTGTACAGTTTTTGAATTTTTCTATGAAAAGTAGCCATACCCTAGAATAAAATTTAATGATCAAAATAGAAAATGGACAGAACCATGAAATAGAATAAGATATGTTTTTTTCAGAAGTATAAAAATCAAAGGATCAAAATCTATAAAAAATTTAGGGCATCAGCAGAAAGAAGGCTACTCAGATTACAAAACTGCAAAAACTGCACAAAAGTTAATCAAATTCGAAAAGTTGCTATGTGTCCTAGAATGATCGGAAAATATATTCATGAAAATAACTATTCCACGAGATAGAACGACACACGAACTTCATATTCCAAGTGAAAAATCTAGGTTTCAAGTCACCGAAACATCTTAAAAAGTGGCAGCAAAAGTGCTAGTCAGAATAGTCAGAAAAAAAAACTGCTGCAGAAATTAATCATAATGAAAAAGTTGCTGTATGTTTTAGAATGATCGATGGACTCTAAAATTCCGAAAAAATATCTAGATGATAGACAAAGATGAGTAGTTCAATGCTGTGCCAAAGATCAAAATTTTTCTAAACCCAATTTATAAAAATTGTTGCAAGAAAACACCTAGTCAATAAGCAATCAACAGGAGGAAAAATGCAGTTTTTTTTTTCAAAAATAATAGAAAAATTAATACTAAAAATAAACTAGGATAAAAGAAACTAAAGTAAGATAGAGGGCTTGGGTTGCCTCCCAAGAAGCGCTAATTTTAGGTCATTAGCTTGACCAAAAATCAAATCATGGTGAAGTAGGTGAATCAGTACTAAAGTAGATTGCATGCAATTTCTTCCTCTTCCGTTATCCAAAAATTTTAGCCACTAATTCAAAAATTCAGAATTGCAAATAAATCAATATCAAAGTGGTTTTCTCAAATATGTAGAAATCAAAATCAAAATTTTCAATAATCTTCCTATGTTTGTCACCAAGTAAAATCATAAGCCCTTTCTTCAAAATTAGACCTTCAATCATACTAGGACTTTTATTAAAATATTCAAGCATTGGATCATCATAATAATAGTCTTTCTGTTCTACATCAGATACATCAATAAAGCTCAAATTTTCAAATAGATCAAAATTTTCATCAATAGCTATGGGCAAAACATCATCATGGTGAGGTTCATCAATTTTCACAATATTCAAATCCTTGTCAATTTCTTCATGTTCATCATCAAATAATTTATCAATATCAAAATCAAGATGAGGCTCTTCAAAATCAATTTCCTCATGCTTCCCCACAAATAATTCATCATCAGAAGAGTCAAAATCAAAATCATACGAAAAAGAATTTATAGAATCAGATTTAACCACAAGAGATTTATCATTAATTTCTAAAATATCACTAAAATCAAAGTGAGGTTCATCAATGTCTGTAATTTTCAACCCTTTATCAAACTCATCAGATTTAACCATAAATGATACAACATCAAAATCATAATTATCATCAAAAGAAGGGTTTTCAATTTCAATTTTCTCAACCTTTTCCTCAAATAAATTATCGGATAAATCAATTTCACAATCATAAAAATGAGATTCATGAATATCCACATAAGGCTCAATCTCAAAACAATCATGATCACATGGGGAATTTTCTAAATCAAGTTTTTTAGTATCAAACTCAAATAAGCAATCATGTTGTGCAATCTGGGTTTCTAGCAGTTCAGTATTAACAGTCAAGGATTGATGATTTTTCCATCTATCATACATTTCATAAGATTCCTTATATGACAAATTGGATTTAAAAATGGACAATCAGAGGTACAATGATCTAAGTATCCACAAATATCACATCTAATGGGAGAATAAGAAGAATTTAGCTTTTCAGTTTCAAATTCAAATAAACATGCTTGTTGTGCTTTCTGGGTTTCTAGCAATTCAATATGTGCAATCATGTCATCCAACCTAGAATTGAGTTGTTTAATGGTCTCATTCAAGTCATCATTAGTATCCTCATAGTATGGTACAGAAACATGATTTGAGTAATCATCATAAGAAGAAGTTTGATTTTCCCAACTAGAATCATAATGATCATCTTGATACCAGGAAGAATTAGAATTTGCATGATTTCTAAACTGACAGTCATAAAAATAATGATCATCACCTTTACAAATTTTACAATAAATAAGAGGAATATTGTGTAATTTCCATATTTCTCCAAGAGTCATCTGTGAATAATCTTTGTTCTCACCTTGTTGCATGTATACCTTTCCTCCTTCAGAAGTCCATGAGTTGTGATGAAAAGACATTTTTACCAAATCTATCAAGCAAAGAGATAATCCAACACAAATCAAATGAAATTGTTTTTTTTCAGAATATAAAAAAAATAGAAAATCTAAAACACAAGCAAATTCACAAATATTCAGATATCACAGTTCTGTCACAACTATGAAAATCCAAAACCTGCAAAAAGAAAAAAACAAAGTTAAATCTAAAACAAAAAATACTTAGTCTAGCAATACTAATAACTATTTTGATATTAACAAATCTAAGGTCCCCGGCAACGGCGCCAAAAACTTGATAGGCCGAAAGGGAACACTACAAGTCTGGCACGCGTGTACCTTGGACTAATCCTTGGTAACAGCACCAAAAACTTGTTGTTAGGTTTCCGCAAGTGCACGGAACTATCGAAGTAATAAAGAAAAATATCGAATCCACATGGACCTTATTGTTAAGTACCAAATAGTGGTATTCTTACTAACTAAGCGAACTAAATATGATGCAAAGCAATAATGGAAAACACACTAACTTAGATAATCAGAGAGAAATATTGGGACTAGGGTTTCATCCTCCTTGATTCTAACGATTAGACATAAATAAAGGGTCGTCAATCAAATCTTGTCAAGATAAAGACCTAGTTTACTTGATAAAGGTATTGTCTCACTTTCGTGCAGACAATCATGCAGATAACCGATCCTCACTTTCGTGCAAGATCTATTTTCAATGTTGTAGGTAAGTAAATCATCAATCAAAGATCACAAGGATCACTTTCGTGCATCCGGATTCTAAGTTGATAATTTCTAGTGGAGTCTCAAGGATCACTTTCGTGCATCCGAGTCTCTATACTAGTTTTACTCATGGATCTCTAACGTTCCGATCCTTGCTTTCGCACAAGATCTCCACGTTTGACAAATAGACTCGATCTATAGATTCATATTATAATCATGGCAATTATTTTACTAGAAAAGATCAAGATGGATCTAACCTAAGGAAGGGATCCTAACATGCAATTCACGGGTTCCAAGCTCTCAAGCAAATCACCTTTCAATCTCATTGCGAAAACTCTAAGAACATAATTAATAACATGCAATTATAGAGAATCTAAGCACAATTTATCACAAGAGTAAAATTATCACAACAAAGATTATCATGACGAAAGAAAAGAGTTATCTAATCATTAAAAATCAAGGGGATTAAACCCCATGTCCCAAAATAGTATTAAGCTTGCATGGAGAAGAAAATACAATAATCCATAAATTCAGAAGATCAAAAATCAACTAGAAAAGAGGTTTTAGAAAATACAGTACGGCTGCGAAATATTTCACAGCCGTATTTTGCAAGCAGAACTCGATGAACAGTGCTGTCACCACCGATTTCGTCGATTCCTCCTCCGATTGAACTCCTTTTCCTTTGAAACTTCTATGCTGTTGTCTTCTCCTCCAGGCGAAGCTTTTGCGTGAGAATCAAGGCCTGAGGTGCCCTCTACGCCTCTCGGCGCGAGAACAAACCCTTGCCACCTCTCTAGCGATTTCTCCCTCGATACTGGATAAACGTCCCTCCTTCCACTTCTAGAATCTTTTCCTCTTAAAGATGAGTCCGGAACATCTTTCGGATTTCAATTTAGAGCTCTGGATCAAAAGTTATGGCCCTCGCAAGTTTCAGGTCCGTAAGAGTCGCACGACCAGGTGCAAATTACGGCCGTAAAATAAATTACGGAAGTGCCATAAAATCAACTGAAATTTATGGTCGGAAATTGCTCTAAATTATGGCCCATGTTATTGCTTACGGCACTGCCATATTTTTAGGCAGAAATTACACCCGTAATATCCATTACACCCGGGGTGTATTTTTCAAACTCGCTCCGATTTGCATGAAAATTAGCGGGCGGCTTCGTTTCGATGTCCTGAATCCATTCGTATGCTCAAATCCTTCAAAATCCATCAAAATATGACACTTTTATCTGAAATTCATGAAAAATAAGAAATTCTGTAGATTCCGTAATATTTAGCAAATAATGCTTAAAAACAAGCAAAAGTTAATAAATATAACACGAAAAGAAATATAAAATGGCATGAAATTTACTATAAATTTCGGTGTCAACATGTGCACCTTTAGAGTAAGTTCAAATTATTACTTTAATGTTGTTCCCTAGTTATATACTAGGGTAGGATAAATCTACAGGGTAGTGGCACCAACACAACTAGAAAATCCCATGATAGAAAGGAAGACCATCTATGACTTTTTGTATAACCTATGTCATAGATACAAACCTTATATCTATGCTGTTCCACTGCCGATGATAGAAAGGAAGACCATCTATGACTTTCTGTATAACCTATGTCATAGATACAAACCTTATATCTATGCCGTTCCACTGCCGATGTCTCTCTAATGGTGTTATACCCAGATCAATAGCGTATGAGGCCCCAGGGCCTAGAGACCTTTTAAAGGGCAGTGGGGATTTATTCTAGGGTAGAGACATCTTCAATCAGTCCTTTGTCTTTGTGGATGCAATTGAAGCAGAAAATCCAATAGCAAAGGAAACGCGAATCATGAAAAAATAAATACCCTATCATGAAAAAAAAAAAACAAGCTTAGATAAATGGGTGACTCATGTTGTGCTTGATGATCCAAAATCGAACAAAATTAAAAAGGATCATATGAACTTACTAGAACGTTTTTGGAATAGTTTATATTCTCATTTGCAAGATAACGTTGTTAAGCTGGAACAAAAAAGACAGAAATCAGTATCTAATCAGTATAAGAATGGTGCGTTCGAACTCTTGTGTAAATGTAAAAAAATGCTTATAAATTGGATGAAATCGATCTTATTAATTTGCAGAAGTATATTGAGAGCCTAACTCGTCAATTCAGGGAGTAATCTGTCTTTCATCAATGTGTTCCCAACCTCATTAAAAAGTTTATCAAGGAGGATGATGTTTGTGCGAGGGATTATCTAAAAATGAAATTGAAAGATGATGAATTAGAATTGATTTACGAGTTCGGCAATTATACCCTCGAGGCATTAATGATCTATGTGCTCAGTTTACTTTTTAGCTCTTCTAATAACACAATAGTGAAAGTAGCTAGTTTGATTGGTCAACTAGAATATCATGTCCAGGATCAAGCTCATTTTTTAAGAAACCGAAGACTTTGGAATAGTTCTATTCCCACCAAAAAGCAGGTAAAAAAAGAAAACCAAAAAGACGCATATCATCGGTGCCTACTTAGTGGAATTAATGTTGGAACGGGGATTGATCAAAATTGTTAACTCTGAAATCAAACTATCCGAGCGGTTAAGAAAGGAAATCAATATTATATTCCAAAAGAATCTTACATTGTTTGTTCCTTTGATATCAAATTACTACCGGTCAATATCAACCTTCCTATGGTATGCAAACCTCTAGATTGGAAAAGTGCTACAAAGAATGGAGAAAAACCTAGTACCCTTTCTGATCTTACTGGAGGTTACTTATGTGAACCAACAGGTGAAATGTATAATAGTTTCCGCCTGTTAAGTTCCAGTGACATAAATCATTTTTATATTGAATTTGACAATAATATCGAATGTTATGAAAATTTGTGTCTTGTAATGAACAAGCTTCAAGGTCAGGCCTTTGAAATTAACAGTGATTGGTTGAAATATCTTAAGGAGAATGATGTGACCAACATACTACGAGAGTTTTACATGAAGGATGAGTTTGTGAATCTCAAATAATTTTGTGAGTATACCGATTTATTGATCCAATTGTGTTCTAATATCCAATGTGCTCGTTATGAGCGCTTTCTTAATAAGATTGTCACTGCCTATGATGGTTATCAATTTTATTTGCCTGCCTTTCTTGACTTCCAAGGTAGAATCTACCGCAATGGAATTTTGCACTTCCACGAGCGTGATCTAGCTAGAAGCCTGATTGTCTTTGCTAAATCCAACGCTTACTCTAATGAGAACATAAGTACGGGAGACTTTTATCAATTTGGTTTATCAATCCCCTTCCATTACAAGGCTTTCGAAACAGTTCTGGAAGGAGGTAACTGGTTTTTGACGAGCATGGTGCGGTATAACAATGATTTTTCCAAGAATATTGTTCTGGCTCGGGATGCTAAACATCCCTTTCAATTTCTTGCCAATTCCTTAGCTTTTGTCAAAGAGGATTATGACTTCATAATGAGAATCCCTATTAGCCATGACGCCTCTGCGAGTGCATATCAGATCATGAATTACTTTTTGGTGGATAAAAGCATTGCCGAGAGAACCAATCTCTTCCCCTCATTTGATGGTAAAATCAAAGATATTTATAGTTTCTTTCTCGATGAGCTCAAGGTGTTCATAAAAGAAAAAGCGAGTGATCAATTTCTTACAAAAATCATTTGCAATCTCCTTTCTCATAAAATTGTCAAGAGTATCTATATGCCAATTATCTATGGTAAATCTTTGATGAGCACTGCCAATGATCTGGAAGACCTGTTCTCTTACTATATAATTCGTAAGGATTCCTTCCAACTTGCCAAAGTGTTCATTGATTTTGGAAGACAAAATACTCTGGTATTGAATGCCTAATCAAGTTGATCCACCATATAGGCTGGGTTGTGTTTGCTCGGGATAGCCCTATTTTTTATGGAATGCCTGCTAGCTTTTATACCACTGTACAGGATTTTATGGTTTCAGAACCAGCAAGAATCTCGGTTTATGACAAAAATAGTCGAAGGATGTTATGGCCCGACCCTCGGCTATTGGCTCCTTGGGCCGCAGCCCCCTTAGCCCGTCCTTAGCCAATAACCTCGGCTCCTTGGGCTCCTTAGCCAGCCTTAGGCTGACCATAACACGTCAGGACTAGGGACCCGAATCCCGACCGGATAAACCGCGCTAATTTCATCTGCAGTAGGATTCGACCCCTAGACATGACCCTCACGAGTCATGACCCTTTAACCATTAAAGGGTCATGACTCGTGAGGGTCATGTCTAGGGGTCGAATCTTGCTGCAGATGAAATTTGTGCTGTAGGAACCGTGCCGGGATTTGGGCTCCTAGGCCTGATGTGTTATGGTCGGCCCAAGGCTGGCTAAGGAACCCAAGGAGCTTGAGGGCTAAGGATGGGCTAAGGGGGATGCGGCCCAAGGAGCCAATAGCCGAGGGTCGGGCCATAACAAAAAAAGGCAGCTCAATGGTTAAAGGGTCATGACTCGTGAGGGTTATATCTAGGGGTCGAATCCTGCTGCAGATGAAATTTGCACGGTAGGAACCGTGCCGGGATTCGGGGTCCCTAGTCCTGACTTGTTATGGTTGGCCTAAGGCTGGCTAAGGAGCCCAAGGAGCTTGAGGGCTAAGGGGGCTGCGGCCCATGGAGCCAATAGCCGAGGGTCGGGCCATAACAAAAAAAGGTAATTGTTAGAGGGTCATGACTCGTGAGGGTCATGTTTAGGGTTTGAATCCTGCTGCAGATGAAATTTGCACAGTAGGAATCGTGCCGGGATTCGGGATCCATAATCCTGAGGTGTTATGGTCGGCCTAAGGCTGGCTAAGGAGCCCAAGGAGCTTGAGGGCTAAGGACAGGCTAAGGGGGTTGCGGCCCAAGGAGCCAATAGCCAAGGGTCGGTCCATAACATAGCCTTTCCTTTAGCTTAGCTTAGAATGGCTAGGCCAATTCGAGTTCTAGTATTGCATTTTTTTTGCAAAGGAAGAAGGCCTTTGAGCTTGGCACTAGGATGATGAAATGGCGGTTGTACGAGATGTAGTATAATTATACTACTTAAAATACTGACTTCTGTATGCTTCTTATTTTAAACAAAAAGCAGGAAGGAGGGGTAGAGAATGTCGCTCACGGTGCACACTGAATTCAGATGTTGAACACAAGCGAGGATGAAAAGAAGTAGTGAAGCACCTCGGAATGGATGAATGATCTGTTCCTGACTACGTTTACTCGAACTCTGGTTGCTGGAGTTTGGTAAGCCCACTGACTGATGCGACTTGACTTAGTCGAAAGCCTCAGAGCTTGATCCGCTATCGAGACCGTCTTCTTCTTTGTACCATGAGAATTGGGCTAGACTAAAAACAGACTCTATCTTCCAAATCGATCCTGATTTTTTTCTTCATCTTGTAGGATGCGTCAGCAAAATCAGGTTGATCAGTAGCTTCTAAGTCAACTTTTCTTTTATCCGTGGCCCAAAAAGACTAGCATAGTTTAACTCTAAGTATGAGGGATTCCATTCATCAGCCTAGGCTGAATATCTTCTTTCCTTGCCCTTCTCTTTCTTCGTCATCCTTCCGCTTTCATTAATGCTTCGACATTCCGGAATTCCTTTGGCACAACTAAACTATAGGTGGCTTCTTCTTATCTTATTAGTAAAAATTTTGACTAAAAAAGTAGCCATTTGCATTTCTGGCTTTGCTTAGGTTTTCCCATAGAAAGTTTGGCATCCTTTGTAGCTCCATAAATACTCATTTTATTCCCTTATATTAATATATTAGATATTAGGCTACCGCTCTTGTTCCAGTCTGTCCCCAATAATTCATTCTCACTAACCGCGTCCTATAGGCATCTTTCATTTTTTGACTTTGAACTGCCTGCTGAGGTATGCTTTCTTTCTTGAGGGGTCCATCGTAAGGAAAGAACGTCTATGACCTCCAAATCGAGCTATAAGACTCTTTTCTTACTCGAGAATATCTATCCTTGACTAGCACTAGATTCCCCACATGCAGTTGCAGAATTAGCACTCTCGGATTGATTCTTCCTAACAGCAAGGGATTCCCCAACTGCAGCTGGGCGCTAAGCTCTTGATTAACGCCTTTCCTCATTCCTGGCTATTGGGTCATTTTTTGTCATTTGAAAATGTGTTGACCTTTTTCAAATTCACCTTAAATTAATAAGGTTTTATTTAAATGGGTTCTGGCTTCCAATGAACATAAGCATTCATTATTAATTACCCCTGAAAGTCAGGGTACCTTTAATTGAGAGATCTATATTATGAAATAAAATAGAAATAAAATGATTGAATAATATGATTCATTAAACATTAAAATAGAAAATACATAATAATTTCAGAAAGAAAAATGACAAAGAGAAAAAAAAGTCTTCGTCAAATTGAATGATTTATATTTGCCAAATACCCAGCCTTGCAATGACTTGTTGGATATTTTGGATTCAGAAGGAGTCTGGTCTCAATGATTCGTTAGATGTTTGCCTTAAAAAAAATTACCCGGCCTTGTAGCGTGTTGGGTAAAGATATTCGGCCTTGCGGCGTGTTGGATATTCGATTTAAGAAATTATCCAGCCTCAACGGCTTGTTGGGTAAAGATATCCGGCCTTGCAGCGTGTTGGATATTCGATTTAAGAAATTACCTGGCCTCAACGGCTTGTTGGGTAAAGATATCTGGCCTTGCGGCGTGTTGGATATTTGATTTGATAAATTACCCGGCCTCAACGGCTTGTTGGGTAATGATATTCGGCCTTGCGGCGTGTTGGATATTCGATTTAAGAAATTACCCGGCTCAACGGCTTGTTGGGTAATTTAAAAAATATCCGGCCTTGCGGCGTGTTGCATATTCGATTTAAGAACTTACCCAGTCTCAACGGCTTGTTGGGTAAAGATATCCGGCCTTGCGGCGTGTTGGATATTCGATTTAAGAAATTACTCAGCCTCAACGGCTTGTTGGCTAATTTGGAAAATATCTGGCCTTGCGGCGTGTTGGATATTCGATTTAAGAAATTACCCGGCCTCAATGGCTTGTTGGGTAATGATATTGGGTCATAATAACTTATTGGATATTTAAATTTGACAATTGCTTGGTCTTGATGATTTGTGAGCATTTGAATTTAGAAGGCATCCGGTCTCAATGACTTGTTGGATGTTCAATTTGAGACATACCTGGCCTCAATGGCTTGTTGGGTAAAAATATCCGACCTGACGGCATGTTGGGTATTTCAGTCTTAATAAACATAACATCATATTGAGGAGTTATGCCCCGACGGTAAATGTCGACGTACGCACCTCCTAAACAATACTTTATTATGAAAATTAATTCTTTATCTAGCCATGATGGCTGGTTGGATATTTAAATTGAAAGATGTCTGGCCGTGATGGCATGTTGGATATTTTAATTAGCTCGGATCCTGCTCATAGCTTTGCTTCAATCCAGCATTTAGATCAAAAATCCAATATCATATTCGAAAAGATCGGGTTCGATATAGCAGGGATCGACACCTTGATCATCTCAAACGTCATCCGATTGATGGAGATATGCTCCGATTAATTTCAATCATTGATTTCATATTTAGATTTATAGATCTGCTTCAATTCATGTCTCGGATCGAAGATCTGACATCATATTTGGAAAGATCAAGTTCAGTTTAATAGGGATCAACTCGTTGATCATATCAAACGTCACCCGATTGACGTAGATATACTGAAATCAATTTCGGTCATTAATTTTAAATCTGATTTATCACAGCCGTTCATATAGATTCATAGATTTGTATCGATCCAAGTCACGGATCGAAGATCCGATGCTATATTTGAAAAGATCAGGTTCGATTTGATAGAGATCGATATCTTGATCATGTCAAACATCAACCGATGGACCGAGATATGCTCTAATCTTTCGTAGGCGTTCATCTATTTTATATTTAGATATGAACCCTCGAATAAATTTGAATCTGAATCGTCGATGTGAGATAGATGAATCACAGCCGTCCGATTTGATTTATTATTTCAGATTGATCTCAGCCCTTCAATTAAGCATGATATAATCTGGATCGTCAATTTATATTCAGATCTAAACCATTAGATTTGAAATAAACAGATCTAGACCATTGGATTTAGTTTATTAAATCAGATTGATCTAAACCATCCGATTAAACTTGAAGTAATCTCGATCGCCGATTTTGTTTTGAATCTGGAGAGTTGATTTGATTTAGATAAATCTCATCCATTGATTTGAATTTATTAAATCGGCTGAATTCAGCCGTTCGATTTTATTCGAAATAATCTGGATCGTCGACTAATACTGAATCCGGACCATTGATCTTATCCGAACGAATCTCAGTCGTTCATTTTTTTCTTCGTCGCGGCAGCGGCGGACGAAATTAGGGTTCGTCACCGAAGATGACTCGCTGCTCCTCCGGCCAATCGGCTCTGAGTGTAGCTTATCTATGTTGAGGGGGACTTGTGGCCGGAGTTTGGCCTCGTCCAGTGGAGTATCGGAGGTGAATCGAGGCTTTTGGCGAGAACAGCACCGCCAGCGCCAATTTGTTCGATTCCGGCGATCTAGCTGTCAGATCGCCGGATACTTTCGTCTGTGGGTTCTCACACTTGAGGAAAAGGTGTGGCGGAAGTTTGACGCCGATCTGTTTGCTGGATTTGGTGGAATAAGCATTCGGCATCGCTGGCGCTAATTCATTCGATTCTGGCGATCTGGCCATCAGATCGCTGGATCCTTCTGTCTACCGGTGCGCACACTCGAGGAGAAAGCATGCGCAAAATTTTGATCCGATCAGATAGTCGGATTTTAGATATTGAAGTTTGAAGTTTCTTTTTTTTTAGCTTCCACCGGAGGATTTAGCGGAATAGGGTCGACGATCAGCAATTTTTAGATCTCATAATAGTAGTTAGATTTTTCTCGCCCAGCGAGTGACAAGCCTTCAGCTGTACAGTTAGGTACAACGTCGCCAGGCAAAAACTGAGATTTTTCTCGCCCAGCGAGTAATAAACCTTCAGCTGTATAGTCAGGTACAGCGTTGCCAGGCAAAAACCTAAGATGAACTGTAAAAGACCTTCTCTTCCCTCCTTCAATTCCAGCCGAAAAGAATCAATCCTCCTCCATGTGAATCGCCTCCATCCAAGTGTGTTTGTTTCATCCGTCTAGACCCTCTTTTATAGGAGATGGGTGGAGAAGATTTATTATTATTTTTATTTAGCTTTGCTATTTTATTATTTTTTATTAACTATTTTTTTTATTTTATTTTTTATTATTTGTTTATGTGCGCTTACTAATTCCCCCCTCTCTTAACCGTAAATTCAGTTTTATTTATTTTATTCACATTTTTTTGCTATTTTAGTTTTGCTAACTTTTATTATTTTTTCATTTTAGCCATCTACTTAGTTTTATTATTATTTTTATTCTCTCACCCTTTTTTTCTCTCTTTTTTTTTTAAAAAAATGAATTTCCCTTTTTTTTATTTTTTTTATTTTTTAACAAATAAAAAAAATTGGTCCAATAATGGCATTTGTCCTTATAACAGCTTATTCGTCGCGAACATGGTGAGGAGCTTTTAAGTGCTTGCCTTCGAAGCGCAAGACCAATCCAATCCGTTTGTCAGTTATGGAAATGGAGAAAATCGGACACTGTCAAACTTGCCGTTTGGTAATCAGTCCAAGTTAATGGTCAATCAGTCCCTTGCTTTTGTTGAATTAATTCCTTCTCATCGAATCTATCCATGAAAAACGAATTTCTATTTCTCAAGGCATATGAATATTCTCGATATGCCACTAACTCAAGTGCCATATGTTGGGAAACCCCGGGGACATTTTACAATTTTGGCATTACAGACATTACATACGCAGCAGAATAATGTCCCCGCAACAGGCTGGTCACAAAAACCCAGTGAAGATCGCATGCGAGGGAGTCGACATGATGTGATAGGAAGTACCTCAAGCAAGCAAAGAGATGCCGATGTCGAGATAGGCGCCCACGTGTTCACCCTCTGCAGTCTCACACACACGGACTCCTCGAGCTCTCTTCTTCCGCGCTTGGTGCTTGCCTCGGGAAGAAGATCCACACCTTAGGTTCACCTTCTCCAACCTTGCGCCACCTCCAAGGTATATGCGCCAATGATGGCGAAGAGGAGAAGCTGCCAATAACAATTCCTTCTTGCGCCAAGAGGAGGAGAAGAAGAATTGGTTGCGGCTTATGGAAGAGAGGAAGAAAAGTTGCGCCAAGAGCCTCCAAGCTTTCACACCTCTCTATTGCTCATGCCTCCAAGGATTGTAACTTATGAGAGGGGGCGGCTAGGGTCTCTTTTATAGGGCAAGAGGCGACTAGGGTGATGGCTAGGATCATGCCAAGTGGGCGGTTAGGATGAGAAGGTTTGAGGCAAGGAAAGTCTCCAAGACATTTCCATAATCCTCATTCAACCCTTCTATATTTGCCCAAGCCTTCCCTTGTGCACTAAGGCTTTGCCTTGCACCCCAAGCAATGCCATAGAGGCATGCTTTCCATCAAGGGATGAAGGGGGAAGCGCCCTTTACTTCCAAATGAAGCAAAGGTGCCTTCCACTACCCCATTATACCCTCTAGGCGCATATGAGGATAATTCCTCCCCATTATACCCTTTTAGCCCTTCTTCTCTTCATGACAACTTATTAGTGAGCCCAACTTAGCAATGGGCCTAGCCCAAAGTCCATTACCCATGTTAACCAAGCTATTGGATCCAATCCAACTTAACCCAAGGTCAAATGAGGCTAACCATGGTTAATTCGGCCAATATGCCAAAAATAGAAGTTGGCTCCAATAAGTTTCTTCCATCTCATCAGGCCCATTGGCGCTGATGAAATCTCCAAAATAGATCCGAATTATCCAATAACTCGATCATAAGGCTTCCCGATCAATACGAGAACTCGAGTGTCTTGGTGTGTGACCTTGTAGGTCCCTTTGACGTTGGCAGTACTGACCTAAGGTCACCACAAGCAGTGAGTGGCACCTAGCAGTGCATCGCTGCTACCCAAGTCATCGGAATGGATATCGACATTGTTATCCCCATCATCGCAATAGGTGCATATACATTACGGTCCCTTTGCCAAACTGATATCCGATTGGTCATGTGTGTCATCACTTGTTTTCATCCAATCACATCACTATGACTAAATCAGGTCTTTACCTGGGTATGGCCATACACTTTCAGTCATAGATCATAGAGGAGCTCCATGGATATCATACTTCCGCAAGGAAGGGGCAAATCCTTTATCTGTCAATTGGTCTTCTCATATGGGTCGTGACATGCTCAATGACAACCTTTATGACCTCCTAGTTATGGTAAGGTGTTGGGTTGCATCAAAGTATGTCCCTAACCATATAGAAGAGTTAATGACCTCAAGTCCAAGGATCAATGTATCTCCTATCACTTGTGAGGTTAACTTATGACACCAAGTCATAGCCTCACAGCGGGTCGGTCCAGTATATCCACCACTGATATACCCATATGTCTGCGTCAGCACCCCGTGCCTAACCAGCCCATATACCAGTCTTATTAGTACCATAGCTGTCCCTTATCCACTAAGGTATATCGACTGGGGACAATCTTTTGAGCACAGATCCAATATGTCTCCAGGGACATTATCATGTAAGTACATTATCGCAGATGTAAACAAACATAGATAATGACAATGCCAGAATGATATATAAATATCTCAGTGAAGTAGTACAACATTTGACCAAATATAGGTCTCAGGGCATATACACCAACAATCTCCCACTTGCACTAAGACCTAGAGGTGGAGGAATCTCAACCCCATATCTCTAGTATGACCATCATACTTCTGCTGTGCCAAAGCCTTAGTAAGTGGGTCTGGTAGATTGTTCTCTGTATCAACTCTACTAATCTTGACATCACCCCGATCTACGATCTCTCTGATCAGGTGAAATCTCCTGAGTATGTGTTTGGACCTTTGATGAGACCGTGGTTCCTTTGCCTGTGCAATGGCTCCATTGTTGTCACAATAGAGCTCAATGGGATCCACAACAGTTGGAACCACTTGAAGATCAGATATGAACTTCCTTATCCAAACAGCTTCTTTGGCTGCCTCAGAAGCAGCAACATACTCGGCTTCAGTTGTAGAATCAGCTATTGTGGATTTCTTGAAGCTTTTCCAGCATGCAGCACCTCCATTCATTTTGAACACATAGCCGGCCTGCGATCTGAAGTCGTCAGGGTCAAATTGGAATGACGCATTAGTGTAGCCCTGGACACTGAGCTCTTCCTGTCTCCCATAGACCAAGAACAAATACTTAGTTATTCTCAGATACTTAAGGATGTTCTTTACAGCCACCCAGTGCTGTAGACCTGGATTGGATTGGTATCGGCTGGTTATGCTCACAGCATAAGCCACATTTGGTCTGGTACACAGCATTGCATACATGATTGAGCCTACTGCCGAAGCATAGGGCACTTCACTCATGTGATCCCTCTCAGCCTGTGTGCTGGGACACTGGCTCTTTGAGAGAGTAAGATCATGTCTCACTAGAAGGTATCCTCTTTTGGATTGCTCCATATAGAACCTCTCCAGGACCTTATCAATGTATGTACTTTGACTAAGGGCGAGGAGCCTCTTGGATCTATCCCGGTAGATCCTCACGTCTAAGACATAGGCGGCCTCCCCCAAGTCTTTCATCTCGAAATACTTCCCCAACCATGTCTTCACAGACTGAAGACTAGGGATGTCGTTTCCGATGAGTAGTATGTCATCGACATACAAGACCAAAAAAGTCATCAAGCTCCCACTCAATTTTCTGTATACACAGGCGTCATCTTCGCTTTTGACAAAGCCATAATCTTTCACAGCTTCATCAAATCGAAGATTCCAACTTCGAGATGCTTGCTTTAATCCATAAATGGATTTCTTTAGCCTGCAGACCTTGTTGGCCTCTGCAGGATGGACGAAGCCATCAGGTTGTGTCATGTACACATCCTCTGTCAGTTTTCCATTAAGGAATGTTGTCTTCACATCCATCTGCCATATCTCATTGTCATGATATGCAACTATAGCAAGCAGAATCCGAATGGATTTAATCGTGGCAACTGGCGAGAAGGTTTCATCATAATCCACCCCGTGGATTTGTTTGAATCCTTTAGCCACTAGTCTACCCTTATAGGTAACTATATTGCCATCCATGTCAGTCTTCCTCTTGAAGACCCATTTACAGCCTATGAGTTTTACCCCATCAGGCAGCTCAACCAAATCCCAGACTTGGATAGCCGACATGGAATCCATCTCGGATCGCATGGCCTCAAGCCATCTCTCGGAGTCCGGTCCATTGACCTCTTCATCATAAGTCCTGGGTTCATCTTCAATGATGAAGATCTTATCGTGTTGGGTCGGCAGCGACCCATACCTCTCAGGTGCACGACGAATCCTCCCAGACCTACATGAGACCTGTGTTTGAGCCTCAGGTTGCCCAGCAACTTGTGCAGGTGGCTCAGGTTCCACCTCTCTCTCTTGTGGTTGCTCTTGGACCTCGTCCAAGTCAAACTTGCTCCCACTAGCTTCTTTCATGAGAAATTCTTTCTCTAGAAAGACAGTGACCCGAGCAACAAATATTTTGTTCTCGTTGGGAACATAAAAGTACTATCCTTTAGTTTCCTTAGGATACCCAACAAAAACACATTTATCAGATCTAGGTTCTAGCTTGCTAGAATCCTGACGTTTGACATAAGCCTCACATCCCCAGATCCTGATAAAAGAGAGATTGGGTTGTCTCCCACTCCATACCTCGTATGGAATCTTTGAGACACTCTTAGATGGAACATTATTCAGTATAAGAGAAGCTGTCTCAAGTGCATAACCCTAGAATGAGGGTGGTAGAGTTGCATGACTCATCATGGATCGAACCATGTCCAACAAGGTTCGATTTCTCCTCTTAGACACACCATTCCATTGAGGTGTTCCAGGAGGAGTGAGTTGGGATAGGATCCCACTCCCTAAGATAGTCAAAGAACTCACCGCGCAGGTACTCTCCACCTTGATCAGATCGAAGAGCTTTAATGGATCTACCAAGTTGGTTCTCTACTTCATTCTTGAACTCCTTGAATTTCTCAAAGGATTCAGATTTATGTCTCATTAAGTAGACATAACCATACCTACTGAAGTCATCAGTAAAGGTAATGAAGTAGTTGTGTCCTCCTCTGGCTTGTTTATTGAATGACCCACACACATTAGTATGTATGAGATCCAACAAACCTTGTGCCCTCTCACCAGTTTTTGGTGAAGGGTGCCTTTGTCATTTTCCCTAATAAACAAGGCTCACATGTATCAAATTCCTCCAAGGAACTTGAATCTATTAATCCATTTGCATGGAGTTGATGAATGCGATTTTTGTTTATATGGGCTAACCGACAATGCCATAGGAAGGCACCAACTGAACCACTCAGTTTGGTCCTTTTACTATTTATGTTGCAAATAGAACTATTCATGTCCAAGACATATAAGCCATTGCACAATGTGTCATTCTCATAAAACATATTTGCAAATGAAAAAGAATAGGAGTTCTCCTTTATTTCAAATATAAAACCTTTCCTTGCTAAGCAAGGAATAGATATAATGTTTTTGGTTAATGAAGGTACATAATAGCAATTCTCTAGTTCTAATTGAAGTCCTGAAGGGAGGGAGAGAGTCAAAACTCCTACAGCAATAGCAGCAACCTATGCCCCGTTTCCAACTCGTAGGTCAATCTCTCCAGCCCGTACCGATCTACTTCTTTTAAGCCCCTGCATATTTGTACAAATTTGAGCTCCACGTGCGGTATCCAATACCCATGAAATAGAAGTAGAAAGGTTGACTTCAGTAACATAAATACCTAAGCTAGAAGTTAAGGCCAAGCCTTTCTTCGCCTCATTCTGAAGTTGCTTGCAGTCCCTTCTCCAGTGGCCCTGCTCGCCATAGTGGAAGCACCTCTAGTCCTTTGACTTCCTTGCCTTTTTCTTCAGTGCCTTGGTAGGATCCTTGGCACTGCTCTTAGCACGTGCCTTACCCTTCTTCTTCATCTTCTTGGTCGCAGGGACCAAAAGAACAGAATTGGGCTTGGTCTTACCCATTTCACGCTCGGCTGTTTGGAGCATATTCAGTAGTTCCTCCCTTATGCACTCAATCCGATTCATATTGAAGTTTATAATAAACGGACTGAAGCTAGGGGGCAGGGACTGCATAATAGGATCCACAACCAGCTCGTTATCTATGTTGTGTCCCAGTCTTCTGAGATGATCCACATTCCCAATTAACTTGAGAACATGGGGGTCTCACTGATGCACTTTCAGATAACTTGCACCGAAAGACTGCTTTGGCGGTATCATATCTCTCAGTCCTGACTTGAGCTTCAAACATCTGTTTCAGATGAGTTATCATCTGAAAAGCGTTTTGCTCCTCATACTACACCTGAAGTTCAGGTGTCATAGTGCCAAGCATGAGACATGCTACCTCCAAAGAGTCATCTTGATCCTTTCTAAAAGCATTCCTGTCTGCCGCTCGGGCATTGATGACTCCAAATTTCATAGTGTTTTTCATCCTTATTTGGTAGTCTTTTTAGCCATAGTCTTACTCCTTTACTTTGCTTTTATACCCTTTTTTACCAAATATATCGAAATCTACACAATCTTTTGTTTTTGATCAATTTCAGGTAAAAAGGCATTATTATCACTGGTTTTCGAGCAATATCAATGCATGAATGAGTTATAATCATCAAGAGGAGTCTACACAACAAATTTCAAGCCAAAATACACCATCTAGCTAAAATACGGCACTACCGTATTTTCCAGACGAATTCTCACGGTACCATATTTCTTAGTAGACATTCTTGGGCGAAATACGGCACTACCATATTTGCCAGAGAATCTTTCACGGTACCGTATTTTGCAACGTTTTTGACCAGAAGGTTTCAGTGGAAATACGGCACTGTTGTGGTCGTTTACACGATGCCGTATATTCCAACATTTTTGACCAGAAACTTTTGAAAGAATTACGGCAGTACCGTGAGGTTTTCCATGATACCGTATTTGTTGCCCAGAGCTCACAGAATGAAATACGGCACTCCCGTATGACTCTTCACGGTGCCGTATTTGGGAACTCAGAATTCTGATTTTTCCGCCCGATTCTTACAAAGACCATATCTTTTAATCCAGACCTCCAAATTGAGATCCGAAAGAAGGAGCGAACACGTCTTAACGAGGAGAATATAACCAGACTGAAAGGAACAATTTTTATGACCCATCCACAGAGAAATTGAGGGAGAGACAGAATTACTAGGGTTCATCGGTTCTCCACCTACAGACCACCTCCGGCCACGAAATTTGACAGAGAGCTTCACCTAGTGAAGGAGAACGTGCATCTGAAGTTTCAAAGCAAAAGGATTCCTATTGGAGGAGAAATCAATGAAACAGCAGTGACAGTGCTAATTCCAGGCAAATACGGTGCTGTAATTTCATTACAACACTGTTTTGTAACTCTTTTCTCCTCTTTTTGATTCCTATTCATACAGAAACATGTTTTATTGTAATTCCTTCATCATGGTAGCTTAATCTTTCTTTGGGACATGGGGGTGTAATCTCTTTATTTCTTAATGACTAGAAAATCTTAACTTTGTCAAACTAATTTCTTTATGATAATTTTACTCTTGTGATTGATAGTTCTTTGATTCTCCTTTGTGTCTTAAATATCAGCATGTTTTAGAGTTTTGTGAAATAGACCAAGAGGTTGATTGTTTGAAATCCGGAACCCTAGGAATTGTTGAGTTTGGAACTATCGTAAGAGATTAGGTAGTTCTTCGAATTCTGATTTTTAGTGATTTTATTGCCATGTTGAATTTCTGATACTTCGGATTGAGTTAATGTGTAGACTTGATTTGATATTGCAAGAGATTGAGTATCGAGTCGTTGGAAACCCTTGAATAAAACTAGTGTTGAGACTCGGATGCACGAGAGTGATCTTTGAGTTTCCACTTGAGGTGATCAACCTAGAATTCGGATGCACGAGAGTGATCCTCTAGTTCTTAGTTGATGATTTACTTATTCTCAGCATTGAATAGATCTTGCACGAGAGTGGGGATCGGTTCTTTGTATGGTTGTCTGCGCGAGAGCGAGATAATTTATTTATGAAGTAAATTATACCTTTATCATGATAGAATTAGATTGACAGACACTTATCTTAATCTAGACACTAGAAATTTAAAGTAGATGCACCCCTAGTCCCAGTTTCTTCTCTGATATTCTCTCCGTGCTCTTTTCGATAGCTTGATTCACTATTTTTCTGATTGCCTAGCTAGCAAGAGATCGATTATTTAGTACTTGGCAACAAGGTCTCTGTGGTTCGATATTTTTATATTACTTCGAGTATCCGTGCACTTGCGGACACAACAAGTTTTTCGCGCCGTTGCCGGGGACCTTAGTTTTGTCGATATTGAAGATATCTGGATTATTACTAGACTAGGTTTTATTTACTGTTTTTGTTTTTTTTTTCTGTTTATTTTCTATTTTCTTGAAATCACTTGATCTATCTACTTTGCATGCGTAGGAATCTTAGGTCAGGACCACTTGTACCTTTTGGTCCTGAGATAAACAAGACTCTGAGACTGCGAAAGAGATTGAGATTTGAGGAGACACAAGTTGTAGAAGAAAGAGAAGAAGAATCCATCATGGCTGAAAGAAGGACATTACGTGACTATGCATCCCCAAATACACAAGGAATCCGTTCCAGCATCACTAGGCCTGCTATAGATGTGAACAACTTTGAGATCAAGCCAGCGTTTTTATCGATGATTCAACAGAATCAGTTTGGAGGATCTCCTTTGGAAGATCCAAACCAACACTTATCCCTTTTCCTTGAATTCTGTGACACCATAAAGATTAATGGTGTATCTGACGATGCCCTCAGATTAAGATTGTTTCCTTTTTCTCTCAGGGACAGAGCAAAAGCCTGGCTTCATGCACATCCAACTGGGACGTTTACTACTTGGGAGCGCTTGTCAAATGCCTTCTTGCAGAAGTATTTTCCTCCCAGTAAAATGATCCAGTTAAGGAACCAAATCACAGGCTTTGTTCAGAGAGATGGTGAATCAATGAGTGAAGCATGGGAGCGCTTTAATGAGCTCCAACGGAACTGCCCCCACCATGGAGTGGAAGACTAGGTTTTAATTCAGACCTTCTATAATGGTTTTCTTTACAACACACGCTTAATGGTTGATGCTGCTGCAGGGGGAGCTTTGATGAACAAGACTGTTGATGCAGCCCATGCCTTGATTGAGGAGATAGCGTTAAACCACAACCAGTGGGCTTCCGGGAGAGGAGTGCTTTATCGGCCTCCTCAGGGTAAGAACGATGGTGATGGTTAATGCTCTCTTGTAGAAAAGGTAGACTCGTTATGTAACCGTTTTGATTCTTTCCAAATGCAAACTGCTGCTATATCTTCTGTTATTTGTGAGGTTTGTGGGAACAATGGGCACCATGCTAGAGAATGTAAAATCATTGTTGATAAAGGTGAGGAACAAGTGAATGAAGTAGGGGATTATAATCAAGGTAGATCTAATGACCCTTACTCCAATACCTACAACCCTGGTTGGAGAAGCCATCCTAATTTGTCTTGGAGGAATAACAATCATACCAGTGAGCAAAATGAGAGTAGGGGGTATAATCAGAGACAGTCAAACCAGAGTCAGCCCCAAAAATCTAGTTTAGAAGAGATGTTTGAGAAATTCATGGGTAAGCAGATGAGCAAAAATGATGAGATTGAAGAAACCCTTAAACAAATCAATTCCAAGTTGGATGGTGTTGTTGCTCATAGTAAGATGTTAGAAACCCAAATTGCCCAGCAAGCTAGCACTTCATCTAGACCCTAGGAAAATTACCTGCCAAACCCGAACCCAACCCTAGGGAATATTACAATGCTGTCATAACTAGAAGTGGAAAACAATTGGATGATCCTAGGGAGTCTCTCGATGATGATGAGGTTGAGCCTAGACTTGAACTTAGGAGTGAACCAGTTTTGGAGTCACAACCTGCACATAAGCAGTCCCAAACTAGTTTGTCACCTCACAAGGGTGATGAACCTAAAGGTGATTTGCCATGTAAGATTGATGATTCTATACCTAGTTCACCACCACCCTATAGGCCACCTATTCCTTTTCCCCAAAGGATTGTGCAAGCTAAGTTAGATAGGCAGTTTGGAAAATTTTTGGAGGTTTTGAAAATGTTGTATATTAATATTCCTCTCACTGATGCTATTTCTCAAATGTCTACATATGCAAAATTTTTAAAAGAAATTTTATCTAACAAGAGAAAAATAGAAGATTATGGCACTGTTGCTTTAACTAAAGAGTGTAGTGCCATCATTCAAAACAAGCTGCCACCCAAATTTAAAGATCTAGGTAGTTTTTCTGTCCCCTGTTCTATTGGGAGTGTTACTTTCGACCGAGCCTTATGTGATCTCGGTGCTAGTGTTAGTCTAGTACCTCTGTCTGTGTGCAGGAAGCTGAACATTGGAGAGCTCAAACCAACCTCAATGTCTTTGCAACTTGCTGATTCATCAGTAAAGTATCCGGTTGGTATTTTAGAAAATGTTCCTGTTCAAATTGGTAAGTTTTTCATACCTGCTGATTTTATAATTCTTGATATGGAGGAAAATTCAAAAAACCCTATTATACTTGGTAGACCTTTTTTGGCCACAGCTGGAGCTCTCATTGATGTGAAAAAGGGAAAATTGACATTTGATATTTGTGGTGATTTAATTGAATTTGACTTAACTGATTCTTTAAAAAGGGCATCACACTCAGGGACATGTTGTAGCATAGAAACAATTGATGAGGAGGTTGTTTGTAACATGCATATTTTATTTGAAGAATCTTCTGAATTTGATACATTTTCTGGGTGTGCTAATCAAGAATTTCAGGAAAGGGCAGCAAAGAAGAAGAAGAGACGAAGGAGGAAAGGAATATCGAAATTGACTGAAGAAGTAAAAAGGCTCATAAATAAATTTGGATACTGTTTCAAGTTTGAGCCTTATGTTCTTAAGAGCCCTGAACGAGACGTAGAGAAATCAGGATGGCCACCAAAGACACAACCACGATTAAATCTGAGTGTTAAACGGTCAAGCTAATGACCATAAATTAGCGCTTCTTGGGAGGCAACCCAAGCACTCTTACTCTAGCTTATTCTTTTAATTAATTTTTGTTTTTATTTTTTTTACCTAGCACTAATTTTTCTTTTCTTCCTGTAGGTGAAAATTAACTGTGATTGAAAAAAAAAACTCTAGTGGTGCGAACCCGAAGACACAAAGGATGATTGGGTCTGACACAGACTAATAGACCTCTGTGAGTATTTTCTTTCTACTCATTTGCATTTCATCCTTTATATTTTTCTGATAATCCATGTGTTCAAATGGAAGATAGATACTTCAAACTTCTTGTGCTCACATGCCACAGATCCTAACCTTTTGGTTTTATTGATAGATATTTTGATTTTGGTTTGTTGTTAATGAATTATCATGCAATTGGAAATAGATTTTAAATGTTGGGTTTATTTCTCTGATATAATCTATTTGTTGGAAATTTTTCATTAATTGATGCATGAAATTCTAAGTAAATACATTGTTTAGTGAATGCAATCTTGAAGTGAAATAATTCTTTTAAATAAAATGAGCATATTTGCACATGTTATTGAGTTGATATCAAGTGATTAATCTAGTTAATCTTTATAATCTTTTATGTTATTTGTTGGGAAAAAGAGATCCAAATCCATGAGAAAGGATGACTCCCCTACTTGGCACTGTATAAAATTAACAGTGGGACCTAAAGACAAGGGTTGAAGTCCACAAAAAGAAAAAGAATAACTCATCTTCTTGGCATTGTGTTCACAATGGTACCTAAGACAAGAGTTGAAGTTCATTGAAAAAGTGTGTTTCTATGTAGATACATGCCAAGAGAGAGCTCCTTTGACATTGACTCCTCTGTCTCAAGAAAATTCTTTCTACCCATGAGATATGAGTTCTATTATGTGTGGTCATGTGACCAACATACTCTAAATTCGTCATCGGAAAAAGGGTGGTAATCGATTTAGAGAATGTCAAGGACAAATAAAAAAAATGAGTGGAAAAAGATTTGGAGATCCTATTCCTGTAAACAAAAACATATTAGATGAAAATCTCAAAAACAAGATTAATTCATGAGGTTGAAACTCTATTACTATGCATATTGCGAAATTTTATTCTATTGAACTTTTGAGTCTTAAAGATTAATTTCAAAAGATGATGTATTTACTTGGAAATTTTGTGTGGGATTAATGAAATTTTCTATGGATGATTATATTTTAGAAATTTATTCGTCATATGAATATTTATGTTCCAATACTCAGTATTGATTTCTTTATTTCCTTGAGGACAAGCAAAGTTTGAGACTTATGTGTTTGATGATTCCAAATTTCATAGTGCTTTTCATCCTTATTTGGTAGTCTTTTGAGCCATAGTCTAACTCTTTTACTTTGCTTTTATACCCTTTTTTACCAAATACATCGAAATCTACACAATCTTTGGTTTTTGATCAATTTCAGGTAAAAAGGCATTATTATCACTGGTTTTCGAGCAATATCAATGCATGAATGAGCTCTAATCATCAAGAGGAGTCTACACAACAAATTTCAAGCCAAAATACACCATCTAGCTAAAATACGGCACTACCGTATTTTCCAGACGAATTCTCACGGTACCGTATTTCTCAGCAGACATTCTTGGGCGAAATACGGCACTACCGTATTTGCCAGATAATCTTTCACGGTACCGTATTTTGCAACGTTTTTGACCAGAAGGTTTCAGTGGAAATACGGCACTGCCGTGGTCATTTACACGGTGCCGTATATTCCAACGTTTTTGACCATAAACTTTTGGAAGAATTACGGCAGTACCGTGAGGTTTTCCATGGTACCGTATTTGTTGCCCAGAGCTCACAGAATGAAATACGGCACTGCCATATGACTCTTCACGGTGCCGTATTTGGGAACTCAGAATTCTGATTTTTCTGCCCGATTCTTACAAAGACCATATCTTTTGATCTCGACCTCCAAATTGAGATCTGAAAGAAGGGGCGAACTCATCTTAACGAGGAGAATATAACCGGACTGAAAGGAACAATTTTTATTGCCCATCCACGGAGAAATTGAGGGAGAGGCGGAATTGATAGTGTTTGTCGGTTCTCCACCTACATACCATCTCCGGCCACGAAATTTGACAGAGAGCTTCACCTGGTGAAGGAGAACATGCATCTGAAGTTTCAAAGCAAAAATGATTCCTATTGGAGGAGAAATCAATGAAACAGCGGTGACAGTGCTAATTCCAAGCAAAAACGGTGCTGTAATTTCATTACAGCACATTTTTGTAACTCTTTTCTCCTCTTTTTGATTCCTATTCATACAGAAATATGTTTTATTGTAATTCCTTCATCATGGTAGCTTAATCTTTCTTTGGGACATGGGGGTGTAATCTCTTTATTTCTTAATGACTAGAAAATCTTAACTTTGTCAAACTAATTTCTTTATGATAATTTTACTCTTGTGATTGATAGTTCTTTGATTCTCCTTTGTGTCTTAAATATCAACATATTTTAGAGTTTTGCGAAATAGACCGAGAGGTTGATTGTTTGAAATCCGGAACCCTAGGAATTGTTGAGTTTGGAACTATCGTAAGAGATTAGGTAGTTCTTTGAATTCTGATTTGTAGTGATTTTATTGCCATGTTGAATTTCTGATACTTCGGATTGAGTTAATGTGTAGACTTGATTTGATATTGCAAGAGATTGAGTATCGAGTCGTTGGAAACCCTTGAATAAAACTAGTGTTGAGACTCGGATGCACGAGAGTGATATTTGAGTTTCCACTTGAGGTGATCAACCTAGAATTCGGATGCACGAGAGTGATCCTCGAGTTCTTAGTTGATGATTTACTTATTCTCAGCATTGAATAGATATTGCACAAGAGTGGGGATCGGTTCTTTGTATGGTTGTCTGCGTGAGAGCGAGATAATTTATTTATGAAGTAAATTTTACCTTTATCATGATAGAATTAGATTGACAGACACTTATCTTAATCTAGCCATTAGAAATTTAAAGTAGATGCACCCCTAGTCCCAATTTCTTCTCTGATATTCTCTCCGTATTCTTTTCGATAGCTTGATTCACTATTTTTCCGATTGCCTAGCTAGCGAGAGATCGATTATTCAGTACTTGGCAACAAGGTCTTTGTGGTTCGATATTTTTATGTTACTTCGAGTATCCGTGCACTTGCGGACACAACAGGCATTTGGCGTAGGAGTCGCAGGAAAAGGCTGCTCAAGGACGTACAGCTTCTTCTCAAGCTTGAGGGCTGTTCTCAAGTTCTGATGCCAGTCCATAAAGTTGGATCTGACCAACTTATCCTTCTCAAGAAGGGATCGTAGTGTTAATCCGCCAGTGTTTGTAGCCATTGTTCTACAACAACCAAGAAATAGCAGATCAGTACCACATTCAGATCATTTAAACTGGACTTGTTTTAAATGACCATGGCTCCCACTAATTTAATCGAATTGACAACCCACAAAGTCAATCGAGAAATTTAAGATTTCCTAGTGAGATGAAATCCTTATTCCACATGAGGCTTCGCGTACCACGAGGGTGGGATGAGATGCACAAATGACCCATGCTTCCTAAGGTGGGCATGCCGGCCGATTGCTCTAAGCAATTCCCCTTATTGAGACAGTCTAGGCATTTCATGTCCAGCGAGGGCTGGATACAGCATGAAATCCTAACCTCTCAATGATGCCTCTAGAATCTCATCATGTGCCTAGCACATATGAAATCCTAGTCAAGTCCATTCCTAATCGTTATGCCCAGGGCCAACAGTTTCCTTGCGAAGGCGCGCCCAGTTAAAACGGACTGGGGAAACTATTGCCACCACGCACCTTCTAAAGATAAGTGGGTGTGTCCCACGAGGGTGGGAAATAGTTCACAACACCACTGATCGATAGCTTGATGAGGGCTACGCATTAGAAGGCTACTAGACTTGATATTTTAGTGAGGGTTTTTGAGGTCTCATCAACTCAGTTTTATCTTTTGTCTAACATTACAGGCATGTGATCCTATAGTGATAACATAACGATAAAACATCACATGCATACTTTAGCAGATAATGAAAGCAGTAAAGGGATGATATAATCATAGCCTATTCAAGACATTGAACCGACCCATGCCAAGAAGGGGTTCAACTCTTGACCTAGGATTCAAGCCCCAAAACAAGACCTAACCTAGCTGACCTCTATCTTGATCTTCAAGGTTGGCTCCAAGGTCCTCCTTCAAGCAAGATGCGCCATATAGCAAGCACAAGAGGTATAGCTCACAAGCCCAAAGGCTCTGCCAATGCATCTTACGCCCCATGCGCCACCAAGTCTGTTGGTGTTTATGCCCTGCAGACCAATGTATGGACATGGTCGGGCATTGTTTAAATATACTTTGATGGAATTGTTATTCTTTATAGAGGCATGGTCGTTATTATGCAGACTCCTCTACCTGCGTTGATGTATAGAGTTGCATAAATAATGTCCCAGGAGTTTGGATTGGATCCATTCTAATAAGCTATCCCCAGTCAAGGTACCTTAGCAAATATGGGACGGCTTTGGTACATGTGAGACTGGTGTATGGGCTAGTTAAGTGCGGGGCACAGTAACGCAGGCATACAGGTGCATTGGATGCACTGGAGTGATCCATCGTGAGGATTGACTTGTCTAGTCAATAGGTCAATCTCACATGCAAGAGTTTTGCATTGATCCTTAGACTTGAGGTATTCATGTCTAGATTTGATGATGGGTATGCTTTGATACAATCTTACGTCTCTCCGTAATTGGGAGACCAAAATGATTATCATTGGGCATGTCATAAGTCATGTAGAGACATGGATGACCAATACTAGGATTTGCCCCTTGCTTATTGGAAGCATGATATCCACTCGGGGGCGCCCCACCTTATTGGTGCATGACAGGAATGTGTGGCCACACTAGTTGAGTCATGACCAATGCATTGGATTGATAAACTTGAGACTAATCCAATGGCAGGATATCAGTTTAGGCAAAGGGATCTATAATGCAATGGGAATCCTCGTTGCTTGTTAGGGAGTTGTTGCCATATGACTTAATCCTATGACATGGGTAGTAGTGATGTGTTGCTAGATACGCCTCACTACTTATGATGTTTACATCATTGCCATGGTCACTAGGATCCTACGGGGTCACACGCAATAGACTCTTGACGTTGCTTTAATCAGAAGCCTTATGATCAAGTTATTGGATAACTTGGATCAATTTGGAAGGAAGTGGCGCCTCCCCCTTCATCCTTTGATGATATCTTGCCTCTATGATAAGTGTTGGGGTTGATATGGCTTGAGAACTTTTAGGAAAGTCTTTGGACGCCTTCAACATGGCTTCGGCAACTAGACAAGCAAAAGAGGTATATCTCTAACACATCCTTATGTCTTCTCTCTCGCATGGATCCTTGGGACCGGAATATGTTTCGGGTGTAATGATTCTTCCGCTGCGTCCTGTGACTGCAAAAAATTTTAAATTACACCCGGTATTCCCTAATAGTGGTATCAGAGCAACTTGCGAGAAACACAAGGTGTACGTTTGCTTGTGTGAAAAATTTTTGGAAAATTTTTCTTCTATCCATGCGCGTTTCACTTAGAAAGCGTTTTTCATCCAATCTTCTCTTCTCAATTTTATGGCCAAAATTTGATTGTGTTCATGATTGATTTAAGACCAAAGGCGCACATAGGTTTTGTCAAGTAGGACGGGCATTGTGTCTTTGGACTCGCCGGGTCTCTTGATCTGACAAAACTGCCAGCCGATAGGGTCTATGAAATCATCATGGAACTTGATCTAAATTTTAGCATAAAGTTGGTTAAGAGAGTGTTTTGGATGATGATGGCGCATAAGGGGCTAAAATTTGATTTCTCCCGGCTTTTTCAAATTTTACATGTGCCACTTGATTGGGTTGATATGGTCATAGCAAGTGCCCTCCTGTGTTGTGATGTGGAAGCATGTTTCCACTTGTGATGAATGCTTGTAAAATCTCTTTCCACCTACGTGTGGTTCTCTCCCTATCTTGATGTAAAGATTTTTCATCTTGTTTTAGAATAGATGTAGAATTAGAAGATAGGTTAAGGCTTCATCTTAACAACAAGGAGTCTTCTTCAACTGAAGTCAGTAGTGGCGCCAGCTTTGGAAGCGTGGTGATGGACTTGCGGCTGAAGGAAGGACACTTGCTTTCGGCTTCTGGCATGGGCTGATTTGTTTTAGGGACTCGCAACCCTTGGATGCACGATAACATGTCACATGGCTCGTGACAAGTTATGTGTATGAAAAGGGCTATGACCATATCGACCAAACTAGCATGCCTGTGATGGTTTATTATTCTGTCCATAGCATGCCTGTGATGTTTTTCCTTTTGCTCCCATAACCATAGGAAAACTGCATGCTAGAAAAGAATAAAACAAACATGCAAAACTCTCAAAACAATATCAAGTCGATAGCCTTCTAACGCGTAGCCCTCATCAAACTATCGATCGGTGGTGTTGTGAACTGTTTCCCACCCTCGTGGGACACACCCACTTATCTTTAGGAGGTGTGTGGTGACAATGATTTCCCCAGTCCAGTTTTAACCTGGGTGTGCCTTTGCAAGGAAATTTGTTGGCCCTAGGCATAACGATTAGGACCAGACTTGACTAGTTTTTCATATGTCACTAACATGATGAATTACTAGAGGCAGCTGTTGAGAGGATAGGGTTCTGTGTTGTATCCAGCCCTCGCTGGACACAGGTCGCCTAGTCTGTCTTAACTAAGAGAAGTTGTGCACGACACAATTGGTTGGCATGCCTACCTAAGGAAGCATGGGACTCTCTGTGCATCCCAACTCACCCTCGTGAGTCGTGGAGACCTCATGTGAAATTAGGATCCTACTCACTTATTTCTATGTTGAGTTTGAGAGTTCTCAACTTGTTTTTGGAAATAGTGGGAGCATAGCATTTAAGTTAAAGTCCTTGTTAAATGCTTTATCATAGTACTTATTTTACTTATTTGCTTATTATAGATGGCATCTCCTGATCTAAGATTGAAACTTTATAAAAACAAACTGGATGGGACAAATTGGACAAAGTGGTTCAAGATTTTATCCAAGATACTAGAACAAGAGAATAAGGTGCATCTTCTTGAAAGACCTCCATCCCAGCCCAGTGTGTATTTCACTACTGAGTGGGAATGGAATGTCTATCTTGAACATTGTGAAGATAACGAACAATACACTGTTCTTGTCTTAGAGTGCATGACCCCAGAGGTCAAGGTTGAGTGCGATGAGATGGGGATTTATGATCTTGTCATACATCTCAAGGGTCTCTTCACACCATGCTCTATAGATAATGATCATGAGAGTTCTGTTGGATCTTCATAATGTATGCCCAAATCTGAGAATGACCATGGTTCTGTATCTTCGAAGCTAATACTTCGGAAGACCGGGAATGCATGGGTATTTCGAAGAGGATTAATGGCCAAGAAGAGCATGACAAAGAAGAAGGGATGTAATCCATCCGCTTCAGGTATTGTGTTACCGAGGTCTTTTGTCTACTTCTTATTCATGGGTACTGGGTACCGCATGTGGAGCTTACATATGTTTTTCATATGCAGGAGCTCAAAAGAAGTAGGACGATGAGGCTTGATGAGATCGACTCTTGGGTAAGGGACGGAGCATTGGATGCTGCTGTTGATATCATCTCACTGCCTTGAAGACTTTATCTAGAACTTTGCTATTATGTATCAGCTTATATATTAGAACATCATTCCTTTTGGAAAGGATTTCAGTTTGAAATAATAAATGATATTTTTCTTTAAATCTGAGATGTTCTATTGAAGTGATACAGTTGATAATAATTTGTGGTTCTATATGTAACACAAGATCAGATCCAATGATTCAATAAACACCCTCTTATAGCATTGTCTCTTGAACCATAGAACAATGGTCACATCCAAAGGTCCATAGACTATTGGAATCATTATCCTTTCAGGATTATGATACATGTGAGCCTTGTTCAAAGGAGCAAAAAGACAGATGCTGCCTTCACCATAAAGGGTGGAAGGGTAAGTGGCCTGTTGGATCTATTACACAGCAATGTGTGTGGACCCATATAAACAAGCACGAAGAGGTGTTATATACTTCATTAGGTGTGGGTATGCCTTATCCAACCTAAGAACTTTGGAGAAATCTAAGAAGTTCAAAATGAAGTACAGAATCAAATTAGAGGATCTATTAAAGCACTTTGATTGGATCAAGGTGATTAGTGGAAAATTTGATGATTATCCTAAGGAGTGTGGGGGTTATCTCACAGCTTACTTGGAACACCACTATGTGGTGAACTTCAAAGAAAGAAAGAGGAACACATTGGATGTGGTTCCATCTTTGAATAGTCATGCAAATTTACTACTTTTTGACACCATGCAAACAGATGTACGGTCACTCCATTGGAAAGTGTGTCTAAAATAGCTTTTGAGTTGGAAACTGCAAATATCCCATTTCTTCAAAGGATTTAGGAATGTAATATGCAGTGATTCAAAAGTATGTGTTTGTGGAGCACTGTAGAGTGCTTATTCTATCCCGAAGAGAACAAACTATTTGTTGCTCAAACTGCTGTCTCTCTTGAGAAGATATTTCTTTTGAAAGAAGCTAGTGGGAGTAGATTTGATTTGGACAAGGTCCAGAATCAACCACAATACAATTAGACACAAATGGAGAGTAGAATCTCACATACAGGTTGAAAGTCAACCTGTAGTTCAAGTAACATAGGAACCATATAAGTCTAGATGGATTCGAAATGCTGGGCATGACGAATTTTTCATCTGGGATGAACCTAAGGCTTATGATGAAATAGAAGAGATCATTGGACCAGATTCTAGGACATGGCTAAGCGCCATGAGAACCGTAATGGACTCCATGTCTGCTGATCAAGTCTGGGACTTGGATGAGCCGCCAAAGGGGTTATACCCACAGGCTGTAAATGAATCTTCTAGGAAGATAGACATGGAAGGTAACATTGTTACCTTGAAAGGCAAGCTAGTAAACAGAAATTTCAGGCAAATCCACTGGGTGGATAATGATGAAATTTTTCACCAGAAGCTTTGTTTTAAGTCCATTAGGAATCTGCTTGTTGTAATTGCATGATCAGTTATGGCGTGTTCTTATGAAAACTGCTTTTCTTGCATGGATGTCTCAAAAGATGTCTATAAGGAAATAGCCGAAAGGTTTTCATATCAAGGCCATAAAGATATGCATGGTGTTATGCAAGCATGTTTAAAAGAGCCCGTGTTTACAAGAAGATCAGTGGGAGCACCATAATAGTTCTTGTTCTAGATGATTGATGATATTCTCCTCACATGAAATGACATCCCAGCTCTTCACGCGGTGAAGTCAAGGCTTGAGAAGTATCTCGAGAAGAATGATCTAGGGAATGATGCCTACATCCTAGGCATGAGGATCTATAAATAGAGATCCAAGAAAGTCATTGCCCTTTAGTCAATCTATATTCATCCAAGAGTTTCTGGAGAGGTTCATACTGGGTAATTCCAAATATTGATACCTTCCAGAGAGATATATGGTCAGACTCTCACAAAGATGCTATGTCCTGTGACATAGCTGGAGAGTAATAACATGGGTCTATAATCTTGATACATTGGGTACAAGATAGATCATGTTTTATGCAAAGTGCACAAGACCATTTATGGCAAATGCTTGGAGCATAGCCAGCAAGTTTCAATCAGATCCTAGTGTTCAGACACTGGATAACTGTGAAAGCAATCTTTCGTACTTGGGAAGTGTAAAGGGTTGAATTTTAGTTTGTGATAGACAGGAAGAACTTTGTGTACAGGGGTACACTGACACTTCATTCCAGTCTAATGACTATCGTTCACAGTCAGGATTTACTTTTTGCCTTAATGTGGTGTTGTTGGCTGAAAGAGCTTTATGCAAACCGCAGTGGAAAAATTCTACAATAAGGCTGAGTACATTGCAGCTTCTTGTGGCAGCCAAGGAAGCAGCTTCATTCATTTGAACTTGATTTAGTCCCTGGTGCTTGATGGTCCAGTATAGTTCTTACTGGGGCCGTAAGCATGTGTAAAGGAACTTAGCACTCAAGTATGTACTGCAGCGATATCATCTGATCTTAGATATCATGGATAAAGATGATGATTCAAATTAGTTAAAATAAACACAGATAACAATCTGGAAAAACCCACTGACATAGCCTCTGGCGCAGCAGAAGCTAAATGGGTCATACTAGAGACATTGGAACTGACTAAACATCAGTTGCCCTTGGTCTTAGTGCAAGTGGGAGATTGTTGGTGTTTATGCCCTGCAGACCAATGTATGGACATGGTCGAGCATTGTTTAAATGTACTTTGATGGAATTGTTATTCTTTATAGAGGCATGGTCGTTATTATGCTGACTCCTCTACCTGCGTTGATGTATAGAGTTGCATAAATAATGTCCCAGGAGTTTGGATTGGATCCATTCTCATAAGCTATCCCCAGTCAAGGTACCATAGCAGAAATGGGATGGCTTTGGTACATGTGAGACTGGTGTATGGGCTGGTTAAGTGCGGGGCACAGTAACGTAGGCATACAGGTGCATTGAATGCACTGGAGTGATCCACCGTGAGGATTGAATTGTCTAGTCAACAGGTCAATCTCACATGCAAGAGTTTTGCATTAATCCTTAGACTTGAGGTATTCATGTCTAGATTTGATGATGGGTATGCTTTGATACAATCTTACGTCTCTCTGTAATTGGGAGACCAAAACGATTGTCATTGGGCATGTCATAAGTCATGTAGAGACATGGATGACCAATGGTAGGATTTGCCCACTCCTTATTGGAAGCATGATATCCACTCGGGGGCGCCCCACCTTATTGGTGCATGACAGGAATGTGTGGCCACACTAGTTGAGTCATGACCAATGCATTGGAGTGATAAACTTGAGACTAATCCAATGGCAGGATATTAGTTTAGGCAAAGAGATCTATAATGCAATGGGAATCCTTGTTACTTGTTAGGGAGTTGTTGCCATATGACGTTAATCCTATGACATGGGTAGTAGTGATGTGTTGCTAGATACCCCTCACTACTTATGATGTTTACATCATTGCCATGGTCACTAGGATCCTACAGGGTCACACGCAATAGACTCTTGACGTTGCTTTAATCAGAAGCCTTATGATCAAGTTATTGGATAACTTGGATCAATTTGGAAGGAAGTGGCGCCTCCCCCTTCATCCTTTGATGATATCTTGCCTCTATGGTAAGTGTTGGGGCTGCTATGGCTTGAGAACTTTTAGGAAAGTCCTTGGGCGCATATGGTTAGGTTGAATGAGGATTATGGCAAGGTCTTTGAGACTTTCCTTACCTCATAAACCCTACGTGCACCCAAACCCTTACCCTAGCCGAATTCCTCTTGCATGTTGCGCCTAGCCCTTTCTCCTTTAATGGTATGAATGCTTTTGTGGCTTGTCTTGGGCTGATGTATTGCTTGGGGCGCAAGACAAGGTCTTGGCGCATAAGGAAGGGTTGAATGGGTTTAAGAAAATGTCTTGGAGACTTTCCTTGCCACAAACCTTTTCATCCTAGCCATACACTTGTCCTAATCCTAGCCATTGCCCTAGCTGCCCTTTGTCCTATTAATAGGACCCTTGCCGCCCCCTCTTGATGGTTGATTCGTGTGGACAACATCTTGGAGGGGTGACATATCTCTTTGAGAGACTTGGAATGCAAGGGGCAAGAGCAACATAGGCTTGGCGCAATCTTCTTCCTTGGAGCCGCAAGTTCTTCCTCTCCCTCTCTTCTTGGCGCAAGGACTCTTAGTGCTTGGTGGCATCTCCTTGCCACAAGCTCTCTCCCTTCCTTGGCCATAGGTGCACCTTGCTTGAAGGTGGCGCAAGCAAAGAAGAAGAAGGAAGCAACTTGGCGGCATCATCTTCCTCCTCATCTCTTCTTGGCGCTTTCATCTTGGAGGTGGCGCAAGAGAAGTGAAGGAACCCTAAGGCTTGATTCTCTTCCCGAGGCTAGCACCGAGCATGGAAGGGAGCAACGTTGAGACGGTCGACGCGTGGATACTTGTAGAGGGCGAACATTTGGGTGCCTTCAACATGGCTTCGGCAACTAGACAAGCAAAAGAGGTACATCTCTAACACATCCTTGTGTCTTCTCTCGCGCATGGATCATTGGGACCGGAATATATTTCGGGTGTAATGATTCTTCCTGCGTCTTGGGACTGCAAAAATTTTAAATTACACTCGGTATTCCCTAACAAAGTCAAGCAAGGGTGCTTGTTGCGCCACCATCCAAGATGCGCCACCAAGCAAGCATGCTCCAAGTGGATGCGCCCCTAATCTTCGTCTTAATTAAAAGCAAAAGGATAAGCAGCACGCAGGCCTCACAAGGATACATCACAAGCATGCTAGGGGCTTGACTCAGGATCACAACATCATGCACATTCAAGGCACTTACTCATGCAATTCTACATGCTCATGAAAAACCTAAAATCTTAAATTTAATTTCTCATAAAACAAGTCTCTTTTCCTCATCCTTTTATCACAAATCTTTTAATTATTTACGATTAATTTTTCAAGATAATTTTATAGATCCTTTTGGCTGGCAATTTTGTCAGATCAAGAGACTCGGCCAGTCCGAAGACACAATGCCCGTCCTACTTAACAAAATCACGTGCGCCTTTGATCTTAAATCAACCAAGAAAAATAATCCAAAAATCCAAAAGAAATTGACAAAGAGGATAGGAGAAAGAAACTATAATTTTTCTACTTTAAGAAAAATCATATGATCATGGCATATGCAATTTACGAAAATTACAACATGGCATGTGATCATAGAAAAGCATGAAAAACATCGTTCGAGGCTCGCAAGTTGCTCTGATACCACTGTTGGGAAACCCTGGGGACATTTTATAATTTTTCGCATTACAGGCATTACATACGCAGCGGAATAATGTCCCCGAAACAGGCCGGTCCCAAAAACCTAGTGAAGATCGCATGCGAGGGAGTCGACACGATGTGATAGGAAGTACCTCAAGCAAGCAAAGAGATGCCGATGTCGAGATAGGCGCCCACGTGTTCGCCCTCTGCAGTCTCACACACACGGACTCCTCGAGCTCTCTTCTTCCGCGCTTGGTGCTAGCCTCGGGAAGAAGATCCACACCTTAGGTTCACCTTCTCCAACCTTGTGCCACCTCTAAGGTATATGCGCCAATGATGGAGAAGAGGAGAAGCTGCCAATAACAATTCCTTCTTGCGCCAAGAGGAGGAGAAGAAGAATTGGTTGCGGCTTATGGAAGAGAGGAAGAGAAGTTGCGCCAAGAGCCTCCAAGTTTTCACCCCTCTCTATTGCTCACGCCTCCAAGGATTGTAACTTATGAGAGGGGGTGGCTAGGGTCTCTTTTATAGGGCAAGAGGCGACTAGGGTGATGGCTAGGATCATACCAAGTGGGCGGCTAGGATGAGAAGGTTTGAGGCAAGGAAAGTCTCCAAGACATTTCCATAATCCTCATTCAACCCTTCTATATTTGCCCAAGCCTTCCCTTGTGCGCCAAGGCCTTGCCTTGCGCCCCAAGCAATGCCATAGAGACATGCTTTCCATCAAGGGATGAAGGGGGAGGCGCCCTTTACTTCCAAATGAAGCAAAGGCGCCTTCCACTACCCCATTATACCCTCTAGGCGCATATGAGGATAATTCCTCCCCATTATACCCTTTTAGCCCTTCTTCTCTTCATGACAACTTATTAGTGAGCCCAACTTTGCAATGGGCCTAGCCCAAAGTCCATTACCCATGTTAACCAAGCTATTGGATCCAATCCAACTTAACCCAAGGTCAAATGAGGCTAACCATGGTTAATTCGGCCAATATGCCAAAAACAGAAGTTGGCTCCAATAAGTTTCTTCCATCTCATCAGGCCCATTGGCGCTGATGAAATCTCCAAAATAGATCCGAGTTATCCAATAACTTGATCATAAGGCTTCCCGATCAATACGAGAACTCGAGTGTCTTGGTATGTGACCCTGTAGGTCCCTTTGACGTTGGCAGTGCTGACCTAAGGTCACCACAAGCAGTGAGTGGCACCTAACAGTGCATCGCTGCTACCCAAGTCATTGGAATGGATATCGATATCGACATCCCCATCATCGCAACAGGTGCAGATACATTACAGTCCCTTTGCCAAACTGATATCCGATTGGTCAAGTGTGTCATCACTTGTTTTCATCCAATCACATGGCTATGACTAAATCAGGTCTTTACCTGGGTATGGCCATACACTTTCAGTTGTAGATCATAGAGGAGCTCCATGGATATCATACTTCCGCAAGGAAGGGGCAAATCCTTTATCTGTCAATTGGTCTTCTCATATGGGTCGTGACATGCTCAATGACAACCTTTATGACCTCCCAGTTACGGTAAGGTGTTGGGTTGCATCAAAGCATGTCCCTAACCATATAGAAGAGTTAATAACCTCAAGTCCAAGGATCAATGTATCTCCTATCACTTGTGAGGTTAACTTATGACACCAAGTCATAGCCTCACAGCGGGTCGGTCCAGTATATCCACCACTGATATACCCATATGTCTGCATCAGCACCCCGTGCCTAACCAGCCCATATACCAGTCTTATAAGTACCATAGCTGTCCCTTATCCACTAAGGTATATCGACTGGGGACAATCTTTTGAGCACAGATCCAATCTGTCTCCAGGGACATTATCATGTAAGTACATTATCGCAGATATAAACAAACATAGATAATGATAATGCTAGAATGATATATAAATATCTCAGTGAAATAGTACAACGTTTGACCAAATATAGGTCTCAGGGCATATACACCAACACCATATCTGATTCAACAGCGGCACCATCTATTGCAAACATAGCACTGAATCCAGTGAAAGATGATTCTCTCCCTCGGATTCTTGCGCATCCTAAATAAAGTGCCCTAGGTTGCAAGATAACATAATTGAACATGAGAGCATCAAGATCTTATACCAATGTAAAGGAAAGCATATATGTAACGGTAGAAGCATTAGTCAACCTAACATTTCCACATTTTAGCGGAATTAGATTAGCCTAAGAGCTAATTCTTTACCTGATATTGAGAGTCTTCCTACATATATTGGAAGAAGCCTTGGGTTGATTAATAACCTTGTGCATAGACCTCCTATCCCGGCTAGCAATGAGGGATGTCAAATTGGGGACTATTCTGCCCTAAACCTTTATCCTACTTGTTATGTCTATAGTAAGGCAAGCCTTAAAGTGCTTAAAGTGTTCTTGTTACTAGTTGTCGAAGTCCAAATACCTTTCAAACCATTCCACCTGGTCTGAAAATCACTGAGCATGTGTTCTTTTGTTGATCTGAGACTTTTCCATGTTCCTTCTACAATGGGATAATAGGCTGAAGAGTCCTCCTTCCTAGCAGCCTATGAGAGATAGTGTAAAAAAGGCATTTGCAAGGTCTTTCCACTTACGAATTTCTACTATTCAAAGCAAGGGTTGGTGAAGCATACCTCATCCATCCTCTCTTTAGCCTATCCCAGAGATGTTTTACCAGATGATCCACTTACACAAGAACCGATAGTCAAGAATGATATCTCACCCTCCCATTTCGCCAAGGGAGTATTTGATTCGCAGCATTCATTGGATTGTTTTTAAGCAAAAAGAAAGAACATATACTTTCCAGATGTCAATACCCCACCTGGGAAGGAACCATTCCCGATCGGATTGCCTACTGCCCCAAGTGTGAGTTTCCCGCCACACAATCGTCTATCATCCAAGTGGCCAACCAATTGAAGAGAACTCAAGCGGAATTGCTCATGACCTTGCCAGCCTTACAACATAGGGGGCTCTAAAGGTCAGGCATTAAGGCATAATTAGATGCTAATCCCCGACAAAAAAATAGCATCGCAAGCCGATGTTGTAAGTCAGTCGATGCCTAGCTCCTATTGGTATTGAAGGCCAGCAATCTATCTTTTATACAGAATCCCATTCAACAAGCAACAAGCTATACTTGAACTTGAACATAGAAAGTTATTTCACTTTCACTTTCAAATAATCAAGCTTACTTATTTAACAATTTTCTTTAACTTAATAAGATAAGGGAGACTAGCGCGCGAGTTCCCAACAAGCTCCGTTTACTCCGCGCGTTAGCTAGCGCGTTCTGGATTAACTCCTAACGCGCGGAGGAGAGGAAAAAGAAATGTTCCTCTCTCTTACATAAGTAACAGGCTTTGAATCGGGCTATGAGCTTCTGGGTGAGACTGCACCATCAATATCCAAATTGGGGTCATCACCTCTGTAGTGTTGAAGGGTGAGCTAGGTCTCTGGAGTCACTCAGCTCGGATACTCCTCAAGGCCTCAGTTGATTGGCAAGCTGGCTGATCGTTCCCTCACTACTTGCTTTATCTCGAGAGCATGGATCTTGCTGAGGTAGTTTATCCACTAGAGCACCTGAGCTTGTGGTCTGAGTTTCCTCATCTCCCATCTTAAACGCAAGTAAAGCGGAAAAAAGAAAGTCAAAACCATCTTCTCCGGGATTCCCTTGGTTGGTCTATAGTATATAAGATCAAGGCTGCATTTAGGTGGCAATCAAGCTTTTCAATTTCACTTTCGCTATTGCACCTCGCAAACAAGATATCTTGTAAACAGACTTTAGTCCCCCAAAAGCTTCCTTACCTACCGCCCATCCTCCTTTGGAACTGAAAACCTTTTCCATCGGCCAGCCTAAGCACCCGAAAACCTTATCGAATTCAATGGTAACTGATAGCAAAAGAGCGCTAGCTGATGACACCAAAATTCATAGTATATTTTGTGTTATTTCATGTGTCTTTTGTGTCATATTTATGCTCTTTTGCTTGTTTTTAAGCCTTAATTGTCAAATATTGTAGAATCTACACCATTTCTTCTTTTTGATCATTTTCAGGTGTAAAGTGACATATTTTGATGGATTTTGAAAGATTTGAGCACACCAATGGATTCCAGACGTCGAAACAAAGCTACCCCTCAAATTTTAAGTCAAAACAAGCCAAATTGCAAAAATATGGCACTACCGTATTTCCTGGACAAACTCTCACGATACCGTATTTCTCAGCAGATGTTTTGGGTGAAATACGACACTACCGTATGAAACCTCACGGTACCGTATTTTACAGCAATTTCAACCAGAAAGTTTCGGCGAGAATACGGCACTGCCATATATTTGGGTGACATTGTCATGGTATTGTATTTTCTGCCCAGAACTTACAGAAGGAAAATACGGCACTGCTGTAATCAGAATACGGTACCGTATTTTTAAACCAGATTCGCGACTTTTCCGGGTCGATTCTTGTGCGGGCCATAACGTTTGATCCAGAAGTCCAAATTGAGGTCTGAAAGAAGCGATGGTCCTGTCTTTAAGAGGAGAAGACGCACGAAGTGAAAGCACAAATTTTTATCATGAATTGAGAGAGCAATCAAGGGAGGCATCCTTAGGGCACGGCCTCGTGCCGAGAGGCGTAGAGGGCACCTCAGGCTGTGATTTTTACACCGAAGCTTTGTCTGGAGTTGGAGAGCATATACCAGAAGTGTTAGAGCATTTGGAGACCGATCAGGGGAGAAATCAATAAAACAGTGGGTGCCGCCACTGTTCATCACGTTTCTAGCATATTACGGTGCTGTAATTTCGATTACAGCATCGTGTTCTGTAATTTCTTCCCTTTTTCTTTGATTTTTGATCATCTGAACTATGGTTTATTATAATCTTTCCTCCATGCTAGCTTAGTCATATTATGGGACATGGGGATAAATTTTCCTTGATTTTTAATGACTAGATAACTTTTATTTTATCAAGTTTAATTTTTGTATGATAATACTACTTCTGTGATGTTTGTCTTTAACTCTCCATAGGTTTATATTTTCATGCATGTTTTAAAATTTTGCGAAATAGACTGAGAGGTTGATTGTGAAATTCGGAACCCTAGAAATCATTGAGTTTGGAACTTATCGTAAGAGATTAGGTTTGTTCTTTGAATTCTGATTTTTAGTGATTTTATTGCCATGTTGATAATCTGAAACTAGGATGAGTTATTGTGATAGACTAGATTTGATGCTGCAAGAGATTAAGTATCGAGTCGTCGGAGAACCTTAAGTAGAACCTGTGTTGAGTTTCAGGATGCACGAGAGTGATCCTTGAGATTCCACTTGAGATGTTGACCTAGAATTCGGATACACGAGAGTGATCCTTGAGTTCTTTGCTCAATGATTTACTTATTTTCAGCATTGGATAGATCTTGCACGAGAGTGAGGATTGGTCCATTGTATGATTGTTTGCGCGAGAGCGAGATGATCCTTTTATCAAGTAAATTATATCTTTGTCATATCAGAATTAGACTGACCGCCTTTATTTCCTTCTAGTCATTAGAATTAAGGTAGATGAAACCCTAGTCCCAGTTTATCTCTCTCTGATCATCTTTTAGCATACTTTTCTGCATAGTTTACTTCCATCATATTCGGCTTGCTTAGCTGGTGAGAAAACATCTATTTGGTACTTAACACGTAGGTCTCTGTGGTTCGATATTTTTATTACTTCGAAGTATCCGTGCACTTGCGGACACAACAAGTTTTTTGGCGCCGTTGCCGGGGACCTTAGTTTTGTTAATATCAAAATAGTTGTTAGTATTGCTAGACTAAGTTTTATTTGTTTTAGATTTAACTTTGTTTTCTGTTTTTGCAGGTTTTGGATTTCACAAGTTGTGACAGGACTGTGATTTTTGAATTTACTTGTGTTTTGTGTTTTTGTGTTTTTTATATTTGAAAAAAAAAAATCTACTTGATTGGTGATTAGATAATCTTTTTGTTCTTGATAGATTTGAAAATATGTCTTTTAATCACAGCTCGTGGGCAACTAAAAGAGGTGAGGTATACATGCCACAAGGTAATTCTCTTGTAGATCAATTTAACTCTTATATGCATCATTCTAGAACATCTTATTCTCCTGTTAGATGTGATATTTGTGGATGTTTTGATCATTGTTCCTCTAATTGCCCAATTTTAATTTCTCCATATTCCAATTCACCATGGCATCAAGATGATCAATATGATTCTAGATCTTTTTATGATGATTGCTCAAATTATATTTCTGAACCATGCTTTGAGGATACTGAAAAATCTAACTTAGAGATAATGTTTGAAAAGTTCATGAGTGCCCAAGCAAAACAAAATGAAGAAATGACAGAGAGTTTTAAAAAAATCAATTCTAGGTTGGATGATGTTATTGCTCACAATAAAATGTTAGAAACCCAGATAGCACAACAAGATTGTTTATTTGAGTTTGATTTAGAAACTGAGGAAGTTGATTTAGAAAATTCCCCCTCTGATTATGATTGTTTTGAGATTGAGCCTTATGTGAACATTAATGCATCTCATTATGATTTTTTGTATGATTCTGATTTTGATTCTTTTGATGATGAATTATTTGTGAAAAAACATGAGGGGATTGATTTTGAAATTGATAAGTTATTTGATGAAGGGATTGAGGAAATTGAAAAGAATTTGAATGAATCTCACTCTGATGCTTTGCCCATGTCTTCTGCTTTATTTGAAAAATTATGCTTTGTTGAGGAATCTAATTTGAGACAGAAAGAATATTTTCATGATCCAATATATGAATCTTTTGATCAAAGTCCTACTCTTATTCTTATTGAAGATCTAAATTTGAAGAAAGGACTTATGATTTTGCTTTTTGACAAACACAGGAATATCATAGATATTACTTTGAGTGGATTTGAAAATCTTGATTTTAAATTCTGCATATTTAAGAAAGCCACATCAATCATGATTTGTGTGAAATTCTGGATATTTGAATTAGTGGCTAAACTTTTGGGAAAAAGGAAATGCCGAAAATTACATGCTTTATATTTTGGAACTGATTCACCTGCTTCATCATGAGATTTGATTTTTGGTCAAGCTATGGACCTAAAATTAGCACTTCTTGGGAGGCAACCCAAGCACTTTTACCTTTGCTTAGATTTTTTTTATTTTAGTTTATTTCTAGGTTTTTTTTCTTTTTGTAGGGAAAAATAAAATTTTGTGCAAAATATGGCACTGCCGTAATCTGCATTACAGTGCCGTAATCTTGGTCTGATTTCATCCCAAGAGTTTTTGCTTCTTTTGCTTCCAAATCCAGAAATCTTCAAAAGCAACTGTCTTCCACCTCTAGCTACCACTGCATCTGCCTCTGACATCACTGTTTTCAGCCGTCGACACTGGATTATACCATCAACAGATTCTTATTTCTCTTACTGCCTCTTATTCCATGATTTTATTTATTCATGCAGCAGTCTTCATTATTAACTCTGATTTTTTTTATGTGCAGTGTTATTTCTTGCACCCACCAGACGACGATCTCACCTCCAGGACTATATTCTCTAGCAGGTCACTAGAGATTGCTCACTCTATTGTCGGCACCATCATCATTGCTAGCAGCTTTTTAGCCAGCATCTATTCCACCTCTGCTTGATTCTTTCTACCGACACCTTCTTTTGGACCATCGATGATATATCTGATTATTTATTGAGAAAATTATTTTTATCATTATTATTTTTAGAGACTATTTTTAGACTGAGCCTTATGTACCTTAAAATTTTGTAGATAAAATTTTCAAAAGGCACATCTTTGAACCTAGCAACATCTGCCCCAACACTATTTTTTGATCTGAGCCTTATGTATTTTGGGTCAGAGCTTGCTATATAGTTTTGTGAGTATTGTTTGCACTCTCTTGTATTTATGATTATTTCATATGGTTGCATCTTTGATATTCTTTTGATTGTATCACTTATTGATATTTCTATTATACGAGGTTGCTTGAGTCTATCATGTCACACTTTTGACTATGATTCTATGAGTTTCATGCTTTACACCTTTTGCATTGATTTTGACATATTTTGAGGTTTCAAAATTTTTATGACTTGAATCCATGTGACGAGAGGTGTGTAGATTTTTCTATGATTATGCATGTCAATTCCTTGAATGGAGATATACCTATTATGTTGAATTTATTTCTTCAATATATATCTACTTGTTGAAATTATTCATTGATTGATGCATAACGTTTTGGGTAGGTAAGTTGTTTGATGAATGCAATCTAAGAGTGAAACATCTTTCTTGAATAAAATGAGCATATGAGTGTAATTTTTGAATTGATGTCAACTGATTAGCCTAGTTGATGTTTGATTTATCTTACTATTTGTTGGGAAGAGGGAATCCAGGATCCACAAAAATAGTGAGAAACTCCCCTACTTGGCACTGTATAAAATTGACAGTGGTACCGAAGAGATGGGTTGAAGTCTATATAAAAAAAAAAGAGAGAGAAAAAGAAAAAGACTCCTCTACTTGGCACTGTGTAAAATTGACAGTGGTACCTAAGACAAGAGTTGAAGTCTAAAATAAAAAGTATGTATCTATGTGGGTATATACATAAATAAAAAAAAATATGTGTGGAAAAAGATCTTGGAAACCTAATTCCTGTAAACAAAAGTATGATAGATTTGAACTGAAACTTGGGTGACATCATAAGACTGAAATTCTTTTTATTATGCGAGTTGCAAAGTTTTATTTGATCAAAGTTGTAGATCTTAAAGATTAATTTCAGAGGACGATGTATTTATCTGAAATTTTGTGCAAAAATTTAATGCAATATTTCATGAGTGATTATATTTTAGAAATTTATTTTTCATAAAAGAGCATATTTTCTATACTTAGCATTATTCTTATTTATTTGCTTGAGGACAAGCAAAGTTTGAGCCTTATGTGTTTGATGACACCAAAATTCATAGTATATTTTGTGTCATTTCATGTGTCTTTTTGTGTCATATTTATGCTCTTTTGCTTGTTTTTAAGCCTTAATTGTCAAATATTGCAGAATCTACACCATTTCTTCTTTTTGATTATTTTCAGGTGAAAAGTGGCATATTTTGATGGATTTTGAAAGATTTGTGCACACCAATGAATTCCAGACATCGAAACAAAGCTACCCCTCAAATTTCAAGTCAAAACTAGCCAAATTGCAAAAATACAGCACTACCGTATTTTCTAGATAAACTCTCACGGTACTGTATTTCTCAGCAGATGTTTTGGGTGAAATACGGCACTGCCGTATGAAACCTCACGGTACCGTATTTTTCAGCAATTTCAACCATAAAGTTTCGGCAAAAATACGGCACTGCAGTATATTCGGGCGACATTGTCACGGTACCGTATTTTCTGCCTAGAACTTACAGAAGGAAAATACGGCACTACCGTAATCAGAATACGGTACCGTATTTTTAAACCAGATTCGTGACTTTTTCGGGCCGATTCTTGCACGGGCTATAACTTTTGATCCAGAAGTCCAAATTGAGATCTGAAAGAAGTGACGGACTCATATTTAAGAGAAGAAGATGCACGAAGTGAAAGCACGAATTTTTATCACGAATTGAGAGAGCAATCATGGAAGGCGTCCTTAGGGCACGTCCTCACGCCGAGAGGCGTAGAGGGCACCTTAGGCTGTGATTTTTACACCGAAGCTTCATCTGGAGTTGGAGAGCATATACCAGAAGTTTCAAGTTTCAGAGAGTTTGGAGTCCGATCGGGGGAGAAATCAACAAAACAGTGGGCGCCACCACGGTTCATCACGTTTCAAGCATACTACGGTGCTGTAATTTCGATTATAGCACCGTGTTCTGTAATTTCTTCCCTTTTTCTTTGATTTTTGATCATCTGAACTATGGTTTATTGTAATCTTTCCTCCATGCTAGCTTAGACATATTATGGGACATGGGGAGAAATTTTCCTTGATTTTTAATGACTAGATAACTTTTATTTTGTCAAGTTTAATTTTTGTATGATAATACTACTTCTGTGTTGTTTGTCTTTAACTCTCCATAGGTTTATATTTTCATGCATGTTTTAGAATTTTGCGAAATAGACTGAGAGGTTGATTGTGAAATTCGGAACCCTAGAAATCATCGAGTTTGGAACTTATCGTAAGAGATTTGGTTTGTTCTTTGAATTCTGATTTTTAGTGATTTTATTGCCATGTTGATAATCTGAAACTAGGATGAGTTATTGTGATAGACTTGATTTGATGCTGCAAAAGATTGAGTATCAAGTCGTCGGAGAACCTTAAGTAGAACCTGTGTTGAGTTTCAGGATGCACGAGAGTGATCCTTGAGATTCCACTTGGGATGTTTGACCTAGAATTCGGATGCACAAGAGTGATCCTTGAGTTCTTTGTTCAATGATTTACTTATTTTCAGCATTAGATAGATCTTGCACGAGAGTGAGGATTGGTCCTTTGTATGATTGTTTGCGCGAGAGCGAGATGATCCTTTTATCAAGTAAATTATATCTTTGTCATATCAGAATTAGACTGACAGCCTTTATTTCCTTCTAGTCATTAGAATTAAGGTAGATGAAACCCTAGTCCCAGTTTATCTCTCTCTGATCATCTTTTAGCATACTTTTCTGCATAGTTTACTTCCATCATATTTGGCTTGCTTAGCTAGTGAGAAAACATCTATTTGGTACTTAACACGTAGGTCTCTGTGGTTCAATATTTTTATTACTTCGAAGTATCTGTGCACTTGCGGATGCAACACTAGCCGAGGAATCGGTTATAGCCCCAGATAGCCATTGTGGTAAAGAGTTGGCAACATGAATTGAATTGATCGAGGGCGCTAAGCAGGAGGGAGTGGATGATTTATTTGTTCCCATGACTACGGAATTGCCATCTAGAGGTCTAGTTGGATAGAGCAATGGAAAGCGCTTCGCACGATCATGTTGGCCCTGTAGTGGTCGACCCGGCATCTAGGGAACCTCTAGACTGCGATAACTCGAACCCTAGGGTTGTGTCAACTGCCTTTTCTGATCGGAAGAGCAAGAATGGGGATCCTAGCTTGAGTCTTTTTCCAAGTGTCCCAAGAGATCATAATACTCTTTCCTCTTTCAATCAAAACCGTCCTTCCTCTCTTACCGGAAAACTAGCATTATGTGAGTGAGTGCTTTAAACCGTTACGTCTCCGGGAGTTTTCGCTAAGCTGACTCATCTAGGGCAGCATATTATTTAGTATATAACTCACTGTACATACACAAAAGAAAAAAATATCAGAATCGAGATGACCAAGGCGCTTGCGCGAGTTTTCGACCTAGCAAGCTCCGGCAAAAGCCAGAGCGCGCTAGTCAGTTCTCTGTTCTTCCGTGCGCTAGTCTTTCCGGAGCGCGTTAGTCTGTTCCTCCGCACGCGTTGAGTTCTTTCCTACCCAGTTCCCCAAGCCGGAATCGGTCGCTTGACGCTCCCGACTGTGCAAAGAAAATACTTTATTAATACATATCCCCAGTCGACAGCACCTATTGATTTTGCACTTGATAACATAAGGAAACAAGATCTCTTGAAGATGACGGTCACACCCGACACTCTTTATTGCTCCCTGTCTTCTTGTTCAATGAAGTGGACGACGCCCTTTGAATCGAGAGAGAAAAGCCCATTCACACATGGAAGCTTAGCGCCCTGCTTAGCGGGGTTAGAGTTTGATCCTGTGCAGTCTGGAAGAAGAGGTGCCTTTCCGCGCGTTAGCCCTTCTTGCTACTTTTTGAATTGAGCCGAACTTAGCCGCCGAGCCCGAGACAGTCTTATAATCCCTTCGGACAGTGGTGTTGGTGAGTTGAGGTGAGGCGCTTGTGGGTTTCATAGATAGTTTTGCTGGCTTTTGTGTTTCCCTCCTATGAAGTCACAACCAACAGGCTAGGAATTAGAGCTAAAGAAGTGTTCGCTCCACTGGTACGAACCGATCCAGCTGTAACTTAAACCAAAGTAGTGAGTCTACAGTTAGCCATCTCACCCGAAAATAAGTCAAAAGATGCAAAACTTTAGAAAGAAGAGGGTTAGCCCTAGACTAGAGCTTAAGGCGGAACTTACATATTGAACACAACAAACGAAAGCGAAATCCTAAACTTCGGAATAGTTTTGAGAGCTTCAAATCTAGCATGAGGAAGCCTAACCCAACCTCAAGTAGCAGAAAGAGGGACCCCAGCTAAGGCATAAGGCATGAGAATCAACATCGTACCCAGCGAGAAAACGGAAAGCGCGCCCAACAAGCTTTGTTTACGGAGCGCGCAACAAGTAGTATTTTATATGTGAAATAACTTTCTATGTTCAAGTTCAAGTTCAAGTTCTTAAATCTTCATAGAATGAATTGTGGCACCGCCGTAATGGAAATTACGGCCGTAATTCTAACCCAGCAGCCGCGTTTCGCCCAACTCATCCGGAAATTACTGTAGCCCGATTCTTGCGTTGACAATTTTAGGCAATTTCGACCACCATTTCAAAAACCGTAAGAAGCGGAATGCTCCAAAAAAGGAGGAGAACATCAGCGAACCAAAAGCCCTAATTTTGATTGACGCTGGGGGGGGGGGGAGAAATCGATTTTTCCATTGCCGCCCAAGGGTTCGCCGCCGTGAAGTGCACAGACCACCATCGGCCGTGAAATTTGAAGGGATGCTATGCCTGAAGGGGGAGAGCATACACCAAAAGTTTCAGAGCGAAAGGAGATCGATCGGAGGAGAAATCGAAGGAATAGCAGGCACCGCCACTGTTTACTGCGCTTTCAAGGGCAAATTACGGGCAGTAATTTTCATTATAGCCCTGTGTTTAGTAAAACTTCTCTTCTTTTCAGTTTCTAATCATTCTAAACTATGGCATATTGTAATTTCTTCATCATGCTAGCTTAAACATCCTTTGAGACAAGGGGTTTGATCCCTTTAATTTCATAATGACTAGATGATCTTCATTTTATCAGGATACTTTTGTTATGATAATTCTACTTAAGTGATGATTGTCTTTAATCTCTTCTAGTTTCAAATTGTCAAACATGTGTTAGAGTTTTGTGATAGGGACTGAAAAGTGATTTAGAAAACTTGGAATCCTAAAATTGAGATTTAGGAACTCATCGTAAGAAATTAGGTTTGTTCTTATTTTTAGATTTTAGAAGCTTATTGACTTGTTGATAATCTGATCTAGGAGACATTAATGAGTTAAACATGAAGATATTATAAGAAATTAAGTGTCGGATCGTTGGAGAACCTTAAGTAGTATCTGTGAAACTAAAGTATGAAAATATTTAGTTTTCACTTGAGATATTGATATAGAGATTAGATGCATGAAAGTGATCTTAAATCTTCTTATTAAGATTTACTTATCTTTTGCATTGAATAAATCCTGCGTGAAAGTGAGGATTGTTCTTTGTAAATTGTCTACACGAAAGCGAGATAATTTCTTTATGAAGTAAATTACATCTTTATCATAATAAGAATAAACTAACGAACATTTAATTATGTCTAGTCATTGAATTTAAGGTGGAGGAAACCCTAGTCTCAGCTTTCCTCTCTGATATTTCGTGTGATTTTTTATTGCTCCTTACATCGTATTCGATTGCCTAGCTAATAAGAAATTAATTCTTTGTACTTAACAAACGTGGTCTCTGTGGTTCGATATCTTTTATTACTTCGAGTATCCGTGCACTTGCGGACACAAACAACGGAGCTTGTTAGTCAATGAATGAGGTCAATTGCGGTTCGGCTTTGGTTACTAGGTAAACTGACTGCCCGTTGGGTATTGCTCTCTATCAACTGGATTGAAAAAGTAAACTGAGCCGGGTTAGCTCCACTACTTACTGAATGCCCTATTGAAAAAGGTTCTTTTGATGTGCTTTGTTGGATATAAGGGGAGGGGGGATTCCTTCTTCATCTGAAGTCTCGTAGCAAGCACAGTATATATTGTCGTTATCATGAGCATAAGCTTCAGCATGGAAAATATGAGAAGTGTTTTAATATCCTGGAGGATTTCTTCTTGTCACTCGCTTTATAAGGGGTGGATTTCACTTGAACTTCGACGCCTCCCTCAACTTTCTCATCCTTCCCTACAGATACATCAGTGGAGGTCAACCAAGCATGATCAAGGTGGGTGAGCCTTTCCCGCTAACCAAAGGCAGAATTTCAAAGAAACTTGGACCTGCAAAGTTCTAATTATAGCTCCGACCAGGGCAGACAACACTTGAGTTAACACTACGCAACCGAACTGATCATGGGCCAGAACACCCTATTGGGCGACAAAGTGGACCTTTACCCGAAGCGTCAAGCTGATTCTATGACGCTTCCAAGCCCACAAAGGCGAACAAAATGACTTCTATAGATAGAAATCGCTACTGATGCAACTTTACGAAAAAGTAGTATAGTGATCTGATGGTTCCGAGTAGAAGGGCTCTCGCCCAACGGAGATTCTTTAGGTGTTCTGTGAGAGGGGCAGGGGTATCAATGTTATCTTATCCTTGAGAAGTCCTATAAGGCTTCTATCAAGCTTTATAACGATCGTTGACAATGGATCTTCTACAAAGTCCTTAACCTCAGTTTCTCCACCGAGTTTGAACTGTTGATTTTTTACAAAGTCCTTAATAGAATTTATCTACTGAGATTAAATCTCCAATTTTCTATAGAGTCCTTAATGGGATTTCTCCACAGAGATTGAATCTCTAATTTTCTACATTGAGAATAGAGTGGGAGGAAGAAAAAGAGATAAGGAAATATACCTACCTCCTTTGCCTATGAACTGAAGCCGAGACCTCCCCCTTTCTTCTGAGAATTTCCAAAAATCACTTTTTTCGTAAGCTCTTATCGATGCCAGAAAAAGTCGAATATTAGAATAGGGTCCTCTTTTGTCGAATCAGTCAATAGGGTGAATTGCCCCAAATTTATTTCTCTTCCTGTGTTTTTATAATTTTTTTTCATTGCTATTCTTGAGCATGCGACCACATTTCTCCAAAATAAAAGTTTACTCCCTTGTTGCAAGTCATGGCTTATTTTATTTATTTTATTTATTTTTTCCTTTCCACATTTCGTTTGCACACTACATCTTTCTCTAAAAATAGATGATTTTTATTCTCCTTTGTTACATGCGATGCCCACTACTTTCTATTATTATTTTTTTATTATTTTTTTTTTCAGTTTCACATAGACACGCATCGCTCAAAAATAGCCTTTAGAACCCAAATTTTCTTTCCCACAATTAGAGCAAGTCTTTGGCAATTTTGCTTGCACCCAATATTTTTCCTTTTTTTGCTACGCCATTGTGATACAATTAACTAAGTAATTAATTTAATTAATTAATTAATCAATTAATAACTAATTAATTAATAATTAACTAATTAACCTTTTTTACCACAATGGTCAAAATTTATTTAGACTGAAACATGCTGGCGGGAAGATTAATTAATTAATTAATTATAATAATAATAATTTTTTTGCCTTCAACAGGATTGAAGAGGGCACTTGTATATGAGTACACGCCTAATAGCTCACTTGATAAATACTTCTCTAACAAAAATGAAACCAATTTGCATTCCTTCCCCTTAGACCTCTTTGATATAGCTATGGGTATCGCATTGGGCATTAATTACTTACATTGAAGATGTGATATATGCACTTTGATAGCAATTCCTCATAATATTTTGCTAGATCATAATTTCACCGTAAAAATTTTAGATTTTAGACTTGCAAGATTATATTCCAAGGACAATAATCTAATATCAATCAATGCTACAAGGGGTACTATTGGATACATTGCTCTAGAATCAATATCTCTCTGCTTTGGTGTAATTTCTCAAAAATCTAATTTTTATAATTATGGAATGCTACGACTAGAAATGGCTGGAAGAAGGAGAAATGGGGATCTTCTTGTAGATAATTCAAGTCAAGTGTACTATCCTACCACAAACTAAATCAACGACAAGACATCAAACTTGACAATAGCATTAACATAAATGTGTTGGAAAAGAAGCTAGCCATAATTGGATTATGGTGCATGAAGTCATTTGACTACCCAATGTTGTGTCCGCAAGTGCACTGATACTCGAAGTAATAATTAAGATATCGAACCACATAGACCTCATTTGCTAAGTACCAAAGAATTGATTTCTTATTAGCTAGGTAATCGAATATGATGTAAGTAAAATTAGGAAAGAACACGAAATCAGAGAGAGAAAAACTGGGATTAGGGTTTCATCCACCTTAATTTCTATGATTAGAAGGAAATAAGCGCATCGTCAATCCACTCTTATTATGATAAAGATATGATTTACTTTATAAAGAAATCATCTTGCTTTCACTCAGACAACTTACAAAGAATCAATCCTCACTTTCGCACAACATTAATTCAATGCTAAAGATAAGTAAATCATTGACAAAGAAATCAAAGATCACTTTCATGCATCCAATCTCTATGTCAATCATCACAAGTGAAAACTAAATACTTTCATACATTAGTTTCACAGGTTCTACTTAAGGTTCTCCAATGATCCGATACTTAATTTCTTACAATATCTTCATATTTATTTCAATAATTATTCCTAGATCAAAATTATCAACAAGGTAATAAACTTTTAAAATCTAGAAATAAGAACAAACCTAATTTTTTATGATGAGTTCCTAAATCATGATTCTAGGGTTCCAAGTTTTGCAAGTCACCTTTCGGTCCATATTGCAAAAACTCCAATACATGCTGATAATACGAAACTAGAAAGAATTAAAGGCAATCATCACTTAAGCAGAATGACCATAACAAAGGTTCCCTAACGAAATAAGGATCATCTAGTCATTACAAAATTAAGGGGATTACACCCCCATGTCCCAAAAAGTGTTTAAGCTAGCATAGTATCAGAATTACAGTAATCCATCGTTTAGAACGATCAAAAAACGATGAGAGAGAGGAATTTTTACTAAACACAGGGCTATAATGAAAATTACAACTGTAATTTTGCCCTTCAAATCGTAGTGAACAGTGGTGGCGCTTGCAATTTCTTTGATTTCTCCTGCGATCGATCTCCATTCGCTCTGAAACTTCTGGTGTATGCTCTCCTCTCCCAAGCGTTGCTTCCCTTCAAATTTCATGGCCGGAGATGCTCTGTATGCTTCCCGGTGGTGAAACCTAGGGAAGTGATGACGATGATGATTTCTCTCTCCAACGCTGATCTAAATTCGGGGTTTTGGTGTGATGATGTTCGCCTTGTTCTCTAGAGTATTCCCCTTTTTACGGATCTCAATTTAGTGGTCTAAATCGTCCGCAATCATCCGTGCAAAAATCGGGATTCAATTTGACTAGGAAAATCGGCCACCTAGGTTAGAATTACGGCCGTGATTTTGATTATGGCAGTGCCGTATTTCATCCTGTGAAGAATCTAAAAAGAAACATGTGCCGTGAAAACAACCACGGCAGTGTCGTTATCGCGCAAAACATTCAGTAAGAAAATCACCAGACATTATGGCCCGTAATATGCATTACAGTAGTGCCGTAAAAATTGCAAGACTCTCTGGTCGGAAATCAACCCAAATTACGGCAGTACTCGGAAATTACGGTGGTGCCATGGTTTGTTCTGTAAGTTCAGTGAAACCACAGTACCGTAATATTGATTACGGCTCAGCCGTAATTTGGTCTGTGGCTTCAATCTTCGTAAAATTTGACATATAATCTTCTCTTAATGATGGGAATTCATCTATGCATCGAATTGCTTGAAAACGCTTTAAAATAATGCCTTTTTACCTGAAAATGATCAAAAACCAGAAAAGGTGTAGATTTCACAATATTTGATAAATAAGGCATGGAAATAAGCTAAAGAGCATGAATATGACATAAAAAGACCTATAAAATGACACAAAATATACTATAAATTTTTGTGTCATCAAATACATAAGGCTCAAACTTTGCTTGTCCTCAATCAAAATCAAAAAATGATCAAAGGAATAAACTTTCTTATGCGGAATAAACTTCTAAATACAATCCCCAATGGAAAATTTCACCAATTGCTTCATAAAATTTCAAATAAACATATCATCTTCTAAATTCAATCCTCAAGATCTATAACTTAATCAAATCAAACTTTGCAACTCGTATAATAAGTAGAATCTCAATATCAAGATTTCACCTAGTTTTAATTCAATCTACCATACTTTTGTTTACCGGAATAGGATTCCAAGATCTTTTTCCACACAAAATTTTAAGTTCCTCCCTTTTTTGTATCGTTCACATTCTCTAATTCAATTACCACCTTTTTTTTCTGGTGACGAATTTAGAGTATACTGATCACATAACCAATGCAATAGAACTCATATCTCAAAGGTAGGAAGAATCTTCCACGAGCTAGTGGAGTTAATGTGAAACAATTTCTCTCCATGGTATGTACCCTCATAGATACATACTTCTTTTTTTTTTTGGACTTCAACTTTTAACTTTGGTACCACCGCAAATCAACACGGTGCCAAGACAAGGAGTCATTCTCTTGATCTTTTCTTTTCTCTCATCATTTTTTTTATTTTGACTTCAACCTATGTCTTAGGTACCACTGCCAATTTTGCGCAGTGCCAAGTAAGGGAGTCACCTCCCTTAAAATTGGATCATGGAACCTTTCTTCCCAACAAATAGTAAATAGGATGAACATCAACTAAGTTAACCCATCGATATCAATTCAAAAATCATACTCATATGCTTGTTTTATTTAAAGAAGTAGCTTCACTTTTAGATTAAATTCATCAAACAATATATCTACCCAAAATCTCATGCATCAATCAATCAAAAAATTCCAATAAGCAGATGCATATTATAGAAATAAATTCAACACAATAGGTCTATCCCTAATCACAAGCATAAACACATCCATCATCAAGGAAGTCATTTTATCAATAGAAGTTCCTCAAACATAGATCACACCACAAGATAATAATAACGAGAGGAAATCACATACATTCAATAGCAAATCTATACATTCAATCATGCATCAGAATGCACCTAAACAAGGTGCTCAATATCAACATAATATCAATTATTATACAACCTAATCGAATCAATATCAGAAATTCAAACTCAGAATATATCAATACAATCCAATCGAATCATGAGAGAGTCAAACAAAAGCAAGGTAAGATAGCATCGGCGGACACAAGAAGTTTGAAGGAGTTATCCTTCCCTATAAACACATGAATCATCGGTAAAATATAAAAGATGAAATGCAGATAAGTAGGAAAAAGATACTCACAAAGCTCTACTCGTCTGCGTCAGATCCAATCTCCTCTGTTTCCTTGGGGGCTGCATCCATAGGATCGTCGTGATGTCCCCCCTGGTCTCCACCATGGTCTCCTCCATAAACTCCACCTCTCCTGCTATCCTCGAAACCAAATCGGTAAACTAAATCTAGTTGGAGAACATCAAAACGAAGCTCGAGAATGGGAAGAAAGGATTGCTGAAAAGTTTTTAAAGGTAAGGGCAGATCAGTCAGTGCAAGAACGGGCGAAAACAGAGGTGAAAATCCCTAAAAATGGCCATGGAATTGCCCAGTCAAATGAAATTATGGCCATAATTTATCTTACAAGAGTGCCGGAATGTGCTCAGTTCAAAAAACACGGGCCGTAATAACTATACGGCAGTGCCATTAACTTCTGAAAACTCTCGGGTTAAAAATCGACTGGAATTACGGTACCGTAACTGAGGTTACAGTACTATCGTAAAAACCTGAAAACGCTCGGGTCAAAAATCAGCCGTAATTACGGCACCATAAAATCGGTTACGGTAGTACCGTAAAAACGAGTGTAGATTCCAAAAATATTGTGAATTCAATTATGCACTTGGATTGCTCGAAATCGACTGAAAAAACATGCCTTTTTGCCTGAAAATCATTAAGAATAGAAAAGATTGTAGATTCCACAAATATTGAATAAAAAGGCATAAAAGTAAGCAAAGTCTATGAATATGACACAAAAATACCTATGAAATGGCACAAAAATTACTATATATTTTGGTGTCATCAATTACGGCACTGCCATAATGCATATTACAGGCCGTAATTTCGGTCCATTTCTATCCAGAAAGTTTTATTGCTTTTAAGGCACTACCGTAATGCATATTATTGTAATCTTCCCTCTATGATAGCTTAAACTTACTTTGGGACATGGGGGAGTAATTCACTTGATTTTTATGACTAGATAACTATTTTTTTATTATTTCATCTTGTTTAATCTTAACGTGATGATTTTACTCATGTGATGTTTGTTCTTAGACTCTCCTTAGATCTATATTATTGTTCATGTTCTAGAATTTTCGCTATTGACTAAAAAGTAATTGCTTGAGAGTTTGAAACCCTAGAATTGCATGTTAGGACTCCTTTTAGGTTAGTTCTTATTTGTTTGATTCTAGTAAACTAATTGCCATGATAATAATATAAATCTAGGATTGAGTCCAAGCTTTCAAACGTAGAGATCTTGTGCGAAAGCAAAGATTGGAACGTTGGAGAACCATGAGTAAAACTAGTGTCGAGATTCGGATGCACAAGAGTGATCCTTGAAATTCCACTAGAGTATATCGACTTAGAACTCGGATGCACAAAAGTGATCCTTGAGTTCTTAACTTGATGATTTACTTATCTTCAGCGTTGGGATGACTCTTGCGCGAGAGCGAAGATTTATCCCTGCTTGGTTGTCTGCATTAAAGTGAGACAATCCTTTTATTTAAGTAAATTGCATCTTTGTCACGTTGAAATTAAACTGATGAAATCTTTATTCATGTCTAGTCATAAAAATTAAAGTGAACGAAACCCTAGTCCAAGTCTCTCTCTCTGATAATTCCGTTTTAGCGCTTTAGTCTTCGATTGCTAGTTTACACTCTTTCGATTGCCTAGATAGTGAAAAATCAATTATTTGGTACTCAGCAACATAGGTCCTTGTGGATTCAATACTTTCTTTATTACTTCGAGTATCTGTTCACTTGCGGAATACAACAAGTTTTTGGCGCCGTTGCCAGGGACCTTAGTTTTTGTTGATATCGGAGATATTGAGACTATTGCTAGTCTAGGTTTTATTTATGTTTTACCTTTCTATTCTTTTATGTTTACTTGAGTTGTTTGATCCATCTACTTTAGTGTGCACAGAAAATTTAAATCGAATGACAGATCAGAGATCACTAAGGGACTATGCAGCCCCTAAGCCACGAAAAATACACTTCAGCATTGTCAGACCAACTATTGAAGCGGATAATTTTGAGATTAATCCTGCCTTCTTGACCATGATTCAGCGGAATCAATTTGGAGGAGCTCCAATTGATGACCCCTATCAACATTTACATCTTTTTATTGAATATTGTGATACCATTAAAATTTGTGGAGCTTATGATGATGCACTAAAACTAAGATTGTTTCCTTTTTCCCTCAGGGACCGAGCGCGATATTGGCCACATTCTAGACCCGCTGGTGCCTTCACTACATGGGAACAACTGTCAAATGCTTTCCTAATAAAATACTTTCCACCAAGTAAAACCATCCAATTGAGAAATCAAATAACAAGCTTTAAATAGAAGGATAGATAATCATTCAGCAAGGCATGGGAGCGATTTAATGATTTACAATGGAAGTGCCCTCACCATAGTCTTGAAAATTGGGTTTTAATTCATACATTTTATTATGGTCTACTTTATAATACCCGTCTAATAGTTGATGTTGCTGCAGGAGGAGCCCTCATGAGCAAGACCATTGAAGAAGCTTCTACCCTATTTGAAGAAATTTCCTTGAACCATAACCAATGGGACCCCGTAGAAGAAATGTTATATTGTCATTATCATGGTAAGGATGAAAGCGAGGAATGCCAACCCCTGACTAAAAAGGTAAGTTCTTTTAGTATAGACTCTTTTTTTGATAAGTTTATGACAAATCAAAGTCAACTCATGCAAAATCAAAACAAAGGAATTGAAGATCTAAAGGGAATGGTTAGTCGACTTACCTCTCAAGTAGATTTCTTAACTATTCGCAATAAGACTTTAGAAGATCAAATGCCAGATGAATACTGCAATGCTATCATGACTAGAAGTGGGAAACAACTAGGAGAACCTAGAGGAAAAGTTGTGAACGATGAAAAAGAGCTTGATGATAATCATGAAAGGAAACTAGAGTTAGGAAAATCTTCTTCACATGAGGAATCCCAAATTTATTTACCACCTCAAAAGAGTGATGAACCGAAAGGTGATGAGCCATGTGAGAAAGATAATCCTAAACCTAATTTGCCTCCTCTTTACAAGCCACCTATACCCTTTCCTCAAAGGTTAATGCAAGAAAAGTTTGACAAACAATTTGGGAGATTTCTAGATATTTTGAAAAACCTTTACATTAACATTCCATTTACTGAAGCTTTATCTCAAATGCCCACATATGCTAAATTCTTGAAAGAAATATTGTCTAATAAGAGAAAAATAGAAGACTATGACACTGTGGCTTTAACTAAAGAATGTAGTGTTGTTATCCAAAACAAAACGCCACACAAATTGAAGGATCCAGGTAGTTTTTCTATCCCTTGTTTTATTGGCAGTATGGCTTTTGACCGAGTCTTATGTGATTTGGGGGCTACTGTGAGTCTAATGCCATTATTTGTCTGTAGGAGATTGGACATGAGAGAGCTCAAGCTGACTTCTATATCTTTGCAGCTCGCCGATCGCTCAGTAAAATATCTAGTAGGTATTATTGAGGATGTTCCTATCCAAGTTGGTAAGTATTTTGTGCCTACTGATTTTGTGGTTCTTGAGATGGAGGAAGATGCGAAAATTCCTATTATCCTTGGTAGACCATTCTTAGCCACTGTTGGAGCACTTATTGATGTAAAGAATGGTAAACTCACTCTAAATATTGGTGATAATAAAATTGAGTTTGATTTGAACAATTCACTGAAAAAGCCTGCATATGCTAGTTCTTGCTGTAGAGTTCATGCTGTTGATGATGTAGTTTATGATTTTGGTTTTTTGTTTAATTCTTGTTCTGATTCTACTTCTGATTCTTGTGAAAATTCAAATGCTGAAGTTGATGATTCTGACTTTGATGATGATTCTTGTAATGAAACTCGTGATATTTTGGACTGTGCTACATTGGATGATGAAAAAGAAAAAATTCCAAAAGTTGAATTGAAAGCTTTACCTGATAACCTTAGATATGAATTTCTTGGTCTTAACTCCACTTACCCTATGATTGTTGATGCTCAATTAGATGAAAGGGAAACTGATCTGCTCTTAAAGGAGCTGAGGGTTCATAGAAAGGTAATTGAGTATACCATTGATGACCTAAAAGGAATTAATTCTTCTTTTTGTATGCATAGGATCTTAATGGAAGAGGAGCACAGGCCACATGCAGATTTCCAAAGAAGACTGAACCCCTCCATGAAAGAAGTTGTAAAGAAAGAAGTTCTGAAATTACTTGATGCAGGTATTATCTATCCTATATCTGATAGCAAATGGGTAAGTCCTGTACATTGTGTACCTAAGAAAAGAGGGGTAACTGTCATGAAAAATAAAGATAATGAATTGATTCCTGTTAGAGCTGTTACTAGTTGGCGCATGTGCATAGATTATAGAAAATTGAATGCTGCCACTAGGAAAGACCACTTTCCTTTACCTTTCATTGATCAGATGGTTGAAAGATTGACAAACCATTCTCACTTTTGTTTTTTAGATGGATATTCTGGTTTTTTTCAAATTCCGATACATCCTGATGATCAAGATAAAACCACTTTCACATGCCCGTATGGAACTTTTGCATATAGGAGAATGCCATTTGGTTTATGTAATGCACCTGCTACATTTCAAAGATGCATGATGGCTATCTTTTCTGATTTTATTGAAGACTTTATGGATGTATTTATGGATGATTTCTCAGTATATGGTTCCTCGTTTGATGTTTGTTTGGCTAATCTATCTCGGGTTTTACAGAGATGCGAAGAGACTAGCCTGGTCTTGAATTGGGAAAAATGTCACTTTATGGTTAGACAGGGAATAGTTTTGGGTCATCTTATTTCAGAGAGAGAGATTGAAGTGGACAAAGCCAAGATAGAAGTGATTGAGAAGTTGGCTCCACCCACCACTGTCAAGGAGATCAGGAGTTTTTTTGGGACATGCAGGGTTTTACAGGAGATTCATCAGGGACTTCTCTAAACTTGCTAAACCCCTCACCGATTTACTTTGTAAAGATGTCAAATTCTACTTTGATGAGAATTGTCTGCTTGCTTTTCAGGAACTAAAGAAAGCCTTGACATCAGCACCCATCATGCAACCACCTGACTGGGAGTTACCTTTCGAGCTTATGTGTGATGCCAGTGACTTTGCAGTGGGAGCAGTTCTAGGGAAAAGGAAGGAAAAGAAGCCTTATGTGATCTCTTATGCCCGTAAAACTTTAGATGAAACACAAAGGAATTACACCACTACTGAGAAGGAGTTGTTGGCTATAGTGTTTGCATTTGACAAATTCAGATCTTACTTGTTAAATTCGAAAGTTGTAGTGTATACTGATCATGCTGCAGTTAAATATTTGATACAGAAGAAAGACAGTAAGCCACGGTTGTTGAGATGGATTTTTCTTCTGCAAGAATTTGACCTGGAAATCAAAGATAAGAAAGGAATTGAGAACCTTGTTGCAGATCATCTTTCAAGAATAATGGTAGATACTGAAAAGAATGATGAGATCAATGATTCCTTCCCTGAAGAACAACTCTTAGCCATTGAACAACTCAAAGCCACCTGGTATGCTGACATAGTGAATTATCTTGTAGCCGATATTTTGCCTCCTGATTTGAGCTACCAAAAAAGAAAAAGATTTTTGGCTGAAGTGAAACATTATTTTTGGGATGAGGCTTATGTGTTTAAAAGATGTGCAGATAGCATTTTTAGAAAATGTGTACCTGAAGAAGAAATTGCAGATATTTTGCTTCAATGCCATGGATCCTCCTATGGTGGACATGCTGGTACTGAAAAGACTGCTTTCAAAGTGTTACAATCAAGATTTTATTGGCCCACAATTTTCAAAGATGCTAGAAACTTTGTGTCATATTGTGATAGATGTCAAAAGACTGGGAACATTAACAGAAGACACGAGATGCCACTGTCCAATATTCTTGAAGTTGAGATATTTGATGTTTGGGGAATTGACTTCATGGGACCTTTTCCATCTTCGGGAGGTAACAAGTACATTCTTGTAGCAGTTGATTATGTCTCAAAATGGGTTGAAGCCCTTGCTTCACCAACCAATGATTCGAGAGTTGTTACTAAACTGTTTAAAAAAATTATCTTTCCACGATATGGGACACCACGAGTAGTGATCAGTGATTGAGGCTCGCATTTCATAGAACACAAGTTTTTAGCCTTACTCAGGAAATATGGAGTAAATCATAGAGTTGCAACACCTTATCACCCCCAAACAAGTGGACAGGTTGAGATATCAAACAGAGAGATCAAAGGAATTCTAAAAAAAAATAGTGTCACGCACTAGAAAAGACTGGGCATTCAAACTTGATGATGCATTATGGGCTTACAGAACTGCTTTCAAAACGCCCATAGGTATGTCTCCTTTTCAATTGGTTTATGGAAAATCATGCCACCTTCCTGTAGAGCTCGAGCATAAAGCATACTGGGCAGTCAAGATGCTGAATTTCGATTTGAAGAGCGCGGGTGAAAAATAGAGATTGCAATTAAATGAGCTAGATGAGATCAGACTTTCTGCATATGAAAATGCAAAAATTTACAAAGAAAGAACTAAAAGGTGGCATGGTCGACATATTCTCAAAAGAGATTTCCAACTAGGTGACTTTGTTCTTTTATTCAATTCTAGATTGAGACTTTTTCTTGGAAAACTTAAGTCTCGATGGTCTAGGCCTTTTCAGGTAAAGAAAGCTTATCCTTACGGAGCTGTAGATATATAGAGTGAGGAAACAGGAGAATTCAAAGTTAATGGTCAGAGGCTGAAGCATTATTATCAAGAGGAGCGAATTGAAGAAAATGAGAGTTTATATTTAGATGAACCATGATCAAATCCGAGTGCAAAAGGGTCAAGCTAATGACCTTAAATTAGCGCTTCTTGGGAGGCAACCCAAGCGTTCAAACTTTATTTTTGCTTTCCTTCATTTACTTTTATCTAGGTTTTCTTTTCAGAACTAATTTTTATTCTTCTTTTGTAGGTAAACAAACTTTGGTGGAAAAGACCCAAAGGCATGGATGGGTAGAGTCTTGTGAGTATTTCTCTTTCTTTTTTACCTTTTGTATTTCATTGCTGATTCATGTTCTTGTGTCCGCCACCGCTACTTCATTCTTTTGGACATGATGAATTTTTGATATGAGTGATTTATGGCCTCGATCTACTTTTGAGATTATTGTGATGACTTGTTTGATTTTATTGATAAGTGAATTCAAAATTGAGATTAGAAATAGACCTATCATGTCAAATTTATTTCTCTTATACATATCTGCTTTTGAAATTTTTCATTGGTTAAGGAGTGAAATTTTGGGAAGATTTGTTGTTTGAAAATTTTAATTTAAGAGTGAAGCTACTTTTTGAGTAAAATTAGCATATGAGTATGAAATTTTGAATTGATGTCAATTCATTAATCTCATTGAAGTTTTGTTTATTTTATTATTTGTTGGGAAGAAAGAGTCCAAAATCCACAAAAATAGTAAGTTATTCCCCTACTTGGCACTGTGTAAAATTGACAGTGGTACCTAAGACATAGGTTGAAATTTGAAAAAAAAAAAAGAGAGAGAGAAATGATGAGAGGAATCTATTCACATTAACTCTGCCGTCTTTAGTAAAATTCTTTCTACTAAAAAGACATGAGTTCTATTACACTGACTACATGGTGAGTGTACTCTAACTTCGTCACCAGAAAAAAGGTGGTAATCGAATTAGAGAATGTGAATAATGCAAAAAGAATAAAAAATACATATCTATGGGAAAGAAAAATTAGAGTGGAAAAAGATTTTGGACACCCAACTCCTGTAAACAAAAGTATGATAAATTTAAGCTGAAAATTGGATTGAGATTCTATCTTTTATACAAGTTGCAAAGTTTTATTCAACTAAGTTGTGGATCTTGAGAATTGGATTTAGAAGATGATATATCTATTTGAAATTTTACGATGCAATTAATGAGAAGTTTTCATGAGTGATTGTGTGTTAGAAATTTATTTTCCATGAGAGAGTCTATGTCTAGGACCAATTTTTGGAATTCTATTGGTTTTTGCTTTAGGACAAGCAAGGTTTGAGCCTTAAAGGTCTTTACGGCAGTGCCGTAACAAGTTTTATGGCAGTGCCGTAATGTCAACAATCTCTTGAGTTGAAAATCGACACGAATTACGGTACCGTAAAGGTCTTTACGGCAGTACCGTAAACTCTATAGCTTCTCTAATAAAAAACAATTCAAAATACGACACCGTAATGATGTTTACGGTAGTGCCGTAATCATGCGAAATCTTCTACCTGGAAAAACTCCAAATTACGGTACCGTAAAGAATATGTTGGGGGTACCGTAATTTCCTCTGAAGCTCCAAATCTCCTAAAATTTGACGTGTGATCTCCTTTTGATGTTGTGAATTCAATTATGCACTTGGATTGCTCGAAATCGACTGAACAAATATGCCTTTTTGCCTGAAAATCATTAAGAACAGAAAAGAGTGTATATTCCACAAATATTGAATAAAAAGGCATAAAAGTAAGCAAAGTCTATGAATATGACACAAAAATACCTATGAAATGGCACAAAAATTACTATATATTTTGGTGTCATCAATTACGGCACTGCCATAATGCATATTATGGGCCGTAATTTCGGTCTGTTTCTATCCAGAAAGTTTTGTTGCTTTTAAGGCACTACCGTAATACATATCATTGTAATCTTCCCTCTATGATAGCTTAAACTTACTTTGGGACATGGGGGAGTAATTCACTTGATTTTTATGACTAGATAACTATTTTTCTATTATTTCATCTTGTTTAATCTTAACGTGATGATTTTACTCATGTGATGTTTGTTCTTAGACTCTCCTTAGATCTATATTATTGTTCATGTTCTAGAATTTTCGCTATTGACTGAAAAGTAATTGCTTGAGAGTTTGGAACCCTAGAATTGCATGTTATGACTCCTTTTAGGTTAGTTCTTATTTGTTTGATTCTAGTAAACTAATTGCCATGATAATAATATAAATCTAGGATTGAGTCCAAGCTTTCAAACGTGGAGATCTTGTGCGAAAGCAAAGATTAGAACGTTGGAGAACCATGAGTAAAACTAGTGTCGAGATTCGGATGTATGAGAGTGATCCTTGAAATTCCACTAGAGATTATCGACTTAGAACTCGGATGCACGAAAGTGATCCTTGAGTTCTTAGCTTGATGATTTACTTATCTTCAGCGTTGGGACGACTCTTGCGTGAGAGCGAAGATTTATCCCTGCTTGGTTGTCTGCATTAAAGTGAGACAATCCTTTTATTTAAGTAAATTGCATCTTTGTCACGTTGAAATTAAACTGATGAAATCTTTATTCATGTCTAGTCATAAAAATTAAAGTAAACGAAGCCCTAGTCCTAGCCTCTCTCTCTGATAATTCTGTTTCAGCGCTTTAGTCTTCGATTGCCTAGATAGTGAAAAATCAATTATTTGGTACTCAACAACATAGGTCCCTATGGATTTGATACTTTCTTTATTACTTCGAGTATCTGTGTACCTGCGGACTACAATAAGTTTTTGGTGCCATTGCCGGGGACCTTAGTTTTTGTTGATATCGAAGATATTGAAACTATTGCTAGACTTGGTTTTATTTATGTTTTACCTTTCTATTCTTTTATGTTTACTTGAGTTGTTTGATCCATCTACTTTAGTGTGCACAGAAAATTTAAATCGAATGACAGATCAGAGATCACTAAGGGACTATGCAGCCCCTAAGCCACGAAAAATACACTTCAGCATTGTCAGACCAACTATTGAAGCGGATAATTTTGAGATTAATCCTGCCTTCTTGACCATGATTCAGCAGAATCAATTTGGAGGAGCTCCAATTGATGACCCCTATCAACATTTACATCTTTTTATTGAATATTGTGATACCATTAAAATTTGTGGGGTTTCTAATGATGCACTAAAACTAAGATTGTTTCCTTTTTCCCTCAGGGACCGAGCGCGATATTGGCTACATTCTAGACCCGCTGGTGCCTTCACTACATGGGAACAACTGTCAAATGCTTTCCTAATAAAATACTTTCCACCAAGTAAAACTATCCAATTGAGAAATCAAATAACAAGCTTTAAACAGAAGGATGGAGAATCATTCAGCAAGGCATGGGAGCGATTCAATGAAAAATTAATTATTTGGTACTCAGCAACATAGGTCCCTATGGATTCGATACTTTCTTTATTACTTCGAGTATCCGTGCACTTGCGGAATACAATAGTAATTTGCTAAGAATTAATTTTACCTACAAAAAGAGAAGAAAAATTAGTTCTAAAAATAAACTAAAATAAAAGAAATTAAACTAAGTAAGAGTGCTTGGGTTACCTCCCAAGAAGCGCTAATTTAAAGGTCATTAGCTTGACCGTTCTGCACTCAGATTTGATCGTGGTGGTGCCTTTAGTCGCCATTCTGATTTCTCTTTGTTTTGTCCACTAGTTCCAGATACATAAGGCTCATTCAAGAAATAGTGTCCAATTTTGCCTAAGAAATTTCTTCCTTTGTCAAGTAATTTCAATATTTCTCTTCTTTTTTGTCTCTTCTTTATTTTCTTTTCAACTTTTAAACCAGCTTTCTCCTGTAATTCTTCATTCACACACTCAAGAGAGATGTTTCTTTCAAAATTAAAGGGTTCATCAAATAAATTGTGCACATCACTAACAACATTATCTATTACATCAATACTACAACATGATCCTGAATGTGATGCTTTTTTCAATTAATCTGTTAAATCAAACTCAATTATATTTTCACAAATATCAAACGTGAGTTTTCCTTTCCTAACATCAATGACTGCACCTGCTGTGGCTAAAAATGGTCTACCAAGGATATTTGGGTTTTTAGAACTTTTCTCCATTTCTAACACTACAAAATCTGCTGAAATAAAATACTTACCTACTTGGATTGGAACATTTTCTAAAATTTCAACAGGATACTTTACCGAGCTATCAGTGAGCTGCAAAGATATTGAAGTTGGTTTAAGCTCTCCCTTGTACAATTTCCTGCAAATAGATAATGGCATTAGGCTTACACTAGCACCTAAATCACATAAGGCTCGATCAAAAGCCATACTTCCAATTGAATAAGGAATAGAGAAACTACCTGGATCTTTTAATTTTGGTGGCAACTTATTTTGGATGATAGCACTACACTCCTCAGTTAATGCCATAGTACCATAGTCCTCTATCTTTCTTTTATTTGATAATATTTCTTTTAAAAACTTAGCATATGTGGGCATTTGAGATAAAGCTTCACTAAATAGAATATTAATATAAAGCTTTTTTAAAACATCAAAAAATTTCCCAAACTGCTTATCTAATTTAGCTTGGACCAATCTTTGGGGGAAAGATATAGGTGGCCTATATGGTGCAGGGGAACTAGGTCTAGGAATATCTGGCTGGCATGATTCATCACCTTTAGGTTCATCACCCTGGTGAGGTGACAAACTAGTATGGGACTGCTCATGTACAGGAGATTTTTCCAAGACTGGTTCATTGTTATGTTCAATCTCAGGCTCTTCTTCATTATTTTCAATTCTCCCTCTAGGTTCATCTAATTGCCTCCCACTCCTAGTAATTATAGCATTACAGTGTTCCCTAGGGTTTAATTCAGGTTTAGTAGGTAATCTCCCTGGGGGTCTATAAGAAGTGCTAGCTTGTTGTGGTATCTGATTTTCTATCATTTTGGTGTGGGCACTCATGTTATCCAACCTAGAGTCCATACTATCCATCCTAGATTCCATACTATCCATCCTAGATTTGATTTGTTTGAGAGTTCCATTCACATCTTCATTTTGTTTTGACTGGGAACTCATAAATTTCTCAAACATCACTTCTAAACTAGACTTAGGAGGATTAGGATTGGAATTCCTAGATTGATACTGAGGTCTAGAATCTAATTGTGCTCCCTGATTACTCTTCCAAGACAGGTTTGCATGATTTTTCCATCCAGACTACAGCAGTTTGCATTTGAAAAGAATCAAATCTGTTACACAAAGAATCTACCTTTTCAGCTAAGGTGCGCTAGTTATCACTTTCATTCTTACCATGAGTAGGCCGATATATTACTCCTCTCTCTGTAGTCCACTGATTATGGTTCAAAGTCATCTCTTCAAGCAGAGTGAAAGCATCTTCAATAGTCTTGCTCATGAGGGCTCCTCCTGCAGCAGCATCAACAGTCAGACGGGTATTATAAAGAAAACCATTATAAAAAGTATGTATTAAAATCCATTTTTCAAGGCCATGGTGAGGACACTTTCATTGCAACTCATTGAAACGCTTCCATGCCTCGCTCAAAGACTCGCCATCCCGCTGTGTAAAACTAGTAATCTGGTTTCTTAACTGGATCATCTTGTTGGGTGGGAAGTACTTCATCAAGAAAGCATTAGACAGTTGATCCCATGTGGTGAAGGTACCGGTAGGTTGAGACAGAAGCCAAGAGCATACACGGTCCCTGAGAGAAAAAGTAAACAGTCTAAGTTTTAATGCATCATTGGAAACACCATTAATTTTAATAGTATCACATAATTCAAGAAATAAAGCAAGATATTGATTAGGATCTTCAATTGGAGTTCCTCCAAACTGATTTTGTTGGATCATAGATAGGAAATCAGGCTTGATTTCAAAGTTATTAGCCTCTATAACTGGTCTAGCAATACTAGAGTGTATCGCTTGTGGGTTAGGGGCTGCATAGTCCCTAAGTGATCTTATGTCTGCCATGATTACTTGCTCTTCCTGTCTTCCTTCAAATCTGAGTTTCCTGCGCAGTCTAAGAGTTTTGTTAATCTTAGGATCTAAGGGAACTAGAGGTCCTGATCTAAGATTTCTGCGCATGCACAAGTAGATAAATCAAATAACTCAAAATATGCAGAAAAGAACAAAAAAAATAGAATTAATCTCAGCTTCTGAAGACTCCAAAAAAAATAAAAACAGAAAATAAAAAAAAACCTAGTCTAGTAATACTCTCAATATCTTCAATATTAACAAAAACCAAGGTCCCCGGCAACGGCGCCAAAAACTTGTTGTGTCCGCAAGTGCACGGATACTCGAAGTAATAATTAAGATATAGAACCATAGAGACCTCATTTGCTAAATACCAAATAATTGATTTCTCACTAGCTAGACAATCGAATATGATGTAAGTAAAATTCGGAAAGAACACGAAATCAGAGAGAGAAAAACTGGCACTAGGGTTTCATCCACCTTAATTTATATGACTAAAAGGAAATAAGCGCATCGTCAGTCCACTCTTATTATGATAAAGATAAAATTTACTTTATAAAGAAATCATCTCGCCGCTTTCGCACAGACAATTTACAAAGAATCAATCCTCACTTTTGCATAAGATTAATTCAATGCTAAAGATAAGTAAATCATTGACAAAGAAATCAAAGATCACTTTCATGCATCTAGTCTCTATGTCATTCATCTCAAGTGAAAACTAAATAATTTCATACATTAGTTTCACAGGTTGTACTTAAGGTTCTCCAACGATCTGATACTTAATTTCTTACAATATCTTCATGTTTCTTTCAATAATTCTTCCTACATCAGAATTATCAACAAGGCAATAAACTTATAAAATCTAGAAATAAGAACAAACCTAATTTCTTACGATGAGTTCCTAAATCATGATTCTAGGGTTCCAAGTTTTGCAAGTCACCTTTTGGTCTATATCGCAAAAACTCCAATACATGCTGATAATATGAAACTAGAAAGAATTAAAGGCAATCATCACTTAAGCAAAATTATCATAACAAAAGTTCATTGACAAAATAAGGATCATCTAGTCATTACAAAATTAAGGGGATTACACCCCCATGTCCCAAAAAGTGTTTAAGCTAGCATGGTTTGAGAATTACAGTAATCCATAATTTAGAACAATCAAAAATTGATGAGAGAGAGGAATTTTTACTAAACACAAGGCAGTAATGAAAATTACAGCCGTAATTTTGCCCTTGAAATCGCAGTGAACAGTGGCAGCACTTGCAATTTCTTTGATTTTTCCTATGATCGATCTCCTTTCGCTCTGAAACTCCTGGTATATGCTCTCCTCTCCCAAGTGTAGCTTCCCTTCAAATTTCACGGCCGGCGATGCTCTGTACACTTCCTGGTGGCGAAACCTAGGGCGGCGGTGAATATGATTATTTCTTTCTCCAACGTTGATCAAAATTTGGGCTTTTTGTGTGATGATGTTCGCCTTGTTCTCTTGAGTATTCCCCTTTTTATGGATCTCAATTTGGTGGTCTAAATCGTCTGCAATCATCCACGAAAAAATCGGGCTTCAATTTGACCGGGAAAATCGTCTGTTTGGGTTAGAATTACGGCCGTGATTTTGATTACGGCAGTGCCGTATTTCATGCTATGAAGAATTTGGAAAGAAACACGTGCCGTGAAAATAACCATGGCAGTGCCGTGATCGCGCAAAACATTCAGTAAGGAAATCACCCGACATTACGGCCCGTAATATACATTACGGTAGTGCCATAAAAACTTGCAAGACTCTCTGGTCGAAAATCAACCCAAATTACGACAATGCTTGGAAATTACGGTGGTGCCATGGTTTGTTCTGTAAGTTCAGTGAAACCACGGTACCGTAATATTGATTACAGCCCTGTCGTAATTTGGTCTGTGGCTTCAATCTTCGTGAAATTTGATATGTAATCGTCTCTTGATGATGAGAATTCATCTATGCATCTGAATTGCTTGAAAACGCTATAAATAATACCTTTTTACCTGAAAATGATCAAAAAACCAGAAAAGATGTAGATTCCGCAATATTTGATAAATAAGGCATGAAAATAAGCTAAAGAGCATGAATATGACACAAAAAGACCTATAAAATGACACAAAATATACTATGAATTTTTATGTCATCACCCAACAATAGCTAAAGTTATCAAAATGCTAGAATTAGATGTTAAGATGATCTCAATGCCTCCAAAGCCCTTCCTTTCTTCGATAGATTCAATTTTAGAAAATAAAACAAGCTTTATTTCATCCTCCACTAAGTTGTCCGTTGTTTAAAATAAGCAATGAACTATTGCTTAACCACATAGAGATATTGCAGGTCTGTGAATCCAGAAATGCTCCGTAGATGATTATTTTGACGCGGCGATGGAAGGCCACATCAATTTGATTGTTATCACACTGCATCAATTCAAGCAAGTATCTGAATGTTCTTAGTCGAAGCCAAAAACTAAAAAAACTCTTTTAGTTTTTGCACTAAAAAATTAATTTGGAAAAAGCTTTTGAGTAGCATTAACTATACTAGTACTATTCTCTTTATGATGAAAATCAATTTGGAAATAGCCCAAATTCATTGATTGGATTAAAACATGTCTTCCAACTCCTAAGTGGGTTCATGATTCTTCTCATAATAGAATGCAAGTTTGGCAGGGCCTCATCTCAGGAAAGAAAGATCATTGGAGAGTGAAGCGGTAGGTTGACTTGGAAGTATTTCAAGTCTTATAACAATGCCCGACTAAAAGTTGCCCTCCTTTCTCCTGCGGGCAATTGCAAAACATCTCATATCCCTTCTGCCAAAGAGACGACCCACCTCATTGCGGGGAAGCCCTTCACTAACTAAACTGCCTAGGCAACAAATCCACCATCTTCATCTGCTCCGTTGACTATACCGTCACTGAAATCCAACAGGATTATTATTTGTAGGGTCAAAATTTATGGCATTCTAGTGCCTACGTCCATCTGGTCGATCCAAACTTTGTCGGTGGTGGAAGTGGCGGCCTCCCCTCCCTATCTCTATCTCCCAATGACATTCCATACAACTCGGAGGAATGGTGGAATTTGGGGTCATAGGCTAGCTTTATGAATTGCTCAATGCCGACCTAGAATGATAGTTGGTATTGGCCACTTTCTTGCCTTAATAGCCACTACAGCTCTTTATTTGTGTATATAGAAGGCAGCCTTTGGGACTGCAGGCCACATGGGCCAAACGTTGACCCGCGTTTGACCCGTAGCACCCACAGCCTATACCCGCTTCTTGTGCGGGCAAATTTAATGAAGGCGGGATGCCTTTGACCCGCATTTGACCGGTGGCCCGCGGCCGATGGCGCAATCCCAAACGAGCCCAAAGTGACTGCTTGAAAGAATATCAACTAATAGGAATGGTCACGTTTGAGGAATGTCTACAGGACTACTTCAATCATAATGTCCCTTTTAATGTTATTATCATAGTGTTGGTCTTCATTCACATTTTGGCTATCATAATAGGTATCAACGATGTAGAAATTAATTTTGAATCCTCTTAGATTCTTTGTAGGGCTAACTCTAGTGTTTTTTTCTCTCTTTATCTATGTAGTGCTCCTAATAGTAGATCGATTAGTTGCAACACCAATTATAATTTGGCTCTTAATCATCTATAAAGTATGGAGGATAAAAAGACAAGAAGCAATCGACATAGTGGAGAAATTTCTACGCCACCCGCAAACATTGATGCCAACAAGATATGCTTACACAGATATCATTGCAATCAAAAATTAGGACAAGGAGAATTTGGATCAGTCTTCAAAGGGGAGCTTGCTAGTGGCATCCTCGTTGCTGTTAAAATGATGGGAAGCTCCAAATGCAATGGTGATGAATTCATCAATGAGGTTTCTACCATTGGGAGAATACATCATGTAAAGGTGGTGAGATTAGTTAGATATTGCTCAGATGGGTCGAAAAGGACACTAATATATGAATACATACCTAATGGCTCACTCGACAAATATATGTTCTCCAATAGAAATGGAACCAATTTGCATACTTTTACCTCAGAGAAACTCATTGACATAGCTATTGGTGTTTCATGGGGCATTAATTACTTGCACCATGGATGTGATATGCAAATCTTACACTTTGACATCAAGCCTCATAATATTCTCCTAGACCGTAATTTCGTGCCAAAAATATCAGATTTTGGACTTGCAAGGTTGTACCCCAAGGACAATAGTTTAGTATTAGTTAGTGCTACAAGGGGTACTATTGGATATATAGCTCCAGAATTGATATCCAAGAGGCTTGGGGCTGTCTCTCAAAAATCTGATGTTTATAGTTACAGAATGCTACTTATGGAAATGGTAGGGGGAAGGTGAAATGTTGATCCTCTTATATGGAATTCAAGCCAAATATACTATCCATTATGGATATATGATAAATTAAATTAGCAGCAAGAGATCATACTTGAAAATAACTTTGAGATAAGTGAGTTAGAGAAGAAGCTAGATATAGTTGGATAATTGTGCATTCAAATGAAGTCATTTGAACTCCCAATAATGTCTAAAGTTACCAAAATGCAAGAATCGGATGTTGAAGCAATCCCAATGCCTCCAAAGCCCTTCTTTTCTTCAATGAAATTGATATTAGAAAATAAAATACACTTGGATTCAATCTCCACTGAATTGTCAGTTATTTTAGAATGAATTATTGCTCAACTAAAACAAAATATTTTATCAAGTTGTAAGTATTTACTTGTAGTTTTACTTTTTTTTTTAAATAAACTTTAATTTTAGTTTGTCTTAATTTTTTTTTGTATCTTATAGGATATGTATGAATTGTTAAACAAGTGTATGTAGTTTTCTTTGCATAACAATCCTAGGTTCCTTTTGTGTCCACCCCTGATGACATGTATTTATATAATATTTTTGGAATATTTTTGTCATCATTTATCTCTCTTTTCTATCACATTTTCACATATTTTGGCTTAAATCCCTTTGTTTCTTTGGAATCTTCACCTTTCTTCGTTTTTGTCATATTTCAGGTGACAAATACTACAAATTGATGGAGTTTTATGAATCCAAGCGCACAGATGAATTCTAATAGTCAAGACGAAGATGCCCATAAAATTTCATACAAATCAGAGCATGTTTAGAAATTATGGCCCCCCATGAAAATTTTCACAACCGTATTTTCTGAACATACAGAAGAAATTACGGCCTTGCCCGTAATATTCGTCAAGGCCATACCGGAAATCCACATAAAGTTTCATAGCCGAGTGTGAAATATTTTATAGCCCTAATTCCGTCCACCAGTTTCAGTTTTGACTCCATTTCTCATCTAATTCGATCCGTTTTCGAGCCAGATTTTGGGAAAACCTATTGGAAGGATGGAGAGATATATAAGGGAGCTTTGGACCAAGTTTGAGAACTTTTTGGGCAATTTTCTATCAGGATTCAATGAAGAGGCAAGAATTAGGGCGACAAGCGGCGAACGGCGATTCTACAATAGAAAAGCCTCGATCTTTTGGATTGCTGGTGTCGAACTTCATCAGAAAATATTAATCCTTGTCTTCCTTTGTCGGTTCCATATTATTTGCCAATTTGTAATAAAAAAACATGAATTTCTTAAATGTGAACATGTATAACATGTCATCGTAAACTTTTATTCAGGATTTAAGGCGTAGCCCTCTTTGTTTTTATGACTTGATTGTTTAATACCCTCTTATGAAGTGATTTGCTTTTGTTGGATTCAACTATTGTTGTGATAATTACATATTAATTACTGGCCATGATTTTCATGTCTTAGACGTCACAAGAAGTACTGAGAGGTGAATTGTGATGTCGGATCTACAATATTTGGACAAGTTGATTTGAACACAAAAATAGTTCGAATCAACTTGAGGGATTTTATTGATTTGTCAAGAACTCATTGGGTTTATCTTGAGTTAATAACCACGAGAGTTGGGGATTAATTCGGATAGACACCAGATTGTACTACTGAGAAGGGGCAATCTGTACATGCGGATAAATCCCCTTCAACATAGTAAATTCTTCTTAAGACATCTTTAATTTTAATAAGTCATGAAACATAGAGTGGTGAACCCGAAATCCATAATTTTTCGTAAATCGATTACAACCAAATTCTGCTTTACTGTTTCTTCTGATTTAGTAGAGATAAGGATCAATCTCTTTTAGATTAGCCTAGCTAACGATTCTAAGTAAGAATCAATACTTAGCCATTGGTCGCTGTGGAATCGATATTTTTATTACTTCGATTTAACCGTGCACTTACAGATCACATCAACCCCCTAAGGTATGAAAGATCACAGAAATTTATTAACAAGATGGACATAGATTTAGATTCTAATCTATGGCTAATCTCACTTAACTAAGTGTAATGTTGTAGTAAATTAATACATCCGAGTGGAGTTTAGTAGGAAAACAAATGAAATTTTTTACTTTGATGCTAGACAATCTTGCTTTGGTACAGATAAGAATGACTCAATTGCATAATTTTGAAATGCATATTAGACATTTTAGATGTTAGATACGTTTAAATGCTAGAAAACCTTGCTTTGCAACTAATTGTTTGTCTTTATTGATTATTATGACATATTAATATTAGATATTGGAATCCATGATATTGTAGCTTTGATTTGTTCATGCATCATACAATTTTTCTAGTTATGACTTAGCATATTTTTATTAAACTTAAATGATAATATTTTTCTTCTAACTATATTTTTTTTATTGTTTTGACATACTTGACTTACAATCTAATTGAATAATATATCCATCTAGACCTAAAGGACCCATGGAGAGGTTGGTGGAAATTTTGGGTGCTACATATTGCCTTGAAGGTGAAAGTCTTCGATTGGAAGCTGCTTCATCATTGCCTCGCAAACTCTTCTTGGCTTGCACATTTGATGTTAGTTAATAAAATGGTTAATATCAATATTTGTAAACATATTTTTGGAATTTGGAGAAATAATTTATATGTTTTTAAAAACATTTAGTTTAAATTAATTACCAATATATATATGTATATTGGTAGTAAAATACTATGAAATCATAATGATATTTGCGTAATAATATTTAAAGCTTTAAATTTCATAATCATTCTAAATAATCTTTATTAGGTTTTAGAACTGTGCATATGACCAACTTCAATATTAAAATTGCTTTAAAATTATTGTCCGTAGTTAATATTTATTTTTCCTAACTACAACAACATTTGTTATTTTTTTCATTAAAATAGTTTGTCACTTACATATACTAACAACTTCTATAAATTTTTCAAACCATATATTCCAACAAAATATAATTTATTTTTTTAACAGTATTTGTCATTTATATACTATAAACAAGACCACAAGGTTCCCATCAAGAGGCATGACATTTCTAAATTGAAGAAGCTTATCTATAATTGGATTCTCTTTAACTAAGGTGCGTTTGATAAAGCTGAACTATCTTACTTCTTCTGATTAGATAATTACTATTTGGGATAGTACTTTATGTATTGTGCTATTGAAAAAATATTGTAGATTACTATTAGAAAAAAATACTATAGAATGCTAAAGTTAAATACTATATAATATCCATCATTAAATATTTAAATTTATATTATACAAAAAAATTTAATGATAGAGAAATTTTAACATAATAAGTACTCTCATACAATCATAAGTAGTTCAATATACATTACACAAATATATAAAAAATATAGTTCCCAATTTTTAGATTCCAAAAATTAATTGCAATTTGACTATAAATACTATCAATCTTATTATAATTAGCTTAACTCAACTGATTTGTTTCATCATCGGACTAATTTTCTTCTAACACTATATTAGGATCATGCATGTTATTTCCCTAGTGCCGTTATGCAATGTCATTATTGCAACTATAATTTTTAGTTAGGTTAGATATTGATAGGATGGTACATCACATAATTATCGCACCTTTTCTTCTATGCTCCAAGCTTCCACTAATCTTGTATAGCTTAAAAACATATATATATATATACATATATATATATATATATATATATTGTTACCATCAACCAGAGAGTTAGTTGATTAAGGTTGTGAGTTAGGAGCTGCAAGATCACCATTGGTGCCAACTGTGATCAGTCAAGGTTGCGCGCTATAAGGGTCGAGATCGCTTGGTGGCGCTGAATGTGAGGTTGCAAGCTAAACAAATGTGTGCGAGGAAGCCAAAGAGATGCTTGCCGGAAGCTGTAAGTAAGATGGTTGGTATAGACAAAACGTCCACTAGGGTTTTCTTAATATTGATTACAAACTTAGATATTTATATTTTATTTGATCAATTATTCTAAATTAAATTATTATTCTATAAAACTATAATTGAGTTCAATATTTTTTCAGTAAAATATTTTAACAAAATGACCAAATAAATTGGACATGCATAATCTCAAAAGTTATGGGCTGACTCGATCATCTTATATATCATTACTTAATATTGTATATGGATATGTTATATTTTCTTACTAGTATCAAATCAAATTAACATAAGTATAGTTTAAATCAAATTGATCGCATTGATGATAATAAAAATGAATAAAAAAATTTATTGTATTCGACTCAAACATAATAAATACTTAACAATCACAATAAATAAACTACAATAATAAAATGTAATTTATATTCAAATAGCAAAGAGTCAATAGTTATTATAATTTAACTTTATTAATGACATTCAAAACATTGAACAAAATCTTTAAATATATTATTCATCATATACAACTATTTCCCAAGATCGCATTCTAAAGTATATTAGCCAATTACTAGTCAAAAATAGCTACATGCATATACAAACTCCACAAATGGACAATCTATTCTTGATCTCTCAACTAATGTGCCATTTCCATAGCTAAGCAAAAGCAATAGAGTTAGCACAAAACATTCTAAATAAATATTTAAAAAATAATTAAATTACATGAAGATATCAAAGAAACAATATTATGGATTCCAATATTAAGCATCAATTTGCAACAATAATCATTAAAGACAAGTAACTATTGTAAAGACAAGGTTTTCTGACATTTTAATATTCAATATCGAAGTATTTTTATCCATTTCAATAGCTTATATTTGAGTCTCTAATATCTATACCAAAGCAAGCTTGTCTAGCAACAAAGTTAAGATTTCATTCTTCCACTACTCCACTTGGATGTAATAATTTATTACAATTTTACACTTAGTTAAGTGAGATTAACCATGTCATTAAAAAAAGAATTTACGACATTAAAAAATTCTAAGATTAAAATATAATCCAAGAGCTACACAACATTATTCATCTAAACTCTATTGATTATTGAAACACATCAAAGTAATGAAATATTTTCCTCATAAACTAAGAAAAAGAGACTTAAACCTATCTCCAACTATATGTCCTATAAGATTTAAAAATATTAAGACAAACTAAAATAAAATTCAACTTGAAATAAGATAATATTCAAGTAAAACTATAAATAAATCCCTACATATTCACAAGAGATCTTTTTGTGGTTGAGCAATGACTCATTCTGAAACAACAAATAACCAGTAGTGGTTGAACCCAAGCATATTTTGTTTTCTGAAATTGATTCCATCGAAGAAAGGAAAGGCTTTGGAGGCAATGGGATTGTCTCAACATCTCATTCTAGCATTTCAATAACTTTAGTCATTATTGGGCATTCATATGACTGCATTTGAATGCACCACAACCCAATTATAGTTAACTTCTTCTCCAACTCACTTATCTCAAAATCATGTTCAAGTATGATCCCCTATTGCTGATTTAATTTATCATATATCCTTGATGGATAGTATACTTGGCTTGAATTCTCCATAAGAGAATCGACATTTCTCCTCCTTCCAGCCATTTCCATTAGTAGCATTCCATAACTATAAACATCAGCTTTTTGAGAGATTACCCCAAAACTTCTAGATATCAATTCTGGAGTTATATATCCAATAGTACCCCTTGTAGCACTAATTGATAGTAAACTATTGTCCTTGGGGTACAACCTTGCAAGTCCAAAATCTAATATTTTTGGTATGAAATTATGATCCAAGAGAATATTATGAGGCATGATATCAAAGTGTAAGATTTGCATATCACATCCACGATGCAAGTAATTGATGCCTCGCGCAACACCCATGGCAATGTCCATGAGTTCGTCTGAGGTAAAGTATGCAAATTGGTTATATTTCTATTGGAGAAGATGTATTTATCAAGTGAGCCATTAGGCATGTACTCATTTACAAATGCCCTTTTTGACCCCTCTAAGCAATTTCCAACTAACCTCATCACATTTACATGATGGATCCACCCAATGGTAGAAACCTCGTTGATGAACTCATCACATTTACAAGTGAGCTTCCCATCATTTTAATAGCAACAAGGATACCATCAGCAAGATCCCCATTCAATACTGATCGAAATCCTCCTTGTCCTAATTTCTCTTTGAAATGCCTTGTGATTCCGATGATATCAAGGTAAGCATATCTTTTTGACATCAATGCCTGTTGGCAGCATAAAAACATCTTTACGGTGTCAATTGCATCTTGTCTTTTTTGTACTCCATAGTTTGTAAGTAACGAAGAGCCAAATTACAAATGGAGCTACAGTTAGCTGAACTAGTATTAGGGGCATTGGATAGACAAAAAGAAGAAAATAATTTTGAAGTTAGCCACACAGAATATAAAAGAATTAGGAACTAATTAGTGCATCAAAAATACCTATTAAGTACCCCCCCCCCACAATCTGAATGAAAGCCACCACCAGAGCTATAGGTCTAAAAGGCACATAATGGTAGACATATTCTTGTAAACAGTAATCAAACATAATGTGATGTGCCAGTAGAAAGTTACTACTGAAGTTATATTTGCTACTCAATATATTGTAGATCATCCTGCGAGTGATTAAGTAAATATTAGCTTTAACAAAGAACAAATTGCAAAGCATTCTAAGAATTGGCGAAAGTCCAGTTTGCAGTACATAGAAAATACAAGCTTTAAAGTCAAAAACAGATGATCTCGGTGCAAATATTAGTAATCAAATCCCTGTCCATAAATTAGTATTATTATTATCATTATTTTAAAAAATTGAAACTTCAAATTGTTTTGGCTTTCAAAAACAAAGGTTGTGTTCACCTAGTGTAATATAGATCCAGGCAATCAATAAGTGTTGATTTTTCTATGTGCTTGTCAATATGTATATTAAATCTTTGCTGTAGACTACTGAAGACATCTGCTGTTGAATTCAGGATAATCTCTGGATAGTCGTAGGCTTGAGAAAATCAAATCTGGAACAAAACTTCCGTCGCCGAGAGTTTCTTTTTTTTTGACATAGGCAAATAATGAGAGTGGGATTCGCCGAGAGTTTCAGAACAGAGAAAAAAATAAAAGCATCGAAAAAGTAAAGATGCCAAGGAAGAAAAGTCTTCTCACCTTCTTCTCACTGTTGAAAAGACTATTTTACCCTTATATAAGGGTACATCATACACATCAATTACTTAACAAATCAATTACCTACTATTACAAATCAATTCTAAACTAATTACAAACTCATCACAAAATAACTACAGCAAACTAATTACTATTATTTCTTTACATCCCCCCCTTCAAGATGGAGTTTGATGAACATCCATCAAGCCCATCGTGGATAACAAATGAAGGAACTCATAAGCTGGCAATGACTTTGTAAACAAATATGCAATTTGTTGCTTGGAGGGCACATAATATGGCTGAATAAATCCTTGTTTATATTGTTCTCTCACCACATGACAATCATGTCAATGTGTTTTGTGCGTTCATGGAAAATTGGATTAGCTGTGATATGCAATATAGCTTGATTATCACAATAAAGATGTATAGGAGTAGGGAATATAATATGAAGTTTACGCAAAATGTAAGAAATCCATAATATTTCGCATACAGTTGTTACCATACTCCAATATTCAACTTTAGCAGAAGACCTTGAAATAGTGGATTGTTTCTTTATTTTCCAAGATATTAGAGAAGACCCAAAAAAAGATACAATAGCCTGATATGGATTTTCTAGTTTGAGTACAAGAAGCCCAATCTGCATCGCAATAAGCCTTAATACAAAACTGATTAGTAGCAGGGAAAAATATACCCTTTGAAGGACACCTTTAAGATATCTAAGCAAATGTATAATTGCATCACAATGATGTTTATAAGATGTCTTAATATATTGACTTAATTGTTGTACAACAAAAGATATATCTGGTCTAGTGAATCCTAGATATAATAGCCTTCCAACAAGCCGGCGGTAAGGTTCAGGATCCTTCAAAACATTTGAGCATTCCAAGTGCAATTTTAAACCTTTTGAAAATGGAACATCCAAAGGTTTAGCTCCTATTAAACCAACATCTTGTAAAATGTCCAAAATATACTTTCTATAGTTTACATTAATGTCTTGTTCTGTTTGAGTGATTTCTAGACCTAAAAAATATTTGGCATAACCAATATTCTTAATAGAGAAATGCTCATTTAGAAAGTTTTTGACTGCATCTATATCACCCTCTGTTGGTCCTGTCACAAGTATGTCATCTACATATACTATCAAAAATAAATGAGAACTTCCACAAGGTTTTATGAAGAGACAATGATGATGAGTAGACTGAATTAAACCACAACTTTGTAGCTTTAGAGTAAATTCTCGATTCTATTATCTAGATGCTTGTTTTAGTCCATACAATGATTTTTTTTTAATTTGCAAACTTGTCCCGGTAATATCTTTTTATAACCCTCAAGAGGAACCATATAAACTTCTTCATCTAAAAATCCATGAAGAAAAGCATTGTTTATGTCTAATTGATGTATTTGTCATTCGAGTGCTGAAGCTATAACAAATATAATACGAACAGTCACAAGTTTTGCAGCAGGTGAAAAACTTTCTTTATAATCTAATCCTTTAACTTGATTATATCCCTTTGCTACCAATCTTGTTTTATATCTATCAATGCTCCCATCTTGCTTAAACTTTAGCTTGGTGACTTCTCTGGTCTTGTATGTCGATGACATACTGCTCATCGGGAACGACATCCTTAGTCTTTAAGCTGTGAAGACATGGTTAGGGAAGTGTTTCGAGATGAAGGACTTAGAGAAGGCCGCCTATATACTAGGCGTGAAGATCTACCGAGATAGATCCAAAAGGCTCATCACCCTTAGTCAAAGTACCTACATTGATAAGGTCTTGGAAATGTTCTATATGGAGCAATCCAAAAGAGGATACCTTCCAATAAGACATGGCCTTACTCTCTCAAAGAGCCAGTGTCCCACCACACAGGCTGAGAGAGAAGAAATGAGTCGAGTTCCCTATGCTTCGGCAGTGGGATCAATCATATATACAATGTTGTGTACTAGACCAGATGTGGCTTATGCTGTGAGCATAACTAGCCGATACCAATCTAATCCAGGTCTGCAGCACTGGGTGACTGTAAAGAACATCCTGAAGTATCTGAGAAGAACTAAGAATTTGTTATTAGTCTACGGGGGACAGGAAGAGCTCAGTGTTCAGGGCTACATTGATGCGTCATTCCAATCTGACCCTGACGACTTCAGATCGCAGGCCAGTTATGTGTTCAAATTAAATGGAGGCGTTGTTTGCTGGAAAAGCTTCAAGTAGTCCACCAGAGCTGATTCTACAATAGAGGCCGAGTATGTTACTGCTTCTGAGGCAGCCAAAGAAGCTGTTTGGATAAGGAAGTTCATATCTGATCTTCAAGTGGTTCCAACTGCTGTGGATCCTATTGAGCTCTATTGTGACAACAATGGAGCCATTGCACAGGCAAAGGAACCACAGTCTCATCAAAGGTCCAAACACATACTCAGGAGATTTCACTTGATCAGAGAAATTATTAATTAGGGTGATGTCAAGATTAGTAGAGTTGACACAGAGAACAATCTGGCAGACCCATTGACCAAGGCTTTGGCGCAGCAGAAGCATGATGGTCACGCTAGAGATATGGGGTTGAGATTTCTCAACCTCTAGGTCTTAGTGCAAGTCGGAGATTGTTGGTGTATATGCCCTGAGACCTACTTTTGGTCCATCTTTGTACTACTTAACTCAAATATATATATATATATATATATATATATATATATATATCATACTGGCATTGTCGTTATCATTATTTGCTTACATCTGCGATCATGTACTTATATGATATCCATGGAGCTCCTCTATGGTCCTATGACTGAAAGTGTATGGCCATACCTAGGTGAAGACATGATTTAGTCATAGCCATGTGATTGAATGAAAACAAGTGATGATACACTTGTCCAATCGGATATCAGTTCGGCAAAGGGACTATAATGTATCTGTACCTAGTTGCGATAATGGGGATGTCGATGTCGATATCCATTCCGATGACTTGGGTAGCAGCGATGCACTGCTAGGTGCCACTTACTGCTTGTGGTGACCTTTGGTCAGCACTGCCAGCATCAAAGGAACCTACAGGGTCACACACCAAGATACTCGAGTTCTCATATTGACCGGGAAGACTTATGATCGAGTTATTGGATAACTCGGATCCATTTTGGAGATTTCATCAGCGCCAATGGGTCTGAAGAGATGGAAGAAACTTATTGGAGCCAACTTCTATTTTTGGCATATTGACCAATGTAACCATGGTTAGCTGATGACTCTAAATTTCATAGTGTTTTTCATACTTATTTAGTAGTCTTTTGAGCCATGATCTTACTCTTTTGCTTTGTTTTTATACCTTTTTTATCATATACTTCAAAATCTACACCGTCTTTAGTTTTTGATCAATTTCAGGTAAAAAGGGCATCATTATCACCGGTTTTCGAGCAATCTCAATGCATGAATGAGTCCTAACCATCAAGAGGAGTCTACCCATAAAATTTCAACTCAAAAGGGTTCTTCTAGCAAAAATACGCCACTGCCGTATTTTGTAACAAAATCGTCACGGTACCGTATTTTGCAGGGGACGTTTTGGGTGAAATACGGCACTACCGTATGAAACTGCACGGTACCGTATTATTCAGCGTTTTCAACCCGAGAGTTTCGACAAGAATACGGCACTGCCGTATGGAATCGCATGGTGCCGTGTATTGTAGCAATTCTGACCAGAAGACTTCAGCAAGAATACGACACTACCGTATTATGAGGCAAAATCTTCATGGTACCGTATCTTCTACCCAGAACTCACATAAAGAAAATACGCACTACCGTATTCAGAATACAGTACTGTATTTTTAAACCTAGATTTCTGAGTTTTCTGCCGCAAATTTAAAAACTCGATTTCTCGAGATTTAGAGACCCAATTGAAGATCGGAAAAAAGGGGAAGACTCAGCATAAGGAGGCAAATAATTTCGAAGCAAGACGACCAATTTTCATCGACGACTTAGAGAGAATTTGGAGAATTCACCGCCGCACTAGGGTTTGCCGCCGTTCACTGTTTCGATCATCTCCAGTCTTGATTTTTTGAAGGAAGCTCACCCTGAGGAAGAAGAACACGCCACTGAAGTTTCAGATTGAAAGGAAGCCTATCGAGGGAGAAATCATCAAAAACACACTCGTGACACTATTCATCGCGATTGTGAAAGAAATTTCGGGTTGCAATTCTGTTGCAACCCTGTTTTGTAACTCTTACTCCTTCTTTACTGCCTCTAATCATTCAAGAACTATGATTTGCTGTTAATCTTCTGTCATATTAGCTTAATTCCCTCTAGGGACATGGGGGTGTTATTCTCTTGATATATCAATGACTAGATAACTTTTCATACATCAATCTATCTTTGCTATGGTTATTTTACTTAAGTGATTTATGCCTTTAATCATTTTTAGTATCATACATTAACATGTTTTAGAGTTTTATGCTATGGACTGAGAAGATGATATCATAGAACTTGGAACCCTAGAGTTTATAATAGGAGCTCATCGCAAGAGATTGGTTGCGTTCTTATTTTAAGTTTTTGAAGTTTAATTCTTGTTGATGTTATGACCTAGAAATCTTTATTGCTTCAGACATGAAAACATGTTAGAGATAGATGTTAGACTGTTAGAAAGCCTTAAGTAAAACCTGTGAAACTAAGGTGCGAGAGTGCTTAGTTTTGCTTGAGATCATGGTATTGAGAAGGAATGCACGAAAGTGATTCTCTATCTCCTTGACCAAAGTCCGCTTATACTTAACATTGATTTGATTTTGCAGGAGAGTGGGGATCTTTCTTTGTAAATTAACTGTGCAAGAGCAAGTTAGTTTCTTGATTAAGTGGGCTGTATCTTAACCATAACGAATGTAGATTGATGAATTATTAATTATGTCTAGTTATGAATATCAAGATGGATGAACCCCTAGTCCCGATTCTCTCATTCTGATTTTCTCTAATTACCGTTCAATTGCTATCTACACAATTCTCGATTTGCTTAGCTAGTGAAAACTCAATTAGTCGATAATTAACAACAAGGTCTCTGTGGTTCGATATCTTAAATATTACTTCGAGTATTCGTGCACTTACGGACACAACATTAGCCTCATTTGACCTTGGGTTAAGTTGGATTGGATCCAATGAGTTAGTTAACATGCATAATGGACCTTGGGCTAGGCCCATTGCTAAGTTGGGCTTGCTAATAAGTTGTCATGAAGAGATAAGAGCCTAAAAGGGTATAATGGGGAGAATTTATCCATGAAGGAGCCTAAGGGGCATAATGGGGTGATGCTTGGCGCCTTTGCTTCATTAGGAAGTAAAGGGTGCCTAGCCCTTCATCCTTTGATGGAATGAATGCCTCTAAGGCATGTCTTGGGTTGATATGGCTATTGGGCAAATATGGATAGGTTGAATGAGGTTTATGGTAAAGTCTTGGAGACTTTCCTTACCTCAAACCTCCCTTATCCTAGCCGCACACTTATCATGATCCTAGCCCTCCCCAAACCGCCTCTCCTTGTCATAAAAGAGACCCCTTGCCGCCCCTCTTTGTGTTCAATTCCTTGGAGGCGTAAAGACACATAGAAGGGCAAGGGTGCGAGAGCTTCAAGGTGGCGCAAGTCTCTTCCATCTTCCTTGCCACAAGCAAGTCTTCTATCCTTGTCCTCTCTTGGCGCAAGTTGTAGGAGTGCTTGCCGGCTTCACCTCCCTCCTTCTCCTTGGTGCATCTTCCCTTGAAGGTGGCACAAGTATTGAAGAAAGGCATCTAAGGCTTGGATCTTCTTCCCGAGGCTAGCACCGGGCGAGGAAGTAGAGAGCTCGAGACATCCATGTGTGTGAGACTGCAGAGGGCAAACACATGGGCACCTACCTTGACATCGATCCTCTTGCTTGCCAAAGGTACTTACTATCATATTGTGTTGACCCCCTCGCTTGACGATCTTCACTGGATTTTTGGGACTGGCCTGTTTCGGGGATATTATTCCGCTGCGTTTGTAATCTCTGTAATGCCAAAATTTATAAAATATCCCCGGGGTTTCCCAACAGAGGTGATAGTGGAGAGAAACCTAAGTCCCGACTTTTAATGAGCGTAGCCACGAGGTTAGGTAAAATCAAATGTCAAAATTCATCTAAAGAGACACAACGAGAGTTAGGAAGAGGTTTCAATTCAAACCTCATCGAGTTTCGCCCAGAATCAAAAGAGATGAGAGCTGAGACAGAAGTAGCCATCTAGGGAAGAAGTAGAACTAATCAAGCTCAATCACAGTCAGGGGAGAGAAAATCTAGATTTTGCCATTTTGCTAGGGAGTTGCAAAATTTTATTATTTTAATTTTTTATAGTTAATTGTATTTATTTGCTTAAAAGTTTAAGATTAATTTCATGAACATGTCTATAGCTTAAACTTGATTTCGGGCTATGGGGAGTAACCCCTTAATTTTATCTTTACTATGATTATCAAGCATGTTGAATTTATTTGATTGTGTTAAAATTAATTGTTGATGATTCATGATGCTTTTAGTTATTAGTTCTTAATTTATTGCATATATTGGGGGTTAGTACAAAGACTAAAAGGTGACTCCTGATCCTAAAAATCATTGATTTAAACCTATAAGATATAGACTATGAAAGTAGCTATGGTTATAGAATTTAGTTAGCAAGAATAATTTACATATAATAACTTAGGTCTAGTAATTAAATTACTTTAAAAACTAAGATAAGGTTTGAGAAGTAACTCTTAATTTTTTGAACCCTATAATTAACCTTGTAGCTAATTGTTGGGAAACCCCGGGGATATTTTACAATTTTTTTATTGGCATTACAGATTACACCCACAGTGGAATAATATCTCCGAAACAGGCCAGTCCCAAAAACCCAATGAGCATCATCATGCAAGGGGGTCAACACGATGAGATAGAAAATACCTAGAAGCAAGAAGTGCTGATGCCGTTGTAGGCGCCCATGTACGCGCCCTCTGTAGTCTCATGCACACGGATACCTCGAGCTCTCTTTTCCTTGCCCAGTGCTAGCCTCGGGAAGAAGATCCAAGCCTTTGTGCTCCTTCTACAACACTTGCACCAACCTTGAAGAAGGTATGTGCCAAGAGGAAGAGGAGAAGGAGTGATGCCGCCAAGCTTCAAGTCTCCTAGCGCCAAGAAGAGATGAAGAAGAAGAAGAGGACTTGCGGCCACTAGATGGAAGAAGAAGCTTGCGCAAGGGTTCCTATTGCTCTCGCCCCTCACCTTTGCTCATGCCAATTGCTTGTTGTAAATTGGCTCACGCATACATCTAATATATAGATGCATGAGGTGGCAAGGCAAAGGGGATGTGGGCGCACCTCATGAAGAAGGGGCGGCTAGGGTAAAGGGGAGGGAGTAATTAGGGTTAGGGTTAAGGAAATTCTCCAAGAGTTTTCGATAAACCCTTTCCTATTAGCCATATGTGCCAAAGACCTTCCTAAGAAGTTCTTCTAACCATATCAGCCCCAAGACTTGCCATAGAGGCAAGCATACCATCAAAGGATGAAGGGGAAGGTGGCTTTTACTTCCTAATGGAGCAACATGCGCCTACCTCACCCCATTATGCCCTTGGCGCCAATGGGGTAGGATTTCATCCCCATTATACCCTTTTAGCCTATTACCTCTTCATGACAACTTGTTATTGGGCCTCATTGGGTAATGAGCTAGCCCAAACTTCATTGCATGGGTTGATTAAGCCATTGGATCCAATCCAATGCAACCCTAATCCAAATGTGACCAACCATAGTCAATTTTGGGCCAACCTACCAAAAATGAAATTTGGCTCTAATAACTCTCTTCTTTCTCATCAGGCCCATTGGTGCTGACAAAATCTTCCAAATAGATCCGAGCTATCCAATAACTCAATCATAAGGCTTCCCGATCAATACGAGAAATCGAGTATCAAAATATGCGACCCTATAGGTTCCTCTGACGTTAGCAGTGTTGACCTAAGGTCACCACAAGCAGTGAGTGGCACCTAGCAGTGCATCGCTGCTACCCAAGTCATCGGAATGGATATCGACATCGACATCCCCATTATCGTAACTAGGTACAGATGCATTACAGTCTCTTTGCGAACTGATATCCTATTGGACAAGTGTGTCATCATTTGTTTTCATCCAATCTCATGGTTATGACTAAATCAGGTCTTTACATGGGTATGGCCATACACTTTTAGTCATAGAACCATAGAGGAGCTCCATGGATATCAAGCTTCCCTTAGGAAGGGGCAAATCCCTTGTCTGTCTATCGAACTTCTCATATGGGTCGTGACATGCTCAATGACAACCGTTATTACCTCCCAACTACGGTGAGATGTTAGGTTGTATCAAAGCATGTCCCTAACCATATAGAAGAGTCAATAACCTCAAGTCAAGGGATCAATGCATCTCCTATCACTTGTGAGCATAACTCATGACACAAAGTCATAGCCTCACAGCGGGTCGGTCTAGTATATTCACCACTGATATACCCATATATTTGCGTTAACACCACGTGCCTAACCAGCCCAAATATCAGTCTCACAAGTACCATAGCTGTCTCATATCCACTAAAGTACATTGACTGGGGACAAGAGTTTGTTCACAGATCCAATCTGTCTCCAGGGATATTATCATGTAAGTACATAATCACAGATGTAAGCAAACAGTGACAACGACAATGCCATAATGATATAAGAAGTATCAATGTTAAGTAGTATAAAGATGGACCAATACTAGGTCTTAGGGCATATACACCAACACTAATGGCCTACGAAAGTGGCTTAGTTATATCGGGGAACATAAAATCTACTATGTGCTTAATGAATAAAATTAGCCAAGGTTGGTACTCATAGTGATAGACGGGTACAAGATGGGTTAAATATTATGGTGGGCTATTGAAAGGGGACATCCTATATATTCTTATAGTAGATTTTATTTTAATGTAATTAGATATTTGATGTATGCTGATAAAAATTACTTAAAGAAAATTATTATGGTGAAACACCATGCCCAAGCTTTCCTCATGTTTATGGCCTCTATTTATTATTATCTGTGCTTTGATCGTAGCTTTTACATTATTTGTTTTGCTTAAATTACACTAATACAATTGAATTAGTACTTAGTTCTAGATTACATATTTACAAATAAAATTATTGTAGTGAAACCCTATGCCCAAGCTTCCCTCGTGTTTATAGCCTCTAATAATTTTATTTACTAGGTAATTTGTTCACTTGTAGAAATTGTGAGGTCTTGTTGTTTTCCTAGAAAATAGAAAATGGAGAATCTTTATTCGTTCATGTTAAGTCAATTTTACTCTCTTAGACTTGTAGAGACATTGTGTTAGTTGGCATAATTTGTACTATATCAAACTAAAGTAAAAAAAAATGATATCAGCTAGAAATTATTCAAAAATATTAAGAAAGTTTTAGGACAAATCTAAGAACAGATGATTTTTTTTAAAAAAAAAAAAGTAAAAAAAAAGAGAAATTAAGAATGCAAGGAATATGATTTCTTAACATTCTTAAGAAATATTTTTACAAACATAAATGACAATGTGAGACATTAAAATGCTTATAATTTTACATGCAAATTTTATTGGTGAGGTATTGCGAAGACGATAATGACACATCAATCTTATGCTATAAAAAAAAATTTAGAAGAAGTTTAATTTCATCAAGACGTGTTTACGTCAAGTATGAATACAAGTTTGTATGTTTATGTATAGATCAACCCCTCCTCTCATTATTATCATTATTATCTCATGGATTGATGCAAAATGAGTAGGCCATTGATTCAAATGGTGAAGGTTACACATGATGTGAAGATAGCTCATAAGATTCGTATCTAATTCATTGGAATTACTAGTTGGAACAATTCCAAGAGTTGCTTTTTTATTTGAACTTGTACTACTCAAACATTTATTGAATACACTGCACATAAGAGCTTGTAGTATCGAGATGATGATCAACTAGCCTGATCAAGAGGAGAGACAAAAGGTTTAGGTGGCATCGACAAATTCTCCGGATTCCCTATAAGCATCTGAAGCACTCTACTCATGGCAGGCCTGTCCAAGGGATTCCACTGAATGCACCACAAGGCAATAACTGCCAGCTTCTTGGCGATTTCTTGATCCTTGACCTCCACCAACGTCAGATCTTGCATGCTCAGAAGTCTGTCATACACCCATTCCGGGAAATAAATCTCACTCTCTTTTCCAATCTCAGGATCAAGATTCTTCCTGCCGCCTACCATTTCCAGCAGCAGCATGCCAAAACTATAAACATCTGATTTGTAGGAGACAGTACCGAAGTTTCTCGAGTACATCTCCGGGGCTATGTATCCCATCGTGCCCCTGGCGGCTGTCATTGTCACAATGCTCTGCTCTCTGGAGCAGAGCTTCGCGAGGCCGAAGTCAGAAATTTTCGGGTTGAAGTCGTGATCCAGTAGGACGTTATGCGGCTTGATGTCGAAATGAAGGATACGGTGTTGGCATCCCTGGTGCAAATACTCGACGCCCTGAGCAACACCTATCGCAATGTTGAGCAACTTATCCATGCTCAACGGGTTGTCCTCTCTCGAGAAGATGTACTTCTCCAATGACTCATTGGACATGAACTCGTAGATGAGAGCGCGAGTGGAGCGCTCAGAGCAGAATCCCAAGAGGCGAACTATGTTGGCGTGGTGAATTCGTCCAATGGTTGCCACCTCATTGATGAACTCTTGGCCCTCCCCTTTGGACCTCTCGAGCATCTTAACTGCTACAGGGACTCCGTTTGGTAGCTCGCCTCTGTACACGCTTCCGTATCCGCCTTGGCCTAACTTATTCTTGAACCTCTTGGTAATCCTTTTAACGTCAGCAAAAGTGTATCGTGTTGGTTTTGCATCGCCGTAGCTGGCTAGAAACTTTTCTACCTTCAAACGTGTTTTTTGATCCTTGTTGGATTTTCTCAAGAGGTACAAGAGAATGAGAGCAACCAGTACAAGGGCAATGGATCCGCCGATGGATAACTCTGAGGAAAAAAGAAAATTTGCTTATGAGAGAGAGAGAGAAAACCTACCGAGTCCGTGGATGTTAAATTATGATAGAACATACCTGTGATAAACCTGATTCTTGGACCGTCGCGTCGCTGGCCTTCTGCGTCTTTGCAGAAGGTCTGGTTTCTCATGCGGTTGAAACTGCAGTTCTGTCCTGCTTCGCATTCTCTGCTGCATCGATATACCTTCGGCACTTGAAAGGTCATTTGTCGCTTTTGGATGATACTTTGTACGACTTCTCCAAACGATCGCCCTTCCCCGAACTCATAAACGTTAGGGACCGCACCGTCAATTGCAGTTGTTCTGCAACCAGTAGGGAGCTTGTCCATAGTCTCCTGCGAACTCGCTGCATAAACAAATGGGTCGTAGATGCCAGGGCACGAGATGGGCCCGGTGATCCAGTCGGGATCAGCATCTATTTCTCCTGCACATCTCACCAGAATGAACGGCATTACATAATACTCGTACGGAAGATCGAAACTGCTGAGGTTGAAGGAGATGAGCTTTTGCAGCGGGCACCTCGCCCAAGTCTGTCCCAACTCGACTGTGAATATGGCGGATCGGTACTCGATCCTGGTGAGCTTGCAGGGTCCTATGCGGGGAAGAGTGAGCGTGGGTTCACCGGCGCTGGAGCATGAGACCTCCAACCCTGGCGCAGGCGCACCACAATATTGTGGACTGGTTTCTAGCCGGAAGGGAAATCTGACATCTACTCCTCCACATGAGGCACTCATGCAGTCCTTAACGAAGTCGTCCTCTTCCTTATCTGCCCAACTCTTCATGCTTGAAGCTTGAACAAGCACAACAAAGACTGCTGCACAGAGAAGTCGACTCATGGCGCACACAAACAAAAAGAACAGCAATTGGATCCGCTCTAAAATCTCGGCTGCGCAGGGAACTAAAAGAGCAGCTCAATTATTGTGCGTGGACTAGCCTCACCAAGTCAACATGGCCGTCATTTCTTCTTTGCAGAAAATGCCAACAAACAGAAGACCGCCTCAGTTGACGAGTGATAACACTAAGCGTAGATGGCATATCGGACACGGCAATGGAATCAATTGCCGTGTTTATAAATGGCTTTAATTTCTTCTCTGCATTATAAATGCCAAAAAGCGAAAGATTGAACGAAATAAAAATTGTCGAAAACTTTGTGCCAATCTTGCCGGATTTGCTTGGTCTACGGTCCTTGTCCTCACCTGTAATCGTACATCTATGGCCACTAAATTGGTTCGGTTCTGCAATTCTTGTTACTTGCTACTTGTGCCTTTTCTTCATGTTTAAGCTCGCACAAGCACACCACAAAGGAGCTGATTCGTAGCACCGAAATTGCATGATAAGCACTGCAGCAGTGGATGCTTTCCCGTCCCAATTACATTCCCCGGGTAGGAAGATTAAAATAAAATGTTCCTTAATTCCCTTGTTAATCTCACAACTTAAAAGATAGTCAAGTAACTTGCATAACTAGGAAAAAAGAATAAGCAAAACAAAAAATAACCTCAAAGAGCCAGGATGAAATTTGAGCACTCAACACAAGATAAAATCCTGGATGCAATATTTGCAGCAGTCGTCACTGATTCATAGTAATGAAAATAAAACAGCACGAGCAATCTGCATTCTTCACACAGAATTCACTTATTTGTACTTACAAAATGTTACACCCTGAATTCTAGTTTAAACGCGGAAATGATAATAATTAAGAATAAATTCAATAAAATTGTTTTTATATTCAACAAGATAACACACCGTCTTTGTTAACATAATACAAGAATAAACCAATAATTACTCTCATCAATTTATTATAATGATTTTCAAAAAAAAAAACTATCTAAATCAATTGTTATACTAAGAGTATGGAGTGATCCACCTTTAATTTCATACGTAGAAGCACTTTCAAGGGTTAGCAGAGGACTTCGAATTTTCTTAAGAAGAATCGCAACCACAGCCCTCACGGGTCAGTATTAATGCCGAGTAAGCCTCTCTCGGAGAAAGGAAAAATCCCTTAAACAAAGGAGGTTTAACATAATATTCATTTTAACAGACATAAATGTCAAATGAACCGATAAGGGAAGCTGTTTAACAATTTATATGCAAGTACTATAGCTTTGAGTAAAGGATATGTTCAGATACATGATATAACTGGAAAACATAACTGTATCTGATATCACTGAATATAAAAATAGATAAAAATAACTATAACTGATCTAACTAGATCAAAAGCATGTCATAACATAATAAGCATATAACTAGTTGCTGGTTAACTGGTTTAGCCTATATGTTGTCACCCAAAATTGCACCCGCAAGTGGTGAACACACCTGCCACGGTGTGCCACAAATTCAAAGCATGCATCGATTGAAGCCCGAATCCACAATGTAGATAAATTGGTATGCAACATGTGTATGACTAGAAAAACATGCATATCTCAAGAGAAAACCATATTGAGAACTATATAAAAGTGGTTGTACATAATCATGCTAGTTTCTAAAATCAAAAGCAATTGAATGGACACATATAAGAACCAGATCCTGGTTTGAGAACTTACAAGTTTGAAGAGTCTTAAAGGTAATAGCTACACAATTCCAGATGTGCGAAGTTTAGAAAATCTGTTATCTAGACTAATTTAACTGAAAACTAAAATTACTCCAATTATATTAAACAAACATAAACAAAACTTACACCGATAGATAGGCAATTAAAAGAGCTTTTCAATGTCTACCTAAATTGGCCGACATTTCATCAAAATCTTACTGAACTAGCGCAAAAACCTTCATTGGGTCGAAATAAAAATTGAACTGGTCAAACTTTTAACCCGGCTCAAATCTAATTCTGACTCAACCCAAATTCGACTAGTCAAATCTTACGAATTGAACCAGCAGAATCCGATTCACCCAAAATTTAACAGCCACGGTGTTGTTGGTCCCCATTGCCCGCAGCCGGTAGAGTCGAAACTTACGATAGCACCGGCGATTGCTCTAGCACACTCTAGACCTCCATTCTCCTCCCAATCGTCCATATCAGAGATTGGTAGAAGATTGGCAGCCCTCGACAACTCGCGGTGCGCTTTGGCCTTCACCAAAGTTCTTCGGCGAGTCGCGGCCAAACCATGTGGAGGAGCCACCATCGCCAAAAATAAAAAATTGATAAAACTCGACGAGGACGATAGAATAGGAGGAATACCTGGAGTACCGTTGGGCATATGCTGCAGACTAAGAGGTGAGTGTCACGCCCCGACGGAAAGCTAGCTATTTCTAGCTGAGGGTTCCCTAGGGAGATGATAATATTGATAGGAACCAAAGAACTACAATAATCAAATATCATCTATTAAATAAATAATCTAAATTTTAACATTAGAAATTTTATAACACAATCTCTAAAAACAACATAATACCTAATATGTAAACAGATCAACTGAAATAAAATCAAGAGACAAACTATCTCAACTTGGGCTGGTATATAGTTTATCTATCAACTCTATCCCTCCCATATGCTAACTCTATACCTGGAAGAAAAACAAAGGAAGTTAGCAAAATACTGAGTAGGAATCAACAAATATGGTGAGAGAGTCAAATATCAAGATAATACAATGACTGGAACAACAATATACAAATAATAGAAGAATGTCGTGCAAATCATCAAGCTGGCCAACAGATCTCAATTAAAAGCCGCACTCATTTTCAGAGTGTTTCCACTGTTGCTCACACAGTGGAACAACTGTCTTAAACAGCCCGGGGTGTTGCGTCCAACACTGACAACCGTAGTATTGTCCTCAAAACAACTGGTGGTGCCGTACCAGCATCTCAGATAGTCCGATACGCGTTAGAACTATAACTTACACAAACAGACCATTGGAGAATAAATCATCTAGTTCAGAGGTCAATATATCACGACTTTAACATCACATATATTCAATTGTTCCAACGTACTCATGTGTCAATATCACATATACACAATTGTTCAACCATGTTCATATGTCAATATATCAGATATCCCAATACAGCTTTGTTAACCGAAACAGAATATGACCAAATGAATAAGAAAAATGAGGTCAACAAAATTTCAAAAACAAATCAAGTAGACGAAGCAAATCGATATAAGTGTCAATCAATTCTAATATATGCATTATATATCAAATCAAAGGAGTAAGCAGCAATTCCTATAATTCTTGACACCGTAACAAAGGAGTAGGGTAAGATTCCTACCTCAAACGCTGATATCCTGAATTCCTCTGAAATCAAAGTTACCTTCTCTTCTTTACTAAACAATTTAAACAAATCATCTGTTATTATCCATTACATGCATCAACTTATAATTATCCCTCAATCCTTAATTTCTTATAAATTTTATCCTAAATAACTATCATGTAATTCCCCCATGATAAAATTTAGATATTTCTATTACTAATCTATTCTCTAAAATCGAATTTAAGATAAATAATAATACAAAAAAATGAAAACAAAACTTACCACTCTGCTCCGCTCGACGCGGAACGAACGGATGATCGTTCGTCCGTTCGTCTGGTGGGGGAAGATCACCGGCACTCGCCGGGAAAGACCAGCCGCCGAAAAGAGGATTAGGCTACCGGCGATGGAGGAGGAAAGAGCCGCCGGCACTAGAAGAGGAAAAACCGCTGACGCTGGAAAGAGGAAACCTACCGCAGAACTTGTCTTTTGCTAGGACTCAAAAGACGTCGCCGCCGGACAGAAGAAGCAGTAGCCGGCGCCGAGAGAGGAAGGAAGTCGTCGGCCGGAGAGGAAGAAGAATCTGCCGACGCTGAAAGAATTTCGTCGTCGCTGTAGACAGAGGAAGAAGGATCCGCTGCTGGGAAAGAAAAGTCCGCCGTTGCTGAGAAACAGATTCAATGCTCGAGTTCTGGCACAGAAAACTCATCGCCGACCAGAGGGGAAGTCAGCCTCCGAAGTCAAGAGAGGAAGGAGAGACCGCCAAATGCAGGAAACTACCGCCACCGCCTAGATTCGCTGCACTCGTCCGAACAGAGCAGAGGAACTCTTCGCTGCCGCCAAACCTTGCCTCACGCATCCGAAATCACGTCAGACGAAGGCGCCTGTACACCGGCGCTCCTTCCTGATGTTGTTGGACACACGCACTCACCACCAGAGGAGGCGTGAGCATAGAAGCAAAGACAGCTTAGCTGGCAAGGAAAGAAACAGAGGGCGAGCTTGCGGCGCGTGAGAAGAGAGAAGAGTAATTAGGGATAATTAGGAATTTGATTTTGGATTAGGGAATAAGGGTTTTATTTATAGGAAAGTTTGGAGAGGATTTAGGGCAAAATAGATTAGGATTTAGGGCTTAATAGATTAGGATTCTGAAATTTAAAATTTAAATAAAAAAATAATAAATTGATTAATTAAAAAAAAATCAATGTATAACATTATTCACCCATTTAAAAAGAATTTGGTCCTCCAAATTCAGAATAGCCCAAAAGAATCAGAGTATAAAAAAAATATTTATTTTACTTATTCATTTATTCTATCCTTAACCCAATCCTAGTCCTGAGGTTCCTATATCCTTAGGCTTTCCTATTTAACCTATAATTCTAACCTGTGGGTTATGGGCCCACAGAAATCTAGCTATCCTACTAAACCTATACCTCTGATACCAATAAAATTGTCATGCCCTAGCGGAAAGCCAGCTATTTCTAGCTGAGGGTTCCCAGGGATATGACAATATTGATAGGAACCAAAGAACTACAATAATCAAATATCATCTATTAAATAAATAATCCAAATTTTAACATCAAAAATTTTATAACACAATCTATAAAAACAACATAATACCTAATATGTAAACAGATTAACTGAAATAAAATCAAGAGACAAACTATCTCAACTTGGGCTGGTATATAATTATCTATCAACTATATCCCTCCTAGAAGCTAACTATGTACCTAGAAGAGGAACAAAGGAAGTTAGCAAAGCGCTAAGTAGGAATCAACAAATATGGTGAGGGAGTCAAATATTAAGATAATACAATGACTGGATCAACAATATACAAATAATATAAGAATGTCGTGCAAATCATCAAGCTGGCCAACAGATCTCAATTAAGAGTCGCACTCATTTTCAGAGTGTTTCCACTGTTGCTCACACAGTTGAACAACTGTCTTAAATAGCCCGGGGTGTTGCGTCCAACACTGACATCCGTAGTATTATCCTCAAGACAACTGGCGGTGCCATACCGGCATCTCACATAGTCCGATACGCATCGGAACTATAACTTACACAAACAGACCACTAGGGAATAAATCATCCAGTTCAGAGGTCAATATATCATGACTTTAACATCACAGATATTCAACTATTCCAACATACTCATATGTCAATATCACAGATACACAATTGTTCAACCATGTTCATATGTCAATATATCAGATATCTCAATACAGCTTTGTTAATCAAAACAGAATATGACCAAATGAATAAGATAAATGAGGTCAACAGAATTTCAGAAACAAATCAAGTAGACGAAGCAAATGGATATTAGTGTCAATCAATTCTAATATATGTATTATATATCAAATCAAAGGAGTAAGCAGCAATTCCTATAATTCTTGACACCGTAATAAAGGAGTAGGGTAAGATTCCTACCTCAAACGCTGATATCCTGAATTCATCTGAAATCAAAGTTACCTTCTCTTCTTCATTGAACAATTTAAATAAATCATCCATTATTATCCATTACATGCATCAACTTATAATTATCCCTCAATCCTTAATTTCTTATCAATTTTATCCCAAATAACTATCATGTAAACCGCCGGGGAAGACCAGCCGCCAGAAAGAGGATTAGGCTGCCGGCGATGGAGGAGGAAAGAGCCGCCGGCACTGGAAGAGGAAAAACCGCTGACGCTGGAAAGAGGAAACCTGCCGCAGAACGAGTCTTCTGCTAGGACTCAAAAGACGTCGCTGCCGGACAGAAGAAGCAGCAGCCAGCGCCGAGAGAGGAAGGAAGTCGTCGGCCGGAGAGTAAGAAGAATCTGCCGGCACTAAAAGAATTTCGTCATCGCTGTAGACAGAGGAAGAAGGATCTGCTACTGGGAAAGAAAAGTCCGCCGCTGCTGAGAAACGGAGTCAACGCTCGAGTTCTGGCCCAGAAAACTCATTGCTGACTAGAGGGGAAGTGAGCCGCCAAAGTCAAGAGAGGATGGAGAGACCGCCGAATGCAGGAAACTACCGTCGCCGCCTAGATTCGCCGCACTCATCCAAACAGAGCAGAGGAACTCTTCGCTGCCACCAAACCTTGCCTCACGCATCCGAAATCACATCAGACGAAGGCGCCTGTACACCGGCACTCCTTCCTGATATTGTCGGACACACGCACTCACCGCCGGAGGAGGCATGAGCACAGAAGCAAAGACAGCTTCGCTGGCAAGGAAAGAAATAGAGGGCGAGCTTGCGGCGCGTGAGAAGAGAGAAGAGTAATTAGGGATAATTAGGAATTTGATTTTGGATTAGGGAATAAGGGTTTTATTTATAGGAAAGTTTGGAGAGGATTTAGGGCAAAATAGATTAGGATTTAGGGCTTAACAGATTAGGATTCTGAAATTTAAAATTTAAATAAAAAAATAATAAATTGATTAATTAAAAAAATCAACGTATAACATTATTCACCCATTTAAAAAGAATTTGGTCCTCCAAATTCAGAATAGCCCAAAAGAATCAGAGTATAAAAAAAAAATTATTTTACTTATTCATTTATTCTATCCTTAATCCAATCCTAGTCCTGAGGTTTCTTTATCCTTAGGCTTTCCTATTTAACCTATAGTTCTAACCTGTGGGTTATGGGCCCACAGAAATCTGGCTACCCTACTAAACCTATACCTCTAATACCAATAAAATTGTCATGCCCCAGCGGAAAGCCAGCTATTTCTAGCTGAGGGTTCCTAGGGAGATGACAATATTGATAGGAACTAAAGAACTACAATAATCAAATATCATCTATTAAATAAATAATCCAAATTTTAACATCAAAAATTTTATAACACAATCTCTAAAAACAACATAATACCTAATATGTAAACAGATTAACTGAAATAAAATCAAGAGACAAACTATCTCAACTTGGGCTGGTATATAGCTATCTATCAACTATATCCCTCCCAGAAGCTAACTATGTACCTAGAAAAGAAACAAAAGAAGTTAGCAAAGCGTTAAGTAGGAATCAACAAATATGGTGAGGGAGTCAAATATTAAGATAATACAATGACTGGATCAACAATATACAAATAATATAAGAATGTCGTGCAAATCATCAAGCTGGCCAACAGATGTCAATTAAGAACCGCACTCATTTTCAGAGTGTGTCTTAAATAGCCCGGGGTGTTGCGTCCAACACTGACATCCGTAGTATTATCCTCAAGACAACTAGCGGTGCCATACCGGCATCTCAGATAGTTCGATACGCATCGGAACTATAACTTACACAAATAGGCCACTGGAGAATAAATCATCCAGTTTAGAGGTCAATATATCACGACTTTAACATCACAGATATTCAACTGTTCCAATATACTCATATGTCAATATCACAGATACACAATTATTCAACCATGTTCATATGTCAATATATCAGATATCTCAATATAGCTTTGTTAATCAAAACAGAATATGACCAAATGAATAAGATAAATGAGGTCAACAGAATTTTAGAAACAAATCAAGCAGACGAAGCAAATGGATATTAGTGTCAATCAATTCTAATATATGTATTATATATCAAATCAAAGGAGTAAGCAGCAATTCCTATAATTCTTGACACCGTAATAAAGGAGTAGGGTAAGATTCCTACCTCAATCGCTGATATCCTGAATTCATCTGAAATCAAAGTTACCTTCTCTTCTTCATTGAACAATTTAAATAAATCATCCGTTATTATCCATTACATACATCAACTTATAATTATCCTTCAATCCTTAATTTCTTATCAATTTTATCCCAAATAACTATCATGTAATTACAACCCCCCACCCCCCCCCCCCCCAACGCAAGATAAAATTTAGATATTTCTATTACTAATCTATTCTCTAAAATCGGATTTAAGATAAATAATAATACAAGAAAAATGAAAACAAAACTTACCTCTCTGCTCTACAAGACGCGGAATGAACGAACGTTCGTTCGTCCGTTCGTCTGGTGGGGGAAGATCACCGGCACTTGCCGGGGAAGACCAACTGCCGGAAAGAGGATTAGGCTGCCGGCGATGGAGGAGGAAAGAGCCACCGGCGCTGGAAGAGGAAAAATCGCTGATGCTGAAAAGAGGAAACTTGCCGCAAAACTCATCTTCTGCTAGGACTCAAAAGACGTCGCCGCCGGACAAAAGATGCAACAGCCAACGCCGAGAGAGGAAGGAAGTCGCCGGCCGGAGAGGAAGAAGAATCTGCCGGTGCTGAAAGAATTTCGTCGTCGCTGCAGACAGAGGAAGAAGGATCCACTGTTGGGAAAGAAACGTCCACTACTCCTGAGAAACGGACTGGACACCGGCGCTCCTTCCTGATGTTGCCGGACACACGCTCTCACCGCAGGAGGAGGCGTGAGCACAGGAGCAAAGACAGCTTCGCTGGCAAGGAAAGAAACAGAGGGCGAGCTTGCAGCGCGTGAGAAGAGAGAAATGTAATTAGAGATAATTAAGAATTTGATTTTGGATTAGGGAATAAGGGTTTTATTTATAGGAAAGTTTGGAGAGGATTTAGGGCAAAATAGATTAAGATTTAGGGAGAGAGTTTAGGGCTTAACATATTAGGATTCTAAAATTTAAAATTTAAATTAAAAAATAATAAATTGATTAATTAAAAAAATCAAGGTATAGCACTGAGGATTTGCCGGCTTTTCTCAAAGTCAAAAATCAAGGTATAGCACTGATCTTGATGGTCTGTATTTTTGAAGCATAGAAACATGAAATACATTATGAACATGAGATAAATATAGAGGTAAAGCTTAGCTCTCTATGGAACGAAGTGTAGGGCACCTACTTGTTGGGCTGAAGTAGGTAAAAATTTATTGTTGGTCCAGAAATGATAGACGAAGAGCTTAAGCCCAAGTTAGCAATAGCAAGTCTACTATGTCTTATATACCATATAATTTTTTTTTTCACTTCCAATGTGGGATTAAACTAGGGTATTATAATCTCCCCTACTTAATACTTAATGTTCTTGTCAAACCCAAACCTTAACATATGCCCAAGAATCATCTGTTAGTCAGATCATACTTAGACTAAGTTTTGCTTTACAAAATTGGACAATTAGTCAATATCGTGATGAATGGCAGAATATTGAAACCGTGCGAGTTTTAATATCATCATGAGCGTCAACATGTTTATAATTATTTTCCAGAAAGAAAAGTAAACTCCGGTGGTAAGAAAATGAGGTCATCAAATGAAGAAAACAAGAAAGTTGAGGACTAACTCTGGTGGTAAGCGTCAACATGTTTATTATGATCATGTTAGTCATATATTATATATTTAAAGATGCACCTTAAATGAGACTTTTCAATACTTTTCTAGTTTGACCCAATCAGCCCTTGTTGTATCAATTGTTTCCATTCCTTTTCCTGTATCGTTTCCTGCTAAGTCCAATAAAATCCTATAAAGGGAACCGTCGTGAGAGGCGTTTGTCTCATTTTCCGCCCAGCCCAATTGGGGCAGAATGCGAAATGAAGGAAAGTAGCAGTATTTTCCTTTTTGTTTTCCCTTCCCAGAAATTCGTTTGCCGTAAGAAACGATGAAAATTTTTCCTTTCTTTCTTTTCCGCTCCCATTTCCATCAAAGGAAACAGAATGTTAGCTCCCCCTCATCCCTCTCATCCCTCTCTCCTTCTCTCTCAACTCCCTTTTCACTTCCCTCCCCTGTCCGCTACCCTCTTGTTGGAATTAAAATTAATAAACTTTTCAATTTGAATTTTTACCTGTTTTACTTTGTTTTATTTAAATATTTTTTATTTTGTATTTTATCATATTTAATTAAAAATAATTAAATATGGCTATAAGTTGCAAGTATTGTGTAGCTGTACGATGTAATTTGAGAATTCTAGTTGCTTAGGTTTCGCCAATAAAAAGATAGGACCCATGGGCAAACATAATACACTGCATAGCCAACTGCAATAGCTAATAAACATCCCAGTTATATAGGTATTTAATCTAGAATTAACTCATACGAGCTCAAATTTTCATACAAAGACAACAAGCTTCATCACGCTTCCCAGTTCTTATGTTTTAAATTTTCTTTTTTATCCATGCAATTTACATGTTATTTATTGTTTTATCATTTCAGTATTTAATTTTTGTTTAAATAAAATTTAGACTAAGATTGTGAAAGTTTACTCTACTAATTTTATGTTTTCGTGCAAGTCATGCATTACTAAGTACTAATGCCTGTTTGATCAAAAATTGTTTCTTTGATCAAACTAAAGCACTACTGCTACCGCAAAAGAGCAGCAGCGATATAGAGAAAAAAAAAAGAAGAAAGCACCAGCACCGCACAAGAGCAGCGGCTGAGAGAAAAAGAAACAGGGTTTAACCCCTAATTGGCATATGATGAAGATAATGGTGATGCTATGCTACTGGGGGCTCTTGGAAAGTTGGAATAAGAGAGTACTCATCTCGGGGAGAGTTTGCTACTTTGACGCTTTTAGCAGTTATCCGCTTTACACTTGGCTACCTAGCGTTTACCGTGGGCACGATTACTAGTACACTAGAGGTGCATCCATTCCCATCGTCTCATACTAGGGAAAGATCCTCTCCATGCTCTAACCCTCACATTGGATATGGACTGAACTGCCTCATGACGGTCTGAACCCAGCTCATGTACCGCTTTAATGGGCAAACAACCCAACCCTTTGAATATGATAATAATAATAATAATAATAATAATAATAATAATAATAATAGCCACCGCCCAGCAAACCCTTAATCGCCAAACCCATAATTAAGCATAATTTGTAATTCAACAAAATTTAAAATAATTCTCATTGTAGATAATCATAACTCTTATTGTCTTTAAGAGATAAAGACGTCCCACCACATCAACTTTGAAAGGGTTATAAGTTAATGCTTAGTTTTTTTAATGCGGCGGTGCCTAATGTGGTTAATATACTAGAAATCTAAAAAAGAAAATTAAATCCAAAGATAATAAATACTCATTAAACAATTGTTTAATTCATAAAAGATTGTGGTTCTTTCTTTTGTAAAGATTGGGTATAACAAAGTCTATGGCTTGACCAAAGGCTTACCTAGGACTAAGTTCCTAGCTATATCTAGAGGATTGGGGACTTGTCTATAATGGACCCTCTAATAGTGCCAACTCAACCTTCATGATAGGTGAACCTTGGAAAGAGATTCAATGGGTAATAATAAGTTGACTAGTTAGCTAATGAATACATAATTAAAATTTTATAAAAAATACTATTGTGTTCACTAAGTTATATTTAAAAGGCTCCAATACCCTGTTCTTAAGGTGGTTAAAATACTCTTATATAGAGGGATAAAGAGTTTATGACTTTAAAAGAAACCTAAAGGTATATCTTAAAAAGTGACTCTACGTACTTCTTCGTAAGGTTTCTCCCATGAAGGTTTGTTTTTTAAAGTTGTATTGTTGTTGCTGTAACTTGAAATGGTTTGGGTGCTTTGTTATGCTATTGTTGTGTGCTTTGTTGTGCTATTATTGCGTGCTTTTAAAGAGTGTTGTTGCAAGTCTTAAAGAAAGTAGTTATGTTTTAGAAACTATTGGCCCCCTCAAACTATAAAAGTTATTCATTAATACAACATAAAGTTCTAATTCCAAACAGCGATACAAATTTTGCATATGGAGTCTAGGGTCATAATTACAAAACTTATTTATTGTCATTAAATTCCTAGATAAGGACTTTGCCTAGAAATCTTAGGTAGGGGGAGTTTCCAAAACCGGGGGAAAATAGTGATTTAAAATAAAATTTGAATCCTTGAAAAAGAAACCTATCAAGCTTTAACAAATACACCTACTAAAGAGCACATAAAATTCTCTATATTTAATAACAAATCATTATATTGTAAACTTTAGATCAACAAACCAACTAGCACAAAGTTTAGTAAAAGATAACACTAAAGATTTTATATTAAATGCTATTGGAAAGAATAACATACAATAGGTGATAGAGATCTCTATTCATAGGATTTAACTAGTTGAGGTATAAGAGCTTTATTGTTGTGTATTTGTTTGTTGGCATATATGTCACAAGTTTATAAATATTATCACATGATCATAAGGTTCATACAAATTAAATAAAAAAAATTTAAATGCATTCTAAGATCCGATTTACTCTCTAAATTTAAAATGATATTAGATGTGATACTAGTCTTGATTTACTCTATATTACAATTATTAAAAAATAATTTTAATAATGAATTTTATCTTAGATCAGTTATTGATTATAGTGTGTTTATATTATAGATCAGTTATGTATTTGAGTCATAACTTATGATTTATACATTGACTTTGTATTTTAGTATTGAAAAACTACAAATTTTTTAGATGTTATTTTTAAAGTTTCATTTTATTAAAATAAATTAAGTGTAGTAACCTATTTTTACATTTTATTTTGTCTAATAAAATTAGTACATATTAAAAAAGTTATATCGTGTATAAAATAAATAATGTGAATTGAAAAAATTATGGTAGTTATAAACTAAGAACCAAATTTCACGGCCTCGAAGGCCTAAATTAAGTCCATCAAAGAAAGAACAACATCCAAGCATAGACTCAACCTAGTTTATTTTACCGTATGGCATAGTAGTTTAGGCTTGCACGGGTTACATAGGTTTATACTCGAGCCTAAGCCACACAACATCATGATCTTATCTACATTGTAACCCATTGTTCAGACTTGTGCATTTGCAAACTCATGGTAGTGCCAAGATTGATCTGTGAGTCGAACCATGGACTGGATGGGTTTGATTAACCACATACCATCCTCTTTGCCATTGCAGGTTGGGATGATGAGCACATCCTCATAAGGTTCGACAAGCCTAAACATTTAAGAAAAATCTAATTCATAGTAAATTTAAGTATCAAATTGCACAAAATTAATTTTTATCTTATTTTCATTATATTATATATGAAAATTTAAAAGATAATATTAATATCAAGACATAATATAGATCATGATTAGTTAAAATAAGCTCATATTTCAAAATAATCTTCATGCTAATATATAAATATATTTCATTATTTGGAGAGCACATAATTGTTCTAGTTTATAACTATGTTGAGAATTTTAGATTTAAACATTTAATGGAAAATTGAACTAACATTTGGTATTTTTAAAATTAAGAAAAAAAAAGTTAGGTACGAAAGAGACGGAGAAATCAATCCTTTCTTAAGGATAAAGGTTATGAATCTTGTTCAAGATTCCCATCTTCCTCTCCTACATTCCTTTTTCCAATTGATGAAAAGAAAGAAGAAGGTAGTATCATCTTGCACATGTGAATATACTTGATAAATCTATATGAGTGTAAGAATAGTTTAGTATTATTGATCAAGTTTAAAAAAATACGATCATTCAAATCTTAACCTATTAAGATAAAGATTGACCTATAAACCTTACCAAATAATTTATGCTAATGAAAGCTTATAAACTATCAAGATGAAATGACTCTTCTTTAGTGCACAAATGGTTCTTGCTAAAAGTTCACGGTCTAACACAAACATCTTGCAAGCAAAGACTCCAATTTGTCATGGTATTGGAATGCCATCTAGAAATCTTGATATTAACACAATTTCAATCTTAGTAGTGGATCAATAAAATGACTCTAGATGGGACACATTATTACAACTTCCTAATGTATGTTAAGTGGAATAATAGACCAATGTATTGGCTCATACACCATAAACTAGTTGAGACAAATATCCTTGCTATTATTTGACTGAGCTACTATAGTGAGTTATACTTCAAATTAATAGCCAAGTCTAGTATCTATAATATAAAATAGATATTTATGTATTATAAACGATTCCAAAGTGACATATAAGTGAAGAATGAATTTGAGCATAATCATTTTGAAACTAAATCTACTAAAGAACGATATGGCTCTTGGGAATTGCTAAGCTATCAATATTAGCTTCTAACATTTTGAATGTATACAAAATTGAAACATGTTGTTGACACACAACTTACTTTGAAACAACTGATGATTTAGTGGAGAAGGAATCCAAGAATATTTTAGTTTTTGAAATGGAGTCCGAAGAAAGAAAGGGTTTAGGTGGTATAGAATGTCATTGGGCGGTCAAAAGACTTCATTTGAATACACCATAATTCCACTGTAGCCAACTTCTTCTCCAACCCATTTATCTTGAAGTTGTTGTCAAATTTGATATCTTGTTGTTGATTCAATTTATCATATATCCATGACGGATAGTACACTTGGCTTGAACTCCCGACAAGAGGATTCATATTTCTCCTCCTCCCTGCCAATTCCATAAGTAGCATTCCATAACTATAAACATCATATTTTTTAGTGATTAATCCAAAACTCCTAGATATCAATTCTGGAACTATATATCCTATAGTCCCCTTTGTAGCACTAATTGATACAAGACTATTGTCCTTGGAATATAATTTTGCAAGTCCAAAATCAGATGTCTTTAGTGTGAAATTATGGTCTAGCAAAATATTGTGAGGCTTGATATTAAAGTGTAAGATCTGCATATTACATCCTCGATGCAAGTAATCAATGCCTTGAGGGATACCTTTGGCTTTGTCAAGAAGTTTCTAATTACACAAATTGGCCATTTTTGGAGAAGATATATTTATCTCGTGAACCATTTAGCATGTACTCATATATAAGTGCTCTCTTTGTCCCCTTTGAGCAATATCCAACTAGTCTCACTATATTTACATGATGGATCCTACCAATGCTAGAAACTTCACTAATGAATTCATTACCATTGTCGTTTGGAGCTTCCTATCATTTTAATAGTAACAAGGATGCCACCGGCAAGCTCTCATTTGAACAAGGATCCAAACCCACTTTGTCCCAATTTCTCTTTGTCCGTGTTAGCATTTGTTGGTGGCGGAGAAACTTCTCAACATTGTCAAGTGCAGCTTGTCTTTGTATACTCCACAGTTTATATGCAACCAAGAACGAAATCATAATTGGTGCTACAACAAGCCGACCTAGCATTAGGAGCACTGTATAGACAAAGAAATACATTAAAATGGATCTCACTTATACCTATCAAGAGCTGAACAATCTGGATGAATACCACCACTGCTACTGTAATTCTAAAAGTGAATGTATTATAAAAGTAATCTTCCACACAGGACGTAAAATGGGTCTCACTTTTTACCAGGGAGGAAATCGTGGGGGTGAATTTCTTCCTTCTTATTAGATCAAAAAACATGCTGCATGAGAGTATATGAACATCAGCTTTAACAAAGAATAAACAGGGCATTTCAAAGAGTTTTGACGAATAGAACAGAATTAAACTTGTGTGATTCACAAAATAAAGGTTATCCTCACCGTCTTGATTCATTCAGGCATTCACGAAATACCGTTCGTCTCAAACTTCCCTCTCGTACGAGGCGTAAATCAAACCCCCTGCTTTACAACACTGATGGCATCCGATATTGAGCTCAGCCATGGAATAGTGTCTGCCACTGGAACCATTGACAAAAATTCGCATTGAGGAAGGTATTGTAGCTTGTATCCATCCTCGGCAATGAAGACATACACAAACGTGGAGTTGTGGCGGCTGAGGCAAGAAACTGGCCGATACAGCCTCTCTCTCGGGATCGGCTTCGAGCAATTCATGAAGCCTGCTCACATCGATGAACCTCTCTGAACCCTAACTTGCCTAGAGCGGAGGGAGACAGAGATTGCGCTGGGAGGCTGCAGCTACCACCGCCGGCGAAGTTTGGATCGACCAGGCGAAAGATAAGGTCATCGATCCAGATTTGGGTGACCAAATACTCTACCGAGCCGATGGAAATGGTGGATGCAATATGCATATTTTGCACTTTTGACATCGAACCTTATAATCTTTTGCTAGAGCTAGACTATAATTTCACAAAGATAAAAAGATTTTTGAGTGACAAAATTGTATGGCAAGGACAATAGCCTATAATCAATCAGTGCTGAAAGAGAGACTATTGGATATATAGCTCCAAAATTAATATCTACTAGCTTTGGGGTAATATTTCAAAGTAATATATTCATTATTATGGAATGTCACTTATGAAAAGGCAGAAAGAAGGAGAAATACATCTATTATAAATAATATTATGGATGTCAATTCATCCTTTTTCAGTTTCATTTGATTATAAAACTTATGTAACATAATTAACTTATGTATTTATTAATCACAAGTTATAAATCTTTTGGGTTGCTATAAATAGAACATCCCTTTTGTATTGGAATATAGAAAGAAAATAAATAAAGCTATCTCAATTATTACTTTGTTTATTGGTTTGTTTATTTCTAATACGTTATGAGCACGAAGTTCTAACTAAGAAGGTCATATAGGTATAACATTTATTTATTTATTATTCTTTTGATTTTGTGTTTAACATATGATATGATACAACAACTTTAATTCATTTCTTAATCATTAGGTTTTTTTATCTAAATAATATTGAATATTATCTAACTTATTTTTATATTTTTATGATAGTACTAAATATGTCAAATTCTTGCAAAACTTGAGTTTGTGGCTCTTGACATTACGGAGAAGAATTATTTATCTTGGGTGCGGGTGCTAGATGCAGAAATTCATTTAGATGCCAATAGCCTTGGAGATATTATTAAAGAAGGAAATAAAACATCTAATCAAAATAAAGCCAAAGCTATGATTTTCCTTCGTCATCATCTCCATGAAGGATTAAAAGCTGAGTACCTCATGGTAAAAGAAATAAATGTTCTATGTGGTGCCACCACCATCCACCATTCCTTATAACTCTTATAAGTGCTAGGATTTGTGCAAGCACAAATCCCAACACTTGTGAGTGGTCGATGGTGCCACCGCATGTGCGGTGGCACCGTATATTACTTTTTTCCCGGTAAAAGACTCACTTGTTCTTTGGAATAATTTAAAAGAAAGATATGACCACCAGAAAATGGTAGTTCTTCCAAAAGCTCGTTATGATTGGATGCATTTATGTTTACAAGATTTTAAAATAGTAAGCGAGTATAATTCTGCAATATTTAGGATTACTTCTCAATTAAAATTATGTGGAGAAAGGGTCACTGATGATGACATGTTAGAGAAAACATTCTCTATTTTCCATGCATCTAATGTGCTCCTGCAGCAGCAATATGGAGAAAAAGGTTTTAAGAAATATTCTGAGTTGATTTCTTGCCTTCTTGTGGCTGAACAAAATAATGAGCTTTTGATGAAAAATCATGGGTCGTGTCCAACTGGCATTGCTCAATTCCTAGAAGTGAATGTAGCAACTCACAACCAACATTCTGTTGGGCAAACTCGTGATCGTGGTTATGGTCGTGCTAATGATCGTGGTCATGGTCGTGGTCATGGTCATGGTCGTGGATATAGATATAGTCATGGTAAACATTCCAAGAACATTGTTTTTGTAATACCCCGAGTTTAGTCCCACTTTGGAAGTGGGAGAAGAGATTATATGATATATAAGGCTTAGTGGGCTTGTTATTATTAACTTAGGCTTAAGTATTTTAATAGATTGGGCCACGTTGCAAATTGGCTCACCAAGTTAATAAATAGTTTGCTTACTAAGCGGGTCATAACAAATGGTATCAAAGCTAGGTTCAATGAAATCAGAAAGTCTGTGATTTAACAAGTAACACCAAATAAATACTAACTCAAGGCTCAAAGAAACCATTTAAACCCCTAATTAACCTTTAAAAACTCCTAATCAGGTTCCAAGAACCAAGCCATAAACCTACTGAACCAGTCAGAATTTCACTGAACCGATTGAAATTAAGCCTGAACCAACTGGTTTTTACTGAACTGAACACTTTGACCTTAAATTACTCCTAATATACAAATCAACAACATGTAAAACTTGTACCATTGGATAGACAATTGAAAGAGCTTTCCAACGCCTACCTGAACCGGCCAAGATTCCAAGGAAATCTCACTAAACCGGCCCGAATTCTAATACTAGGTCGAACCAGAAATTGAACCGGTCAAACTATTGACTTGGCTCAAATCAGAATTCGACTCAGATTCGAAATTCGTTTGGTTTAATCGGAATTAAACCGGTCGAATTCCAGTTTTCGTTAAAACCTACGGACGAGCAGCGCTGCTGAAGTCCGCCGCCCATAACCGCTGGAGCCAAAGCTCACAACGTCGTCGGTGAGGAACTCAGTGCACGCCGGTCCTCCGATCTCCACTAAAATCTCCAGATCTGAAATTCGTAGGAGATCGAAGATTCCCAGCCACTCGCGGCGAACTTTGGTTACTGCCCAAGGTTTTCCGGCGAATCGCGAAAGAGGCACGCAGCGGCGACACCACCGCCCGAAACCAAATCTTGATAAGACTCGATAAAAACGACCAGAACAAAGGAATACCTGGACCAACGTTGGGTAGATGCTGCGGGCGAAGAATCGAAGCTTCGCCGGCTTCAGTCAACGACGAAAACTCAGGCAGCGGCGTAACTCCCGGCGAACTCTTCCACAGCTTCCAACAGTGCTCCGCAAGACCAAATCTCCCTCTTTCAGGAAGCACGATGGGAAGGTTACGTAACTTCCCTTGCAAAAACCACGAACAAGCCGAAGATTCGATCGCCGCCGGAAGAAGCTGAGGCGAACAAGTTTTGCCCTAAATTTCATCCAAAATGTCGGGTTTTCATTAATAAACCCGGTTCCTTCTTTAATAGTATCTCCAAGGCCATTGGCATCTAAATGAATTTTTGCATCTAGCACCCAAGATAAACAATTCTTCCCCATAATGTCAAGAGCCACAAACTCAAGTTTTGTAAGAATTTGACATATTTAGTACTATCATAAAAATATAAAAACAAGTTAGATAATATTCAATATTATTTAGAAAAAAGAAAAACAAAGATGAGATACCGAAAGTAGAAAAATAATGAAAATAATGATAAAGAAAAGGGTATGAAGAATAGCAAACATATTGAAAATATATTCTATCGCTGTGGTGGAAAAGCTCATTGGTCACGTACCTGCCGTACACCAAAACATCTTATTGACCTTTATCAAGAATCATTGAAAAACAAAGAGAAAAAGATAGAGACAAATTTTACTTGTGAAGATGGTAGTTTTAATTATGACCATTTGGACATTACTCATCTAAACGTTGCTGATTTCTTTGCTGATCCAGAAAAAAAAATTATTCAATTGGAGATTGTAGTGTTCAAAAATAATTTCTTATATATTGATGTCTTATCTTAATATATATTTTTTTTCATTTAATAAAATAATATATTTTGTTATCTTTTAAAATACTTTTTTTTTCTCTAGTAGAATTTTTCTAACTGTATGGACTTTTATTTCTAATGAAGAATGAGTATTCCTTTGGTTGGCACCAATATCAATAATGAAGATATTTGTCTCGCTGATAGTGCAACAACTCACACAATTCTCAAGGATAAAAATATACTTCTCTCATTTAACAATGCAAGAAGCTAATGTTAATACTATATCTGGTAGTACAAAAATAATTGAAGGCTCCGGAAGAGCTAATATATTATTACATGGAGGAACCAAATTGCGCATTGATAATGCATTATATTCTACAAAGTCTCAAAGAAATTTATTAAGTTTTAAAGATATCTGCCGAAATGGATATCATATCGAAACAACAAATGAAGGGAATATTGAATTCCTTTATATCACGAGACTTATATCAGGTAAAAAATATATATTGGAAAAATTACCTGCATTTTCCTCTGGATTGTACTACACTTATATTAAAACAATTGAAATATATAATATTGTAAACCAGACGTTTACAGATAATAACAAATGCATTATTTGGCATGATCGATTGGGCCATCCCGAATCTATTATGATGCAAAAAATAATTAAAAATTCATGTGGGCACCTATTGAAGAGCCAGGAGATTCTTCAATCTAATAATTTCTCATGTGCTGCTTGTTCCCAAGGAAAGTTAATAATTCGACCATCACCAGTCAAAGTTAGGATTGAATCTCTTGCGTTTTTAGAACGTATACAAGGTGATATTTGTGGACCAATACACCCACCATGTGGACCATTTAGATATTTTATGGTTTTAATTGATGATTCAACTAGATGGTCACATGTTTGTTTATTATCAACCCGCAACCAGGCGTTTGCGAGATTGCTTGCACAAATAATTCGACTAAAAGCTCATTTTCCAGATTATCCAATTAAGAAAATACGCCTTGATAATGCTGGTGAATTTACATCTCAAGCTTTTAATGAATATTGTATGTCTATTGGAATTGATATTGAACATCCTATAGCACATGTTCATACACAAAATAGACTTGCAGAATCATTCATTAAGTGCTTACAATTGATTTCAAGACCATTGCTTATGAGATCAAAGCTTCCAAATTCTACTTGGGGATATGCAATCTTGCATGCTGCAGTATTGATTCGCATCAGGCCAATGAGCTATCAAAGTTCTCCCCTTTACAATTGGTTTTTGGTCAAGAACCTAATATTTCCCATCTAAGAATTTTTGGATGTGCTGTATATGTCCCAATTGCTCCACCAAAACGCACTAAGATGGGTCCTCAAAGAAGGTTAGGAATATATATTGGATATGAGTCTCCATCTATAATAAAGTATCTTGAACCATTAACAGGAGATTTATTCATGGCTCGATTTGCCGATTGTCATTTTGATGAATCAAATTTCCCGACGTTAGAGGGAGAAAAGAAGCAGTTGGATAAAGATATTAGTTGGAATGAATAATCATTATCTCATTTTGATCCTCATACAAAACAATGCGAATTACAAGTTCAAAGGATAATTCATTTACAAGGCTTAGCCAACTAATTACCAAATGCATTCACTGACCCAGAAAGAGTAACTAAGTCATATATACCGGCTGTTAATACTCCAATAAAAATTGATATTCCTATTGGAAAATCTAGTATCGCAAATGAGTCTCAAGCACGCATGAGCAGACCTACTGGTTCCAAAGATAAAAATCCTCGAATAAGAAAAGAAGCTAAAAATCAAGATGGCCGAATCAAGGATATAGTAACTCCAAAAGATTCCTCTGACATAATCAATATTTCAATTCCAGAAGAAACACAAGAAAGTGAAATTTTTGAAAATAAAGAGATCTCAATAAATTATGTCATGAATAGAATACAATGGAATTGACATGAAGTCAATGTTGACGATGTTTTTGCATATAATATAGCGCTTGATATAATAAATGATAATGAGTATCATGAACCAAAGTTTATTTTAGATTGCAAACAAAGAGATGATTGGCTAAAATGGAAAAATGCAATTGAAGCGGAATTAAATTCTCTTACTAAACGAAAAGTTTTTGGAACTGTAGTTCGTACACCTAAAGTTATAAAGCCTGTTGGATATAAATGGGTTTTTGTACGAAAATGAAATGAGAATGGTGAAATTGTGAGATATAAAGCACGACTTGTTGCTCAAGGTTTTTCACAAAGACCTGGCATTGATTTTGAAGAAACATATTCACATGTGGTTGATGCAAGTACGTTTTGGTACTTAATTAGTCTAGTAGCACAAGAAGGGCTTGATTTACATCTAATGGATGTAGTTACAGCCTATTTATATGGATCTCTAGATAATGATATTTATATGAAGATACCTGAAGGTTTTAATCTTCATGAAGCACATAATTCATGTTCACGAGAAGATTATTCAATTAAATTAAATAAATCCCTTTATGGGTTGAAACAATCTGGACGTATGTGGTATGATCGTCTTAGTGAATATTTGCTAAAAGAAGGATATAAAAATAACCCCATTTGTCCATGTATTTTTATTAAAAGATCTAAAACGGATTTTCTATAATTACTGTTTATGTTGATGACTTAAATATTATTGGAACTCTTGAAGAGCTTCTAAAAGTTATATCTTGTTTAAAGAAAGAATTCGAGATGAAAGATCTTGGAAGGATAAAATTTTGTTTTGGATTAAAATTGAATACTTAAGTAATGAAATTTTTATACATCAAAATATTTATTTAGCAAAGGTGCTTAAAAGGTTTTATATGGACATGTCACATCCGTTGTGTACTCCAATGGTTGTACGGTTATTAGATGTGAACAAAGATCCCTTTAGACCTCAAGAAAAGGATGAAGAACTACTTGGTCCTAAAGTACCATACCTTAGTGCAATTGGAGCACTAATGTATCTTGCTAATTATACACGACCTAATATATCATTTGCTGTTAATTTATTAACAAGATATAGTTCTTCACCAACGCGAAGGCATTGGAATGGAGTTAAGCATATACTTCGCTATCTTAGATGAGCAATAGATATGAGTTTGTTTTACTCAAAAGTGCCCAAGTTAGACTTAATTAGTTTTGCAGATGTAGGTTATTTGTCAGATCCTCATAATGGTCGATCACAAATAGGTTATTTATTTACATGTGGTGGAACAGCTATATCATGGCGGTCTATGAAACAGACCATAGCATCTACATCTTCTAATCATGCAGAAATTTTAGCTCTATAGGAGGCAAGTCGAGAATGTGTTTGGTTGAGATCTATGATTCAACACATACGTAACACTTGTGGCTTATCTTCAGAAAAAATAATTCCGACAATCATATATGAGGGTAATACTTCATGTATTGCCCAGTTAAAGGAAGGGTACATTAAAGGAGATAGAACAAAACATATTTCACCAAAATTCTTTTTCACTCATGATCTTCAAAAGGATGGTGATATAAGTATTCAACAAGTCTGTTTATGTGATAATCTAGCAGATCTATTTACCAAGGCACTTCCTACTACAATATTTGAAAAGCTTGTATATAATATTGAGATTTGTAGACTCAAATATATCAATTGACATTTATAAATATAGTGTACTCTTTTTCCTTTATTAGGTTTTTATCCCACAGGGTTTTTCCTAATAAAGGTTTTAACGAGGCACATATTTTATAATGGATATCCAAGGGGGAGTGTTATGAATAATATTGTGGATGTCCATTTAGCCTCTTTCAGTTTCATTTGATTATAAAACTTATGTAACATAATTAACTTATATATTTATTAATCATAAGTTATAAATCTTTTGGGTTGCTATAAATAGAGCATCCCTTTTGTATTGGAATATAGAAAGAAAATAAATAAAGTTATCTAAATCATTTACTTTGTTTATTGGTTTGTTTATTTCTAATAACATTTGTTTTTGAGAATTCAAGCCAAGTAGAGATATGCTGTGGACTCGATTCATTAACAATGCCCAATCTTTCTTCAACCGATTCAAAGTCAAAATGATCATGCTCCAATCCATTAATCATTGACTTGTATATCACTTGAGAATCAACGATTATATACAAATATCTATTTTATACTTAAGAACCCTAGAATTGACTATTTGAAGTATAGCCTCTATAGTTATTATAGATTAGTTAGATAATAATAAGGCTATTTGTTTAGTTAACAACATGTCCACAAATATATTTACCTATAACTCCATTTAACATATATTAAGAAGTTGTGTTAATATGTTTAATCTACACTAGTGGAATGAGGAAGTTTTTATCGACCTTCCGATTATCACAGTGACGTTTATGTCGCCGACCACAAGGTTAGAAATTTTTATGTATTTGATCATTCATAGTTATGTTTTGTAATTTAACAAATACATTTTATTAAAGCCCATGTCAGTTATTTTTTATATATACACGCACATAAACTTTCCCATATCTACTAATCCACTACTATGATATATAATTTTTAATTCCATCATATGCGCACTAATCCATATTTACAAACAACCACTTCCTCATTAATCCATAGCTACAAACCCACCACATCCCTAATGACCCGCTCCCATAAACCACCACTCATGTTACTGTAAAATCTATAAATGTGATTAATTGTTGAGTCATTTTAGTTATGACTATAAAAGTGTGAGTGAATTGTAACATGGAAGAAGAAGAAGAAGGATTATGACTATATTGATTTTAGTATCTCTCTCTTCTCCCTCTTTTCTTCTATCTTTTTTTCCTTTAAGCAAACTAGTACTCCTATACCATAACAAGTCAAAGTTTCATCCATGCTCCATTAACAAGTAAGCTTTCGCTTGCACAGTTTTATACTTTGTAGTTGCTTATGTTTATTGTTTAGTGCATATTCATGTTATATATTATGATTATTGGATATTATAGGCTATTCATTCATACATATTATAAGGCAATAAAAAAAATCAAAATCTCTTCACTTTTGTATTAATCTTTTAATTTGCATCTCCGCCTATATCAACTAAGATTGAAATTGTGTTAGTGTCGATGTTTCTAGTTGACATTTTGTTTTCATGACAAATTTCAGCCTTTGCTTGGAAAACATTTGTGTTAAATTATAAACTTTTAGCTAAGCCCATTTATGAACTAAAAAAGAGTCCTTTCAAATTGATAGTTTATTAGTATTCACAGGATAAATTATTTAGTCAATAAAACTAAACTATTCTTTCAAATTGATAGTTTATTCGTCTTCTTTCTTTTCATCAATTGGAAAAAGGAGTAAAAGAGAGGAAAAATGAGTCTTGAAGAAGATTCATTATCTATAAAGTTGAGATAAGGTTTCTCCCTCTTTTTCTTAAAAAAACATTTGTTTTCTTAAATTTAAAAATATCAATTTTTTTATTGAACCATGAAATCCAAAATGTTGACCATCGTTATAAACTAGAACAATTGTATATGTTCTCTAAATTATGAAATATATATTAGGATGAAGATTATTAAGAAATACATGCCTATATTAACGAACCATGTGTACATTGAATCATGATATTAATATTTTTTATAGATTAATATAATGAAAACAAAATGAAAAATTAATTTTGTGCAATTTGAAATATGAATTTAATATGTACATTATCAGCCCTCTATTGAAAGATGTGAGCCTTATTCCATTCTACTATGGTGAGGTGAGTATGTAAAAATCTCTTTTTATATATGTGCTATTATTAGAAAACAAAGATGAAATTAAGAGAGGAGTAAGTAGAGAGTATTCTTATTCCGTCGATATCTCAAATAGAGTTTACAACCCCTATTTATAGGGTAAGTGGATACATGAACATTTATTCCTCTCAAAAACGAAGAGTCATATGCACTAAATAGAAGATTTATGAAGAGTCATCCGAAGAGTCATCATAAAGTCATAGGCATCCACAAGAATTGAATTCATAATACTCCCCCTTGGATGTCATTTCAGATACTGTCTGATTAAAAACCTTACCAAAAAAACCCAGTGGGAAAAATCATAGTTAAGGAAAAAAGAGTGCAGTCATTTACCACCCCTCATTGCAATGTTACTTTAAAATTCCGAGTTTGCGCATTCCGATTCGATAAACAAGTCTTTCAAAGGTTGCAGTAGGCAATGTTTTTGTAAATAAATCCGCTAAGTTATCGGACGAACGAATTTGTTGAATATCAATATCACCTCTCTTTTGGATATCATGTGTAAAAAAGAACTTTGGTGATATATGTTATGTTCAATCGCCTTTAATATATCCTTCCTTTAATTGGGCTATACATGCAGCATTACCCTCATATAATATCGTCGGGACATTCTTATTTAAAGCCAATCAAGATGTCTCTTGAATATGATGGATAATAGATCTTAACCATACACATTCTCGACTTGCCTCATGAATTGCCATGATCTCAGAATGATTAGAAGATGTGGCAGTAATAGTTTGTTTCATAGATCTCCAAGATATAGCTGTTCCTCCACATGTGAATACATAACCTGTTTGAGATCTACCATTATGAGGATCAGACAAATAGCCCGCATCTGCGTATCCAATTAATTCAGCTTCAGGCATGTGAGGATAATATAATCCCAAAGTCATTGTACCTCGAAGATATCGAAATATATGTTTAATTTCATTCCAATGTCTTCTCGTCGGATAAGAACTATATCTTGCTAATAAATTTACAGCAAATGTGATATCCGGTCTAGTATGATTAGCTAGGTACATTAGTGCCCGAATAGCACTAAGATATGGTACTTCTGGACCAATCAGTTCTTCATCTTTCATTTGAGGTCGAAATGGATCTTTATTTACATCAAGCGACCTAACAACCATCGGGGTACTTAATGGATGTGCTTTATCCATATAGAATCTTTTCAACATTTGGTTATATAAGCTGATTGATGAACAAAAATTCCATTTTCTAAATATTCAATTTGTAGTCTGAGACAAAGTTTTGTTTTCCCAAGATCTTTCATCTCAAACTCATTCTTCAAATAATCAACCGCGACGGAAAGCTCTTTAGGAGTTCTAATAATATTTATATCATCAACATATACTACAATTATCACAAACTTTCATCCAGATCTCTTAATAAAAACACATGAGTAAATAGGATCATTTTGGTATCACTTGTTTAACAAATACTCACTCAAACGTTTATACCACATTCGTCTAGATTGTTTCAATCCATATAGAGATCTAGACAATTTAATTGAGAATAATTCTTGATGATTTGAATTAAATGTTTCTGGCATTTTAAATCCTTCGGGGAGTTTCATGTAAATGTTATTGTCAAGTGAGCCATACAAATATGCAGTGACTACATCCATTAATCGCATTTCTAATTTTTCATAGATTGATAAACTTATGAAATATCGAAAAGTCGTTGCATCTATCACAGGAGAATATGCTTCCTCATAATCAATCCCAGGTCTCTGAGAGAACCCTTGGGCAACAAATCGTGCCTTATATATGACAATTTCTTCTTTTTCATTTCGTTTGTGCACAAACACTCATTTATATCCAATTGGTTTGACACCTTCTAGTATACGGACTATAGGTCCAAAAACTTTATGTTTTGCGAGTGATTTCAATTCAGCATCAATCGCATCTTTCCATTTTGGCCAATCATTTCTTTGTCTGCATTCTTCAACAAACTTTAGTTTATGATCCTCATAATGTTTCATAATATTATATGCAATATGATAAGCAAAAATATCATCGACGTCGATTTCATCTTGGTTCCATCTTTTTCCAGTCATAATATAATTTATAGAGATCTCTTCATTATCAGGTACCTGAGATTCTACCGGAATTATATTATGAATGACTGGAGTCTCTTCTAGAGTCAAAACATCCTCATTTTGAGCCTTTATTTCTTTTCTTCTTCGAGGATTTTTATCTTTGGAACCGACAGGTCTACCACGTTTCACTTGCATTATAGGCTCATTTGCAATTATAGGTTGTCCTTCAGGAACACTAATTCTGATTGGAGCATTTGCAAATAGAATATATGACTTTATCACTCTCTTGGGGTCAGTAAAAGCATATGGCACTTGATTTGCTAAATTTTGCAAGTGAATAATCTTTTGAACTTTTAGTTCAGATTGTTTTGTACGAGGATCATAATGAGATAATGATATTTCATGCCAGATAATTTCATTCTCCAATTGCTTATTTTCCCCTTTCAATGTTGGGAATGTCATTTCATTAAAATGACAATCGGAAAAACGAGCCCTAAATAAATCTCCAGTTAATGGCTCTAAGTATTTAATAATTGATGGAGATTCATATCCAACATAAATTCTCAACCTCCTTTGAGGTCTCATCTTAGTGCGTTGTGGTGGAGCTATTGGCACATATACCGCATATCCAAAAATTCTTAGATGGGAAATATTTGGTTCCTGACCATAAACCATTTATAAAGGGGAGACCTCATGATAATTAGTAGGTCTGATGCAAATTAATACCGCTGTATGCAAAACAGCATGTCCCCATGTAGTAATTGGTAATTTTGTCTTCATTAGTAAAGGTCTCGCAATTAATTGAAGACATTTTATCAATGACTCTGCAAGGCCATTTTGTGTGTGAACATGGGCTACAGGATGTTCAACACTTATCCCAATTGACATACAATAATCATTAAAAGCTTGGGAAGTAAATTCTCCGGCATTATCAAGATGAATAGTTTTAATTGGATAATCCGGGAAATGTGCTCGTAATCGAATGATTTGTGCAAGTAATCTTGCGAAAGCTTGATTACGAGTCGATAAAAGACATACATGTGACCATTTCGTTGATGTGTCAATTAAGACCATAAAATATCTGAATGGTCCACATGATGGATGTATAGGCCCACAAATATCACCTTGTATTCGCTCTAAGAATGTTAGGGATTTAGTCCTAACTTTAATTGGTAATGGCCTTACTATTAACTTCCCTTGGGAACAAGCAGCACATGAAAAATCACTGGACTGAAAAATCTTCTGGTTTTTCAATGAATGTCCAGTTGAATTATTAATAATCCTTCGCATCATAATAGAACATGGATGCCCCAATAGTTCATGCCATGTAATAAAATTGTCCTGCTCAACAAACTTTTGGTTTGTAATAGCGTGTATTTCAATGACACTTACCTTTGTATAATATAACCCGAATGAGACCGCAGGTAGTTTTTCTAATAAGCTTTTCTTTCCCGAGGTGTTACTTGTTATACAAAGATATTCGATATTATTTTCATTCATAGTTTCGACCAGTGGCGGAGCCACAAAGAGGTGAGTGTGGGCAAATGCCCCCACTCAATTCTTCAAATTATTTAAGTTCATATTCATATTTTTAATATTATATGTGTATAAATTATGATTTGCCCCCACTAAAATAATTTTAATCTTACTAATATTATCCTCATATACCTATTGCCCCCATATATCATTGGGTCCTGGATCTGCCACTGGTCTCGACATGATATTTATTTTGACGGATGTCTTTGAAACTTAGTAAGTTTCTGGGAGACTTAGAAGAAAATAATGCTTCATTAATATGAACATTTGTTCCACCAGGTAGAAGAATGTTAGCTCTTCCGGAGCCTTCTATCATTTTCGTACTTCCTGATATGGTATTCACATTTGTATTATTCATTACCAGCGAGGTAAAGAATTTTTTATTTTTGAGAATAGTATGTGTTGATGCGCTATCTATGAGACATGCATCATCATCGTTAATTGAGAATCCAATTGGAGGTTTTTCTATTTTCTTCATAAAGATAAAATAATAGAATTAATAAACAGAAAAGTAAGATAAAGTAAATGCAATATTGTAAATAAAGAAAATGCAAGACTTTATTAGATAAACTGTTCGACGTTATCCTCAGGCTGACTTATGAAATCAGCTACATCAAATTGAGGGATATCGTTGAGGCCATAATCATCATTATCATCATTGGAGATAAAATTTGCCTCTAACACGTCTTTTCCTTTATTTCTCATATGTTCTTGGTAGAGATCGGTAAGATGTTTTGGCGTACGATAGGTACGTGACCAATGACCTTTCATACCGCAACGATAACATTTGTTCTCTATCTTGTAGGCACAAGTGCAACCAATCAAATTAAGCTTTTGGAAGGATGATTGTCTTTAGATGATCATACCTCTCATTTAAATTGTTCCAAAGAACAAGAGTATCCTTCACAGTGAGATATTCGATTTTCAAAGCTTCATGAAGGTGACGACGGAGAAAGATCATTGCTATAGCCTTATCTTTGTTGGACGTGGTGTTTTGCCTTTTGATGGTATCTCCAAGACCATTAGCAGCAAGATGGATTTCAGCATCTAGAATCCATGAAAGATAATTCTTTCCGGTGATATCAAGGGTTGAGAACTCCAATTTTGTGAGGTTCGACATGATAACTCAAAGAATGAAAAGTGATAAGATTAAAAATAGTGTGGATGGAAGTACCATTTACAACCTCAAAGAATCTGGCTTCCTTCGTCGATAAGAGCTTCGTGCTGATAACGTATTATAAACAAAGATGAAATTGTGAGAGGAGTAAGTAGAGAGTATTCTTATTCCGTCGATATCTCAAATAGAGTTTACAACCCCTATTTATAGGGTAAGTGAATATATGAACATTTATTCCTCTCAAAAACGAAGAGTCATATGCACTAAATAGAAAAGTTATGAAGAGTCATCCGAAGAGTCATCATAAAGTCATAGGCATCCATCAGAATTGAATTCATAATATTATAAATTTGTGCTTGGTACTCAAAATTAAAAGCACAAATAAAGGATCTTCGAATTTGTTGTTCTTATTGAGAAATAAAAGTAAAGTTACTTATCTTTATCTTAATGAACATTAATCTTCAAAGTTGCAATCTTTGAAGTCGTAAAATCTCTTTTTTTCCCCTTTCATTGTTTATATTCTCATGCGATGGAACCTTTGAGAAAACCATTCACGTCAAAGTAGAGAGGGGTTCGTTTAACCTCTTTTCTATTTTTAGTAACAGCTCCTATAAGGAATCTCTTCGCATTTCTTGTATTCTCCCAGCTTATGTGATGTAGATCATTCATGATGTCATAAAGCATCAATCATAATACGCTTAAACAAAATCAAATATTTTATACATTTGTTGCATCATATCTCATAGTCAAGAATAAGAATTAATAATAGCAATGGTAGTTGTATATCAACAAATCGATATATTTTCTTCCATGAACCACCATTATATTAGCATTCTTCCTAACATGACACTTTAATGGAAGCACATAATATTCATTCTTAAGAATAAATATAGTTTTGAAAATTTTTCATTCATATATGTGTATATAAGTCATGAATACCAATAATCATAAACTTATATATTAATGAGTTCAAATGTCAAATGTACAATAAGACTAAAAAAATAGTATTATTCAATGTTCATTAACTGACATGATGTCTATACTTAACATGACCAACAAATATGTTGGATAGTAATAATTTTTGTTAAGGGGTCAATAATCATAATATTAGTGTTAACATGTTCAATTGACACTTTTTGTTTATAAATTTCTTCTTTGAAAACAAAATATTTTGATTGTATATATTTAAAACCTTTAAAACACTTGTCATTTTTTAGAAAGGAAGGTAGTTGTAGAATTATCACTATAAACTTTTGGCATCTTGGCAATATTGTTGACTATAAATAAAATTTTACTGTCATTTAACTTGAACCATGCCCTCAAAACATGTCATAAATTCAGTTTTCATAATAGATGCAACAATAACAAACTGCTTCACACTCTTCTAAGAGATGGAACCTCCTGCTAAAAGATATAAATTATCAAAAGTTGACTTTCTTGTATCTATACAACCAACAAAATCAGGACCTTAAGTATTTGATGATTAGATCTTCTATAAATAAGCATATGATCCTTTGTTTTTTGCATATAGTTTAGAACTTTCTTTGCACTTTTCCAATAATTGACACTAGAATTACTTAGTATCTTTTTAATATTATGACTATAAAGCTAATATCTAGTTGAGTATGAGTCAAATCAGTAAATTATATATTTTTTTCTTTTCTTTTTTTTTTCATTTTCCCTTTTTGAATTTTCTCTCTTTGGGGCCACTTACTATTGTGGCAGATTCTTGATTGCTCAGAGAAGACTGAGTGATGTCCTAACAATATTGAGTAGCTACTTTTCAATAATTAGTATTAACATATGCACTCACCTAAACAATATTACAGGCAACATGCATCCATTATTCTGCATCTACGATGACAATTTTTCTATTTTGGTGATGGCAATTCTGGGAAGGGCAGAAGGTGACAGTCTTTTCTTCATTGCTTCTCATTTTTCTATTTTTCCCTATTTCTATCTTTATTTTGGCCACTAATTCATGCGGTGCAATTCTAGGAAGGGCAGAAGGTGACAGTCTTATCTTTTATTTTTTTTTTTTCTTTCGTACCTTTTCTTCTCTCTTTGTAGGGAGAGATGGCATCATCCAATCCAAATTATTTATTTTGTACGATGTGTGAGTATCAAATTATTTATTTTGGATGACATTAGCAAGCTTAGTCGAAGATCCCTCGTCATCGAAGTCCACTATTTCATGCCGTGTAATCCGGGGCTTAGGGAGGCAATGACGGTCAATGATTGTCGCTCGGTTAGCTAAGATGATAGCGAGGCCTAGAAACGGACTGTGACAAAAGATATGATGCTCTGACGGATCAAGAAATATAAATTTAAGTTAGCAATCAATATAACATGAGATTTTGCTCATGTAAATGTCGGTAGCGGAAGCTGTGGCATCCCAACCCTACCTCTATTATTTCATTTAGTCAAACTTTGAGCAATCCTCAAGTGCATAAATCTTCATTCAATTATTTGGGAAAAGCGTTGCAGATTTGCAAGGTACTTTCAGCGCGTGAGCAGAGGAAACATTGAATAAGCGTGGAAAATACAAATGTAATATTTGCAGACTCTGCTCTTCAAAGTCTCTGATTCCATTTCTATATTAAAGTTCTGTAATCCAGTTTATTTGCCCTTGGCCATGGCAATCAATACCAAATCAGCGTCGCCCTTCTTTGCCCTCATCTTCCTTCTCCTTCTCTCGCATACTCTCCTTTCAGCCAAAGCGCAACACTGCCCTTCTTTCTCCTGCGGGCAGTTGCAGGACATCTCGTATCCCTTCCGCCGAAGAGACGACCCACCTTACTGCGGGGAACCCCTCTACCAACTCAACTGCCAAGGCAACAAATCCACCTTCTCCATCAACTCCGTCGAGTATTTGCTCACCGATATTCGGTACAGGTACTTCAGCGTGACTCTCCACCTAGTCGATCCAAATTTTGTCGATGGTGGAAGCTGTGCCCGCCCAGCCCAATCTCTATCTCCGGAAACTATGTACAGTTTGTGGGCATGGTCGTATTCTGAGCTGTGGGCTAGCTTCATGAATTGCTCAGAGCCGATCAAGCACAAGAATAGTGGATATTGGTCAGTTTCTTGCCTCAGCAGCCGCTATACCTCTTCCTTTGTGTATGTTTTCATTGCACGGGACGGATACAGGTTGCAGTACCCTCCTCCATCATGTCAGTTTATATCAATGATTCCAGTGACCGACTCCATTCCACTGAGCCTGAATTCAACAGCCGATGCCTTGAGAATCCTACAGCATGGGTTTGATTTACAATTTTACAACTGGAGAAGCAATATAATAGTCGATATCTTAATTATCACTGTGCAATTCTTGATGGGTATTAGTGTGACTATTACTTAGTTTTCAATCCTTTAATATTCTATGTAGTTAACTCTGAAAAAAAAAATCCTTTTTTTTCTGTCACATGTAGTGATCGTGGTGCCAAGCAGGCTTGCAGCGCTAATTTTAATTTGGTTCTTTATTCTCTATAAATTTTGGAGTATACGAAGGGAAATTGCAATAGATACTGTAGAGAAATTTCTTCGCCGACAACAGATGCTTACGCCAACCAGATATGCTTACACTAGCATCATAGCAATCACAAGTCGTTTCAAAGAGAAGCTCGGACAAGGAGGGTTTGGATCGGTATTCAAAGGGGAGTTTGCTAGCGGCATCCATGTTGTTGTTAAAATGATGGAAAGCTCTAAATGTAACGGTGAAGAGTTTATCAGCGAGGTTTCTACTATTGGAAGAATTCATCACATAAATGTGGTGAGATTAGTTGGATATTGCTCAGAAGGATCGAAGAGGGCGCTTGTATATGAGTACATGCCTAATGGCTCACTTGATAAATACATCTTTTCTAGTAAAAATGCAACCAATTTGCATACCTTCACCTCAGATAAACTTTTTGATATAGCGATGGGTATTGCACGGGGCATTGATTACTTGCATCGAGGATGTGATATGCAAATCCTGCACTTTGACATCAAGCCTCATAATATTTTGTTAGACCACAATTTCACTCCAAAGATATCAGATTTTGGACTCGCAAGACTATACCCCAAGGACAATAGTCTATTATCAATTAGTGCTGCTAGGGGGACTATTGGATACATTACTCCAGAATTGATATCTAGGAGCTTTGGGGTAATTTCGCAAAAATCCGATGTTTATAGTTATGGAATGCTACTACTAGAAATGGCAGGAAGAAGGAGAAATGTGAATCCTCTTGTAGGTAATTCAAGTCAAGTGTACTATCCATCATGGATATATGATAAATTGAATCAACAACAAGATATCACACTTGACATAAGCATTGAGATAAATGAGTTGGAAAAAAAGCTAGCCATAGTTGGATTATGGTGCATTCAAATGAAGTCAATTGACCGCCCAACAATGACTAAAGTTATCGAAATGCTAGAATCAGATGGTGAGATGATCCCAATGCCTCCGAAGCCCTTCCTTTCTTCGATGGATTCAATTTCAGAAAATAAAACATGTTTGATTTCATCCTCCACCGAGTTGTCAGTGGTTTTAGAATGAGATATTACTCGACCACATAGAGATCTTTTGTGAAGCTATAAGGTATTATTTATTGTTTACTTAAATATATTTTATTTCAATAAAATTTTATTTTACTTTTTTTAATGTTTTTCATATCCTGTGGGGGCATATATGGTTTAAAAACCCTCTCTAGTCTTTATTAGATAACAACCCTAGATTCGTTTTGACACAACCCCTAGGATACTAAGATACCAAAGGTTTCATTAACAATTATTTTGGAGGTTTACATTCTAATTTTTGTTGCATGATAATCTCACTTTGTTGAGTGTAAACATGCAATAAATCATTACATTAATGTGGAATTTTGGTAGAAGAGTAAAGTTTTAACTTTGATTGTAGACAACCTTGCTTCTTATAGACATTAAAGACTCAAATGTATAAATATTGAAATGCATATAGATATTTAGATGTTAGATATTTAGGTGCTAGAAAATCTTGTTTTACACTAATTATTTTCTTTAATGATTATTGTTACATATTGATATTGGATATTGGAATCCATAATATTTTTTATTTGATTTCTTTATGTATCTTATTATTATTTTTTAGTTCCTACATAGCATGTTTTGTGCTAATTCTATTTCTTTTGGCTTAGGTATGGAAATGACTCAGTTGAGAGAGCAAGAATAGATAGTCTACTTATGGAGTGTGGATAGATTATGTAATGTCGCTTTTAATAATAGCAATTTTGTGTGTATGTGTGTGCACGCAACAAATGAACAATACTTTAGAATGTTGTTTAGAGAAACGACTATCTGTGATGAATGAATATGTTGTATGATTTGTGTTTGTATTTTAAATGTCATTGATTAAGTTAAATTATTATAATTGTGTATGTGCAATTTTTATTTGAATATAAAATATATTTTATCATTGTAATTTATTTATTAGCATTATTATATATTTGTATATTTCATGTATGAGTAAAACACAATAAATTTATTTATTCTTTCTTATTAGATTTTTATGGTGTTACCAATTTAGTCAAATTGATTTAAATCATATAATTGAGATTATTTGATATTAGTGAAAAACAATATGGTAATTGTATGTTAAGTACTGATATAATATGTCAATACTATGTCATCCATTTTTATTATTATTATTTTTTTTTGCTTTAGACTCCTATCCCTTGACCTAATCCTTCATCAATTTCCCCTAATTCTTAACTATGAAAGTGTTGACTTTAAAGTTGTGCTTTTTTAGGGAGAAAAGTGGGGAGAAAAGAAAGAAACCAATATTTTCCACTGTTTTGTTGGAGAGACAAATTTGGGAGAAAAGAAAAGTAGAGAGAAAAGAGCCACATTTACCTCGTTTTACTCTCTCTGATTTGGAAAGAAAACGCTCCTCACACGTAAGCTCCCGTGTTAGTTACTTTTGACCCATTGTCTTACCATCATCACCCAAGCCTCCAGTCACGATCCCTCTTCCAATTGCTCTCCTTGTCTCACCATCGCTCTTCTGGTTGCCCTCCATGCCTTCCGATCACTCCTTCGGTTGCCCTCCATGCCTCATTGTCAGTCTTTCGGCTGCCCTCCTCGCCTTACCATCTCCCCTCCAGTCACCCTCCTCATCTCACCATCATCGTTTGAAGCTTCCCTGCCACACATTCAAAGCTCCCCTTCCACCAGATCTCCCTCTCACCTATGTCCTGCCACTCGCTCGCTTCCTTGTCGTGCGTGCAAGCTGCAAACCCACCTCGCTGTTATCGTAGTGAGTGCTGCGAGCTCAACCCATCGCTGCTCCCACTTTCCACCTCACCTCCCGCCGCCTTCGCCTACCTCGTCACCTGCTGATTCCCTACTGCTGCCTACTACACACACCTTGCTCCTTGCTGTAGCCCTATCCCCGTCTTTCTATCTCTTTTCTCCCCTTCCCATTTCCTTCAAAGCTCACAATCACTTATCACATGATTTGATTTTCTCCCTCCTATTTTTCTTCCCTCCCTTTTTTCTTTTTCCTCCTATTTTTTCTTCCATTCCAACAAAACACAGCCTTAAGTGATTCCTTGCAAGGAAAGAAAAGGAGGAAAAGAAAATAAGAGGTGGAGAAAAAATGAAAGGGAAGGAAAATTTGATCATGTGAGTTTCACGTCTGACCAAAAAATCCCTCCCATAGCAAGTGGCAACAGTGATTGGGATGAGGAGGCGACGGCGTGGGGGGTAGGATGCCCGATTTGGGCGGAACCAAAACGCTCCACTTTTGTATTCTCTCGTTGTTTCCCTCTAAGGAAACAAGGGAAATTTTATTTATTTTTCCATTCCTTCCACTTTTCCCTCTAAGGAAACACAATGAGTTTTAATTTAGCTCTCTTGTTTTTTTCTCTGCTATGAACTCTTTTTTGTCATAAATAAAGAAAACGAATTGTCAAAGGATAAATTTCACCACTGTGTGATGATAATGCAAACATGTTTCCAGGTGATGAGAGAACATCCTTGCTTTAGTACTAAGAAAATTAATTAAGAAAACATAATTGTGGTTGATAGCAAGGTATCGTCTGCATCAATTATTTGTCTATATCAAAAAAAAAAAATTGTTGACCAGGTAAACATAACCTAGACCATAAAGAATTATCGGCCTATATCTCTTGTAATGTTGCACACCACATCTTTGATGCTTATTATAAAAGGACTTACTTCGAACAATAATTAAATCAATTATGATCATTTAATGGATTATTACCTTATAAAGCTAGTCTAGCCAACTTCCCTCTAGATGCATCAACCATAATGCTAGGCCCAAAGATTAGTGCCTAATTTTGACCAAGTCAACTAAACCGTTGACTAGGTCAAGATCGGCCCAAATCAAATTAGGGTACATGAATCTGGGATTGGAGCAATGATAGTGTGTGGCTTTCTGCAGACAACGATGTTTGTTGGCTAGCAGTGCTCGATCGAGGAGCAGTGACCAGCTGATAACTCAAAAATTTATAGTAAATTTTACGTTAATCATATAGTCTTTTTGAGTCATATTTATGTTCTTTTGCTTGTTTTTAAATTTAATTTAGTTAATTGCTTCGGAATCTATACCTCTTCTTATTTTTTGACTTTTTAGGGAAAATATGCTTGTTTTCAAGGGTTTTGAAGAAATCAGACGCCAAAAACGTAACTAGGATGAAATTTCAAGCTCACGTGTGAAATTGGGATTTTTGTGCCTATCACACCCCTTTGACGAAATGAACTAAAAATTTCACAGGGGGTGTGATTCTATCAATTTGGGGGAGAACAGCCACCGACGCTCGATTCTTCTACTGTTCTCGAATCCAATTTTTGCTATACCAAAATAGAGAAATTTGAGCCCTAATCAGAGAAGCTAAAATAATAGAACCCTTCTATAAATCGAGGAGAGGATTCAAGACAACTATCATAAACTTTCATCAACAATAGAGGGAGAAATCGCAAAATGCGACACTAGGGTTTGGCTTCTCACCGGGAAGCAAAGAGACCATCTCCAGTGGTGAAAATTTCAGGGAAGGCTCGCATCATGGAGGAGAAGACACACTAGAAATTTTAAAGTAAAAGGAGTTCAATCGAGGGAGAAATCAGCAAAATTTTTGGTGTTGCTACAGTAATTTTATGGAATGTCGGCGGTGCATTGTGTGGATACTGTTCAAAATAGAATTATAGGGCTGTGACGGTTTGAACTGCAGTCGTCACACCCCCTGTGAAATCAGTAAAATTTTTATTTTTCTTCTTCAAATTATTATTAATTTCAGAATGAATATTTGCTGCATTTTTTATTCCATGATAGTGTAAAATCCTTTTTGGGACTGAGGGAGTAATCTTTTTTTATTTTGTAATGACTAGATTTTTTTTTCACTTTTTAGTTATTCTTTGAACGATAATTCTACCTATGTAATTATTGACTTTGAAATTATTAGTTTTAAAATATTTACTTGTTTTAGAGTTTGTAATATGGACCGCAAGGTGATTTATGAACCTAGAACTTTTTAATTAGATTTTAGAAACCTAGACTATGCAAATAGCTAAGTCCTAGAATCCTAATTTTTTATGCTTAATTCACATGTTGATGTTTTGATCTTATGATTCCATTATTTGAGACATGATAATATGGATTGAAAGGTGATTTTGAGTGTTAAAACCCCTTAGAGAAAACCTGTAAAATTAAAGTACAAAAGTATTTAATTTTATTTAAGAAATTGACTTTGATAATTAAGCCATAAAAGTGATTTAATTTTCTTTGTCTGGTTTACTTTTTATTAAACACTGAGCAGTAAGTCACACAAGTGATGGCTAGATCCATGTAAGTTGGACGAAAGGAGACAACTTTTTTCTAGTAAACTTTTTTATCATGATTTGAATAACTAGTAAAAACTTATTTATATATAGTCATAAGATTTAAAAAGTGATAAAATTGTAGTCTCAATTTCCTCTCTAATTTTGATGTTAGTCTTTATTATTCGCTTTTGCTTTATACCCATCGTTACCCGATCGCTTAGTTAGAAAGAATTTAATTATTTGATATTTAACACATTTTTTTATTACTTCGATATTTCTGTGCACTTATGGACACATCACTAGCATCGAGCTCGACACATGTAGCATCTAGCGTCTGACGACGAACGTTTCTCTGTCGCTCTCATGTGGCTTTCCAGCAACGTGTGCCAATGAATTTCCTATCCTCTGTTTTTCTTCTTCCGCCTGCGTGCGGGTGTTTTGAGTGAGTGTTGCTTGTTTCTGTGCCTTGCGCGGTACGTGTGTTGCGTTCTTTGCTATCTTTGGCTATCTACCTACAGTCTTTTTCCTTTTTTTTTTACTACTGTTTGCGTGCAGTAGTTCTTTTATTGTCTACTCTCCATTGCCTACATCCAGTGTTGTGGTTTTGTTGTTCGCGTTGTAGGTTGAGGTGAGGACAACCTCACTTGTCGGTGAAGCCCTGCTGACCAGATCCTATTGTTTCCTTCCATATTCTATTTTGTGTGTCCCCTGCGTGGGACAGTTTGCTATTTGGGTCATGCGGAACTCTGCTTTGGAGTGTGGGGCCTCTTGATTTTTTTTAAAAAAATTATTACTATAATTCTGGCATAACACTTTAACACAGTGAACATTCAGGAAAAAGAAAAGTCCTCAAGGGATTAGGAACATCCTCCCTTCAATGATCTTGTTAGATTATATAAGAACGAGTAGAAAATATGACAGAGACTTTATCAATGAATTGCATATCGAACCCTTTAAAGGCTTTAAAGTATTTATAACTATGATATGATATAGACGATTTGAGAGTTGGGTACAAAATTCACTAATGGGGCCAAAATCATAGCAATTAGAATTTGGCATATATGAATAGCTAAGTTTTAATTAGTCTTATGTTATCTATGACGTGTTGATATAGTAATTGTTAGGCGCTGGATCTGGCGCGGCCCAGATCCAGGCCCAATCCGCCAAGCCCAACTAAGGCCCAACTTCGGTGGCGTCTGAAGCGGGTCGGGCATCTTGTTATCGGGTTGGGCGACCCATCTCCTGGCAGAGCTTCGTTTGGGGAGTTGGCGTGCGAGCGACGCAAGGGCTACAGTACCCGCAGCATGCGCTCGCGTTCAATGGAGCGAAGCGTTCGTTCGAATGTGACGGCAGCGACGCTGTTCCTTCTCCCGATCTCCTCCTCTCCCTCCGTCACCTAAGCCATCTATGGCTAGTGTTGAGGGAAAAACCAAATATATTTGAAGTTGGAAGAAATTCTCATTTGTGGTGAATAAAATTCCTTTCCCTGGTCTTAGGATGGACCATGGATAAGTGCGCATGGACGAGGCAAATGTTCAAGCCATTGCGGAATGGCGCGCCCCCTCAAATTAAACCAAGTATAGAGTTTCTTGGTGTGGTGAACTTCTATCGAAGGTTCATCAAAGGCTATTTGAGGAAAGCCTTACCCTCAGTAATCTGCTGGAAAGGAACTCGAAATAAGAGTGGCTTGATCGGTGTCAGTCGGCCTTCCGGGAGTGAAGGTCCGTACGCCTGTGAATCGATCCTGAAGTTGCCCGACTTCAGTATGCCTTTCGAGTTTCACACTGATGCTTCGGACCAAGCTATCAGTGGTATACGTTTATTGTATGAGTATCCTTTAGCTTTTGAGAATTGAAAGCTAATAGGACTGAGTGATGGTATATGGCCACGAGAAGGAAAAGGTGGTGGGAGTCCACTATCTCCGGACGCGAAGAACCTTCTCGAGGTTATGAAGACCGACAACATTACACCACATAAAAGAAGTTGTTGGCAAAATAAGCACGTTGGCCGGAATTCTTGGGTGAATTCCAGTTCCAGAGGGAACATAAATCGGGTAAAGGCAACGTGTTTCCTTATGAGCTCAGTAGATTAAATGCCCTTATGTGATATACCCTGTCCAATGTGAAAAGGGAATTTGCTAAGCAGAATAAAGACAGCCTTAGCTTTTGATAGAGAGAATCAAAAGCTAAGTTCAGCAGATTATGTCGAGCATGATCCGACACTATTATCTGGGTCTAGATGACATTGTTATGGTCAGAGGCGATTGACCACTAGTCCCAACGATGGGCGGACTGCACCGGGAGCTACTGAGGGAGCTCCATGACAGGCTTTTGGGCGAGGCATCCAGGGCAAAAGGGGATAATTATCCTGTCAGCATGACTCTACTATTGGCCCAACACGTGCGCAAACATGGGGATGTATGTCCTCACTTACCAAGATTGGTAGGAAGGTAAGATCGATTGGAGACTAGAAGTAGGGTTGTTACAACCAGTACCTGTTCCCGAGACGTCCTGGACAAGTGTGTCCAAGGACTTTATTGGTGGGTTCCTATAGTTGACGGGAAAAGCTCAATGCCGGTAGTCGTGGATAGATTCTCCATGGGTGGAGTCTTTATCCCAGCACTTGAGCAGTGTATAGCAAGGGTTGCTATAGAGTTATTCTTCCAAAATGTGGTGAAATATTTTGGCATCCTAGTGGATATCGTGAGCGATAGGGATGCCTGTTGTTACTGGACGCTATTGAACCATGTTGTTTAATAAGTTTTTGTCCAAGGTAGGTTTCTCCATAGCCAATCATCCTCAAGAGGATGGGCAAATTGAGCAGGTGAATGCTCTTGTGGAAGAATTTCCCCGTCACTATGTGATCTCCAGTCAGGGTGACTGGGTAAAGTGGATGGATGTGGCATGGTATGCCTACGACTTACAAAAGTCATCATCCACAGGTCCCATCCCATTTGAACTTCAAGATAGTGTTAGGGAGTCAGCTCCTAACCCCCGTTGATGTGGTACGAAGGGATTCCAAGGAGAAGTGCCCTACAACTCAACGGAAAGCTCGGGGACGAATCGATTCACTCGGAGAGGCTAGAGGTAGCTAGGAGTTGGCTGTACAATGGATGCAAAGGTATGCATACCATCATTGTTGGAACGAAGAATTAGTCGTGGGCGACTTAATTCTTATCCGAAGATATGACGGTCCGTGTGAGATACTGAGTCGAGTGGGCTCAGTAGCATACCATTTGAAACTCCAATAGAGAATGTAGATGTACCATACATTCCATGTGAACTTGAGGAAGTTCCACAAGGATCCGGGCGATCCTTCTCGGTCATTGTCTTACCAAGCCACACCAGTGGTTCGAACGGAATTCGACCGAGGGATACATGATATTTTATATCACTCGGTGTTGGGGCAAAGTAAGCTGAACAGATATATGGAGTTTCACATCCGATGGGATGAATCCCGTATGAAGGAAGAAACCTGGCACAAAGCTTCCGAACAATACTTCTCCGATGGTTCGGATGAGGTTTGATCTAAGGATTATCGAGATTTGAGGTTATCGACTCTTAGGTCATTGCTGGATGAGTAAACAATGGGTGTTTCTCATTCATGGGAGAGTTATACCTGAGGAAGAAGCCATCTGGTATGAGGCTTCAATATTTGACATATGAGGTTTAGCTGAGGAGCTACCTCGAGTCGCCGAGGACGGCGACCACCTCAGGTGGGGGAGAATGTTAGGCCCTGGATCTAGCATGTCTCAGATCAAGGCCCAATCCGCCAAGCCCAACTAAGGCCCAGCTTCGGTGGCGTCTGAAGCGGGTCGGGCATCTTGTTATCGGGTCGGGCGACCCATCTCCTAGCGGAGCTTCATTTGGGGAGTTGGCGTGCGAGCGACGCTAGGGCTACAGTACCCGCAGCGTGCGCTCGCGTTCAATGGAGCGAAGCATTCCTTCAAACACGACGGCGGTGGCACTGTTCCTTCTCCCGATCTCCTCCTCTCCCTCCGTCGAGCGGCTCCGGCAGCGGCGATGGATTCCGGCGGCTTCCCGGTGGTGTGGGTGTGGCAGTACGGGAAGCAGCGGAGCATTGGGGCGGCGTCCCCTTTTTCCTTCCTCCGCCTATGTCTTCAGCATCGCCGATGGTGGAGCCGGCGGACCTCCTTCCACTCCGGCTCCGTCCGGCGGGTGGTTTTCCGTCGGCAAGGTGCTCGCTGACCGTTTCTTCATCCTCGCCGGGTTTTCCCTCCTTCTCTCGCTTCCGGCGATATCTCTGGTGGCCGGCGAGGCTGGGGCTTTGGCACCCTCTTCCTAGCAATGTCCGACGAACTGGGTGGGTTCGCCGGTGTCTTCGGCGGCTAGGGCTTGGGCCGTTCGGCGACCATTGTTGGGTTCGCCGGCGCCTCCCTGCTTTCCTGCGAGGTCGGGCTCGGCCGGACTGTGCTCCGGTGAGCCTCAGGCTGGTCTTCGGTGAACTCCAGCTGCCAACCTATTGCCTTGGTTTCTGTGCGCGTGCCTCTAACGGGTTCCGGTCGTGGTTCTCGTTCCCAGCCGATCAACTGCCCTCGGTCGGCATATTCCTCTCTCCGGCTCCCTGAGCTTCTCGCTCCAGGCCGAGTTATCTTTCTCGGTCGGCGACTCCTCGCCCCTCTCTGCGCTCCGGTCAAGTGCGTCGGCCATGTGTGATGTTGCCCGGCGTTCGCCGGTTTGTTCGTGCCGGACGTCTATGAGACGTCCCTGTTGGGCGAGTGGGTGAGTTTGGCCGCCAGCGTGCGGTCTAGTCGGAGTTAGGGCGTGTGCCCCGGCGTCCTGCGTGACATCGTCTATTGCGCGAGTGTGCGCCACCGCCAGCATGCGGTTTGTTTCTTTTCCGGTGTACCGGACTCGTACGCGCGTTGCACCGGCGTCGGGTCTCGGGTCTTGTACCTAGTTGCACTTTGGAGCTGGTTTGTGCAGCGGTCCATAGGAGACGCGTGGTGGTTTCCAACTCGTCGAGACGAGCAGATGTGTGGTCGTAAGGGATAGGCTGAGGAGTACGTCGAGGACGTGCTCCTGCCTGTAGCGCCTGGATCAACGGATCGACCACTTAGCCCCTGCGTGGGCGTGTTTGGGTGAGAGTCAAAGTGTTGACTCGTTTATATTTTATTAAAAATTTATTACCCTAATTCTGGGCATGACAGTAATCATATATAGGGATGGTAATGGGTTGAATACCCGGCTTTTTAACCAGTACACAAACAACTTGAGTTTGTACCCTATTATACAATTTGAACTCAACTTAGGTATTTAAATAGGTACCCTATTACATAACTTGAACCTGACTTAGGTATTTAAATAGGGACCTAATTAAATATAAACTTTATAATTTATAATTTTTTATTTTAAATTATTTTATAAACTATTATTATTATAAATATATTTATCAATAATTATTTTATATTTTATTAATCAAATATAATTTTTATTATTTCTAAATCAAATATTAAGTACCAGGTACTTATACTTATAAATTTAAACTTGATACATTTAGCTAATTGAATACCCAAACATACCATAAAGAGGTTAGGTCAAGTATGTTGGGTACCTGGCTATAATGGGTACAATTGCCATCTCTAATCATAAAGGCCATGGTTCTATATGTAACTATCAATTTCATTATTTTTTAATGATGGTTAAGTCAAGTGTTTGACTCTCTTGTTACCTTAGTCGAAATGCTTTACACGTGCAGGCCTTGACTATGGTCTTTTTGGTGGAGTGTTGGATTTAGTAGAAAGCAATCCCCTAAGAGTTCTCTCTACAGCAGTCTCTCAAGGATCCTCTACCCCTAAGGGTGTTGGGTGAGTTTCCCTCCTATGTTGAGAATGGCTCAGGTTATGCCCATGTGGAGGATGGCTCCATTATGGATGAAGTTGCCAACATCGTGGACATAGCCTGCAACATCGTGGACACACTGTCCATGATGTTCAGAAGATCGTGGACACACTGTCTACGATGTTCAGAAGATGGTGGACACACCTGTAGCTATCATGGACACACCTCAGAACATGGTGGATATGCTGCAAAAAATCATGGACACACCTGCAGATATCATAGACACACCTGTAGATATCATGGACACACCTCAGAACATGGTGGATATGCTGCAGAAGATTGGGGATATGCTGCAGCTATCATGGACAGCCTGCAGAAGATCGTGGATATGCTGTCCACGATCTACAGAACATGGTGGATATGCTGCAGCTATCATGGACATACTGCAGAAGATCGTGGACACTCTGTCCACAATGACAAAACATCGTGGATTTTCTGTAGAAGATCGTGGACACACTGCAGAAGATCGTGGACACACTATCCACGATGCAGATTATCATGGACACACTGCAGCTATGGTGGATATGCTGCAAAGATGGTGGATACAACTGCAGCTATCATGGACACAGCTTGCAGCAATCATGGATATGCTACAGCTATGGTGGATACTTGTTGACATATATTTATATAGAGTTTTACACATCATTTTACTAATGAAATCATCCCTATTTCATGACTTTAAGTCCCGTAATTGCCTTTATTTGGATACATCTATGAAATCTATACCTCCTTATGCATTTTCACATTTTCAAGTCAAAATGACCATAAAGAGGGTGGATTCTGGGACTTTTGTGGTAGAGGAGCTCATCCTAATTCAAGATGATCCTAACTAGAAGTTTTCGGATTCATTGAAGCCTTTGTTGGAAATCACGATCGGGTCGCGATTAGAATCATGCCCGTGACTCGTCTCCGCACTTAAGCTGCAACTAATAAATCACGACTAGGTCACGACTAAATTCTCGCCCGTGATTGCGGACCCGCCTGTTTCGAAACCGTGATTTTAACCCAGGTTTCTTCAACCTAACTCAAGGGGAAGCTTTAGGGCAGCCAAGTCTTTTCTCCCCTGTTGACGAGAACCCCTGGAGCAGCCTTTAGAGGGTGAAATCGGCTGGAATAATGATGATGGCGTGGTTTGATGAGATAACAGCGGCTATAGGGCATGGAGGAAGTTGCAGCAAAGACTTTTTCTCTGCTGAAAAGTTGAAGCAGCTTTGCAGAATCTGGAAAAGGAGCAGCAGCCCACTAGGAAGAGGAAGATTGAGCCTTCAAAGAGAAGCAAGAACCTTCAGCCTATTTAAGAGAGGAGAGTTCAGCAAAGAAGGGGAGGATCGTAGAAGAAGATCATACGTAGAGAAGGGCTGCACTTGGGAGAAGGAAAGCCAACACAGGAAAGAGGGCTGCACATATGAAATTATTGAAGATCTGCACTTGCGTAAGCACTTTAAGGATAAATTTGTAAGGAAGGTCTTCAGCTACACTCAATTTTCGCCATGTTCATTGTATGATCCAAGCGAAATACCTTATGATCTTATCCTTCCTTTGTATTTCCTGCACAAACTTGACTATGCGTGTATTGTTAAAGCTTATTACTTATGATTTCATTATGAATATGGTAGGCTGAGTTCTAAATCAGGATGTGGGATAGCCCTTGATTAATTACTAGTTGCAATAGTCTAGCTCTATTTGCTAAAGTCCGTGTTCAACCTTGTGTGCCTGCATTGTCTGGAGAGATGTGCTTGAACCTTTAATCTCCCGAGTGAGGTTTGTTAATCAACGTCTCTAGGAGTTTACTCACTTGTAGAGTTGTACTTACTCGTGGGTCTATAGGGAAGTGTTATCCTGAGGGACTTGCTTCAGCCTTGAATTACTCTAGTAAGGTTTGTAAATTAGAACCTTTAGGAGGAAACTCGCTTGCAGATCTGTACTTACTCATGGGACTATAGGGATGCATTATCCGGAGGGATACGCTTGATCCTTTAGTTGCCTAAGTAAGGTTTGTCAATCAGCATCTTTAGGAGAAAACTCGCTTACGGTTCTGTACTTACTTACGGTGATTGTAGGGAGCTTAGACGTTTCGGGGTGAAGCTTGTCCGATCGAGCGTCAGACCCATTTGGTTGAGAGTTTATCCTTTCCGTTGGCGTGCTATGCCTACACTACCCTAAAGGGAGTGTTTGAGCCTTTAGTCATCGCAAGTAAGGTTTGTTAATTAGCATCTCTAGGAGTTTTTACTCGCTTGTAGATCTGTACTCGCTTGCGAAGATTATAAGGAGCCTAGACGTAGCAGGGAGACTCTAGTCCGACCACGCGTCAGAACCCTATGGATTGGACTGATAATCTGGTTTGTGGGAGCGGACAAGATTATCGGAGGGGAGCTACCAACGTGACAAGGAAGCTGAGTCCCTTGAACTAGACAGGACATTGGCAATAGAGTTTGACTGTTCAACTGTAAGAAGTCAAAGTGGTGAACCCATATCCTGATGCATCTCCTCATTTAAAATCCTCTCATGTGATTTCTTCTGTTTACGTTTTACGCATTTAATTATTTCATCATCTTAAACTTCATCAATTTGAACGTAGTCTAGCTAGCATTTCGAGATCTGTCGGTATTTGCCCATTATTCCTTGTGGGATCGATATTTTATTACTTCAATAGACCCGTGCACTTGCGGGAAATGCCTACCTATACCAGTGGGCGCTATCAAGTTTTTGGCGCTGTTGCCGGGGACTAATTTTGACAATATTTACGAGATTTAGGAGTTGTTAGACTAGACCAATTTTTTATTGCAATTTTTATTTTTTGTTAGACTAGATTTAGGAGTTGTTAGACTAATTTTGACAATATTGACTAGATTTAGGAGTTGTTAGACTAGAATTTCTAAATTTTTTTTAAAAAAATATTACCTTATGTTTCGTGTGATATCTGTGGACGTACATGTCATTCTACTCATAAATGCCAATTGGGGATTTCATTTGATCCATATTCTAGCAATCCTATAATGTTTCCTTATGCTTCTTGTGATATTTGTGGATATATAGGTCATTTTTCTCATGAATGTCAATTAGAGACTCCATTTCCTATTGACCCATACTCTAACGCCTATGATTTGGATTAAGGGAATAGCCCAAACTACTTTTATGAGAATGACCCAAACCCTTTGCCGCAAATGAATTTTAGAGAATTTGCATATTTCTACCAATGACAATTTGATCAACCCCAAAAATCAAACTTAGAAACTAGGATTGAGAATTTTATGGTTGCTCAAACTAACTTCCTAACTGAGATACACCAAGAAATCATGCAACTTGAATCTAAAATGAAAGCCCTAGGTGAGAGTTTGCATACCCAACAAGCCCAACAAGCCATCACCTTAACCGAACCCATGGAAGAATTAGCAGAGCCTCAAGTGAAAATCAGTGGGTTAGGTGAGGGTGAATTGGAGAGTAGTTTGGATGAGAAAGAATCAAGCACTAGTGATGACATGCAAAAATATGATATTTCGTGACTTAATTCTATTATTATTTTAGAGTAAAATGCATGCTTTGTCTCATTATGCATTCAAATGCTTCATATTCTTCAGAGTCTTCACTTTTCCCTTGTTTTATGAAAATGTAGGTTTTTGGCCTCAAAATTGATGGAATTTGGAGAATCTGAAGGTATGGGACGATTTCTCATGATGAGACGAAGCTACACGCCAAATTTCAGCCCAATCGGAGTTTTCTACAGGATGCACGGTCGTGGGTGTATACCCATGCATGGCTGTGCATGATCTAACTATCCAGGCTTCACCGAGCCGTACATGGGCATGGCTATGCCTCCATGCACGGCCGTGAATCATAAGTTCTCCAGCCACCGAGCCGTACACGGGTGTGCCCGTGCACCGATGCACGGCCGTGCATCGTCCCGCGTCCTGCATGATAGGCACTCGGTATTTCAGTCATAACTTTCTATTCCTGGCTCGGAATTGAACGAAATTTTAGGGAGACCTTCCCAACTTGGATACACACGTTTTGGGACTGGAATCACCAGATTTGATCAAGCAGTTGAGGAGAACGAAGTGAAGCGGCGCAGACCTAGGGTTTGGGGTGATTTTCTGGGCGACAACTCTGTTCTGGCTCGTTTTCATCGTCGTTCCGGCATGGATCTTCATGCTGGACCTTCTTCCATCGATGATCTACCCTTCCCTTTGGTTTGATTTAATCATTGTGAGAGATTTTGTGTATTTAACGATGAATCTTGTAGCGTAAACTCACCTTTTGGGGTTTGGGCGTTGCCCACTGTATGAATGTTAAATGTTATGAGTTGATATATATGTTTCTCTATTTATCTTTGTTCTTATTCATGTCTAGGATATTTTCATTCATGTTTATGTACTGTCCATATGTATGCATGCCCTAGATGCTGTGGGAAGGACTGAGAGGTAAACCACAGTCATCGAAATCTCTTAGACTGGACTGGTGATTTCGTGTTGCGAGAGAACTCAAAATCACCCGAGGAACCCTAATCCTTCATAGATCCCATTGGATCCGACTTAACCCAGTAAGCCATGAGAGTAGGGAGACTTGGGTTAAGTCAGATACTGGACCGTGTCCTGAGAGGGAACGCGTCTGTACCCTAGGAAGGATTACCTTGAGAACTTAGATAAAACTTAATTAGAATATCAAGCTTTAATTTTTCTTCATGCTTTAGTGTGGTGAAACCCAATACCCCGAATCTCTCTCATAGATCTAAAACCCCGATTGCTTTGCTCTTTGCGCTGCTTGTTCTTAATTCACTTTAGTTTAATTACGTGCACTAGGATTTTAGACTTTTTCTCCAATAATCATTAACCTAGCTATTGATTGACTGATTTGTTAGTACTTGACCCTAGTCCCTATGGGTTCGATCTTATTATATTACGCGATAGACCGTGCACTTGCGGTAGCAGTCTGTCTAGGCCCCTATCAACTAGCATCATAAATATTAATAAAGAGGAACTAGTGTGTGTTTTACCACCACCGTATAAACCATTGATTCCTTTTTCCCAAAGTTTGATGGAAGTAAAACCTGATGAGCGATTTGGGTTATGCTATAACAAAGAAATCTTGAACCAAGTAGTTGAGAAAATTCATATCCCCCAAATCAACAAAGACCCATTGGCAATTGACATGATTGATGACGATGATAAGGTGACTGAAATTGATATCAAAGTAAACTCCCAACTGCGAGACTTAAATCCAACTCTTGATGCAGAAAAAGGAGGAGCTGAGACACTTGACAACATTAACCTTGAGAATCAGAAACCTGAATTTGAATCTGTCCCAAGACTAAGGATGTTTACCATGATGGTAATCAACTTGCTATTGAAACACATGATATTTATTTTGGTGGAAATTCTTTCAGGACGGCAAAAAGGCAGGAGACTATATGCACTTTACTATGCTAGTGACTCGCCAGCAACACCATGATATTCAAGCATTGGTCAAGCTATAGACCTTAAATTAGCGCTTCTTGGGAGGCAACCCAAGCATCTTACTTTAGTTGATCTTATTTTCAGCATTTTCCTTATTTGCTTTCATGGTTAGTGTAGTTTAGTTATATTAATATGTTTTGATGGGTTTTCTTGATGATCGGTCTGAAATCCTTATTGATCTGATTATTCTGTCATCCCTCAGAATGATACTAGAAGGCATTGTTCAATTTTGAAAATCCTACTTCTATCTATTTTGGATTTGGCCTTCTTCCTAATTACAGTTTCTGATCTACTCTGCTTCGATTTTCTAATATTTGATAATGGTACTAACCTTATAGCTATGCAATTCCTCCATTCTGCACTTTTGGCAGCAAATCACAACATTCAGGTTAAAGTGTCTAGCCCACAGTCTATCGACATGATGCCAAAACACTTTTCTCCATCTACAACAACTTTTCAACTCATCATGAAACACTGTAATAGACTAGTATCTTCAGTTCTTGAAGAGCACAGGAAGCCCTTTCATGCTGAATGCACAGCCCTATGTTGGCTACACAAAAGAGCAAGCAACAACCATGACTCTAGCTGATCCTCACATACCGGGATGACACAAGCTATGATCAAGCATTGACATTCAGTTTGTTGTTGTATCTGGGAGTGTTATGATGGCCTTGTTGTGCCCCTTCACTTTTTACATTATCTATCTCCTTGGTTTTCATATGTTCCTACTTATTTTGCTATGGTTATTGATGCTTTTGCTTGATTCTGAATGACACAGGAATATCCCAAATTGATTCAGTGGAGGCAGGCATTTTCTATCATTTTTCCAAAAATCACGAGCGGCTCCTGACGGAAATCTCGACCGTGATTATGACTCAGCCAACATCAGAATTTCGTCGAGAGAATTACGGCAGGGAGGTAACTGAAGCCACGGTCGTAATCAGCAACGCAGAATTATACGAGGAGATCATGACTGGGGTATGCTGAAAATCGTGACCGAGATTTCTCAAAGACTTATCCACCGAGAAAATTACGGCAGAGCCGTGACTAAAGCCATGGTCGTAAAATCTATACAAAATCTTACAGAAGAAATCACGGGCGGGTCATGATGAAAATCATGGGCAGAATTTCTAAAAGACAGAATGAAGTATAACATTGACGAGAGCATCACGGCTGCCCAGTGATTTAAGTCACGGCCGTGAAAACTAGTACCAAAAATCTGTGAGAAGAATCATGACCAGGTCATGATGAAAATCTTGACTAAGATTTTTATGAAGCTGAATGAAGAAATCTCACCGAAAGAATCACGGCAAGGGTTGTGACTGTGGTCACGGCCGTAACAGCTGCACCCAAAGGTCCATCCAAAGAGGATAATGACTGGGTCATGACAAAAGTCACGGGCGCGATTCTCAAACTGCTATCAGATCCTAACTTGCTGCCTGACCTTTTCACTGAGGGTTCCCATTCCTCCGTAGAACTCGCACAGCCCACCAGCTCTGCCCCACCAAGTCACTGCTACTCACTTTTTTTTGGTGACCACTCCAACCTCGTTCGGCGATCACTACACTCCAAGTTTTTCATCTTCATTTCGCCGAACTCTCTGTTCTAATAACCTGCTTTTCAGTACTTCACGGCAGCAACCTCATTTGTATCTTTCGCCTCAACCATGCCTCCTCGCAAAAAGTTGATGAGAAAGTGATTGGCAAGCGCCTCCCCGTCCAACTCCTCCACCGCCATAGCACCTAGGTCCAGTGGAGATACAAATGCGTGACGAGCACCAAGCTGCTCATTACAAGGTCCTTTCTGGTCGCCAGGTCATCAACACGAGGTACATGGATCCAGCTTCACTCACCACCTTGGGTATCTTCGACAACATCCTCTGGATGTTTCATCAATTTGATTGGGGGCGATTCCTGCAATAAACTCCCCCCACCTATATTCCCATGACATTGGAATTTCTGAGTTCCATAAAGGCAAAGGTATCAACGCTAGAGACTGACCCAGAAACTATCACATTCCGGCTGGCCAACACTGAATGCAGGCTGACGTTTATAGATCTAAATGACATTTTTGGATTCCCTGCACAGACATCATGCATTGGACCTCCCAACTTCAATGAAGATGTCTTCTAGAGATGCATATCATTGATGACCTTTTACTCCCCATGGAATGCTCGAGCATCCTTGATCTCAATTCCGGTACAACACCAACTAGCGTCTGCACCCAAATCTCACTACTCCAAAGGACTCTACTGCACCACTCAACATGGATCCTGGCTCTTCCTCTGGCGCTCAACCGAAGACTGCCGCCCGTCCATCTACAGATGATATCTTGCAGCTTATCCTCCATGACCAACTTGTGTACAGGTGGCAGATTGCCTAATCGATTTAGATGGCCCATGCCATTGAGCTGTTCCTTCATACACATATCTCAGACTCATCCCCATCCGACGACGACGATGACCCGGATGAATGTAGCAAGTAGAACCGCACTTTTGTAAGTCTCTCCCTCTTCTGCCCCTTTTATACATATTTCGTGCATTGAGGACAATGCATTCTCTAGCTTTGGGGGAGATTTACATATTTTGGCTATTATCCTGGCATATTTCGGTAGCATAGGGTCATCTTGCTTAAAACTCTATTTTTAAAAACTTTGTTGTTGTATGCTATTTTAACATGGTATTTGATGTTTTAACGATGTGTCGTCAACGCTTTTAATATGACATTTTAAATTTGCTGATGAACCATTTCAAGTTTGTTTGAACCATGTTGGATATGCTATCTCAACCATGCTATTTGAACAAGTCAACTTGTTGCATATCATTTTTTTTTTGACTTGATTGTTGAACTATTTCATTCATGGTTAGATTTATCTTCTTGCTACTTGTTCACCATAATCTTATGTTGAAAACATTCTATGCACCCCCATGACTCTGGAAGAACAAGTTTTACATCACGTTTATTGTTCAAAATCGATGAAGCTTCATTTTCTTATAACTCCATAATATGCTAAACGATATATTCTAGCCACTTGATTCCATACACACTGGACACTTAAGGATTGAACTTTGATAAGATTTGCATCTAGAAAGCATCTGTGTCCTAACATGAGTACCATTTGTTTGGGTGATTATAGACCAAACCACTTGACACACTTACCACTCTTGGTAACTCTTGGTATTGGTTTTGGTTTGAGCTCCTCTAACTTGGCACCGTATAAGAAATTAAGAGAAAGAAAAGAGAAAAACAAAAGGCAGTGGTACCGAAGTTACAACTTGGCACTGCCCAACAAAAAGAGAAAAGAAGAAAAAGAGCAGTGGTACCGAAGTCGCGACTTGGCATTGCCACTAAAAGGAATAGAGAGAAAGAAAAGAAGAGAAGGGCAGTGGTACCGAAGTTGAAACTTGGCAATGCAAATCAAAACAAAAGAAAGGCAGTGGTACCGAAGCTACGGCTTGGCACTGTAGAAAAGAAAGAGAGGCGGTGGTACCGAAGTTATGAGCAAGACCCTTTACTACAACCTTGTGGTTTACCTTTTGGGTGCTATAGTGGACTAATATTTCATGTGGTAAGGAACTATTATCAACTGGCTTATCGTAAGATCTAACCTAGGTGCTTTGCTTTTCATCATGATGTCTTTAAAGTCTACAGTGATTTGTGCATCATGTAGTTAGATTTTGTCTTAGCATTTATGAATCTTTATAGATCATTGGGGAGTATAACTTCAGTCGAACAACCCTTGTGGAATTTCATTTCTTTCTTTTTGCTTAAGGACAAGCAAAGTTTTAAGTCGTAGGTATTCTATTGACACATATTTATATAGAGTTTTACACATCATTTTACTAATGAAATCATCCCTATTTCATGACTTTAAGTCCTGTAATTGCCTTTATTTGGATACCTCTATGGAATCTACACCTCCTTGTGCATTTTCACATTTTCAGGTCAAAACGACCGGGTCGCGATCAGAATCATGCCCGTGACTCATCTACGCATTTAAGCTGCAACTGATAAATCACGACCAGGTCACGACCAAATTCTCGCCCGTGATCGCGGACCCGCCTGTTTCGAAACCGCGATTTTAACCCAGGTTTCTTCAATCTAACTCAAGGGGAAGCTTTAGGGCAGCCAAGTCTTTTCTCCCCTGTTGACGAGAACCCCTGGAGCAGCCTTTAGAGGGTGAAATCGGCTGGAATAATGATAATGGTGTGGTTTGATGAGATAACAGCGGTTGCTGGGCATGGAGGAAGCTGCAGCGAAGACTTTTTCTCTGCTGAAAAGTTGCAGCAGCTTTGCAGAATCTAGAAAAGGGGCAGCAGCCCACTAGGAAGAGGAAGATCAAGCCTTCAAAGAGAAGCAAGAACCTTCAGCCTATTTAAGAGAGGAGAGTTCAACAAAAAAGGGGAGGATCGTAGAAGAAGATCACACGTAGAGAATGTTAGTGTTATGCCCTAAGACCTATGTTTTGGTCTAGACAAATGTACTACATACATTGATATTTATAGATATCCTAGCATTGTCGTTGTCATGGTTTATTATACATCTGCCCATATGTATGTTTACATGATGATGTCCCTTGAGATATTACTATCTCAGTTTGTTTATGTCCCGAGTCGAGTACCATAGTGGATAGGGGACAGCTATGGTGCGGGTGAGACTCGTTTATGCGCTGGTTAGCACGGGTTGCTTAAACGCAGGCATAAGGGCACGGGTTGCTTAAACGCAGGCATAAGGGTGTATCACAGGAGATATACTGGACAGACCCGCCATGAGAGTTCTTCTTGGTGTCTCAAGAGGAATCTCATAGTGATAGAGTTGTATCTGTCCTTTGACTTGAGGAAGATTATGTCTCTGTGTTGTGAGAGATGTGCTTTGATACAACATAACGCCTCGCCGTAACACGGAGGTTATAACGGTTCTCATTGTGTATATCTTAAGCAATACGAGAGGTTCATCTTGCCGATAGAGGATTTGCCCCTTCCCTATTGGGAAGCTTGATGTCCATGGGCCCCATAGATGGTGCATGACTGAAAGAGTGTGGCCACACCCTGGTTTAGCCTGATTTAGTCATGACCATCATTGTTGGAATAAACAAGTGTGACACGCTCCCGTGAATTGTACCTATTAAAATGATCATGAAGTATAAAAGTTTCTCTCTAACTGTCTTAACAGAACATGAAATAACAAAGTGGCACAAGACATAAGAAGTGCCAAAGTCAATTAAAGTGTCATTCTCAAACAATTCCAAGGTCTTCTTTTGTAAATCGGCCCCTGTGGCCTCTTCAGTATGTGTCTTCATTTCCACCATCTTGTCTTCTTCTTGGCCGATCGAGTCGTTGGGTCTGTCTCCAAAGTGTTCGGGAAAGGCTTGTGGGAAGAGTTCCATCTTGCTCCTCGACTGTGCAGTACTCTCCTTCACCACCCCTCCGTTCTCCTTGGAACCTAAAAAATAAAATTTGTCATTAATAACAGGAAGACCATATGACATATTGTTCCCATCAATGCGAAAAGTCATTGTCCTATGTGGAACATCGATTATAGCTCTGATCGTGCTGAGGAATGGTCTGCCCAATATAAGAGGGAAAGTTGGGTTCTCGGCTATGTCCAGGATTACAAAGTCTACTAGGATGAACATTCCTTTAAATTACAGTGGTATATTCTTAGCAATCCCCAGCGGGTGAAGTCTAGAACTATTTCCAAATTGCAGTACTTGAGATGTTGATGTGAGAGTTCCCAAGTTTAGCTTCTGATAGGTTATGGTAGACATTATGCTGACTCTAGAGCCTAAATCTAACAGTGCTCTATCGAATTTAGTGTTCCCAATCTTGCATGGTATATCAAAACTACTAGGGTCTTCAACTTTAAGAAGTAGCTGCTTGTGTATGGGATCTTTAGAGTTCTCAGCAGACATTATTACTTTTTCAGCATGGGATGTATTGAGAGTCTCATAACGAGGCTCCTCTTCCTGGTTTGCAGATGTTTCCTCTTCATTTCCCACGTTTTGAGCTTCAGATTCCTCCAATTGCTCAACGTCGCTTGTCATCACGGCATTGCACTGATCTCTGGGATTTGCTTCAAGTTGAGCTGGGAGCATCCCTAGGGTTCTCAGTAATGAACTCGTTCGTTGGTCCAGTTCTGTGATCCGGCTTTCCATCATTTTCTGGTGAGTCGATACAGAGTCCACTTTCATGTTCAGTTGACGAATCTGCTCACTCATAGAATCATTGTGTTTCATTTGACTTTCCATAAAATCTTCCAACATTGACTCTAGCCTGGACTTCTGTGGAGGATTTTGTTGTCCTTGATTGGCAGATGGATGCTGTATACCGGGAGGCCTGAAATTAGAAGAGAAGTTCTGATTAGAAAAATTAGCAGGAGGAACTTGCCCTTGATTTAACCTGTAGGAGAAATTCGGGTGATTTCTCCATCCCAGATTGTATGTGCTCGAGTAGGGGTCGTTCTGGTTCCTGAAATTCCCAATGGCATTGACATGTTCAGAGGGGGCGCTCAAGATGTGGCAGTTATCAGCAGAATGCCCTATCACACCACAAACATCACAAGTTAAAGAATTAGAAGCAGATACATTAATAGAATCAATTTTAGAAGAAAGTGAATCTACTTTTGTCATTAGAGAATCAATTGAGTTAGCATCAAACTTCCCTGAATGTCGAGTATGCTGGCTCCTCTCTCCTGACCACTGATAATGGTTGAGAGCCATATCCTCTATCAATTGCATCGCATCATCATAGTTCTTGTTCATTAATGCCCCACCAGCAGCAGCATCTACAGAAAGTCTGGTCTGGTATAGCAATCCACTGTAGAAGGTGTGGATGATCACCTATTTCTGTAGACCATGGTGAGGGCACATCCTCAATAATTCTTTGAAACGGTCCCATGCTTCATACAGGGACTCTCCTTCTCTTTGGGCAAAGTTGGTGATTTGATTCCTTAGCTGGGCGGTTTTGCTTGGTGGGAAGTACTTTGACAGAAAAGCTTGTGATAACTGTTCCCACGTTGTGATTGATGCCTGTGGTAAAGATTGCAACCACGCCCTAGCTCGATCCCTGAGAGAGAAAGGGAAAAGTCTCAATTTAATAGCATCAGGATGAGCACCGTTAATCTTTAAAGTATCGCAGCATTCTATAAAAATAGATAAATGAAGAATTGGATCTTTAGTGGCTGCCCCCACTGAATTGGTTCTATTGCACCATGTGTACAAGTGATGGCTTGATCTCGAAGTTGTTAGCTTCGATAGCAGGCCGCGATATACTCGAGTGCACACCAGAAATGGTGGGTGCTGCATAATCCTTCAAGGAGCGAGTGGCTTCCATCGTTTGGCTGTCATAAAAGTTGCCTTAAAGCTTAAGCTATTTCAAATTTCTTCTGACTTGACGGAAAGTGCGCTCGATCTCTGGGTCTTCTGGTACAAGTTTTCCTGTTCTAGCAGTGTTCAAGGGCATAAACAAGTACCTAGACAGAAAAGATTAGTAGCACCGCACCAATAAAAAGAAAAACTACAGCTAAAAACAAAAAGCAAATTAACAAAATAAAAGGCAAATAAAATCTAACTAACCTAGTCTATCAATCTTCTGATCGTGTTAATATCGTTTCCCCCATATCCCTGGTAACGGCGCCAAAAACTTGATAGGGCCTAAACGGCTGCTACCGCAAGTGCACGGTCTATCGCGTAATAAAAAGATCGAACCCACAGGGACTAGGGTCAAGTACTAACTGATCGGTTAATCAATAGCTAGGTGATCGAAAGGGTGTAGAAGTGTCACTAATCCTAAAGCAAGTAATTAAACTAATGCGGACTAAAAGTAAACAATGTAGGAAACAAGTAAACGGGGTTTTAAGATTATGAGAGAAGATCAGGGTTTTAGGTTTCACCACACCGAAGAACGCATGAAAATTAAAGCTTGAAGTTTTAAATAAAGTTTCACCTAAGTTCTCAAGGTAATCCTTCCTAGGGTACAGACGCGCTCCCTCTCAGGACACGGTCCGGTATCCGTCTTAACCCAAGTCTCCTACTCTCGTGGCTTACTAGGGTTAAGGTGGATCCAATGGGATCTGTGAAAGATTAGGGTTCCTCGAGTGATTTCGAGTGCTCTCACAACACCAAGTCACCAGTCTAGTCTAAGGGTTTCCGATGACTGTGGTTCTCCTCTCGGTCCTTCCCACAGCATCTAAAGCATGTATACGTATGGCCAGTACATAAACATGACATAAAACATCCTAGACATGAATAAGAAAGAAGATAAATAAAGAAATATATAGATCAAGTCATAATATCAAGCATTCTTACAGTGGGCTACGCTTAAACCCCGAAAATAAGATTACGCTATGGTATACATCATTAAATACGTAGAATCTCTCATGAAAATCGAATCAAACCAAGGGGAATGGTAGATCTTTGATTGGAGATGGCTCAGCGTGATCCTCCACATCAGAACGAAGAGAGAAACCTGCCGGAACAGTGTCGCCGATCGGAAAATCACCCAAAACCCTAAGTTGTCGCCGTTTTGCTTCGTTCTCCCTTGTTGCTTGTCAAAACCAATGATTTTGGTTCCTAATCGTTAGTGGCTAAGTTGAAAAGGTCTCCCTAAAATTTCATCCAATTCCGAGCCCAGAATAGAAAGATATGCCCAAAATACCGGACGCTTGTCAATCTGCTCGCGTTGGTACACGGCCGTGTATCGGTGCACGGTCACGCCCGTGCACGGCTTGGGAAATCCAATTCTGCACACAACTTACTCTTCACAACTGTGTATCGATGCACGGTCACGCCCGTGCACGGCTCGGGAAGGTCTGGGTTCTCTGGGTGATGCACGGCCGTGTATGGGTGCACACCCACGACCGTGTACTCTATCGAAAGCTCCGTTTGGGCTGAAATTTGGCGTGTAGCTCCATCTCATCATGAGAAATCATCCCATACCTTCAGATTCTCCAAATTCCATTGATTTTGGGGTCAAATACCTGCATTTCATTAAAATAGAGGAAAAGTGAAGGTTCTGAAGAATATGAAGCATTTGAGTAAATAAATGAGATGAAACATGCATTATGCTCTAAAATAAGAATGAAATTGAGTCACGAAATATCATATTTTTACATGTCATCAAGTTGCGCACCCGAGAGGGGCACGACTCAAGAGGACACATCCTTGGTTTTCTAAAGATTATCAAAGCAGTACTTTTCATTACGCTTATAAGTTCAAAGACGTGGTGAAACCCGATATCCCGATTTCTCTCTCATCATACGACTTTCATTTTACTACGTTTTCTTAGTCTAACTTGCTACAACAAACTGAGACCTTTAATCGCTTAGCTATCTAGGATCAGAAGATTCAGTACTTGACAATCCATCCCTATGGAAACGATATCTTACGTACTACATCGGTAAGCCGTGCGCTTGCGGATATTGTGCAATAAGTTTTTGGCACTGTTGCTGGGGACAAGTTAGTCAATATCGACACGATCGAAAGATCGGTAGACTAGACAAAAAAAAAGTCATGCACGCAAAAAAAAATGCGTTACAGAGGTATTCTAGAGAAACCAGAGGATACAACTTCTATAATTCTATTGAGGATAAAGTTTTTGTCGCCTGTGGTGATGTCTTTTTTGAGAAAGAATTCATCTTGAAAGAAGCCAGTGGGAGAAGTTTTGATTTGGACGAAGTCCAAGATCATCCACAAGACATAGAGGTTGAGATAGAATCTGAGCCACCAGTACAAGTTGTAACCCAACCTGAGGCTCAGGCACAGGCTCCACGTAGGTCTGAGAGGGTACGTCGTGCACCTGATAGGTATGGGTCACTGCCGACTCAACACGACAACATTCTCATTATTGAGGATGAACCTAAGACTTATGAGAAAGCAGTCACTGGACCAGACTCCGAGAGATGGCTCGAGGCTATGAGGTCCGAGATGGATTCTATGTCTGCTAACCAGGTTTGGGACTTGGTTGAGCCGCCTAATGGGGCAAAGCCCATCGAGTGTAAATGGGTCTTCAAAAAGAAGACAGACATGGATGGCAACATGGTTACCTACAAAGGTAGACTAGTGGCCAAAGGTTTCAGGCAGGTCCACGGGGTGGACTATGACGAAACTTTTTCCCCAGTTGCCATGTTTAAATCCATTCGGATCATGCTTGCTTTAGCTGCCTACTATGACTATGAGATCTAGCAAATGGACGTGAAGACAACATTCCTTAATGGAAACTTGTCAGAGGATATGTTTAGGACACAACCTGAGGGGTTCATTCACCCAGCCAATGCTCATAAAGTATGCAAGCTGAAAAGATCCATCTATGGATTAAAGCAAGCCTCTCGAAGTTGGAATATTCGTTTTGATGAAGCTATGAGAGATTATGGCTTCCTCAAGAACGAAGACGACGCCTGTGTGGACAAGAAAATTAGTGGGAGCTTGGTCACATTTCTGGTCTTATATGTGGATGACATACTGCTCATCGGAAACGACGTCCCTACCCTTCACACTGTGAAGACATGGTTGGGGAAGTGTTTGAGGTGAAAGACTTGGGGGAGGCTGCATACATTCTAGGTGTGAGGATTTACCGAGATAGATCCAAGAAACTCCTTGCCCTGAGTTAGAGCACGTACATAGACAAAGTGCTGGAAAGGTTTCGCTTGGAGCAGTCCAAGAAGGGTTACCTTCCCATGAGAAATGACATTACTCTTTCCAAGAGCCAGTGTCCCTCTACACAAGCTGAGAAAGAGGAGATGAGTCGAGTCCCTTATGCATCTGCAATGGGATCCCTCATGTATGTCATGTTATGTACGAGACCAGACGTAGCTTATACAGTGAGCATAACTAGTAGATACCAGTCTAGCCCCGGTGTCCAACATTGGACAGTCGTGAAAAATATTTTGAAGTATCTGAGGAAGACGAAAGATTTATTCTTAGTGTATGGTGGACAAGAAGATTTGTGTATCCAGGGTTATACAGATGCTTCTTTCCAGTCAGACCCAGATGACTTCAAATCGTAGTCCGACTATGTGTTCTTGCTAAACGGAGGTGCTATTTGCTGGAAGAGCTTCAAGCAATCCACGGTAGCAGACTCTACAACAGAAGCGGAGTATGTTGCGGCTTCTGAGGCAGCCAAAGAAGCTGTTTGGATCAAGAAGTTTATTTCTGAACTTCAAGTGGTTCCTAGTGCTGCTGATCCCATTGAACTCCTTTGTGATAACAATGGTGCGATCGCACAGGCCAAGGAACCAAGATCACATCAGCGATCCAAACACATACTCAGGCGCTTTCACCTAATCCGGGAGATCATAGACAGAGGTGACGTGAAAATATGCAGAGTTGACACGGAGAACAATCTAGCAGACCCACTGACCAAGGCTTTGGCGCAGCAGAAGCATGATGGTCATACTCGAGACATGGGGTTAAGGTACCTCAATGATAAGATCTGAGTACAAGTGGGAGATTATTAGTGTTATGCTCTAAGACCTATGTTTTGGTCTAGACAAATGTACTACATACATTGATATTTATAGATATCCTGGCATTGTCGTTGTCATGATTTATTATACATCTGCGCATATGTATGTTTACATGATGATGTCCCTTGAGATATTACTATCTCAGCTTGTTTATGTCCCGAGTCGAGTACCATAGTAGATAGGGGACAGCTATGGTGCGGGTGAGACTTGTTTATACGCTGGTTAGCACGGGTTGCTTAAACGCGGGCATAAGGGTGTATCACGGGAGATATACTGGACCGACCCACCATGAGAGTTCTTCTTGGTGTCTCAAGAGGAATCTCACAGTGATAGAGTTGTATCTGTCCTTTGACTTGAGGAAGATTGTGTCTCTGTGTTGTAAGAGATGTGCTTTGATACAACCTAATGCCTCACCGTAATAGGGAGGTTATAACGGTTGTCATTGGGTATATCTTAAGCAATACGAGAGGTTCATCTTGCCGATAGAGGATTTGCCCCTTCCCTACGGGGAAGCTTGATGTCCATGCGTCCCTAGATGGTGCATGTCTGAAAGAGTGTGGCCACACCCAGGTTTATCGTGATTTAGTCATGACCATCATCATTGGAATAAACAAGTGTGACATGCTTGTCCAACTTGGACGATCAGCCAGGCAAAGGGACATGAATACTCTTATACCTTATCACAGTTTTGAAGTTGTCGATGGCGACATTTATTCCAATGACTTGGGTAGCGGCGATGTACTGCTAGGTGCCACTCACCGCTTGTGATGATTGGGTCATCACTGCTAACGTCAGAGGGACCTACAGGGTCGCACACCTAGACGCTAGAGACTCCGTATTAATCAGTTCGCCTCTGATCGAACCATTGTATGATTCGGATCATTTTTGGGAAGCTGATGCTATGGTATTTCTTATGACGAGATGAGACTTTATTTTATTCATGTTTGACCACTGGTTGACTCTAGTGGACCACGTTTGACCTCTGTTGACCTGAGGTGTCAAAATGTGTCAAACAAGGGTCTTAGTGCAAGGTTGGGCTGACACTTTAGTCACATGAATGACATAAAAACATTAATTGATAAGAGAAAATTTTTCTCTTGGTTAATTAATTTGTATAGGCGCATTTCACTCGATGGGTTTCGAACCTGAGACCCAGGGGTGTGGGGTGGCGCTGGACATAGTCCCGTATGGGAAAAATCTCCAAAGAGGAGCTGACACTTCTATTATAAATAGAGAGGCTCTCTTGAGATATTTTGCACCAGTCTCTTTTCTCCTCTCCTGTTGTCACCTCCCCTCTCTCCTTAGCGTGAGGGTCTTGTAGGTGACGACAATAAGAAAGTTTTTGCATCAAGGTTAGGACAAGTTGTAGTGATGCCCACTTCTTGTCGCCAACGGTTCCCCTTCTCATTGGCGCGTGGTCCTCGCGATTGGCGCAAGTAGAGAAGAAGTTAGAGGCGTGAATCTCTTCTCCCGAAGCTAGCACGTGCGTGGAGCAGAGGAGTCTCGAGGCAGTCCGTGTGTGCTCGATTGTAGAGGATGAGCCTTTGCGCGTCTCAGCCATCGCCAACATCAAACTGCTAAGTGAGGTATACCCTTATCACATCCTTTGTATTCTTCGTAAGACGGTCCTTATTGTTGAATTAGGAATCTTGTTTCGGGCTTGCTTCCGCTATTTTCGTTTTTAAATAGCTCGGGGATTCCCAACAGAGAAGGGCTGCACTTGGGAGAAGGGCTGCATTTGGTTTTGAAATATAGCAACAAAGTTTTTGCTTCGTCTCTCCCAACAAAGGGCTCTCTTTTAAAAATAATCTCCTAGGGGTTATTTTTTCTAGAGTTGTCTCCCGCGTGATTCTCTTAATAGGGCTCCTTAACTCATGTGCCCTTCAATGATGCCAACACACAGTTGTCTAGGAAGTTACAATTAGATTAGTGTTTCTAATCCATCACATCTAACTTCTTGCACACGAGTATCATCACTTCCTCTTCTATATTACTCAAAAGTTACGAAGATTGTTGTCATTTTTGTTGTGTGTATGTCCATGCTTATATTGAAGGTTACACAAGACATTTCTCTCTTAGTTTTAGGTATCAAGGATGAAATGGAAAGTGCAATATATTAGCTTCAAATCTATACATGTTTAGATCATAGATTAGGTCGCATTAATAGATGAATGAGAAACTAGCTCTTGTTTTACATAATAAATAACACCATTAGACTTGCTCCATCAAGAGGTATGACGGGTTTAAAAAGTTAATATACTAAGTCAAATAAATTATGACCCCTAACACTATTACATATTATTTACTTAGTAATTTAAATTAATACACCATAGTTGCATAAAATTAGCATAAAGTTAGTTCAAATATACACATAATTAGATTATATCAGTCCTATCCTCAATCAATTTTGACCGGATATAACTACTAAAACTAACTAATTATAAGTCCTTGCATGAATTAGAAATAATAAGAACCACGCCAATGCGGATGATAATGTAGATGTTGAATTAGAGCGCATAATTCCAAGTCGTCACCTTTCGGCTCCATCTCTAGAAAGTGTATGATTCCATCGCATCCATGCTTCTCTAATCCACATAATTTTCCCACAGCGGCGATCAGTAGCAAATCACCGTCGCTAGCTCTTCTTCTACTTCTCTTCCAAGGCGATCACCACCAAATCATGGTCACTCTTCTTTGCCCTGTTCTTCCTTCTCTCACATGCCCTCCGCACCGTTTGGTGAGTTTCCTCCAATGTGGAAGATGGCTCAGGTTATGCCCATGTGGAGGATGGCTCCATCATGAATAAAGTTGCCAACATCGTGGATGCAGCTGCAGCTATCGTGGACAAGCTGCAAGCTATGGTGGATACTGACACGTCCTGCAAGTGCATGGTTATGTCAAAGTAATATAAAAGATGTCGAATCCCACAGGGAACAAGATTAAGTACCAGAAAATCTAACTCTTGATAGCTAAGCGAATCGAAACGGGGTTTTAAGAACTTAAAATGAAAACTAAGTGAAATTGCAAACAAAGGAATCAAGCAACAATGGTAGGAAAAATATATGAGAGAGATATCAGGGCTATGGTTTCCACCATACTGACGATCTTAATTGCATTTAAAAATATCAGTTACAAGGATTTATGATTTTGTATAAGGAATCTAACCTTAAGGTACAAGGTGCCCTCTCTCGAGTGTACACCCCGGTGTTTGCCTAGAACGGTCTCCTACTCTCGCGGTGGATCGTTCTAGACAAACCCAATGAGTTCCGTGGTAGATTATGAACTCTCGAGCGAAGACCAAGTACTCTCGTGTCAAGGTATCGCAAGTTTCACAAAGAGGTTCCGTCGTTACGATCCTACTCTCGTTATGAATCGTAATGACTAAGACATGACAATACGTGGCCAAGGTAAAGAACATGAAATAAGTATATCAAGTGAAATATGCTCACAACATAATCCAAATAACAGAATTAAAACATGGATTGCAAATAAAAATTGTCAGCGGGCTTCAACCGAGCCCTGAAATAAGGTTTACGCTACAGAATTCATGAAAACTCGTAAGAATCTTTCTAAAAAGTCAGGAAAATGGTTACAAAGCATTCTAGAGATGAAGGAGAGGATAAACCAAACAAGATACCCAAAAATCGTGAAGATCTGATGCTCCAATCTCTCAAAATCACCCCGGAAACGTGTTGTCGCCACTTCCATCCGCCCTAGTATCTTCGAGCACCGATTTCTCCTCCGTTAGGACACGAAAATTGGGGCTTTTATATTCTTTGTGTTCTCCTTCGAATCAGCTTTCTAAAAAGTCCTCTCTTGCCAAATTTGGACATCAATCGGGCTAAAAATCACTAAAAATCCGAGTGGATGTCGGGCTGGCTGGAAAGAATCACGGGTGAATCCCGTGGGGTTCACTAGGTGGTGAAGCTTGCTGTACAGTTTTATCGCGAAAGAAGCACTGGTGAACCCCGCTGGGTTCACCTGGTGGTGAAGTATTCTGTGGGTTTTCTTACAAATTTTCCCAGAAAGGATCACCGGTGAACCCTATGGGGTTCACCTACCAGTGAAGTACTCTATAAGTTCCGGTCACCAGCAAAAGCACCAGTGAACCCCATGGGGTTCACCTGGCCGTGAAGTCTAAAAATAGCTCCGATTTAGCCCAAATTTTACGGGCAGCTTCGTCTTCTCATAGGGAATCATCCTATGACCTCAGAATCATCAAAAGACTTTAAAAATGAGTGATTTTGTCTGAAATATCACAAGAACGAGAAAAAGTGAAGATTCCGAAGCTTTTAAGCAAATAAGTCTTAAAAGAGTATAAAAATATCAAAATAGGCCTAGATTCATCATGGAATAATAATGAAAATCAGTACTAAAATGCAAGGCATCAAACACTCCAGACTTAAATCTTTGCTTGTCCTCAAGCAATAAAATAGAGTGAATTACATGAAAGTTATGAAAATAATCATTCTGGTTAAAAGCATACATCCAAATCAGAAAAACAACTACTAGTTATCCAATATCTAATCAGAAGAAATCAAGTGATCAAGTGTCATAGAATGTTTAGCAATTTGATCCCATAATTTCCAGAAGTCAAGGAACTCAGCCAGCAGTAAACAGAAAACTCAATTAAGCATACACATCACTCATGATAATCCAATTCATCCAAATCTACTTGTTGGGATCAACTCAAATGTGTTATTTAGGATGCAAAACTCCAATAGAAAATTATGATATTAGACTTCAACTCATGTCCTTAGGTACCACTGCCAATTTTTCGCAGTGCCAAGTAGAGGAGTCTCTCTTAGAATTCAACTCATGTTCTTAGGTACTATTGCCAATTTTTCGCTGTGCCAAGTAGAGGAGTCTAAGAGTGTTTTTATTCATGAAAGAATATATGAAGTTGATAAGGCTTTTCATCACATCACAAATGCAGTTTTCTCCTAACAAGAGAAAGGACTCAAGGAATGAATAAGTAGACACGTATCTCAATACGAATTTACATGCATATTACCAGCATATATTCTTTGAAAATTCTTAGAAATATTTGACCCATTAACGAACAATCTAGAGTATTCCAAATTAGGAGATTTCAAAATCATAGAGCATATGGATAAGATCATAGAGTATGTCTAATTAGATCATGCATTCAACAGGTTATGATTATTCCAAACCAAGCATGAATTCGACTTCAAGAATTAAGCCCAGCTTTCATTGGATCAAGATTTGGATATCATGTTCAGAAATTAGATCTAAATTATTCTACTAAGCATGGTGAACAAAATTGAAATATGGCAATAAGAGATAGGAAACTAGAGAAGAGACAGCTCACCCACTCTAAATGTCACATAGTCCACTATGCGAATTCCGGATACGTGAGAGGAGAAGGTGGAGGGCCGGGAGAATATAAATGACATGCTATCACGGGCGAACACCATAATCACGCCCTAGCCGTGATTCACACTGTGCTGCAAAAAAAAATGCTTGGCTTTGATTTCCAATTCTCTAGTAAGTGTTCCTACAATATAGAATAAATCTCAATCAGCAAAAACCTCAATGAAAACATAATAAAACACATCAAAATCCACCTATAAGAGTTTTCAACTAAAATATAACAAAAAGAAATCAACATATCACAGAAATAAACAAGCAAAAACTTGGGCTGCCTCCCAAGGAGCGCTAGTTTTAGGTCTATAGCTCGACCATAAATAGTGTTTATCAACCCACACCGGATGAATCAAAAAGGGTGAAAATAATCCTTTTGTCAGTTCGGTCATCTTGATAATAATGTTTTAGTCTCTAGCCATTCATAATAAAACTTCTCGTATGCTTTGCCCAAATCTTGATAGCCCCATAAGGATATACTTGTTGCACAGTAAAGGGTCCTGACCACCTTGTTCTTGACTTTCCATGAAATAATTTTAGCCTAGAGTTAAAGAGTAGAATTCTATCACCTTCAAGAAATTCCTCTTTGATAGTGCGTTGGTCGTGCCATTGCTTAGTATGTTCTTTGTTCATATCAGTGTTGACTATCATTTGATATGTAGAGTTGTTACCAAGGAACTCATGGTGAAGGTTGCTAGGAAGGCTCTCGTACTCAATCTTCTTTTCTTCTGTCTCTCCAAAGATCACTTTAGAAAGAGTTTCTAACTTCGATGACTTGGACTCCAAAACTGGGTGCGAGTTCAACAATAGAGAATATGCAATAGTGTAGTCATCAATGTCTCGGTCCTCAGCATCAAGCAAACATAGTTCTGGCGAGTCGATGTCTCTCTTGTACGGTTCAATGTGCTTCACATCTCTCTCTATGATATCAACACGGCAACATGTACCTGCAAGAGAAGGTTTCTTTAGAGAGTCTGATAAATTAAATTGTATAACATTCTCACCGATGTTTAAGTCCAGTTTTCCATTTTTGACATCGACCACCGCACCAGCTGTGGCAAGGAATGGTCTCCCAAGAATGATAGGTAATCTGTCATCCTCATCAATCTCCAGCACAACAAAATCTGTCAAAATAAAATAGTTGCCTACTTTGACAGGGACATCCTCCACAATCCTAATAGCTCGGCGGATCGATCTATCAGCCAACTGTAGTGAAATGGTGGTTGACTTCAAGTCTCCTAAATTCAGCTTCTTGCACAAGGATAGGGGCATCAAACTAACACTCACCCCTAAGTCACAAAGGGCCTGCTGGAATGTCATCTCCCCAATCTGGCAGGGTATGGAAAAATTGCCTGGGTCCTTGAGCTTTTGGGGGGGTTTGTTCTGGATAATCGCGTTGCAGTCCGCAGTAAGTGCAACAGTTCCTTGCTCCTCTAGCTTTTTTTTATTGGACAAGATGTCCTTCAGAAATTTGGCATATGTAGGCATCTCTGACAATACATCGACAAAAGACATGTTAATATAAAGCTTTTTCAGAACTTCAAGAAACTTACCAAATTGCTTGTCTAGCTTGACCTTGACTAATCTCTATGGAAAAGGAATTGGAGGTTTGTATGTAGGTGGCTCAACATAAGGCCGCTCCTCCTCAGTCTGTTCAAGTGTCATAGGAGTTGTCCCTTGGTTTTGATCTCTAGTGTCAGGTGTTGCATCTTCTCCTCTGTCATCAGTTGACATTTGTGGATCTTCTAATTGCTTGCCACTTCTGGTTGAGATTGCATTGCAATACTCCCTTGGATTGACCTCTGGTTGGGATGGGAGCTATCCTGAAGGTCTAGTAGATGAGCTAGCTTGCTGGGCTAGCTGGGTCTCCAGCATCTAATTGTGGGCGGCTAAGGCATCTAACTTTGATATCATTTGTTTCATGGTCTCATTCACTACTTCATTTTGTTTGATCTGTGCCGCCACAAAAGTCTCAAGTAGAGACTCCGTATTTGACTTTGGTGGTGGAGTGTGTCCTAGCTTGGAACCCTGAAAATTGCCTATAATTTGCCTGTGGTGGTTTTGGTGGTTGTGCCGGTTCTTGTTGCACTGGTTGGGTAGTCTGGTATGAAGAGTTCAGGTGGTTGCACCATCCTTGGTTATATGTGTTGGAATATGGGTTATTCATCGGGTTAATGTTTCCAACTGTATTCATGTGTTCAGGATGATTCAGGACCAACTGACCAACCCCCAGCTGGCAATATGCACCTGCATGGCCTACAACCCCACATAACTCATAAGATATAGAATTAGCATCAACGGAGTTAATTGGAAAAGAATCCAACCTCTTGGTTAAAGAATCTACCTTAGCGGTTAATGAAGTCAAGACATCAACTTCATACTTACCTGATGCTCTAGAAGGTATACCTTTTTCTGATGACCATTGGTGGTGGTTCATCGCCATATCTTCTAAGAGGTTCATGGCGTCTTCAACTCTTTGATTCATCAAGGCTCCTCCAGCTGCAGCATCAACAATGAGCCTTGTGTTATAATTTAGTGCATTGTAAAATGTATGGATTAACACCCAAGTCTCTATGCCGTGGTGCGGGCACATTCTCTGCGGCTCCTTAAATCTCTCCCAAGCCTCATACAAAGACTCTCCATCCTTCTGCATAAAACTCGTGATTTGATTCCTCAATTGAATCGTCTTGGAAGGAGGAAAGTACTTGGAAAGAAAGGCTTGAGACAACTCTCCCCATGTTCTTATCGAAGCCAATGGTATGGTGTGTAGCCAAGCTCTTGCTCTGTCCCTTAAAGAGAATGGAAACAATCTCAACCTGATTGCATCAGTAGAAACACCGTTAATTTTCAGCATATCACAGTACTCTAGAAATATGGAAAGATGCATGTTGGGGTCCTCAAGAGGCGAACCACTGAATTGATTTTGTTGAACCATAGATAATAGAGCAGGTTTAATCTCAAAATTATTGACCTCTATAGTAGGCCTAACAATTCCTGATTGTAATCCATGTATATAGGGGGCAGCATAATCTCGCAGTGTTCTATTGTTGTTATTCCCCGCAGGTTGGGGTGCTTGATCATTGTTCATATCTAATGGTATTTGCTCCATCCGGCTATTTTCTTTTTTTTGCTGAACTTGTTTAAGTCTTCTTCTGTTTCTGAATTTTTTTTTTATCTCCGGGTCTATTTCAAAAAGTTTGCCAGCCCTGGAACTTCTTTGCATAAAAGGTGTCAGTAACAATTATAAAGTTGCAAGACAGGAGACAAATCGAAAGTAACAAAAAAAACAGCAGTAAATAAAAGAAACTAACTAAAGCTTAGTCTACCAATCCTTAGAAATATACTAATATTAACCGTTGTTCCCCGGCAACGGCGCCAAAAACTTGACACGTCCCGCAAGTGCATGGTTATGTCGAAGTAATATAAAAGATGTTGAATCCCACAGGGAACAAGGTTAAGTACCAGAAAATCTAACTCTTGATAGCTAAGCAAATCGAAACGGGGTTTTAAGAACTTAAAATGAAAACTAAGTGAAATTGCAAACAAAGGAATCAAGCAACAACGGTAGGAAAAATATATGAGAAAGATATCAGGGCTATGGTTTCCACCACACTGACGATCTTAATTGCATTTAAAAATATCAGTTACAAGGATTTATGATTTTGTACAAGGAATCTAACCCTAAGGTACAAGGTGCCCTCTCTCGAGTGTACACCCCGGTGTTTGCCTAGAACGATCTCCTACTCTCGTGGTGGATCGTTCTAGACAAACCCAATGAGTTCCGTGGTAGATTATGAACCCTCGAGCGAAGACCAAGCACTCTCGTGTCAAGGTATCGCAAGTTTCACAAAGAGGTTCCGTCGTTACGATCCTACTCTCATTATGAATCGTAACGACTAAGACATGACAATACGTGGCCAAGGTAAAGATCATGAAATAAGTATATCAAGTGAAATATGCTCACAATATAATCCAAATAACAGAATTAAAACATGAATTGCAAATAAAAATCGTCAGCGGGCTTCAACCGAGCCCCGAAATAGGGTTTACGCTACAGAATTCATGAAAACTCATAAGAATCTCTCTAAAAAGTCAGGAAAATAGTTACAAAGCATTCTAGAGATGAAGGAGAGGATAAACCGAACAAGATCCCCAAAAATCGTGAAGAACTGATGCTCCAATCTCTCAAAATCACTCCGGAAATGTGTTGTCGCCACTTCCGTCCGTCCTAGCCTCTTCGAGTACCGATTTCTCCTCTGTTAGGTAACGAAAATTGGGGCTTTTATATTCTTTGTGTTCTCCTTCGAATCAGCTTTCCAAAAAGTCCTCTCTTACCAAATTTGGACATTAATCGGGCTCAAAATCGCTAAAAATCCAAGTGGATGTCGGGCTGGCTGGAAAGAATCACAGGTGAATCCCATAGGGTTCACTAGGTGGTGAAGCTTGCTGTATAGTTTTGTCGCGAAAGAATCACTGGTGAACCTCACCGGGTTCACCTGGTGGTGAAGTATTATGTGGGTTTTCTCGCAGATTTTTCCAGAAAGGATCACCGGTGAACCCCATGGAGTTCACCTACCAGTGAAGTACTCTGTAAGTTCCGGTCACCAGCAAAAGCACCAGTGCCGTGAAGTCTAAAAATAGCTCTGATTGAGCCCAAATTTGACGGGCAACTTCGTCTTCTCATAGGGAATCATCCTATGACCTCAGAATCATCAAAAGACATCAAAAATGGGTGATTTTGCTTGAAATATCACAAGAACGAGAAAAAGTGAAGATTCTGAAGCTTTTAAGCAAATAAGTCTTAAAAGAGTATAAAAATATCAAAATAGGCCTAGATTCATTATAGAATAATAATGAAAATCACTACTAAAATACAAGGCATCAGATACAGCCTACAACATTGTGGGCACACTGCAGGCTATGGTGGACACAGCCTACAACATTATGGACACACTGCAAGCTATGGTGGACACAGCCTGCAACATCATGGACACATTGCAGGCTATGGTGGACACAGCCTGCAACATCATGGACACATTGCAGGCTATGGTGGACACAGCCTGCAATATATTATTTTTCTTCAATATATTTTATTTCAAATAATGTTTTATTTTACTTTTTCTTTTTTTATATATCTTGTAGAACATATATAGTTGGTTTAAAACCCTCTCTAGGATTCCTTCCATAAAAACCATATATTCTTTCTTATACAACCCCTAGGATATGAAAGATGCCCAAGGTTTAATTAACAAGATGGAGATAGATTTATAGTTGTTTTCCTTAGTTTTTGAGAAAAAAAATTTTGTTTTCTTTAACGTGTTTCATTAACCAATAGAGCTTAGATGAACAATACGGTGGATCTTGGATTACATTTCACTACATTAATTGTTTTGGAGTTTTACATTCTAGTTTTTTATGACACTATCAATGTCACATTGCTAAGTGTAAAAAAATGTAAAATGTAATAAATTAGTACATCCAAGTGGAATTTAGTAGAAGAATAAAGTTTTAACTTTGATTGTAGACAACCTTGCTTAGTTATAGACATTAAAGACTCAAATGTATAATATTGAAATGAATATAGATGTTTAGGTGCTAGAAAATCTTGTTTTACATTAATTATTTTCTTTAATGATTATTGTTACATATTGATATTGGATATTGGAATCAATAATATTATCTTATTATTTTTTTTAATACTTATATAATATGTTTTGTGCTAATTCTATTGCTTTTGGCTTAGGTATGGAAATGACTTTGTTGAGAGAGCAAGAATAGATTGTCTACTTGTGGAGTGTGGATTAATTATTTAATGTTGCTTTCAATAATAGTAATTATGTGTGTATGTGTGTGCATGCAACTAATGAACGATACATTAGAATGTTGTTTGGAGAAACGGTTGTGAATATGTTGTATGATTTTTTTTATTTTAAATGTCGTTGATTAAGTTAAATTATTATAATTGTGTAGGTGCATTTTTTATTTGAATATAAAATATATTTTTATCATTGTAATTTATTTATTAGCATTATTATGTATTTGTATATTTCATGTTTGAGTAAAAACACAATAAATTTATTTATTCTTTCTTATTAGAATTTTAAGGTGTTACCAATTTAGTCAATTTGATTTAAATTATATAATTGAGATTATATGATATTAGCGAAAAAAATATGGCAATTATATAATTGAGATTATATGATATTAGCGAAAAAAATATGGCAATACAATGTTGAGTACTGATATAAGATGTCCATACTATGTCATCCAATTTTTTTTAGTTTATACTCCTCTCCGTTGACCATATCCTTCATCAATTTCCTCTAATCTTTAATAAACTCTTATATTTGAACCAAACTCTAGTTGGAACTATGCAAGTCTTGACTTTAAGTTTTAACGATGTATTCTGTTAATGAAATCCACGGTGAAAAGGATGAATAGTACAATGAATCTAGATAAAAAGCCAAATGCAAGATCGCAAGCTAAACAAATGTGCATGAGGAAGCCAAATAGATGCTCATCAGAAGTTGCAAGCGAGATGATCGGTGTAGACAAAACAACTACTAGGGTTTTTACTGATGGTGACTCGTGGAAGCTGATATAAACAAAGTGGTGCGAACTACAGAGTTAACCCTGGTTAAAGCGATACATGTAGAGTTTGGGTTTTATGATTCGCAAAATACCATTGAGAGCGGGTTCCCCATCTATGTAGAAATTTTCTCTGCAGAAACGCATGGAAAGTTGAGAAAAAAGCTGCTCCAGTGCAACTTAAGTACACAACTAAATCGCCGCCAAACACGCCCTTAGTCAATGTACCTAATTTTCTCGATAAAAAACTTAAAAAGTTAACGTCAATGCCCCTAATTCCATGCCACCTTTCTTAAATTCAGCCCGTTGGTTGTTTAAATAGAAATTCATATGACCACAATACACTAATAATATGTAAAAGTCTATCATAACATGTGTTTCTTTTTAATGATGATCATGTTTGACAAACAGAATTCATAATATTATAATTGAGTTAGATATTTTAGTAAACTTCAAGATTAATTTGATTACAAAGTTAGATATTTAGATATTTTATTGGATCGATTATTCTAAATTAAACTATTATACTTTAATTAAGTTCAATATTTTTTTAGTAAAATATTTTATCTAAATGACCAAATCAATTGGACATGCATAATCTAAAAAATTATGTGCTAACTCAATCATCTTTGTTAACGTTGGTGCATGAAACTATATATCACTACTTAATATTGTATATTGATATGTTATATTTTCTTACTAACATCAAATAATATCAACATATATATAGTTTAAATCAAATTGATCGTTTGATAATAATAAAAAATGAATAAATAAATTTATTGTGTTCGACTCAAACATAATAAATAATAACAATCATAATAAGTAAACTACAATAATAAAATGTAATCTATATTCAAATAACAAAGATTCAACAATTATTATAATTTAACTTTATTAATGACATTCAAAATAATGAACAAAATCCTTAAATATATGATTCATCATATACAACTATTTCGCAAAATGTCATTCTCAAATATATTAGCCAATTACTAGTCAAAAGTAGCCACAAGCATATACATTCTCCACAAATGAACAATCTATTATTGATCTCTCAACTAATGTGCCAATTCCATACCTAAGGCAAAAGAAATAGAGTTAGCACAAAACATTCTAAGTAAATATTAAAAAAAAATTAAATACACAAAGATATCAAAGAGACAATATTATGGGTTCCAATATTTAGTATCAATTTGCAACAATAGTCATTAAAGACAAGTAACTATTGTAAAGACAAGGTTTTCTAGCATTTTAATATTCAAGATCAAAGTATTTTTATGCATTTCAATAGTATAGATTTCGGTCTCTAATATCTATACCAAAGCAAGCTTGTCACCATCAAGGTTTTCTTTTAGATAGTCTAGTTTTTCAGATCTCCCTCAAGTGTTTGGTACTTGTGTGTTTTTGGTTCAACAAGTTTCGGTCAAGAGATTGATTCTGAAGAAGAGTAAGTACGAGATCACAGATGAGACTTAATTGTGGGTGGGTATCAGAATGCCCTAGATGGTGAGCTGCAGTTTGAAAAAAGCAAGGAAATTGAAATTGTTCTTTGCACAAACGAACAGAGACAGGTCTGACCTCTAAGTTCAAATAGTCTAATTGTTTGTAAGCATCAACCATAAAGAAATCTATAGGACCAGAACCCTCACCTTATCAGTGCTCATTTCTGCTTCTTTGCATACTTCGTGAGACTTACCCTTAAGTCTGTTGGATTCACTGGACTGTATCTTTCTTATGTTCAATGTTTAGCAACAATTAAACATATATGACACATAGAGATGCAAATAAACAACTTCGCTTCTTACTAAATTCAAGCAGAACACACTTACAAACTAGAGTCCCGAGAGTTGAAACCTGGGCTCTGATACCAATTTTTACACACTACAACACTGCAACGAGGAGACCGGTCCTCAACGCAAACTATTCTAGTCTATTTATAACAACAAAACACAAACTACATTACATAACTCTTTGACATCCGAATCTCCTTTTCCAGCGTGCTTATCGAAAGCATCTTTTGTATGAATCTTCTTTTTCGTAGTGGAGCATCTTTTTCGTTTTCGTCATGGCTTTGTACGAATCTTCTTTTCCATGGATTTGCTTGTATGTTAAGATATTCGAATCTCTTTTTGTGACATAATAGACAGTTGTTAGGCTGGCAAGGATTCTTTTAATAATCAGCAAAAACATCTTTATCTGAGACATAGTGGCCAAATCGATCAAAATACCGTTCTCCATGATCATAATCATTTCTGAACCAAACTTTAGTAAATGGAGTGTCTAATACCAAATCAAAAAGATTATCACTAATATTAAAATAATATTGTGATTTATCATGAACGTTGATATCGTATGCCTCTTTGTCATAAATCATTGTATAAAAAGGAGCTATCAAATCCTGTGCCCATATCTGGTCAAAATGAACGACGATGTATCTAGTAACCGGTTGGAACTGATTATTAACCATTCTAGGTAATGAGGCATGGATAGTGAGACAACGAAAATTGTCTTGAGAAACAACTTCATTTAACCTTTGAGGAAAAAACCTAGGCATATTGAATTCCAATTCCAGTTGCCATATCATGCCATGGTTGAAGAGTTCTTCAACAAATTCATAATCCTGATGATGTACTTCATCCATATACATTATTGTTGTGTATAATAACAATATGGATTCCGAGTCTATGGTCACTTGTACCGGCAAAACGCAAGTGCAACTTGCATTCATTACTGAGGAGTCAAAGAGAAAATTACTTTCTCAAGACTACAGTACTATACATCTGGGATTATGCTTAATTGGAATTCATGGGTTACACAGAACCCAACTCGGATGTAAATGTTTGATTAATTTGGTTAATACCAGGTTTAATGATCTAGAAAAAGCAATAATCGGGACCATAGAAGTGGACATGGCCAATAATCATGAACTAATTTATTTTATTCCCAATTTTCTAATGACTATTCAAGATTTCACAAAGCATATCAATCTGTTAGTTCAGTCTAAAGGATATGAACATTTTACCTCTGGTCATAATCTGCTTATCAAAGTAGTGAAATATTTTCCTCATAAAATAAGAAGAGACTTCAACCTATCTCCATCTATATGTCTTATAAGATCTAAAAATATTAAGACAAACTAAAATAAAACTCTATTTCAAATAAGATAATATTTAAGTAAAACTATAAATAAATCCTTACATGTTCACAAAAGATCTTTTTGTGGTTGAGCAATGACTCATTCTGAAACAGCTGATAACTCAGTAAAGGTTAAACCCAAGCACATTTTGTTTTTTTTTGTTTTGAAATTGATTTCATCAACGAAAGGAAAGCCCATCAAAGTAGTGAAATATTTTCCTCATAAACTAAGAAAAAGAGAATTAAACCTATCTCCATCTATGTCCTATAAGATCTAAAAATATTAAGACAAACTAAAATAAAACTCTACTTGAAATAAGATAATATTTAAGTAAAATTGTAAATAAATTCTTACATGTTCACAAAAGATCTTTTTGTAGCTGTGCAATGACTCATTCTGAAACAATTGATAACTCAGTAGAGGTTGAACCCAAGCACATTCTGTTTTTTGAAATTGATTCCATCGAAGAAAGGAAAGGTTTTGGAGGCATTGGGATTGTCTCAACATCTGATTCTAGCATTTCAATAACTTTAGTCATTATTGGGCGTTCAAATGACTTCATTTGAATGCACCACAATCCCACTATAGCTAACTTCTTCTCTAACTCACTTATCTCAAAGTTGTCTTCAAGTATGATCTCTTGTTGTTGATTTAATTTATCATATATCCATGATGGATAATATACTTGGCTTGAATTCCCTATAAGAGGATCAACATTTCTCCTTCTCCCTGCCATTTCCATAAGTAGCATTCCGTAACTATAAATATCAGATTTTTGAGATATTATCCCAAAGCTCCTGGATATCAATTCTGGAGCTATATATCCAATAGTACCCCTTATAGCACAAATTGATACTAAACTATTGTCCTTGGGGTACAACCTTGCAAGTCCAAAATATGATATTTTTGGGGTGAAATTATGATCCAAGAGAATGTTATGAGGCTTGATGTCAAAGTGTAAGATTTGCATATCACATCCATGATGCAAGTAATTAATGCCTCGTGCAACACCCATGGCTATGTCAATGAGTTTGTCTGAAGTAAAAGTATGCAATTTGATTTCATTTCTATTTGAGAAGATGTATTTATCAAGTGAGCCATTAGTCATGTACTCATATACAAGTGCCCTTTTTGACCCCTCTGAGCAATATCCAACTAACCTCACCACATTTACATGATGGATCCGGCCAATAGTAGAAACCTCATTGACGAACTCATCACCATTACATTTGGAGCTTCCCATCATTTTAACAGCAACAAGGACACCACCAGCAAGCTCCCCTTTGAATACTGATCCAAATCCTCCTTGTCCTAATTTCTCTTTGAAATGTCTAGTGATTGCAATGATATCTGTGTAAGCATTATCTTTTTGGCATCAATGTCTCTTGGTGGCGTAAAAACTTATCTATAGTGTCAATCGCATCTTGTCTTTTCGTACTCCATAGTTTGTAGGCAAGGAAGAATCAAATTACAAATGGAGCTACAATTAGCCATACTAGTATTAGGAGCACTCGATAGACAAAAAGAGAAGAAAATAATTTAGGAGTTAGCCACACAGAATATAAAAGAATCAGGAACTCACTAGTGCATCACATGTTGTTGTAAACAGTAGTAATGTACCACCAGAGAGTCTATACCGAAGTCATTTTTTCCATGCAAATAATTGTAGATCATCCTGCGAAAGATTAAATAAACATTAGCTTTAACGAAGAACAAATTGGAAAGCATTCTAAGAATTTGGCGAAATGTCTGCACTAAATAGAAAATACAAGATTAAAAGTCAAAAACAGAGGATCTTGGTGCAAATTTTAGTAATCAAATCCTCATCGATCAATTGGTATTATTATTATTATTATTATTATTATTATTATGATTATAATAAAAAAAGGAGACTTTAAATAGTTTTGGCTTTCATAAAACAAAGGTTGCGTTCACCTTTTGTAAGCGTCCAGTCAATCAAGAAGTGTCACCTTTAGTAGCCATTCATCAATATAAATATTAAATCCTTCCTCTAGAATATTGAAGGCATCGGCTGTTGAATTCAGAATATTCTCCGGCGACACCGGAATCATTGATATAAACTGACATGATGGGTGAAGGTATTGCAGCTCGTATCCAAAATCTGCGATGATAACATACACAAAGGAAGAGGTTCCGGCTGCTGAGGCAAGAAACTGGCCAACACGCACTATCCTTGATCGGCTCTGTACAATTCATGAAGCTAGCCCACCGGTCAAAATCCCCCCAAAATCCTATGTTTCTTAGTGTTATGGGCAAATTTATTTTTTTAATAATAAACTTAATCATAACCAGCAGATCCCCTCGCGGAGATCTTAGCCCTACACTAGAGTGGCCCGCAACCGGTTAGGATATCGTTGCAGAAGCTGGCCCAGCACTCTACAAGTCCTCGTACCATGTGCGTGAAGGGTTCGGTGTAAATACTGACCCTCGGACACGAATACAGATCTCTCAAACTGTGTCAAAGTGACGGAGACTCTCCGACCACTTTACACTCACAGAAAATCCACGGCCCGCGCTCCTCTCTCTACACAGCCGAGATAGGCACTGACACGGCCTCAAGCAATCACAAGGGGACGGTGGCGAACACCTTCGAGAGTGCCAGCACACACGTCCGTGACTTTGCAGCGAGCAAGCAGCAAGCATCTACAAATAGTCACAATCCGTACTACACATATGCGGACACAGATAACGCAAAGAACCGTCCGGACAAAATGCCACACGAAGTCCGGACGGCAGTAAAGTCTCTATCCACTACACACAGGAAAACCGTCCTATCACCACTACACACGATGAATTCGGGGAGGGTTTACCCTTGTAGCGTGTCATCACTCCACGAGCCGAGCCCACCGAGATCCTCTGGAAAGCTGCGTCAAAAAGTTCAGTCGGGGACGACGCGCATCGCGCCGACGAACACGAGCAAACACCCCCTTTCCTCCCTTTCCCTCTTCCGCGGCTCGCATCCGAAACCAGGGGACGCTCTCGGTTGAAACAGGGGAATGATCCCCTCTCCCGTCCGTCACCGTCCGGCCACCGGAGTTGCGCCGGAGGGTCGGGATTTGGTCGTCAGTGAACGGAGATGCCACCGACGAAGGATCGTCGCCGGAGAAGTCGCCGCTGACGAGAAATCACACCCAATGGAAGCTTGGCTTGCGTGGAATCGGAGATCGGAAAATCTGATCCCTCTCCCGCGTCTGGCTGCCGGCGCCGGAGGAGAACACCTCCTCGTTACCTCAGGGCACCGGAGAAGAGATCTGAGAGCTCTTGCCGACGAGTCCGTGGCCGGAGCCTCGTCGCCGACAGGGAAGATTCAAACTCTGTTTTAGATCTTGTCGCCGTCGCCAGACCTCTGCCCAAACGTTGAAGAAATGTTCGATAGGGCAGCCTCCCCTCGGCATGGATGGAAATCCACCCTCGCCGCCACGCCAGCCTTGATCTCTGGCGATGAATCGCCGAAAATCACGCTTCCACCGGGGCGACCTCCAATCGTCACCCCGGGCTCGTCCACGTCGGAGTCCACGCCCATTCGCCGCCAAGCTGTCACGCGCCGTCAGCCACCTTCCATCCTCGGAGCGCCTCCTCCAGCTGGCCGGAATCAACGCCGGCAACAGCGCAATCAGCATGAACGAAGAACAGGGGATTTTCCCCTTTTTTGCTCGCGTACGCGCACAGTGAAACACGTGAACTAGCTGAACCGGTTTGGTTCAGCCTGGAAGGCTGGTTCAGGCCTGGTTCGGGGCTGATTAAACCTCAGAATCGCCTCACGATTGACCCTCTTCGATGCAGACCCTTGCAAGCTCGTGCGAGAGGGTCCGGGGTCCATGGGTCGAGCCGGAAACCCACATCCACGTGTGACCCCACACTCTGTGGTTTGACTCGACCCTCGCCCTATGGACTTGTGTCAACCTCAGTGACACAATCGCACACTCAAGTCGTCCAACACGGCTGATGCCGAGGGGTCCCGTCATCGCTCCATCTCGATATGCTTTGAGATTTGTGCTAAATCCCGGGAGCATCACACTTAGTATGTCAGGAGATACAGATTGGGCTGGGAGGCCACAGCTTCCACCACCAACAAAGTTCGGATCGACCAGGCGAATCAAGTCATTGTACCCTGACATCTGACCGGAAAAATAATAATCGAACTGTTGGAATTTAGTGACGAGATACTCCACCGAGCCGATGGAGAAAGTGGATTTGTTGCCTTGGCAGTTGAGTTGGTACAGGACTTCCCCGCAGTGAGATGAGTCGTCTCTTCGGCGGAAGGGATACGAGATATTCTGAAACTGCCCGCAGGAGAAAGAAGCACAGCCATCAATATGGCGCTGCTGTGCTTTAGCTGAAAGGAGAGCACGGGAGAGCAGAAGAAAGAAGAAGAGTGACAGTGATTTGTTGGTGGTGGTCGGCGCCATGGGAATGTTGAAGCGGATTGTAGATATTAAACTCGGAAACCTTCTGCTCTTAAAGTCCTTGACCCTGCTCACACGCGCTGGACTTGGAAAGTCCTCAAGTCACAAATCAACGTCTAGTCGATACAGCATCGAGAGGAGAGGATGAACAGGGCGAAGAAGAAAAATTAAAGTGGATGAACAGGTACTAGTCAGACATTGTCCGCATTAATGATTAAAGTGGATTGCAAAAAATTAACTTAAGAGTTTTCTTATATAATAGTCTTGTTGTCTTCATTAACAAGAAGAATAAAATATCAAGTGTAATTTAAAAACATTTTAATGTGAGATATTTATAGTTAGCCCTTTAATTATGAAAAGCGCTATTCATCCTTATTTGATAAAAGATTTTTAACAACTTTAAAATGGTAGATAACATATCTATTGTTGAATAGATTCATACATTTCAAAATTTAATAAATGAAATATACTTAAGTGGAACAATTTTTTTTTCAAGTTTAATCACTGACTTTAAATGTTGGTTGATTAAAATTTTTATAAAACCGACTTTATAAGTCAGTGAAATCTTGTTAACCATAAACATATATACACAATGGAAGAGGTGTTGAGGTAAGAAACTATCCAATACCTGCTTAAATTATTTGCAACGCTTATTCCAAATAATTTCCATGAACATATATACTCAATGTTTAATTAAGCCAGGTATTATCCCCCTAAACAATATGAAATATTATATAAGGAAATAGAATAAGAAACTACAGTGGTTCACAAAGAATTGGTTTTTAGAATAAACACTATGTAGGCTTCCCCTAAAGTTTGAGGAAGCAAAACATAAGTGTAGACGCTATCATCACCTCTATAATTTTTACAACAATAACATTCTCTATGTATTTCTAGAATTTGATAAAAAATAGTCTGCAATGAGTCAATTATATTTGTGAAATGGTTAAAAAGAGACCATATTAGTGCTTGACCCATAACAAAGGCTCTCAATAATGCTTCTAGGGAGAAGAGGCACAATGCTCTCAGAAGAATGTTCTTGGGAATATATATTGAAGAGAATTAAGTTAAGCTCAATCAAAATATATACATATGCAAGGGACAATAAATTCATGAACCACTAAAAATACTTAGTTAGATAAACCTGGACCATAAGTCTGCAAGTCTAAGTCAACCTCTTCTAGTTTTAAGAGTAAAGAAATTTCTTTTCTTTAAAGAAAGTATAAGAATGTTAAGAGGAATTCTAGCAGCTAAATCTTGAGTTTATCTACATTTCCATGTATAGTAATTAAGAGAAGCAATCTTTTTCCACTAAAGTTCTAGTACATTCACTAATGAGAGTTATCAAGATTTATAAGTCCAAAAATTTATAATTAAGCAATAGCTCATTTTGAAAAAAAAAAAAAAAAGCAATAATAATGTTGAGAATGAATTCAAGCATATTTTAGTTTCAAACATCCACCGAAAAAAGAAGGGCTTAGGCGGCATCATGTTTTACTTTCAAACATTAAATCCCTTAAACGTTCAGAATAGATTGACTATCATTGGTGAAAGTGGTGACAACAATGAGCACACATGTGAGATAAAATCAAACATTTTAGCAATTGTTGGGCTCATTCATTAAGGTGAAAAGTGGCATTACAGTTATTCTAAAATTCAAATATGCTATCTCCGTTAATAGGGATTTGGTTAATGAGGCTTTCATCACCTCGATCAAGGGTAAGATACAAATTGCCTCAACTTTGATTCCCATAATTGAACTTGGTGAGAGGGTCACAATGTAAGCTGAGGAATCACCTTCATTGTGTCCCAACACTTAGGGCCTATTTGGCCCCACTATTAATAATTTTATAACTGTGCTAAACTGTGCTGTACTGTACTGTGCTGCACTGTTAAAATTTATAAGATGTTTGGTTAATAACTTTTTAACTGCTGTCAAAATTTAAAATAATAAATAAATATATTATTTTAAATTATTTAAAATAATATTTTATTTTATTTTCCTTTAATGCGAAACTTTTAAATTATTTAAAATAATAATGCCTAAAATTTTAAATAATATTATGTAAATTACTTTTTCAGAGAAGCAGAAGCTGTAAAAGCATCAAATTGTAGCTTTCATAATTTCTGCTTTTTACTGCTTTTTTCTGCTTCTACTTTTTATTACCAAACAATTTTTCTAACTGCTTTCTACTTAAAAGATGATTAAAATCAGTTTTAAAGCGGGGCCAAACAAGCCCTTAATCGATATGGTGCCTTAACCTGGCCTGCCAAGGACACCCATGCTATCACAAGGTTTATCTTTCTCAACAATTTGTCCATTAGATTCCTAACCCATTGTATAGCATAATACACATACATAAAATTGGAGATCTTGATTGAGTTTATTGTAATAGGAATCTTCACTCTTACACAAAATAAGCATGCATCTATTTCTAATAGCAAAGAATCACCTTGCCTGAGGCACAAGTACATTATTTATTTAGAATGTATCAAGATATGCAAAAACTAAAATATGTGATTGAGTAGTGGCTAATTATGTAACAATTGATACCTCAAATAGAGAATGAAAATAATATTATTTTCTAAAATTGAGTCCGTTGAAGGAAGGGCGGGCTTAGAAGGCATTTGTCTCAACATCTAATTTTGGCATTTTGATAACTTTAGTCATTATTATATAGCCCTAAGTCCCTAACCCTATATAGATGTTTAAATGAATACTTGTTAGTACCTAATTCGATAATTTTTATTTTAAATTCCTCTATAAAATAAAGTTTCAAAAAATAAAATATTTTATATGCTTATACAATAATTAATTTATGATAAGTAGTGGAGGATTTTTGATAAAAACATTATAATTTTAATTGGATATTTAAATCTAATATAAATGGGTTAGAACATGTCAAATATCTGATTAACTGATCAAGTCAATACTTGATTAGCTTGAATTTAATTTTCATTCTAATGCAAGGCATACTATAGAGAGAGAGAGATTTATAATAGTAAGTGACTATACTATAATTCCAAATTTTTGATGTTGAGAGGACTTTAAGCAGCTTAATCATATAAAAGTAGGGATAAAGAATGACAACGTTTGCTTTTACGTTGATAATTAAGATTAACTATAATAACGAAGACTAAGATAGCTCATACGGTTCTAATGGGAGGAGAAAAGGGTAGTTCATTTGGAACTCTAAGTTAATACTTTGTGATTGAGATTTGAAATGAAGAGTATTTTAAAACAACTAGAGAAGTTAGAATATTGGTTGTAACGACCATAAGGCTATTTTACATATATATTATTGGTTGTTATGTAAAGCCTTGGAGTACATATTAGTTTCTATAAGCGGGTTTCCAATAATTTTAAAAAAATTATATTTCAAAGAAAAATGTCTATTCTATTTCTTACTGTCAAGAAGTGTTGGTCGAGGTCATGAGTTGTGAGGTCGCAATGCTGAAAGCAAGGCGAGTGTGTAGAGATTGATGCCATGAGCACCCGAAGGTGAAAGTGAATTTTCCTACGCCAAGTTGGACAGTGTCAACTGTGAGCTCACTTAAAAAGTGTGTCCGTGATACCCTGCTAGGATTTTCATGTACGGAAAGAGGATAAACCTAATCAAAGCTTAGTTTTGACTAATCTATATAAAGGCAATATATAAATTGGAAGACACACACTATTAATGTAAATTAGGAGCCAATAAATTTAACAAAAATGATAGAAAACAATCACTTTTAGCAAAGACATTAATTATAATGACCATTCCTATAAAATAAATATTTTCATATGAAAAAATGATCGTCATGAATAATAGTGACCGTAAATTAGACGGGTTCTATTTATTTAAAATAACGTATGTCATGACTAAAGGATGATAAGGGCTGTTAAAAAAACTACCATTATCTGCCAAGCTTATTAAATCTACCACTAAAAAAAATGGCTCAATTATAGCTATGGTAAATAACGATTCAGTCACCTAGGCATATCTAAAATAGTTGTTATTTCAATCCACCTTTTGTAAAAGGTGATGTCTTTCTTAAATCCTGCCCGTTTGTTGTTTAAATAGAAATTTATATGACCACAATGCACTAATTATATGTACAAGTCTGTCATGACATGTGTTTCATTTAATGATGATCATGTTTGGAAAAAAAAAAAAAAGTTCATAGTACAATAATTAAGTTAGACATTTTAGTAAACTTCAAGATTAATTTGATTACAAAGTTAGATATTTATATATTTTTTATTTGATCGATTATTCTAAACTTTAATTAAAACAAAAATCAATTGCTTAAGGCTTTCAGGCTTTCAGCTTTCAAGTTTCAATCGATTGTCCAGTTGAGGCGTTGACCGTTCCATTTAGCGTGGACCGCAAGGATGTGAAACAAAACAAAAACACGCACAAACAAAAACACCGAAAGCATTTTTAGCTCAGATGTGGCCGTGTAAATGATCGAGAGTAAAGAGAATTGTTGCGATAACTCGATCCTTTCTTCTTCGAGAAGATTCCAGTGATCAGAGGAATGATCGGCTTCTTCTTCGCCGCCTTCGCATCGCTCCATCCGGCTCCAAAGTCCCCGATCCCGAACGCCTGCGCCAGAGTCGGCAAGTACTCCGATCCGACGCCGTCGTATTCGTCCGCCCTCTCCTCATGCCACCGCTCGCTCCGAACTCCGCCGATCTGCTCCTCGCCCTCGTCTCCGGGCAAGCCGCCCTTGCTGAGCTGGGCATTGAGATGAGCGATTGCCGCCTCCGTTTTCTGACTCCCACTGTTTCATCAGCAGCAGCTCTCGCTTTGTCTCCTTCAGAACCGCCTCCAGTTCTGCAGGGAGGCAAGGATTGCGAGCTCGCCGTTCCGCTCTTTAGGGAAATGGGAGGCCGAAGAGGAGTACGAGAGAGGCGAAGAAGAAGACGAACTGATTCGGTTTGGAGGCGGCGGAGGACGGAGTGGCTCGAGGTTGAGTTTTCCGGTGAGCAATCTCTCGCCGAGAACGGCGACAGCCTCTTAAATCGATTTTAATCGGGTTGAATCGAACCTGATAGTTCGGTTCAGTTCTTATTCGGTTTAACCTTAAATCGATTTGGGTTCAGGTTCTTGCCATCAGAAACAAATCAGTTCAGTTTAAACCGAATCGATTTGATTCGATTCAATTCAAATCGAATAGACAGCCCTACTTCTTTGTCACAAATGATGTTAATCAGGAAAGGAAAAGGAATTGTCAAAGCTTGAAGCCTTTGAGCTGGCAATTTGACAACTGGTGTGATAACATCCTAAACTTGGAAAACATCTTTGCTTTAGTACCAAGAAAACTAATTTACCATCATTTGCAAAATTAATCAAGAAAGGATAATCGTTCTTGATAGCAAGGTTTTCAAATTGAGATTCGTTTCATCAAAACTAATTTTCCATCGCAACTTAACTAGGCAACTAAGGGCTAGTTTGGGGCTGATTTGTTTTAACTTTTGCTGGTTGAAAAATTACTAGTTGAAAGGTAACTGATTGAGAGAAACAGAAGCTGTTTGGGAAACTATAAGTGCTGGTCAACAAAATAAAAATATTATGCTGTTTAATTAAGCAGAAATTTTAACTAAATGAATTTAAGAAAATTGTATTCTCTATTTCCAATGAACACTTCAAAGAGAAAATAAATTCAATTATTATAAAAAATTATTATCAATAAATGTAATAACAAAATAACATTAACGGATCCAAATCTCAAATTGGACAACGGCACACTAACACACAGTTCCTTACAATAACCACCAATAATCCAACTAAAATAAATTAGAAAAAGAACAAAGCGAATAACGAGGTAAGCCACAAATACAGCTAAATCAGTAACCGCAAACAAATTAGAATCAATAATTTAAATATCACTACAGTTTATTATAACAATCATATCAATTTAGAATTCTTACTAATGTGACAATCTAATACTTTATATTAAGGGTCTGTTGGCCCCACTTCGAAGCTGATTTTAATCAGCTTTTAAGTAGAAAGTAGTTAGAAAAATGTTTGGTAATTGAAAGCAGAAGCAGAAAAAATCAGCAAAAAAGCAGAAGTTATGGAAGCTACAATTTGATGTTTTTACAGCTTTTACTTCTCTAAAAAAGTAATTTACATAATTTTATTTAAAATTTTAGGTATTATTATTTTAAATAATTTAAAATTTTAAAACTAAAGTAAAATAAAATATTTTATTATTTTAAATAATTTTAATAAATATATTTATTTATTATTTTAAATTTTGACAGTAGTTAAAAAGTTATTTACCAAACATCTTATAAATTTTAACAGTGCAGCACAGTACAGTACAACGTAGTTTAGCACAATTATAAAGTTATTAACAGCGGGGTCAAACAGGCCCTAAATAATATATGTAGCCTCAACATCATCCTCTTCACTCTCCTCACCGGCTCTTCATTCACTCGCTTAGCTTCCGCCGGAACCAAGCAAAGCTCACTGTGCACTGAAAAAATCTGTCTCCCTACAACGCTCTTCCACGCCGAGGGTAGCGCCACCCTCGCTCCCTTCTCCTCATCGCCGAGGCCGGCGTCGCACACGAACTATCCCGGGTTCTCATCATCAGCTTGGCCGCGTGCAAGAGTTGGAGCATTGGCGGAGCTAGACATGGAGTGTCGGTGGAAGATCTCACTAGCGCAGGAGCTAGCGCATCGGCGGAAGAGGAGCTGGAGCAAGCGGCAGTGGGGAGCTGACTAGAGGGGCGGCAAAGGAGTTGGAGCAATCGGCAGCAGGGTGGGGAGCTAGAACCGGTGGCAGAAGCTTACCTGGCGGCAGGGATCTGGATCTAGAGCTGGAACCGGCGGCAGAAGCTTACCCAGATGTAGATCTGGTGGTGGAGCAAGGATCTGGATGAAGCAGCGATGGAATCGGAACCGGGGTAGAACGCGAGCTTACCGACTGGACGACGGTCGGCGGTGGATCTGGAGCGGATGGTGGCAGATCTCGACGACGGAAGGCAGCGGCGCTCGGCGTTGGGGAAGGAGACGCACGCGAATGAGAGTCGCACGCGAAGGAACAACTTGAGGATTCTACGCTTCACTACTGTTTATGCGTGAACTTCTGCCAGAAGCATAGAGGTGGCTGCTTCTACTAGCCAGCAATTTTTTCACCTTTGCATGCCGTGGAGTAGCCCCAAACTCTTATTAGATCTACTATTCCTGCTGGCCGCACCCACAAAAACAGGCCCAAACTCGAGCTTAATCCCTGACAAACACGCCCTTAGTCAATGTAACTGATTCTTCGCTGAACACTAAAAAAGTAAACATCAATGCCCCTACTTCCACGTTGAAGACTTGAAAAGAAAGTCAACGAACCTACTTTCAACCTTTTTGAAAAGGTGCTGCTTTTCTTAAATCCAGCCCGTTTGTTGTTTAAATAGAAATTTATGTGACCACAATGCGCTAATAATAAGTAGAAGCCTGTGATGACATATGTTTCTTTTAATAATGATTATGATAGCAATTGTGACGAACAGGAATTCATAATGCTATAATTGAGTTAGATATTTAGTAAACTTCAAGATCAATTTGATTACAAAGTTAGATATTTATATGGTTTATTTATTCAATTATTCTAAATTAAATTATTATTCTATAATACTATAATTGAGTTCAGTAAAATATTTTATCAAAATGACCAAATCAATTCGACATGCATAATCTCAAAAGTTATGTGCTAACTTGATCATCTTATATATCACTACTTAATATTGTATATTTATATGTTATATTTTCTTACTAGTATCAAATAATATCAACATAGGTATAGTTTAAATCAAATTGATCGCATTGATAATAATAAAAAAGAAAAATTTATTACAATTTTATACTTCGGAGATTAGTCATGTCATAAGAAAAATAGAATTTAAGGCATTAAACTATTCAAGGATTGAAATATAATCCAAGACCTACACAACATTATCCATCTAAACTCTATTGATCATTGAAAAACCCATCAAAGTAATGAAATATTTTCCTCATAAACTAAGAAGAAGAGACTTAAAACTATCTCTAATTCTCCATATATATCTCCGATAAGATATAGATACATTAGGACAAACTAAAACAAAACTTTATTTGAAATAAGATAATATTTAAGCAAAACTGTAAAATCAAACCTTACATGTTCACAAAAGATCTTTTTTGGTAGAGCAACTCATTCTGAAACAATTGATAACTCGGAAGAGGTTGGATCCAAACACATTTTGTTTTCTGAAATTGATTCCATTGAAGAAAGAAAAGGCTTTGGAGGCATTGGGATTGTCTCAACATCTGATTCTAGCATTTCAATAACTTTAGTCATTATTGGGCGTTCAAATGACTTCATTTGAATGCACCACAATCCAACTGTAGCTAACTTCTTCTCCAACTCACTTATTTCAAAGTTGTTTTCAAGAATAATCCCCTGTTGTTGATTTAATTTTTCATATATCCATGATGGATAATATACTTGGCTTGAATTATCCACAAGAGAATCCACATTTCTCCTCCGTCCTGCCATTTCCATTAGTAGCATTCCATAACTATAAACATCAGATTTTTGAGAAATTACCCCAAAGCTCCTAGATATCAATTCAGGAGCAATGTATCCAATAGTTCCCCTAGTAGCACTAATTGATACTAGACTATTGTCCTTGGGGTACAATCTTGCAAGCCCAAAATCTGAAATTTTTGGAGTGAAATTATGGTCTAGTAGAATATTATGAGGCTTGATGTCAAAGTGCAAGATTTGCATATCACATCCTCGATGTAAGTAATTAATTCCCCGAGCGATACCCATGGCTATGTCAATGAGTTTTTCTGAGGTAAAAGTATACAAATTGGTTCCATTTCTAGTGGAGAAGATGTATTTATCGAGTGAGCCATTAGGCATGTACTCATATACAAGTGCCCTTTTCGACCCCTCTGAGCAATATCCAACTAACCTCACCACATTTATATGATGGATCCGTCCAATGGTGGAAACCTCGTTGATGAACTCATCGCCATTGCATTTGGAGCTTCCCATCATTTTAACAGCAACAAGGATGCCACCAGCAAGTTCCCCTTTGAAGACTAATCCAAATCCTCCTTGTCCTAATTTCTCTTTGAAATGCCTTGTGATTGCGATGATATCAGTGTAAGCATATCTTGTTGGCATCAATGTTTGTTGGCAGCGTAAAAATTTCTCTACGGTGTCAATTGCATCTTGTCTTTTTGTACTCCATAGTTTGTAGGCAAGGAAGAACCAAATTACAAATGGAGCTACAATTAGCCGAACTAGTATTAAGAGCACTGGAGAGAAAAAAGAAGTAAATAATTTTGGAGTTAGCCACACATAATATAAAAAGATTAGGAACTAATTAGTGCATCACTAATACCTGTTAAGTACCCCACAATCTGAATGAAAGCCACCACTAGAGATAAAGGCCTGAAAGGCACATAGTTGATGACATATTGTTGTAAACAGTAATCAAACATGAAGTGATGTGCCAGCAGAAAGTTAGTACTGAAGTTATATTTGCTGCTCAATATATTGTAGATCTTCCTGCGAGAGATTAAGTAAATATTAGTTTTAACAAAGAACAAATTGCAAACATTCTAAGAATTGGCCAAAGTCCAAGTTTTCACAATAGAAAATACAAGCTTAAAAGTCAAAAACAGATGCTCTCGGTGCAAATATTAGTAATCAAATCCCCATCAATCAATTGGTATTATTATTATTATTTAAAAAATGAAACTTCAAATTGTTTTGGCTTTGAAAAAACAAAGGTTGCGTTCACCTATTGTAATATAGATCCAGGCAATCAAGAAGTGTTGATTTTTCTATATCTTTGTAAATATGCATATCAAATCCTTCCTGTAGAATATTGAAGGCATCTGCTGTTGAATTCAGAATTATTTCTGGATCGTCGTAGTCTCCCACTGGAATCATTGATATAAACTGACATGATGGAGGAAGGTGCTGCAGTGCGTATCCACCCCTTGCAATGAAAACATACACAAAGGAAGTGGTATAGCGGCTGCTGAGGCAAGAAACTGGCCAATACCCACTATCCATTTGCCTGATCGGTTCTGAGCAATTCATGAAGCTAGCCCACCGGTGAAGATACGCCTCAAATAGCATGTTGCTTAGCATGTCAGGAGATAGAGATTGGGATGGGAGGCCACAGCTTCCACCACGGACAAAGTTCGGATCGACCAGGCGAACGTCGTCACTATACAATGACCACCCCCCCTTATCGTAAAAATAATTATGCTGTTGGATTTTAGTGACGAGATACTCCACAGAGTCGATGGAGAAAGTGGATTTGTTGCCTTGGCAGTTGAGTTCGTAGAGGGCTTCCCCGCAGTGAGGTGGGTCGACTCTTCGGCGGAAGGGATACGAGATGTTCTGCAACTGCCCACAAGAGAAAGGAGCGCAGCCTTCAATCTGGCGCTGCTGTGCTTTGGCTGAAAGGAGAGCATGGGAGAGAAGAAGGAAGAAGAAGAGTGACAGTGATTTGGTGGTGGTGGTCGGCGCCATGGGAAAGTTTAAGTGGATTGCAGAAATTAAACTCGGAAACCTTGTGCTCTTAAAGACCATGCCGCTGCTCACACGCGCAGTACTTGGAAAGTCTGAAAGTCAACAGCGCAGAATTATAATTAAGTGGATTGCAAAAAATTAATTTGGAATTTTCCACGCTTAGTCAATGCCCACATTTATACGAATAGAATTTTCCACTTCTATTCGTTACATTTGAATGTATCTAATATATGCATAAAATTGCTTAGTAGTTCTAGTGCACAAGCAAAGTGATTATTAGAACCTAATTAAATACCTTATGACTTCTATCGGTGCCGATGGTGTTGAATGCAAGGTCAAGATCACCTATCGGTGCCAAATGCAAGGTCGCAAGCTAAAGAAATGTGAGTGAGGAAGCCAATGAATGCTCACCGGAAGTTGCAAGCAAAATGATTGGTGCAAACAAAATGACCTCTAGGATTTTTACCAATGATGACTCGTGGACGCTGATAAAAATAAAGTGGCGTGAGCTATAAAGTTAACCCAGGTTAAAGAGATATGTGTAGAGTTTGGGTTATATGATTCGCAAAATACCTTCAGGAGCGGGCTCCTTGTCTCTATAGAAATTTCTCCATAAAAACATGTGGAATGCTAGCAAAAAAGCTAATCCAGTGCAACATAACCAATAAAACTTCTAAGCTACTCCACACATGAATCCCAAGGCGGCACGAATCCTGAGGTAGCACGGAAGGTGGATGAGGGCACCCTGCTCAGGAAGGGGGAGAAGGGGCGCTTAGGAGTTTTTTTTCGAACATAACTACACAACTAATCCCCGCCAAACATACCCTTAGTCAATGTCCCTGATTTCTCGCTTAAGGGTTGAAAAGTAAACGTCAATGCCCATACTTCCACGCTGATATAATAATTGAAAAGTAAACGTCAATGCCCATACTTCCACGCTGATATAATAATACTCCTCTCCGTTGAGCTTATCCTCCATCAATTCCCCCTGATTCTTAAAAAACTACTCTTATCTTTGAACTAAATTCTAGTTGCTAGAAAACACTTAGTTAAGTCTTAACTACGCAAGTCTTGAGTTTAAGTTTTAAGTGAGCTCTCTTTTTTTATTCTCTGCTATGAACTCTTCTTTGGTGGTGGTGGTCGGCGCCATCAACTCGGAAACCTTGTGCTCTTAAAATCCATGCCCCTGCTCACGCGCAGGGCGAAGAAGAATGACTGTGACGTGGTACTGGTCTGCCAATGTCCACCTTTATAATTAAGGGGATTGCAAAAAATTGACTTGGAATTTTCCACGACGTTCAGTCGGCAAAGGAAAGGACTTTAAAAACGAAAAAATTTTTCCCTCAGGGCACCCCCTTATGCGATCGCGCAGCAGTGTGGGATCCATTATATGAATTTGGTCAACATATATGTCGATCGTGTATGTTGATTAATATAGTGTATGGTCAAAGTACACGATATTAATCAACGTATATGATCATCTTATATTGTTGATAATATTGTGTATTTTGACCTTCTCAAAAATTTTAGTCCATTACACAATATTGGTCAACATACACGATCAACGTATATATTGACCAATATCGTGTAAAGGACTTTACCTTGAAAATCATGTCTTCACAATCATCCTCACGCTACTACGCGATCGCAGAAGGGGGTGCTCTGCACGAAAATTTTTTTTCCATAAAAAATATTCACTTTCAATAGTTATATGGGCTAAAATTGATCAAGATTAGGGCTATCGGTTTGTATTCACATGATCATATAAAGCATAACAATACATGAAATTAAAAGAAATCCATGAATAAAGGAGAGAATAGGGCTTCTGTATGCTTAATAGTTCTAGTGCACAAATTGAGCAAGCAAAGTGACTAGATCCTAATTAGATGCTGTAGAACTTCTTACTCTCTAGCTATATCCTGATCCAAATCTGAAGCTGAAAAGAATTAAATGGCATAAATTATGCCTAGGCCACTCAAGAATTTCTTTTATAATAGTCTTGTTGTCTTCTTTAACAAGAACAATAAAGGATCAAGTGTAATTAAAAAACATTTTAATGTTAGCCCTCTAATTAAGAAAGGCGCTATAATAGTCACAATGAAACACGTTAAACTCATTAAAAAACATTTTAATGCTTAGTAGGAACTATTCATTCTTATTTGATAAAAGATTAGCAACCTTGGATTTTTAACAACTTTAAAAGTTTAATCACCGACTTTAAATGTTGGTTGATTAAATTTTTTATAAAACCAACTTTTTAAGCCGGTGAAATCTCGTTAACCAAAAATATATACACACGATGGAAGAGCTGTAGCAGTTGTTGAGGTAAGATTGATCTTTGGAGCCTTCAAGACATTTTAGTAATTGTTGGGCTCATTCATTAAGGTGAAAAGAGGAATGAGAGTTGTTCTAAAATTCAAATATTCTATCTCCATTAATAGGGATTTGGTTAATGAGGACCTCATCACCTCGATCAAGGGCAACATGCAAGTTGCCTCAACTTAGATTCTTATAATTGAACTTGTGAGAGGGTCACAATGTAAGCTAAGAAATCACCTTCATCGTGCCCAACACTTAATCGATATGGTGCCTTACCTTGGGCCACCAAGGACATCCATTCTATCATAAGGTTTGTCCTTCTCAACAATTTGTCCATTAGATTCCTAACCCATTGTATAGCATAATACACATATATATAATTGGACATCTTGATTAAGTTTGTTGCAATACTAATCTTAACTCTTACATAAAATAAGCAAGCATCTATTTCCATTAGCAAAAAATCTCATTGACTGAGGCACAAGTACATTCTTTATTTAGAATGTATCAACATTTGCAAAAACTAAAATATGTGATTGTGTTGAAGCTAATTATGTAACAATTGATACCTCAAATAGATAATGAAAATAAACACACTTTATTTTCTAAATTTGAGTCTGTTGAAGGAAGGAAGGGCATAGGAGGCATTTGTCTCAAACATATATTTTTAGCATTTTTGATAACTTTAGTCATTATTATATAGCCCGTACCCAATATAGATGTTTAAATGAGTGCTTGTGAGTGCCTAATTCCATAATTTTTATTTTAAATTCCTCAATAAAATAAAGTTTAATAAAATAAAATATTTTATATGCTTATATAATAATTAATTTATGATAAATACTGGAGCAATTTTGATTAAAAAAATTATAATTTTATTTATAATTTAATTGGATATTTAAATCTAATATAAATAGGTTATATCAAGTCAAATACCTGATTAGCTCCAATTTAATTTTCATTTTTATGCAACCCATACCAAAGAGAGAGAGAGAGAGATTTATAAGAGCCAGTGACTATACTATAATTCCAAAATTTTGATATAGAGAGGAATTCAAGCAACTTAATCATATAAAAGTAGGGATAAAGGATGTCAATGTTTCCTTTTACGTTGATGATTAAGATTAACTATAATAACGAAGACTAAGAGAGCTCATAGGGTTTTCTAATGGGAGGAAAAAAGGGCAGTTCATTTGGAACACTAAGTTAAGACTTTATAAGTGAGATTTGAAATGAAGAGTATTTTAAAGCAACCAGAGATGTAGAATATTGGTTGTAACGACCATAACTCTATTTTACATATATAATATTGGCCGTTATGTGAAGCCTTGGGTGTACATATAGGTTTTCATAAGCTAAACAAATGTGTGCAAGGAAGGCAAAGAGATGCTCACCGTGAGCTGCAAGCGAGATAGTTATGGTTGGTGTAGACAAAACAACCACTAGGGTTTTTACTGATGCTGACTTGTGGAAGCTGACAAAAAATAAAGTCATGCGAACTACAAAGTTTACCCTGGTTAAAGAGAAAACGTTCAGAGTTTGGGTTTTATAATTCATAAAATACCATCGAGAGCGGGCTCCTCGTCTCTGTAGAAATTTTCTCCATAGGAACGCGTTGAAAGTTGGCAAAAAAGCTGATCAAGTGCAACTTAACTAGTCAACTAAGGCACAATTTGATTCTGCTACGCTATTGTAGCTACGTTGTGACTGTAGAATCTGCTTTAAAAATATTTAGGTGGATCGGCTTTGACTACTGCAGTGTGTGATGCTATAGAAGACTTGCAGTGTTGAAAGTAGAGGTAGCCTACTTCTATGAACAATTTAAAAGTTCGTATTGTTCTACAGTGGAGCGGATGAAACAAGTGCTCGGTTCTGCTATCATTCATTGCATCGCAGGAAGCAGCAGAGCCCCAAATGGGCACTAAGGCTGAGTTTGGGATTGCTGGAACAGTTGTTTTGAAGGGTGTTTGGGGCTGCTCCACTGGCCGCACACTTGAAAAAATCACGGGCCCGCAGAAGCACCAAGCTTCTGGCAGAATCACGCTGATCTTCTAGCCGCCGCAAACTCCTTCCATTTTTCTTTTTTGTGCGTCTCACCCGAAAGCTCCTTCCCCATCCAACTGCCAATGCCGACGGACCATGCCACCTCGACCTCGTCTCCATCCTCGCGGCTCCTCACCAATGCCCGCCTCAAGAGTCAACCTCCGCCGCCTCTAGCGCCTCGTGAGCTCTAGCGCCTCCGACTCCTCGCCACAGCCTCGCGAGCTCCTCTTCAGTGCCTCGCGAGCTCCTCTCCAGCGCCTCGCAAGCTAGCTCCTCGCCAACGCTCGCCACCAGCGCCTCGCAAGTGTAAGATGACGTTGATGTCGAGCGACCAAGGACTGGTATTGGCACAACAGATATGTGGAGTGAAATATTTTTATTTCTCCTTGTCATTACAAAAGAATCATACAGGCGTATATATAGAGTGCTATGATACATAAATGTCAATATTTACAATTGATTTGCAAATCAATATGTGATTTGATTTGATTTGATTTGATTGCCGACTAGTTTTGCTTGGAAGGTAGATCACCTTTATTGGGAAACAATGGTGGATGTTTATTTGTTGCTGAGTCTGTAATATCCTCGATGTGTATTTGCTTGGAAGGTAGATCACCTTTATTGGGAAACAATGGTGGCTGTTTATTTGTTGCTGAGTCTGTACTCAACAGCCAGGGGCGTCGAAATAGGCCGCGAGCCGTCCATCTTTGCGCGAGTAAGAAGATCCATGATATATTTGCTTTGGCTGAGATGACAGCCGGATGAGTGGTCAGATAATTGAATGCCAAGAAAGTAATGTGCCGGACCAAGATCTCTGATTGCAAATTCAGTGCCAAGCCCCTTGATCAGGGCATCAATGAATGGAGAGTTATCGCCAGTTATGAGGATATCATCAACATAGACCAGAATATAGACATTGGAGGAGTTAGTGCAGTGATAGAATAGAGAGGTATCAGTTTTCGAGCCAACGAAGCCGTGTTGTTGTAACCAACCACCCAGACGCTGAAACCATGCACGAGGGGCCTGACGAAGGCCGTAGAGGGACTTTTTAAGATGACACACATGGTGAGGAAATTGAGGATGAGCAAATCCTGGTGGTTGATCCATAAAGACAGTTTCATTGAGATGACCATGTAAGAATGCGTTGGAGACATCCAATTGACGCAGAGTCCAGTTGGAGCTTATGGCGATGGCCAGTAGTAATCGCACGGTTGCGATTTTAACAACAGGACTGAAGGTATCTGTAAAGTCGATACCTGGAATTTGACGATAACCTTTCGCAACGAGGCGAGCCTTGTGCCGTTCAATAGAACCATCCGCATGACGCTTTAAGCGAAAAATCCATTTGCAGCCGATGACATTCATAGAGGTGCGCCGCGGGACCAAGGTCCAGGTACCATTGCGAAGGAGGGCGTCAAATTCTGACGCCATAGCTGCCCGCCAGGCTGGATCCTTGGAAGCTTGAGAGAAACAGCTGGGTTCAACTGCTGTGACTGAGTTGATAAGGATCGAAGGTAGAGGATGTTTACACCGAAATTTCGTGTGAAGAACGATGGGATCAGAGTCCCTGTAAATATCTGTAAGAGGCCGAGTGCGTCGAGGTGGTGTAGCAGAGTCGGGAGAAGGCTCGGTCGCCAATGACGGAGCAACAGAGGAGCCCGGAGAATTGGCAAGAGGCGGGGAAGACGTGCAGTCATCGGCAAGGGGTTCGTCGCCAGCCGTCAGTGGACGCGGGAGGCGTATATGATGATCTGGCAGGCGTGGAGATGTGCCAACACAACTTGGTGTCGAGGAGGTTGAGTCGAGCTGTGCGGTGGATGGACTGCAATTAGCAGCAGCAGGAGAGTTGTCGTCAGCCTGGACCGGATGTTGGATCCGTATACCAGGCACGGGCATGCGTGGAGCCGCGCCAAGGAGACCTGGTAAAGTGAGCGGAGATGGCGAGGCTGAGGCCGAGCCTAGCTGTGTGGCTGTTGCAAAAGGAAAGGAAGTTTCATCAAAAATAACATGTCGAGAGATATATATCCGCCCAGTGGGAACATGGAGACAACGGTAGCCAAGATGCATATTACTGTAGCCAATGAAAACACACAAGTCCGAGCGAGGTTGAAGTTTGTGTTTGTTGTAAGGCCGGAGAAGAGGATAACATGCGCAACCAAAGGTTCGAAGAAACTTGTAATTGGGAGCGCAATTGTAGAGTTTACCTAATGGCGTGTTATTTTGAAGAAGAGGAGTGGGAAGGCGGTTGATGAGGTAGACTGCAGTGGTGACGGCAGCATCCCAAAATTTGAGGGGAATTGATGCATGATTCAGTAAGGCAAGTGCAGTTTCAATTATATGGCGATGCTTACGTTCAGCAGTGCCATTTTGTTGAGGAGTGTGTGGGCAGGAAAGGCGATGAGCAATGCCAGAATTGATGAGATGCCGATGCAGTGCTTGATACTCCCCACCCCAATCGGAATGGACGTTTAGAATTTTTTTATTGAAAAAACGTTCCACGTGTTTCTGAAAATGGCAGAAAATATCTAATAGATCGGACTTGCGCTTCATTAGGAAGAGCCACGTATACCTGCTATGATGATCAATAAACGAGACATAATAGGAATAGCCAGTGTTTGATAGAATAGGAGCAGGGCCCCAAATGTCAGAATAAATAATTTCCAAAGGAGCCAAAGTTTTATTGTGAGTTGGAGAAAATGGAAGCTTATGACATTTTGATTTCATACATGCATCACATAAAGTAGAAAAAGTAGAGCGATGAGTAGGAAGGCCGTAGTGGCTTGTTATTTGTCGAACGATGCGAAGGGATGGATGGCCAAGTCGGGCATGCCAAGGCGATGGGCTGACGCGTTCTCCAAGGTAGGTGGCTTTGGATGGTGAAGAAATGTGATATAGACCATGCTTAATTGTTCCTTGCAGAAGAGTGCTCCCCATTGTGCGATCCTTCACAAAGCACTCATTAGGATGAAATTCAAAAAAGACATTGTTATCATGAGTAAATTGACGAACAGAAAGAAGGTTTTTGGTTATAGATGGTACACAAAGGACATTACGCATGGTAAGATTGTGAGCATAAGAGGGGAGTAATGTGTTTCCAACATGAGTAATATGCAAAGCTGTACCATTGCCAATGTGGACTTCATCAAGACCATCATAAGGTGCAGCCCCTTGTAAGGTCTGAAGGTTCGGCGTGACATGATGAGTTGCGCCTGAGTCAGGATACCACGAAGCTGATGCATGAGGAGGTAGTGACTCAATTGGATTTGGTGATGCCGCAGTCATTGAGTAGGCCCGTGGATGAGATTGAAAACTTGTTTGTTGTTGAGAGAACCCCCCAACGAAATTTGTGTCATACCTTTTGCGACATTCATGAGCATAGTGTCCATGAATAAAACATATTTGACATCTACCTCTGCCTCGGCCACGGGATCGTCCACGGCCACGATTGCCGGTGTTGTGGCCTCTGCCTTGGCTATTGGTATTATAGCTGATGTTTAAGCCTCTACCTTGGCTGCTGATATTGTCGTGGCGGTTGGACGAATTGTCCTGGTGACTGGTGATGTGGACGGAAGGAGCAAGAAAATCAGTGTGCCGCATTTGAAGAAGGCGCTCATGAGAGGAGAGCATGCCGTGAACTTCTTCTAAGGTGAAATCATCAACACGTGTAGTAATGGTAGGTATAAGATTGTCGTATATAGGACCTAGCCCATTAAGAACATGCATAATCAAGTCCGCATCAGGAATCGGATTTCCAATTGCAGCTAAGCTGTTTGCAACAGATTTTATCCTTTGCATATAGTCATGAACAGAGTCGCTCCCCCGTTGAATCATATGTAATTGATTTTTAAGTTGTAGTACACGAGCTCTGGAATTGGATTGAAAGGCCCTAGCAAGTGCAGTCCATACCTCGTGAGCAGAGTTGAGGCCAACCACCATGGGGAAGACACTTTCAGTAAGTGTAGCGTTGATCCAGGTGAGGATAAGTTGGTCCTTGATGATCCAGTCATGGAAGTTTGGATCAGTCGGTGATGGTATGGGGTCGGTGCCTTCAACAATACCAAGTAATCTATGAACTCGGAAGAGAGGAATAAACTGAGTTTTCCACAGCAAGTAGTTATCATTTGTTAATTTGAGTGGTAAGATGGGAACTCCACTAAGAGAAATAGATGAGTTCGTTGAACTAGTTGAGTGTTGGGAGGATGCGGAATTGAGCTCAGAATCCATAACAAGTATTACGTACAAAAGGTCACCAGAGTTAGCGTGCGAAAAGAAAGCTTTGAATCTCTCACCAATCGCAGATGAAGTCGTAAACAAAGGTGGAGACGTGGGGCAGGGTAGGCCTCGGTGCTTAATTAGAGCACCATCTCTTCCAAGGCTCTCGTCAGGACACGCTCTGATACCATGTAAGATGACGTTGATGTCGAGCGACCAAGGACTGGTATTGGCACAACAGATATGTGGAGTGAAATATTTTTATTTCTCCTTGTCATTACAAAAGAATCATACAGGCGTATATATAGAGTGCTATGATACATAAATGTCAATATTTACAATTGATTTGCAAATCAATATGTGATTTGATTTGATTTGATTTGATTGCCGACTAGTTTTGCTTGGAAGGTAGATCACCTTTATTGGGAAACAATGGTGACTGTTTATTTGTTGCTGAGTCTGTAATATCCTCGATGTGTATTTGCTTGGAAGGTAGATCACCTTTATTGGGAAACAATGGTGGCTGTTTATTTGTTGCTGAGTCTGTAATATCCTCGATGTGTTTACAGCAAGCTCCAGTGCCTTTGGCTCCTCGCCAGCACCTCCAGCGCGTGCTCTGCCATTGCGGGCTAGAGAGGAGGACTACCAGGTGCTCTTCGCGGTGAGCTACCGCAACGCGATGATGCTGATGGGTGAGGCCCACCCCTTCTTCCAGTACAACTACTACTTGACGGTGCTAGACGAGGAGGCAAACCGCATGCGGGAGTTCACAGCGTACAAGGACGCGAGAGTGGTGCCGATGCCTCCAGCGCCTCGCCACCTCCGTCCACCTCCAGCACCTCATGAGCTCCAGTGCCTGCCTCTAGCACCTCCAGCGCCTCGCCAACTCTAGTGCCCGCCTCCTCCGCCTCTCTGCCGTCTAGATCCAGCACCCACCTCCAGCTCCTCGCCAACTCTAGCGTCGGCCTCCAGTGCCTCGCCTCGCCAGCTCCAACTCTAGTTGCAGATCCAACTCCTGCGCCTCCAACAGTGACAGACAAGAATTCATAATACTATAATTGCATTAGATATTTTAGTAAACTTCAAGATCAATTTGATTACAAAATTAGATATTTATATATTTTATTTGATCAATTATTCTATATTAAATTATTATACTACAATTAAGTTTAATATTTTTTCAGTAAAATATTTTATCAAAATAACCAAATCAATTGGACATGCATAATCTCAAAAATTATGTGCTAACTCGATCATCTTTGTTAACGTTGGTGCATGAAACTATATATCACTACTTAATATTGTATATTGATATGTTATATTTTCTTAATATTATCAAATAATATCAACATATATATAGTTTAAATCAAATTGATCGAATTGATAATAATAAAAAAATGAATAAATAAATTAATTGTGTTCAACTCAAACATAATAAATACATAATAATCATAATATATAAACTACAATAATAAAATGTAATTTATATTCAAATAGTAAAGAGTCAACATTTATTATAATTTAACTTTTTTTAATGACATTCAAAATAATGAACAAAATCCTTAAATATATGATTCATCATATACAACTATTTCCCAAAATAGCATTCCCAAATACATTAGCTAATTACTAGTCAAAAGTAGCCACATGCATATACATACTCCACAAATGGACAATCTATTCTTGATCGCTCAACTAATGTGCCATTTCCATACCTAAGGCAAAAGCAATAGAGTTAGAACAAAAAAATTCGAAGTAAATATGAAAAAATTAATTAAATACACGAATACATCGAAGAGACAATATTATGGATTCCAATATTTTGTATCAATTTGCAATAATAATCATTAAAGACAAGGTTTTCTAGCATTTTAATATTCAATATCAAAGTAATTTTTATGCATTTCAATAGTATAGATTTGAGTATCTAATATCTATACCAAAGCAAGCTTGTCTAGTGTCACGCCCAGAATTAGGCTAACAAAAATTTTAATAAATGACATGCGAGTCAACCTTTGACTCGCACCCAAGCACGCCCACGCAGGGGCTAAGCGGACGAACCGCTGATCTGGACGTGACCGGCAGGACTACATCCTCGACGTAGTCCTTAGCCTATCCTAGGCGGCCACCTAGACTTTCGTCTCGATAAATCTTCGACAGCCACGCGCCTACTAAGGACCGCTGCTCGCTCCAGCTCCAAAGTTCACCAAAGTACATCACCCGAGACTCGACGGACATCGCCAGGAAGAGGGACATGTGCCCCAGCTTCGCTGACCGCCCTAAGTCTCACCGGAACCAAGAGGAGAAGGGAGGTGCGGCGAGGGGAAGAAACAGTCGGCGGAACCCGTGCCAACGAAAAACCAACCGCCGGACGGAGCCGGAGCGGGGGGGGGGGGGATAGAGACGTACCTCGGCGAACCTCTGTTTGCGGACTCCACCACCGGCGTTGCCGAAGACTAAGGAGGAGGAGGGAAAAAGGGTGTGCCGCCCCTTTGCTCCGTTGCTTCCCGAACAGCCACACCCACACCATCAGGAAGCTGCCGAAATTCGCCTCCGCTACCGGAGAACCCTTCGCCGGAGCCCGCTTGACAGAAGGGAGGAGGATTGAGGGAGAGAAAGCAGCCGCGCCGCCACTACTGCTTGCGATCGGGCGAACGTGTCACGCGGACGCCATCCCTATAGCAAAGGGCACTATAGCCCTAAGTCACTTCTCTAAATGGGTCGCCTGACCTGCTAAGCCGCTGACCCTTTAGCCCGCAAACCCGCTTCCTCAAGCTGGGTTGGGCTAGCAGCTGGTTGGGCCTAGGCTTGGGCCAAGCGCCTAGGCCTAATATTCTCCCCCACCTGAGATGGTCACCGTCCTCAGTGACTCAAGGTAGCTCTCGAGCTCAACCTCGTATACTAATCTCTGAAACCTCTCACCAGAGGGTTTCGTCCTCAAGCATATCTCTCCCATTAAATGAGAAACACCCATTGTTTACTCATTCCGTTATGATCAAAGAGTCGATAACCTCAATTTCGACAATCCTTAAATCGAACCTCATCCGAACCCTCGGTGAAGTATTGTTCGGAAGCTTTGTGCCAGGTTGCTTCCCTTCATAGGGGATTCATCCCATCGGATGTGAAACTCCATATATTGGATCAGCTTACATTGCCCCAACACCTAGTGATATAAAACATCACATATCCCTCGGTCGAACTCCGTTCGCACCGTCGGTGGAGCTTGTTAAGACAATGACCGAGAAGGATTATCGAGATCCTTGTGAAACTTCCTCAAGCTCACATGGAATGTAGAGTGCCTCTACATTCTCTATTGGAGTTTCAAATGGTGTGCCACTGAGTCCACTCGACTCAATATCTCACACGGACCGTCGTATCTTCGGATAAGACCCCGGTGAGCCTCCCTCATTGAGACCTTCCTACAGATCTACGAGGTAAGTCAGAGAAGAACTAAGTCACTGACGACTAATTCTTCGTTCCAACAACGATGGTATGCATGCCTTTGCATCCATTGTGCAGCCAACTCCAAGCTATTTCTAGCCTGTCGGAGTGAATCAATTCATTCCTGAGTTTTCCGTTAAGTCGTAGAGCACCGCCACGTGGAGTCCCCTCGCACCACATCAACAGGGGTAGGGGCTAACTCCCTAACACTAGCTCAAGCTCAAATGAGGTGGGACCTATGGATGCTGACACTTGCAAGTCATACACATATTGCGTCGTATCCATCCACTACACTCAGTCATCCTAACTAGCGGTCACAAAGTGACAGAGGAGATCTTCCACAAGAGCATTCACCCATTCGGTTTGCCCATCCGCCTGAGGATGATTGGCTGCAGAGAAACTTAACTTAGACCAATATTTATTGAACAACGTGGTTCAGAAGTGTCCAGTAACAACAGGCATCCCTATCGCTCACGATACCCACTAGGATGCCAAAATGTTTCACCACATTTTGGAACAATAGGTCTATAGCAACCCTTTCTATACTCTGCTCAAATGCTGGGATAAAGACTCCATCCGTGGAGAATCTATCCATGACTACCGGCACTGAGCTTTTTCCATCAACTGTAGGAACCCACCAATAAAGTCCTTGGACACCCTTGTCCAGGACGTCTCGGGAACAGGCAGTGATTGTAACAACCCTGCCTCTAGTCTCCGATCGATCTTACCTTCCTGGCAATTTTGGTAAGTGCGGACATACATCCCCATGTTTGCGCACGCATTGGGCTAATAGCACAGTCGTGCTGACAAGACAACTATCCCCTTTTGTCCTGGATGTCTTGCCCAAAGTCTGTCACTGAGCTTCCTCAGTAACTCCCGGCGTGCCTATTGATGGGACTAGTGGCCTATCGCCTCTGGCCATGGTAATGTCATCTGGTCCTAGTTACAAATGTCAGATCATGTCCGACCTAACCTGCTGAACTTAGCTTTTGATCCTCTCTATCAAAAGCTGAGGCTGCTATTATTCTGCCTAGCAGATCCCTCTTCCACTTTGGATAGGGTACAGTATATAAGGGCATTTAATCTACTGAGCACATTAGGAACCACGTTAGTTTTACCCGATTTATGTTCCCCCTGGAACTGGAATTCACCCTAGAATTCTAACCAACATGCCTATTTTGCCAACAACTTCTTTTACGTGGTGAAATGTTGTCGGTCTTCATAACTTCGAGAAGGTTCTCCGCGTCCGGAGATAGTGGACTCCTTCCACCTTTTCCTTCTCGTGGAGAAATGCTATCGCTCAGTCCTGTTAGCTTCCAACTCATAAAAGCTAAAGGATGCTTATACTATGACTTATACCACTGATAGCTTGGTCCGAAGCATTGGTGTGAAACTCGAAAGGCATACTGAAGTCGGATAACTTCAGGATCGGTTCAGAGGTAACACAGACCTTCACTCCCGAAAGGCCGACTGACATCAATCACACCACTCCCATTTCGAGTTCCCTTTTCAGCATATTACTGAGGATAAGGCTTTCCTCGAACAGCCTGTGATGAACTTTCGATATAGGTTCACCTCACCGAGAAAACTCTATACTCGGTTTGATTTGAGGGGGCATGTCATTCTACAATGACTTGGGCGTTAGCCCTATCCATGCGCACTTATCCGTGGTCCATCACATGATCAAGGAAAGAAATCTCATTCACCACAAATGAGGATTTCTCCAACTTCAAATAAAGTTGGTTTTTCCCTCAACACCAGCCTTAGATGGCTTAGGTGTTTCTCAACGCTTGAGGACATACCTCGATATCGTCCAAATATACAACTACGTAGTCATCTAAGAAAAGGGGTCAACACTTGTTCATTAGATGACAAAACATAAAAGGGTCATTAGTAGTTCAAAGGGCATCACTTTGAACTCAATGACTCATATTGGGTTACCCATATGGTTTTCCTATTCGTTGCCCTCGGCGTAACGAATTTGTAATAGCCTGTTTCAGTAGAGGGAAATGGAGAGAGAAAGGAAAGAAACTTAATTCTTTCCCTCCATTTCCTTGGTTTCAATGAAAGGAAATAAGGGGGGAAAGGAAAGAATTAACTTTCCATTCCCTCCAAAACCGTTCCCTCTTATTTTGACGGAAACTTCATTTCCGTCCGCGCTCTCGCCCGCTCGCACTTTCGACTCTCGCTCTCTCGCCCTTTCGCCGCGACCTCGACGTCGCCCCTCTCGCCCTTCCGACCTCGCCTTCGCCCCTCTCGCCCTTCCGACCTCGCCGTCGCCCCTCTCGCCCTTCCGACCTCGCCTTCGCCCCTCTCGCCCTTTCCGCGTCGCATCTGCCTCTGGCCGATTCTTTTTCGGGGTTTTAGGGTTCGATTGAGGCGGAAAAATCTGGTTGAAATTGGGCGCTGTTGCAGGCACGAGGCAGATTAGGATTTGCCTCGCCTCGCCTTCGCTCCTCGACGTCGCATCTGCCTTGCCTTCGCTCCTCGACGTCGCATCTGCCTTCCGACCTCGACGTCGCTGCAGGAAGGGAACGAGACGGTGTCCCTGTTCCTGAGATCACCTAAGACCACTGACTTATCGAAGGTTAGCTCTAATACTATTTTTTCCCGCACCCTCACCGTCGGAAGCTTAAACTTTGCCAACCTTGGATTGAGTGCGACGTTATCTTCCAGAGGAATTTGATGTATGTTGGTTCTTTTTGGAATTGTCTTCAAGTTTTTACTTGATTGTTTGAGCATGCTAGGGGAGTCAACCGCAAAGTTGTGTAATTCTAACGGACGGTTGCTTTAGACATATCTATCAGACTTATGGATTGATTAAAGGCCATTGGAGTGTTTTATGGGCCATTGAAAGAAAGTTCTCTCCAGTGTTATAACCGATAACCTGAACCCAACAATTTGGAAAATTTCAAACTGAAGATAAAATGTTTGTTTTGGTTCAGTTTTTTGGGTTGACTTGAATTTTAGACATTCCTCGGATGGAGAGATAGCTGCTTATAATTTATATTATTAAATAATCAATTATGTTAAGAAGGATGTCAATCAAAGTAATACCTAAGATTCACATACTGTTGTCTTTGATTTAACTTCATTCATTATATGCCATACATTTTTAGTTCTTTAGTGATTTATATGATAGCTGATTTAACTTCATTCATTATAAGATGTATCTTGATAGGTTTATTGAACAATTTGTTTGATACAATTTGATACACATGACACATTTTGATACATTTCTTTTACGTTGATACAATTTGGTTGTCTATTTATAGGTGTTCTTATGGCTCTGAGCAAGAATATGATCCTAGCTATTCATTTTCTTAATTGTCAATACACATGCATAGCTGCATGGATTCTTATAGAAGAGATGATGAATAGACTACAACAAACTTGGGTCGAAAAACCATTACGAGTTAGTGATAAAGTTAAGCATGGCATTCGAATAGAAATATTAAAAAACTTGACTAGTTCAGATGAACAATGTTATAACATGATAAGAATGAGAGTACATGCTTTTAAGCATTTGTGTTAGTTACTAAAAGGGAGGCGCGGGTTGAGAGATACAAAGCAGTGTACAATGGAGGAAAAAGTGTTCACATTCTTGTATTTAGTATCTCACAATGTGAAATACAGAGAAATATGTTTTTTCTTTCGTCGTGGTACTAGAACCATTAGCTATCACATTCATGAGGTTTTGCGCGCTATCATTAGCTTGCATGAGCAATTTATCTCACAACCTGATGGCTCAATAGTTCCTCCTGAGATATACAATAGCAGCCGACTTTATCCTTATTTTAAGGTATGTTCGAGCATAAGTAATTTCTACAAAATATCATAAAAATTATACTTATTGTTAGCATTATATAATATATGCAGGATTGTCTAGGTGCAATCGATGGTACACATGTTCGAGTTAAGGTACCGTCTAGCGATGTACCTAGGTATCGGGGAAGAAAGGACTGGCCAACTACAAATATTTTGGCAGCCTGTTCATTCGACATGAAGTTCACATATATCCTAGCTGGGTGGGAAGGGACGGCATCAGATTCTCGAATAATAAAAGATGCGATCAGTAGAGCTGATAACTTAAAAATTATAGAAGGTAAACTTATTACGTACTTAGCTACTTAGGAGACCATTAATTCTAATATTTTATACTTCGCATTTATAGGGAAATACTATTTGGGTGATGCCAGTTTTGGTATCAAAAGTTGGCTTATGACACCTTATAGGGGAGTACGATATCACCTGAAAGAGTATTCCAGAAATGCTCCTCGAAATGCGAAGGAATTATACAATCATCGACACGCAGCTGCTCGAGTTGTCATCGAAAGATGTTTTGGTGTACTAAAGAAGAGATTTTCTATTATTGCAAGTGGAACAGAACCGCATTTCCCAATACGTACACATGTCCAAATTATTACAGCCTGTTGCATTTTACATAACTACCTAATGGGTGTTGATCCTGATGCTAATATTATTGCCGAAGTTGATGAGGAATTATCAAACACAATGAACAATGATGCATCTGTAGTGGAGAGGCAAGACGAAGAAGCTAGGAAAGGTGTTCTTATTAGACATGCTATGGCATATGCAATGTGGAATGATTATGTCCTGTAAGGTTCTTGTATTTGTCATTGTTGTATTAGACTTGTTGTTTTGTTTTGAACTTTTCATATCATAGACTTGTTGTACTGAACAGTTCTTATCATTGTTGTATTAGACTTGTTGTTTTGTATTGAACTTTTCATATCATAGATTTGTTGTACTGAACTTTTCATTTGTGCTAACAAATCTTTTTATTTCCCTATAAGATGGGTAAAAGAGATCACATCAAATGGACTGAAGACATGGATAATGTCTTCATTGATTCAATGCTAGACCAACAAAATAAAGGATTTAGGGTTGATGGTACCTTTACCTCAACCGCATATAAGAACATGCTAGTGATATGTGCTGAGAGCTGTGGTTTACCATTAACGAAAGAGCATCTGAAGAACAGAATTAAGACTTTGAAAGTCAATTTTAACCAATGCCACGAGTTGTTCAAAAACAAGAGTGGTATAGCATGGAGTTCATCGTCCAAAATGTTTGAAGCCGACAACAATGTGTGGGACGAACTAATTGCGGTATGTCTTGCTTTATAATAGTCTGTTGTATGGTGATTGTTATATGTACTAATTATGGTTAATATTTTACAGGCCAATCCTTCAATGAAAAAATGGAGAAACACTCCTGTTAATAATTATGACAAACTAGTGGAGTTGTTTTCAAAGGATCGTGCAATTGGAAACATGGCTAGAACTCCCAGAGATATCGACATGCACTTGAACACTCCTGTTCATGAAGAAGGCAATGATGATATGGCATTTGATGTGCAACGAGATGATAATATTGAAGATGTAGCAAGTCCATCCTCTATCCCACAAAGCCAAGGCAATAACACTACTACAACGTCGTCAAGGAGTGGTAAAAGAAAATATGATGATACTATAGTGAAAGTTACAAATGAGAGCATTCAAATGTTGATGAGCTCTATGGAAAAGAATACTAATGTCTTGGTAAATGCTGTCAATCCTGCACAATTGGTGGAAAAAGAGTACACAAAGACTGAAATATTTGAGGAGCTAAATAAGCTCAATCTTCCTCGAGAGACTTTGATAAATGCATATATTTTATTGGGTACAAACAAAGAAAAAACACAACTCTTCTTCTCAGCTCCAGATTGGCTACGTGGTGAAGTTTTGAGTCGCTTGATGAATTAATAACATATCCATGTTAGTAGATCCTGATGTTAGACTTTAGTTGGACTTGTGTTGGACTTTATCATATTGTATTTTAAACCATCATTGTGTAGATGGCACAGAACTGTGCACTTTTTTATTCAAATGTTGAACTTGATGCTTTTTGTGTTATGGTACTTATGTGTTGAATTGATGATATTTATGTTTTGGTGGTGTATTTATATTTTGTTGAATTTATTATATTGTATATACAGGTATTGTGTTATAATATAGAGGAAATGCTGTCAAAATTTTTGATAATTTTTAATAAGAATTTATAGTACTTTTATATTTTTAATAATTTTTAATAAAAATTTATATAAATTAATATGAATTTTATAGTATTTTTATAATTAACAACTATAATATTTATAATTTTTCTAATTATTTATGTATTTTGTATAATATAATTAATTTAAAATTTTTTTACTCTTTTCTTATTTCCTTTCCTTCCACTGAAACACAGGGCATATAAGGGAAAGCAATGATTTCTTTTCCTCCTTATTTCCTTTCTCTCCTTATTTCCTTTCTTTGCTGATTTCTTTCCTTCCACCGAAACAGGCCGTAAGCGACCTGCCCTCAGGTCTAGCTTAGAGAAAACCCGTGCTTTCCCTAGTCGATCTCTCAGATTAGAATAAGTAGTATAAGATAACAGTCTCGTACCGTTATCTTAATCAAGGTTCTATAGTCTACCCAGAACCTTAGTGACCAATCCTTATTCTTTTAGAAGAGGGTCAAGGCTCTAAAAGGCCATACCGTAGGCTGAAAGATCCCGGCTTCGAGCAATCCAAACCATTGCTAACGAAGCTCGATCAACTCCATTGGAGGAATACGGTAAGAAACCTTAGATGGAGGAGTAGATCCCGCCTAAGCTCAATCTTGTGATGATCCTTCTCCTTGGGGAAGGTATTTGGGAAGCTCTGACAATAACTCGTCGAAGAACTCTTCCAACAACTCTTCACCATCGAGGAGACCTCTCCTTCGCAAGGAGAGTCGTCAACCCATGCCTCTCTATGGCACAACCCTACCGCTAGGGTGTTACTAACAAAGAAACCTCTCATCTGCAGCATCACCTGGGCATACCGTCGGACGTAGTCCCGTATGACCCAATATGCCTTAGTCGTTTTAGGGTGCCTCGCGCAACCCACGACAGGTTCCCTGAATAAGAATAAATCCTTGATCTCATTTAGTTGAGCTTTCCTCATGAGAGTTTAAGGGTCAGATCGAACTCGAAAAAGACTGTGTGCGACCTAAGTGCGTCACCACAGCTTTGCATCTCTAGAGAGATACATAATAAAGTCATGTACTTGCTCCTCAGTAGGAACCTGGGTATTTTGGAAATACAATTCCAATACTCTCACAGGAAGTTCTCAACTTCCTCAGCATAGCAAACCCTTGGAATGGGTGCTAGCTCGTGAACACGCCATCGCACAGTGTTTCCAGATATGTCGTCACACGACATTCCGCAGGCTACAATTTCCTCAGTCCCTGGAACATATCATTGCACAACACGCATTTGGTCGCCATCTGCCGCTCTCTGGGATACATCGTCGCACGATCGTCCCTCAACCACCAGCAACTGCTCTCCTGGACAAGCTGTCACACGATTGTCCTATGGCATTATCGATTGAAGTCTGGGATATATCGTCACACGATTATCCCTTACGTACAATCGACTGCCCATCGGGATGTGCCGTCGCACGATAGTCCCCATGGCCACCCTTGGCCTTGGTCGGTGCTATAGAAGCTGCGGTAATGCGCTTTAGCAACACATCCCTTAGAATATGTCTCTGCTAGGGAGATAAGAACACGGAGCTGTGAGGCCCTATTTGGACAAGCCAACTCTGTCGATATCTTTAGAGCGAAGCTCCCTCATATCCAACAGTCTCCACCAGCAACCCAATGTTGTGGACACTTGTGATCATTGTATTGATCATAGCTGCCAACACGTGTACAAAACCGGTGTACAAGTTGGAACGTGCAGAACTTGGGCTCTGATACCAGTCTCTGTCATGCCCAGAATTAGGCTCAGAAAAATTTAAATAAATTACACGCGAGTCAACTTTTGACTCGCACCCAAGCATGCCCATGCAAGGGCTAAGCGGACGAACCACTGATCTGGACGCGACCAGCAGGACTACGTCCTCGACATAGTCCTTAGCCTATCGCAGGCGGCCACCTAGACTATTGTCTCAATGAATCTTTGACTGCCACGCGCCTACTATGGACCGCTGCTCGCTCCAACTCCAAAGTCCACCAAAGTACATTACCCGAGACTCGACGCCGGCACAGCGTGTGTACGAGTCTAGTACACCAGAAAAGAAATGAAACCGCATGCAGGCCGTGGCGCACACACGTGCAGAAGATGACGTCGCGCAGGACGCCGGGGCACATGCCCTAACTCCAACCAGACTGCACGCAGGCGGTCGGACTCACTACTCGCCCAAAAGGGACGTCTCGCAGACGTCCGGCACAAACAAACTGGCAAATGCCGGGCAACATCACACAAGGGCCGACGCACATGACCAGAGCGCGAAGAGGGGCGAGGAGTCGCCGACCGAGAAGGACAACCCGGCCGGGAGCGCGAAGTGCAAGAGTCGGAGAGACGAAGACGCTGGCTGAGGACAGCTGATCGGTCGGGAACCGGAACCGCGTCCGGAACTCGTTAGAGGCATGTACACGAAAAATGAGGCATGCGGTCGACAGCCGGAGGCTCGTCGGAGCACCGTCTGGCCTAGCGCGACCTCGCCGAAAACCAGGGAAGCGCCAACAAACCCACCCAAGTTCGCTGGACACAACCAACAAGGGGGCGAAGCTGCCGCCCAAGCAGCTGCAGTCGGAGACGCTGGCGGACACACACACGGTCACTGGATGTCGCTAGGAAGAGGGACAGGCGCCCCAGCCTCGCCGGCCGCCCCAAGTCTCACTGGAATCAAGAGGAGAAGGGAGACGCGACGAGGGGAAGAAATAGTCAGCGGAGCCCATGCCGATGAAAAACCACCCGTTGGACGAAGCCGGAGCGGGAGAGGAAGAAACAGTCAGCGGAGCCCATGCCAACAAAAAACCACCCGCTGGACGGAGCCGGAGTGGGAGGGGATAGAGACGTGCCTCGGCAAACTCTGTTTGCCAGCTCCACCACCGGCGTCGCCGAAGACTAAGGAGAAGGAGGGAAAAAGGTGGCGCCGTCCCTTTGCTTTGTTGCTTCCTGAACCGCCACACCCACACCACCGGGAAGTTGCCGAAATCTGCCGCCGCTGACGGAGAACCCTTCGCCAGAGCCCGCTCGACGGAAGGGAGGAGGATTGAGGGAGAGGGAGCAGCCGCGCCGCCGTCGCTGCTTGCGATCGAGCGAACGTGTCGCGCGGACGCCAACCCTGTAGCAAAGGGCACTATATCCCTAAGTCACTTCTCCAAACGGGTCACCTGACCCGCTAAGCCACCGACCCTTTAGCCCGCAAACTCGCTTCCTCAAGCTGGGTTGGGCTAGCAGCTTGTTGGGCCTGGGCTTAACATCTAGCATGAAAGTTAAGATTTCGTTCTTCCACTAAACTCCACTTGGATGTAATAATTTATTATAATTTTACACTCAATTAAGTGAGGTTAATCATATCATTAAAAAAGAATTTAGGGCATTAAGCAATTAAAGGATTGAAATATAATCCATGAGCTACACAATAACATGCATTTAAACTCCATTGATTATTGAAAACCCATGAAAGTAGTGAAATATTTTCCTCATAAACTAAGAAGAAGAGACTTCAACCTATCTCCATCTACATATCCTATAAGATCTAAATATACTAAGACAAATTAAAATAAAACTTTATTTGTAATAAGATAATATTTAAGTAAAATCGTAAATAAATCCTTACATGTTCACAAAAGATATTTTTGTGGTTGAGCAATTACTCATTCTGAAACAACAAATAACTCAGTAGAGGTTGAACCCAAACACATTTTGTTTTTTGAAATTGATTCCATCAAAAAAAGAAAAGGTTTTGGAGGCATTGGGATTGTCTCAACATCTGATTCTTGTATTTGAATAACTTTAGTCATTATTGGGCATTTAAATGGCTTCATTTGAATGCACCATAATCCAAATATAGCTAACTTTTTCTCCAACTCACTTATCTCAAAATCATTTTCATGTATGATCCCCTATTGATGATTTAATTTATCATATATCCATGATGGATAGTATACTTGACTTGAATTCACCACAAAAGATTCCACATTTCTCCTCCTTCCTACCTTTTCCATTAGTAGCATTCCATAATTATAAATATTAGATTTTTGAGAGATTACTCCAAAGATCCTAGATATCAATTCAGGAGCTATGTATCCAATAGTACCCTTTGTAGCACTAATTGATACTAAACTATTATCCTTGGGGTACAACCTTGCAAGTCCAGAATATTAAATTGTTGGTGTGAAATTATGATCAAAGAGAATATTATGAGGCTTGATGTCAAAGAGTAAGATTTGTGTATCACATCCACAATGATATTAGTGTGTATGCTCTAGGAATTATGGTTGGTTCGGTGCAGTAAGTATCACATCTATATTTAATAGGCGACATATCCTGGCATGGTCGTTATTATGCACATTGTATATGCCGCATATGTACATTTGCAAAGACAATGTCCCAAAGGAGATATATTTTATCTAGTCTCAGTTTTTGTCCCCGGTCGAGAATCATAGTGGATATGGGACAACTATGATTCATTTGAGACTGATATATAAGCTGGTTGAGCACAGGTTACTAACGCAGGCATATGAGTATATCAAGAGAGATATACTAGATCAACCTACCATGAGAATTCATTTTGATGTCACAAGATGAATATCATAGTGATAGAGGTATGCTTCTCCTTGACTTGAGGGCATTGATCTCTCCATAAGGTGAGAGATATACTTTGATATAACCTAACTCTTCGCCGTAGCATGGGGAGTCATAATGGTTGTCATTGGGTATATCATAAGCCATAGGAGAGATTCAATGTGCCAAGAGAGGATTTGCCCCTTCCATGGCACCCTATATAGATGCATGATTGATAGTGTATGGCCATACCCAGGTAAGAACCTGATTTAGTCATGACCATTTGATTGGGATAAATAAGTGTGACACACTTATCCAATCTGGACATCAGCCTGGCAAAAGAACAAATGCATTCTTATACTTTGTTGCAGTTTTAGGGGATGTCGATGATGACTCTATTCTGAAGAATTGGGTAGCAATGATGTATTGTTAGGTGTCACTCACTGCTTGTGATGATCTCGAGTTGTCACTGCCAATGTCTAAAGAGCCTATAGGGTCGCACACGTAGACATTCAAGTTTTCATATTGATCGGGTAGCCTAGATCGAGTCATTTGGTTGATTCAGATCTAAGTGAGAGTCTGATGCATCTCAGATGCATCTGAGGATCAGGAGATGGTTTACATAGAGTTTATATTATGCTATGACCTTGGTTGACCCCTTGGGTAACCTCGGATGACATTAATAGACAAGGTCTAGTCGATGGTCAAAATCAAATTTTGTGACGGATTTATTCGGAGCATTTTTGTGATTGATTTTAGCATAACCATGGGGCCCACAACTTAAGCGTTAAATTAATATTTCTAATATTTATATTCGCGTCTTAAGTCATGGGACCCGCATCCAAAATCTATATATAGAGGGGCATAGGCGCATGCATCATTGTCTCAAGCCCTAGCCGCCTAGCTGCCCCCCCCCCCCTCTCTCTCCTAGACCTAGCCGCCACTCTCCATAGAGCTGCCGCCCCTCTCTTCCTCTTGTGGTGGCACCTCCTTGTGATTGTGGGCAGCAAGGTGCTTGAAGGTATTGCGCAAGTGGTAGAGGCTTCCCCTCTCCTTGGTGCAATCCTTCTTCTTCCTCCTCATCAAGTGGCGCAAGTGGGAGTGCTACCCACTCCTTGCGGCCATCGAAGAAGCTTGTTGGTGCTTCCCTCCTTGGTGATTGGCACAAGCTTCTAGCAACCTCCTTTAGGTGTGGATCTCATCTCCCGAGGCTAGCACCAAGCATGGAGATTGGAGAGGACTCGAGGAGCCTGTGTGTGTGAGACTGCAAAGGACACTCCCTTGTGTGTCTACATCATCATCAACTGCCCCTACGGCTTGCGTGATAAGGTACTACTCTTCACACCCTTCGGTTTTCACTCGTGATAAGGTACTACTCTTCCACTGTCATAAAAGTTTTAAATTGGCCCGGGGATTCCCAACAATGGTATTAGAGGGATCTTACCAGGCCTGTAGGTGTGCTTTCTACATGTGCAGCCCCATGACATGAAAAATTATTTTTTAAAATTTTTATGCCATGAATTTTCTGTTGAAAATTAATTTCTCAATTTTCACCTCTCATCTCTGTCTTGTTTTGTTTTTCTTCACATATGGGATAGACCCTATGTGGAAGAAATTTTCCTCCTTGCACTCGTGGGATAGACCCATGGCGCAAGACCCATAAGAGATTATACGAGGCATGGACTGGGTGATTGCCCTAATCTCTATGGGGTATGGATTGCAAGGGGCGGTTACCCTTTGTAGACTCCTGAGAGAGACAAAACACAAAGAATAGATGATGAGGAGTCACTGAAAATTTAGGAGGGGTTTATGAAAAACTAAAACTGATTACTTGCTGGTTTTTGCATGACATGTAGAAAAGCATGAGTAGTTTTGTTTGTGCATTGTGTTGTGATCAAAGATAAGCGCTTTTGCCATGCCTGTGGTGTATCTTTATGAGGCCTGTGTGCCGAATTTTAATTTTATTTTTTCAAATTCTGTTTTGTAATTAAAATTGAAGACATCTTATGGCGTTTTCCTCTCTCTCCCGTGCACATCTTCTCAAGGTAGTGCAACTCTTGACCTAGCCAAAACCTAGGATGGATTCTAGGGTTTCCCTAGAGGTGCATCTAGGGTTTGGTGGCTAGGGTTAGGGTTGGCGCACCTCACCTCCCTTGGTGGCGCATCCCCTTTCTTAGCTTGACGTTGAGTGGCTTCTAGGGTAACCTAGATGGTACAACCAAACCAAGTTAGGGGGCTGATCTTCATCCTTAGCCGAACCATGAAGCCGTCTAGGGTTTCCTAGTTTTGCATCAAGGGTTCAAGGGCTGATGATGAATGTTGCTCACCCTAAGGGGCTGACCTACATCAATGGCTGAACCTTGATGGCTTCTAGGGTTCCCTAGTAGTGCATCTAATGGTTCAAGGGCTGATGGTGAAGGTAGAGCATCATAAGGGGTTGATCATCTTGTTTGGCCGAACCATGATGCTAATGGCACTTCCAAGCAAAGGGGCACACCTTGTGGTGGTGCACCTTGCAAGGGAAGTAGTGCATCTAGCAAGGAGTCTAGGGTTTGCGAGCTAACTTCTAGGTGGGGATTTGAGTTGGCCGAATCCTAGAAGGAGTTTAGGATTTGCGGGCTAACTCCGGGAGAGGACTTGGGCTGGCTGAACGTAAAGGGCATCTAGGATTTCCATGATGGTGCCTTTAGGGTTTGTGAGCAGACCCTTGGAGTAGAAGACCTAGGTGGCGCAACTAGGGTTTTGGAGTAGAGGCCTTAGGGTACTCAGGGATGAGCTAAGGCCTTATTGGCATAGGCCCATGGCTCAAGGCCCTTGGTAGTGTTAGGTGTGTAGAACTAGGTATAGGGGCTTGTTACCCAAAGAGTGGACTTTGATAACATCATATTTATTTTCTGTTCTTAAGCATGGCTTTACTGCTTTGTTTTATTCCACCATAGGATTGCATGCCTGTATTGGTAAAATAAGATAAAATCTCGTGGTACCGATATCACAAAAATCCTCGATAAATTATTTCAATTCCCGATTTTGCCTTCTAACGTGTAACCCTCTTCAAACTGTTGATCGATGGTGCTGTGCACAATTTTCCACCCTCATGGGATACACCCATCTATCTTCAGGAGGTGTGTGGTGACAATAATTTCTCCAGTCCGGCTAAAACTCTTGGCGTGTCTTTCGTAAAAAAATTGTTGGCCCTAGGTATTGATGCATTGCATTTACATCATATTTTTGCTCGTATTTTATATGATATCTTTGGCTTATTTTATGATTTTATATTAATTTTTAGTGTTTTTACCTCACTTTGTATGAAATCATCGTTTTTCTTGGTTTTAATGAAAATACAGTAAAATGGCATACAAATAATGGATTTTGCGAGTTTTAAGGCCATATCACGATTCCCGAGGAAATTACGAGGTCGTAGGTCAAATTTGGAGCAAAACGGTGGTCAAACGCAACTTTCATGGCCGTGGCCGTGAATATATTCACGGACTGTGAATACACTCTGTGCAGTAAACAGAAAAACTCATGGCCGTGGCCATAAACAGTTCACCACCTGTGAGTTTTTCCACCCCCTTCGGTTTTTCACTCAATTTGACCCCAAATCGATTCAGAACTCAACCAAACTTTGCAGAAACCTTCCTAGATGGGTTCTACACTAATTAAACTATAAAAGGAAGGATTTGGGGGGGGGGGGGTGTAAAGGGGCTTCTATGAACGAACACGAACAGAGGCTGCGGCTAGGGCGAAAATCAATTTCTAGGCAGAATTCTGGCGAAAGATCACGCAAAGGATGGATTTGAATGCTTCATCTTCATCTCCAGATAGATGGGAAGAGTGCTAATTACTATCCTAGTGTCTTTTTGCATTATTTTTGAGATATTATGTCGAGTTCATCAATACACATGCTGTTTTCTATAAACATAAATGTGTAAACTTATTTTCGGGATTTGGGGAGTAGCCCATTGATTGATTTATGAATTAAATCTTTTGCATGAATCTTTGTTAAGAATCTTATTGAGTTGATTTAATTAGAATTGTACGTATTCTGCTTGAATACTCTGGACAAATTTTATCGCCTTTGAGACGTCGCGAGAAGGACTGGGAGGTGAATCACAACGTCGGATCTATTCTTTTCAAATCTATGAATCCGATCACGAGAGTAGTTCGGATTCATTTGAAGGATATACACGATTTTTCATAGAGCTTAAAGGGCCTGTTTACGGTAATTGTCACAAGAGTAGGGAATTGTCGTTAATAGGTACCGGATTACGCTTCAGGAGGAGGTAATCTGTACCTAAGGAAAAATCCCTTTCAACACTTTAATTTTCTGTTTAAAGGTTTATTTTTATTGAATTCATAGTCATTAGCGTGGTGAAACCCTGAGTCCCGACTTTCTCCATATTGATTTTTACCCAAAACATTACCACTATTTTTTTTATTTGTACTTAGAAGATTCCAAAAAAAAATCACAAATTTGATTCATCTAGCTGTAGATCATTCGTGTAATCGGTACTTGACTGCAAGATCCTCATTGAGAACGATAATCATTTTATTACTTTGATAAATCCGTGCATTTGCGGATGCATCAAGTTTTTAGCATCGTTGTCGGTGATCAGGCCAGCCAATATCAATTTAATCGATAAGTTTATAGACTAGAAATTTTATTTATTTATTTTTGTTTTTATTTTGTTATTTTTGTTTGTTTTTCTCTTTCTTTTTCTTTATAGTTAGTGTAAGCTATTTTTCTTTTTTTCGATTAACATGATGTATGAACTGGAGAACTCATGCCAGAAATCACTAGACTAGATATTTTAAGCTTTATTTTTCATTTCCTATTTTACATTTTGTATTTCTAAATTTTATTGCAAATATGATATTTAGCCAATGTCAATAGTCAAATCAGAGGTATGTGCCACCGATAATGACAAGAGAATATGGTACTAATACATTACAATCACTTTCAGCAAAGGTAAATTCCTTTACTCAACAAATTGATTATTTAAGCATGCAATATTCTATGTTGAAATCTATTACTTGTGATATTTGTGGATATCATGGGCATCATTATACTGAATGTCAATCAAGGATTACTTCATGCTTTGACTCATGCCCTAGTACCTATAATCCAAGTTGGGAAAACCATCAAAACTTGCTTTATCAGAACGACCCAATATTTATTCCACCACCGCCTTACAAGCCACCAATTCCATTCCCCCAAAGACTAGCTAGGGCGAAGCTAGATAAACAATTTGGAAAATTTTTGGATATTTTGAAAAGGCTGTATATTAACATCCCCTTTACTGAAGCTTTAACGTAGATGCCCACATATGCAAAATTTTTAAAGGACATTCTTTCAAATCGACGGAAGCTAGAGGAAGCAGGCACAGTGGCGCTAACTAAAGAGTGTAGCGCCAATATTCAAAATAAGCTTACAGAAAAATTGGAAGATCCGGGCAGCTTTTCAATACCATGCAAAATTGGGGATTTGACGTTTGAACACGCATTATGTGATTAGGCGCCAGTGTCAGTTTAATGCCTTTTTCTATCTATAGGAAACTGGACATTGGCGACATGAAGACAACACCGATCTCATTACAACTGGCTAACATTCAGTGCGCAAGCCGGCAGGAATCTTGGAGGATGTCCCGATCAAGGTCGGAAATTTCTTCATTCCAGTTGACTTTGTCGTGCTTGAGATGGAGGAGGACACAAAATTACCGATAATCTTGGGAAGACCATTTCTTGCAACTGCCGGAGCAGTCATTGACGTTAATAACGGGAAACTAGCCTTAAACATCGGTGAGGAGGCTATTGAATTTGACTTGTCTCGAAGTCTGAAGCACCCTTCTATTGGAGATTCATGTTATATCCTAGATGTCATCGACGATGCCGCCAAAGCTGAAAATCCCATAGCTGATGGGATGAACGCAGACCCACTAGAGGTCTATCTCTTGGAGAAAAGAATAAAGAAGCCCAAGCATATGTGAAACTGATAGACTCAGCTGAATTCCTTGGTGCTGACACCTGTATTGCGAACTCTGCATAACACTACGGTCAAGCTAATGACCCTAAACAAGCGCTTCTTGGGAGGCAACCCAAGTATTTTATTTTTATTTTTTTATTTAAATTCTAATTAGTTATTTATTACAAGTGCTATTTCATATTTGTTGCAGGTTCAATTACGTTCAAAAAAAAAAAAGACAGCTATGCCCATGAAGACAATTTAGCTCGTCACTTGCAAAGATTTCTTGCCAAATCTCAGAGGAAGAAAGATGGCAATTAAGGGCTTAAGGATTGCAGCGCCTCCTCTCTTCCGTCGTTTCAGCCTATCGCCTACCGAAGTCATCTCCAGCTGACTGAAATTACTACCGCCTTCCGAAGAAATCAGCACTCCAAAGTCGGCGATTTCTTCCGCTAACTTCGCCCATTGAGCACCCTCGTCGCCGCCAACTGAAATTGGCGACATAAATTTCCAGCGCCGCTCTTCATCTCCCAACTTGCCACTGACGCTCTGTCTTCAATGTCCATCTTCAAACCCGTCGGCCACACTTCCGTTCCTACCATTACTCCACAAAGCCGCCGGACTCCTTCAGCTTCGCCCGTTGAGCAACCTCGCCGCCGTTCCATATCTGCAACCGCCTTTTCCTCTTCTGCCAACCCTGAAAAAGCTGTCCACCGCCTTCAATTAAATCGCTGCCGCCTTCAACTGATTTTCATCCGTTCGCCACCACCGAATTGAAAACGGTGACATACACGCGCCGCTCCTGCCGCCTGAACTTCGCCCGAGAACTGTTCGCACTGAGGGCGACGCTTTCGTTTATTCCTGACACCTCACGCTGTGCTGCTCATCCCTCTTAAGAAGATCCTTCCCTCCAGATGATTTCAGATCCATCACGCGAGGAGGCTTCTTCTGATTTTGTGTACAAGAAGCAGCATCTCTCCACGTTGCTACCTCATGCCTCTGTAGCTGGAACTCAACGGCTGCTACCTTCGGGATTGAACGATTGGAGCACGGAAGTCTAATATGCACATTCCGCCAGCCTGCTTCTTTTGTCATTCCGCCCTCTTCGTCGGCCGCTACACCGAGGCCGCATGCTATATTTGGATCTTCCATGTGCAACGCCTTCCAACTTCAAATGACGATGATGAGGATGACCATAAAGAGGAATGCGCTGAGATGAGCATCAACGATGATTCCTACTAATCTTGTGAGTACCACCACCCATATCCCCAAATTTTGAGTTCTTACATGCTATGCGTAGGGACTATGCATATTTCAAGTCTGGGAGATAGAGAGTTCACTTTGGTTTGACTTATTTTAAAACTTTCTAGATAATTACGGCACTTTGTGTTTTGTTTTTATGCTAGATACACTCCTGCTTTCCGATATTGGATTACATGCTGATACCATTATGATTTTCAACGGAAATCATGATAGCTTCATATTTTCCATGGACACCACTATGTTCTGAATCTTGGTTCTAAGTCAGGATTTCATTCGATTATTCTATTTGATGGATAAAGGTAGTGAAGTGATAGATCTAATTTTCGATTGAGATATTTCCTCTTACGGTATGCTTATAATCTTTTTGTAGAAGTATACAACTCTATCAATTTGATTCTCCTTGTCTGATGTTGAAAATAATCAATGCACTCGTCTATGGCTGTTATCTCCTCAAAAAAAAAAAAAGAAAAAAAAAGAAATAATAAGACTCCTCTACTTGGCACTGCGTAAAATTGGCAGTGGTACCAAAGACATGAGTTGAAGTCAAAAAAAAAAAGAGATTTTTTTGAGGGGATGAAAATACAAATAAGAGTGTATTGATGTTTTTCCAACCCTGTGTATTTGGATGAATCAGGTTTGAAATGAGTACATATACCACACAGGAGATTACTGCATCTTGTAGAGGTAAGTCTTATTTAACTTTGGTTTCTGGATCTTCACACCTTTATTCCTGACAATAGATGATCATTTTGAATGTCCTGACATACTAAGATTTGTTCATGATGATATCTCCATGGATATTTTATAAGCTTGACGTGATTTCATCTTTTTCTGATTACCACTCTTATCGGCTCTAAATGCTTGAGGGCAAGCAATGATTTAAGTCTGGGAGATTTTGATGTCTCGTATTTTTATAGTCTTTTAGACTTATATTTACCAGTGAATCGAGACCTATTTCTATGTTTTTACATCCCTTTCCGGCTTATTTCATTGACTTTCTTCAGAAGCTTCACTTCTTGTCATGTTGATAAATACAGGACAATTCACTCACTTTTGGAGCTATTTGGAAGTATATTTACGTCCCCGAGTAAATCAAGAACCTTGACGAGAAGTTTCGCTTCAAATGGAGCTAATTTCCAGAATTACGGCCGAGCCCATAATCTGCATTATAGGCATAATTTCCAGTTTGAATTCACAAGAAGCCCGTTTTCATTCAAGCATAATCATATTCCAAGGGCATGCCATCAACTCTCTCAAAAGAAGCCTTTCGGAAGACGAAAAGTTCGACATAAGACATTACGGGCATAGCCGTAATTTCACCTGCCCATAATCTTCACATCAGTGAGCTTTGATACCATACTATAGCCGAAATTCATGTCAAGTCAAGGGTCAACTCACCCGCAAAATTTCAGACCGAACGGAGTTTTCTTCCAAAATTACAGGCATGACCATAATCTTCATTACACTTGTAATCTTCACCATGCACATTAATGACCCGCATTAAATTGGTCATAACTCACTCATTTTATCTCCGTTTTGGGCGTTCTTGGAGTCAAAACGATGAGCATTTAAAGACCTATAAGTGCATGAGGATTTCAAGAGTCGAAGAGCATTGGAATCATATTTTTGGGCATGCCCGTAATACAAATTACGGGCGTAATTACCCCCTGCGCAGCCAAACTTAAAACGGCCATAACTTTTTCATTATAACTCCGTTTTTGACGTTTAAGGTGTCAAAACGTAGCTAATTAAAAGATATTTAATTATGGCATATCAAAGGGCTCCTCTGAAATGATAAAAGGGGCGAATATGGCTTGAAAAGGGCGAGGGGTCTTGGCTTGATGTGAAGTTCTTGGAGAAAGTTTGGGAGAAGAAGCTCTCTTGTGCATCCATTCCAAAAGGCTTGGAGGAAGAAGATTTAAACCCTTTTAGAAGATTTTGTAGTCTTTTATCTTTAGGTCTTTCTTATATTTTGTTCTTCTTTTAGAGTTTTGTACTTAAACAACGCTATGATAGCGTAATCCTTTTGTCGGAACTAAGGGTGTAGTCTCGTTGTTTGTATCTCATTCTCAAACTTGTTATTGAAAAGAAAATGCAAATTTTACTTGTGTTTATTCATTCTATGCCGTTTTATCGCTAGAATTACCTTGATCACGTAATTTCTTTCCTCGGGCGTTGCAAGAAGGACCGAAAGGTGAATTACGACGCTAGATCTGCTAGTTCGAATATACTCTGACCTGTCAAGAAATTGGGCAGGATTTGTATGAGAAATTTCATAGTATCTCTGAACCCAATGGATCAATCTAGGTACGGTGAGCCACGAAAGTAGGACGCCGATCTAGATTGATACCAGATTACACCGTCGAAAGAGGGTAATCTGTACCTTTTGATACTTCCTTGAGCATTTTTAAAATCTCTTTGCTATAATTTTAACTTGTTTGAATCTAAGATCCATCAATGAGACGAACCCAACGTTCTGATAACTCTAACCCTTGTTTTTCCCCTCGAAGCTTTCTCTTGCCAGATTCGGTTTACTTTAAGTTATATTAGCCTTGCGTTTCGTGATCTCAAAACTACTTGATCCGATTGTCTAGCTACTAGTTCATAATCTTTTGATACTTGATCACTGTCCCTGTTGGATCGACATCTGAAGTACTACTACGATGAAACCGTCACGCTTGGGGTTAGTTGTGCGTTAGTACAGCACACATCAAGTTTTATGGCGCCGTTGCCGGGGATCGTGATGATAGGAGTGGCGAAAACTGGGTGGTTAGCGCCTGTGAAGGAAGCAGCAATCCAATAGCTAGTGGAGGCGGAGGAGAAAATCAGTCTCGGCAGACAAAATCGAAGCAGGAGTCACCGAGGAGTCGCCGATGGATTTGTGGAAGCAGCGGCACGGGAAGGTCACGAAATGGAAGAATCATGATCGCCACCCTCGCCTTCAATTTTGGTCAGCGAGTGTATGAACCGCAGGCGTCGCTGGTGGCTTCAGGCGTTGAATCGGCGCAAGTGCGTAAATACTTCAGGGATGGGCGCGAGAGAGGAGGCTGGCGAACTGACTATTCCAGCCATTTGCTCAACGGACGAAGCTTTTGCTGATGACGGCTCGGTAGAGTAATAGTAGAGGAAAAGTGGTGGATGCCTGCTTAAATAGGTAACTCGGCGGATCTGGTGACTCATACAAATCCTGCCCAATTTCTTGATAGGTCAGAGTATGATCGAACAGGCAGATCTAACGTCACAATTCACCTTTCGGTCCTTCTTACGGCACCTAAGAAAAGTAATTGCACAGCCAAAGCAACACTAGCAGTAAAGCGGCATAGAACGAATAAGCACAAGATAAATTTTGCTTTTGCTATAAAATAACAAGTTCGACAATAAGATACAAACAACGAGACTACACCCTTAGTTCCGATGAAAAAATTACGCTATCATAGCGTCGTTAAGTACAATCTCTAAGAAAGAAGATACGAAAGTGAAGACAGAAGGTAAAAGAAGGCAAACTCTTCAAGAAAAGGGCAGCGATTCTTCTCCTTCAAGCCATCTAGAGTGGCGCACGAGAGCCTTCTTTCTTCTCCCAAGATTTTCACCAAAGTCTCAACCCTTCACTAGAACTCGTCCCCTTTCCAAGGGGTATTTCACCCTTTATATAGAGCTTGATCCCAAATCTGAACACATGGATTGATGGAGCCTTTAATTAGCTATGTTTTGACACCTTAAACGTCAAAAACGGAGCTATAATGACAAAGTTATGGCTCTTTTAAGTTTGGGTGCGCAGGGGAGAATTATTATTACGGCCATGCCTGTAATTCTGATTTCAGTGCTCTTAGACTCTTCAAATCTTCATAAACTTATGGGCCTTTAGATACTCGTCGTTTTGACTCCAAGAACGCCCAAAACGGAGTTAAAACGAGTGAGTTATGCATATTTAATGCGGGCCATTAATGTGCATGTGAAAATTACGGGTGTAATGAAGATTATGTCCACGCCCATAATTTTGGTAGAAAACTCCGTTTCGTCTGAAATTATACGGGCGTGCTGGCCTTTGACTCGTCTTTGATTCTGGCCATAGTTTGACATCAGAAGTTGCCGGTGGGAATATTACGGGTAGTAGAAATTACGGCCACAGCCGTAATGTTGTCTGTTGAAGATTTCTTCGCCCAAATGACTTCCAATGAGAAAATTAAGAGCACGTCTTCAAAGTATGATTATGCTTGCATAATAGTGGGCTTTTTTAGAAATTCAATTGAGAATTATGGCCATAACGCAGATTATGGCCTCGGCCGTAATTATGGAAATTAGCCCCATTTGAAGCGAAACTTCTCGTCAGGGTTCTTGATTCACTCGGGGACATAAATATACTTCCAAATAGCTCCAGAAATGAGTGAATTATCCTGAATTCATCAAACATAACAAGAAGTGAAGCTTCTGAAGAAAATCAATGAAATAAGCCGGAAAGAGATGTAAAATTATAAAAATATGTCTCGATTCACAATTAAATATGGGTATAAAAGACTATAAAATTACGAGACATCAAAATCTCCCAGACTTAGATCATTGCTTGTCATCAAGCATTTAAAGCCGATAAGAGTGGTAATAAAAGAAAATAAAATCACGTCAAGCTTGTAAAACATTGTGTCCTAGGGAGATATCATTATGAACAAAGCTCAGCGAGTCAGAGGATTCAAGATATCATCTATTGTCAAGAATAAAGGTGTGAAGATCTAAAAATCGAAGTTAGATAAGGCTTACCTTCATGAGTTGCAATAATCTTCTGTGTGGAGTACGCACTCTATTCGAACCTGATTCAACCAAAGATACGAGTTGGGAAAAAAAATCAGTGCACTCTTTATTTTTGTTTTATTTTCATCCTCATTTTTTTTGTGTATATTTTTTTTATTTGACTTCAACTTATGTCTTCGGTACTATTGCCAATTTTTCGCAGTGCCAAGTAGATGAGTCTTCTTTTTTTCTTTTTTCTTTTTAATTTTTTTTCTTTTTTTTTAGAGGAGATAACAACCATCAGATAAGTGCATTGATCAGAATCAACAAGTAGTAAGGTGAATCAAATAGATAGAGGTACGTACTTCCACAAAGAGATTATAAGCATTACTAGAAAATAAAAACCTCAATCGAATATCGGATAGGTCACTCCACAGTCCTTTTTCCATCAAATAAGATAATTAAATGAATTTCCTGACTTTAAACTAAGTTTCTGAACATAATAATATCCCAAGGAGTTAATATAAATATGAAGCTATCATGATTTCTATTGAAAATCGGAACAGTAATCGCAGAGTGTAATCCAATATCAGAAAGTAAGGGTGTATCTAGCATCAAAACAAAACACAAAGTGCAGTAATTATCTAAAAAGTTTTAAAAGAAGACAAAGCGAAATGAACCCTCTATCTCCCAGACTTGAATTATGCATAGTCCTCTTAAGGGTCGATGCTCATCGTCTTCATATGAATTTAGGAGGACATTTGGAGAAGCTGTTGGCCGGCAGAAGGGAGTCATAGATATGTGCATAGTAGACTTGCGGGTACCAATCTTGCACTCGGGGGCCATTGCAAATGAAACCGTTGTGATCAAAGAAAAGTAGCAGCAAGGCAAAACCTGGAAGAGTGCCGAGAGATGTAGACGCTGAAAATTAGGAGAGTGGGGGAGCTTCTTGGCAGATCTTGTGAAGCACGTAGAACTGGAGGTAGAAATCAAGCTGGAGGAGGCGAACTCTTCGGCAGAATTTGTGAAACACTTTGATGCAGAACAGCAGGGCAAATTGAGTCAATTTCCGAGAGAAGTCTGTAGGTTCATGAGAATATCAGTGGCAGCAGCGTCGGAAATCTCAGGAACAGAGAAGGTCGAGCAGTGGAGAAGAAATTGTTCTCGATACTTCTTTTAAATAGTAGTCGGCCTGATTTCGGAAGAGGCGGCGGCATTAATCCCACACTGCGGCAGTGTGAGTTCGCTGAAAACGCGGCTGCGGAAGGAGGAGCGTCAGCTCAATTAATCCAAGAAAACTGGTAGCGGCGTCCGTCTTCGTGAAAGTCGCTGGCGTTGAGATGGGAGGCATTGATTTCTGTCTGAAGCTTGCACCCATTTGAAGTCTAGTCGAAGAGGGCGGCGGAAGTTTCGTCAGGTTCGGCTGGAGGAGTAATGGTAGAAGAGACCGGTGCTGGAGTCAGCGTGATCGAGTAACGTCGGAAGTGGAAAGGGCGGCTGCAGTTCCGGTTGAAACTGAAGAGGTCAGTGGCGATTTGGGGAGGAAGGAATGTCATTGACGGAGGCTTGAAGACGGCGGTGGATTAATGTCGTTGAAGACGCCGCCGATTGAGGTCGGATTGAAGGAGGCGGCGGCGATTTCAGGGTCGGCTGAGAACGGAAGAAACTACGTCGCCTTCCATTGATTTGGGTCGGCTGCAGATTAATGCTTTATGAAGATTGATGAAGCGGGGGATGAATAGCGGCGAACGGCTTCTTCGTCAATTAATGGGAGTCGGCACTGATTCCAACTTGACGTCGGTGGCAGATGCGGAAGATGGAGAGCGGCACTGTAGCAGTTTGGATCCAAGGATAATTGAGGGCACCCGTAAATTGGAAAAATACGGCAGTCTTTTTTTTTTCAGCTGGTTATGGCTGTAATGGATATATATATATATATATATATATATATATATATATATATATATATATATATATATATATATATATTGAATTAGCCATGAACCTAAATAAACCTGCAACAAACGTGAAATAAGACTTGTCAGAAATAACAAATTAAAATCAGAAAAATAAAGTACTTGGGTTGCCTCCCAAGAAGCACTTGTTTAGGGCCATTAGCTCGACCGCAATGTCATTCAGAGTCCGTATTATAAATGTCAGCACCAACTAATTCAGCCGACTCCATCAGTTTTGCATATGCTTGGGCTTTTTCATTCTTTTCATCATCTGGACTCTCCAAGAGGTAGACCTCTAATGGGTCCATGTTCATCCCATCAGTCAAGGGATTTTCATCTTTGATCTCATCATCAGTAACATCTAGGCTATAACATGAATTTGCAATAGAAGTGTGTTTCAGACTTCGTGATAAATCAAATTCAATAGCCTCCTCACCGATGTTTAAGGCTAGTTTTCCGTTCTTAACGTCAATGACTGCTCCGGCAGTCGCAAGGAATGGTCTTCCCAGAATAATCAGTAGTTTTGCGTCCTCCTCCATCTCGAGCACGACAAAGTCGACTGGAATGAAGAAATCTCCAACCTTGATCGGGACGTCTTCCAAGATTCCTGTAGGCTTGCGTACTGAGCGGTCAGCAAGTTGTAATGAAATTGGTGTTGGTTTCACATCACCAATGTCCAGTTTCCTACATATAGAAAAGGGCATTAAACTGACACTAGCGCCTAAATCACAAAGTGCGTGATCAAAAGATAAATCCCCAATTTTGCATGGTATCGAAAAGCTGCCCGGATCTTTTAATTTCTCTGGAAGCTAATTTTGAATAATAGCGCTGCACTCGTTAGTAAGCGCCACCATACTAGGTTCCTCTAGCTTCTATCGATTTGAAAGAATGTCCTTTAAAAACTTTGCATACATGGGCATCTGCATTAAAACTTCAATAAAGGGGATATTAATATACAACTTTTTCAAAATATCTAAAAATTTTCCAAATTGTTTATCCAGCTTTGCCCTAGCTAGTCTTTGAGGGAATGGAATTGGTGGCTTGTAAGGCGGTGGTGGAACATAAGCTAGTTCAGTCATATCATCATCTTTCTCCTCACTTGTTCTCTCGGGTTCAGATATATTACTGGTAGATGCATCAGGACTTAGGTTAGAATTAGGTACTCTCGGTTCCTCCAATTGCTTACCACTACGAGTAGTAATTGCACTACAATTCTCTCGTGGGTTCTGTTCAGGTTGGGAAGGTAACCTACCTGAGGGTCTTGCTAGACTGGTGACTAAGTTTGCCAATTGTATGTCTACCTATTTGTTATGGGCCTCTATGACATCCAGTCTAGTTGTCACATAACGCAGCATATCATTTACGCTCTCGTTGGTTTTGGTTTGAGAGGAGATGAAATTTTCCATGATAATTTCAAGTGAGGTTTTCTGAGGTTGTGGTACATACAGTCGAGGTTGAAAACCAGGTGGTGGTCTGTAATTTGATTGTGGGGCAGGGTTGGGGTTGTTCCTGTAAGAGAAGTTATGATGGTTTCTCCAACCAGGATTGTATGTATTTGAGTAGGGATCAAGTTGAGGTCTAGGATTTTGGTTCCCTATATCATTAACATATTCTTGGTGTTGTTCGGAGGGTTGGGAAACAACTAACTGACAATTAGCATGGTTGTGGCCAAAAATACCACAAATCTCACATAGAGCAGAATTAGAACTTGAATCAATAGAATTGACATGCATTGAATCCAGTTTACGAGATAATGAGTCAACCTTGGCTGCTAAAGAACTTAAGGCATCTAATACATATTTACCTGGCGCAACGGCCCTAGATGATGTACCTCGTTGGTCTCCAGCCCATTGGTTGTGATTCAGTGTCATGTCTTCTAGTAGATTCATTGTGTCGTCGACGTTTTTGTTCATGATTGCTCCTCCAGCGGCTGCATCTATAGTAAGACGCGTATTATAGTTAAGACCATGGTAAAATGTATGAACAATTACCCATTTTTCACAATTGGACAGTTTTGCTTGGGGGAAAGTACTTTGAGAGAAACGCCTAGGAAAGTTGTTCCCAGGTTGTAAGCGATTCAGGTTGGAGAGAATATAGCCAGTTTCGAGCTCTATCCCGCAGAGAGAATGGGAAGAGTCGTAGTCATAGTGCGTCGCTAGAAACTCCATTCATCTTCGTCGTGTTGCAAAACTCCAAGAAAATCGACAGGTGCATATTTGGGTCTTCAGATGGTAGGCCTCTGAATTGGTTCTGCTGAACCATCGATAAAAGTGAGGGCTTTATCTCGAAGTTATTGGCCTCTACTGGAGGTCGAGAAATACCTGAGTGAAGACCCTGCACATTTGGAGCAGCGAAATCCTTCAGAGTCCTGTTGTTGTTCGCCATTGGTAGATCGATAGGAATAGGTTCAATAATCCTCGATGCCTCTCTAGCACTTAATTCCTTTAATCGTCTTCTACGATGGAACGTCCTTTCAATTTCCTGATCAAGTTCGTACAGATCTTCTAATCCACCTGATCGTAAACCTCTACGCATATAACAGTTATGCTCAAGAAACAAGATTTGAAAGAAGAACTAAATCACAATAACAAACAAGCAAAATAGGAACAAACAAAACAAAGAAATAAAAACGAACAAATATAAACAAAGAAACAAAAGCAATAGCAAAAGAAACAAAACGTATAGTCTACCAATTGTTAAATCTCTTTGATATTGGTCGCCTGTCCCCGGCAATGGCGTCAAAACTTGATGTGTACTTTACTGTACAACTAACCGCAAGCGTGACAGTTTTGTCGCGTGTAGTACTTTAGATGTCGAACCCACAGGGACAGTGATCAAGTACCAAGAGATTACAAATTAATAGCTAGACAATTGATTAAGTGGTTTTAGATTTCAGAAAAGTAGAGTAAATATTACTTAAAGTAAATCGAGTCCAGCGAGAGAAAACTTTGTGAAGAAAACCAGGGTTAGAGATATCGGAACATCGGGTTCATCTCGTTGAAAGATCTTAAATTCTTACAAGTTAAAATTATAGCAAAGGAATCTTAAAAGTGCTCAAGGAAGCATCACAAGGTACAGATTACCCTCTTTCGACGGCGTAATCCGGTATCAATCTAGATTGGCGTCCTACTTTCATGGCTAACCGTACCTAGATTGATCCAATGGGTTCAGAGATACTATAAAATTCTTCATACAAATCCTGCCCAATTTCTTAACAGGTCAGAGTATGATCGAACAGGCAGATCTAGCGTCACAATTCACCTTTCGGTCCTTCTTGCGGCGCCTAAGAAAAGTAATTGCGCAGCCAACGCAACACTAGCAGTAAAGCGGCACAGAATGAATAAGCACAAGATAAAATTTGCTTTTGCTATAAAATAACAAGTTGGACAATAAGAAACAACGAGACTACACCCTTAGTTCCGATGAAAAGATTACGCTATCATAGCGTCGTTAAATACAATCTCTAAGAAAGAAGATACGAAAGTGAAGACAGAAAGTAAAAGAAGGCAAACTCTTCAAGAAAATGGCAGCGATTCTTCTCCTTCAAGCCTTCTTAAGTGGCGCACGAGAGCCTTCTTTCTTCTCCCAAGATTTTCACCAAAGTCTCAACCCTTTACTAGAACTCATTCCCTTTCAAAGGGGTATTTCACCCTTTATATAGAGCTTGATCCCAAATATGAAGACATGGATTGATGGAGCCTTTAATTAGCTACGTTTTGACACCTTAAACGTCAAAAACAGAGCTATAATGACAAAGTTATGGCTCTTTTAAGTTTGGGTGCGCAGGGGAGAATTACGGCTGTAATTATTATTACGACCATGCCCGTAATTCTGATTTTGGTGCTCTTCGACTCTTCAAATCTTCATACACTTATGGGCCTTTAGATACTCGTCGTTTTGACTCCAAGAACGCCCAAAATGGAGTTCAAACGAGGGAGTTATGCATATTTAATGCGGGCCATTAATGTGCATGTGAAAATTACGGGTGTAATGAAGATTATGGCCACGCCCATAATTTTGGTAGAAAACTCTGTTTCGTCTGAAATTTTGCGGGTGTGCTGGCCTTTGACTCGTCTTTGATTATGGCCATAGTTTGACATCAGAAGTTGCCGGTGCGAATATTACGGGTAGGCAAAAATTACGGCCATAGCCGTAATGTTGTATGTTGAAGATTTCTTCGCCCAAATGACTTCCAATGAGAAAATTAAGAGCACGTCTTCAAAGTATGATTACGCTTGCATAATAGTGGGCTTTTTTAGCAATTCAACTGGGAATTATGGCCATAACGCAAATTATGGCCTCGGCCGTAATTACGGAAATTAACCCCGTTTGAAGCGAAACTTCTTGTTAGGGTTCTTGATTCACTCGGAGACATAAATATACTTCTAAATAGCTCTAGAAATGAGTGAATTATCCTGAATTCATCAAACATAACAAGAAGTGAAGCTTCTGAAGAAAATCAATGAAATAAGCCAGAAAGAGATGTAAAATTATAAAAATATATTTCGATTCACAGTTAAATATGGATCTAAAAGACTATAAAATTACTAAAGCCGGAAAGAGCTTTAGTAGACCTCAATAATCCAATTTAGAAGCCATGCTTAAAAACTCAATAGCTGATATGACCAAACAAAGTGAGGAACTTCATTGTATAATTTATGGCACTAATAAAACTGACATAGAGGAAGGAATCCATGATGAATCTGAGAATTTTATAGAGTTGGAACAATTATTAGTCATGACTCCTGATTATGATCTCTCTTCTTCAAATTTTGATGATTTTGAAAATTATAAATACCCTAGTAACCCCTCCTCAGTACTTTACCAGCCATCCAGTCCCCTCTCACATAACATAGTGCCTTACAATACAAATACTTAGGACATATTTAAAGAAAAATTTGAACTTTTGGATCTTGTGAGAAGAAAGATGAAAAATTTAAGAATCCTCAAATAAGAAGTAGCGAGATAGATGAGGGTGAATTTGATAGTGTTAGGATGGAGTATCCTATTGAAGAAATAGAAATTGAGGAGAAAAATGAGAAAGAGGATCCTGTGCATATTCTACCACCATTACTATATGAACCATCAATTCCTTTTCTCCAGAGAAAATCATTAGGAATTTGCATGATAGATGATGAAAGAGATGATTATATGGATAATGATGTTGAGGTAGCTGAAATATTATTTGATTCAAATCCAACCAAATCCAATGTGAAATTTGAAAACTTCTTGAGCAATCAAAGACATGAATTTTTCATACTTACTAACTGTTCTTTTGGGGTCATAATCATGCTCTTTTGCTTATTTTTATCCCTTATTTGTCAAATACTTCGGAATCTACACCTTTCTTGGTTTTTGATTAATTTCAGGTAAAAAGGCATTATTCTGATAGGTTTTTAAGCAATGTCAATACGTATAAGGATTCTAATCATCAAGACAAGTTTACACATCAAATTTCAAGTCAAACCGAGTTTTCTAGCGAAATTACGGCAGTGCCGTAATGAATTTTATGGCTGTAATCTGCAAATATGGCACTACCGTAATGATTTTCACAGCCGCTTCCCGCATAAACTTTTTGGAAAATTACGGTATTACCATAATACTTTTATGGTGTCGTAATTCAGGTCCAAATTCATACAATAACTTTTGAAGAAAATACGATACTACCGTGAGACTTTTTATGGTACAGTAATTTCAAGACAATTTCATACCGAGACTTCAGAAGACATTACAGCACCGCCGTAATGAATTTCACGGTACCGTAATTCCGACCCAGTTGCCCGATTTTTCCGCTGGAAACTTAAAGAGATGATTTCTCGAGTTTTAGGGCACCAATTGAAGATCCGTAAAAAGGAGAACAATCAGGATAAAGAGGAGAACGAGCCAAAAGCGAAACGACCAATTTTTTTCATGGGTATACGAAGAATTTTAGAGAATCTCCGCTGCTCTATGGTTCGTCACTGTTCAGTGTACAGACCACCTCCGGTGAAATTTAAGAGGAAGCTTCGCCTGAAGAAGGAGAACATACCACAGAAGTTTCAAAGTGAAAGGAGATCGATTGAGGAAGAAATCAATAAAAACAAGGGCGCCGCCACTGTTCATTGTGTATAGGAGCAAAATTACGGGCTGTAATTTTCATTACAGCCCTGTTTTGTAACTTTTACTCTTCTCTTTCAATTTCTAATCACTCTAAACGATGTTTTATTGTAATTCTTTGATCATGCTAGCTTAACCCTCTTTGGGATATGGGGTGTAGTCCTCTTGATTTCTTAATGACTGAATTAATTCTATTTCATCAAAATATTTTTTTGATATGATAATTTTACTTAAGTGATTAATGCCTTTAATGCTTCCTAGTTTCATATTGTCAACATGTGTTAGAGTCTTATGATATGGACTGAGAGGTGATTTATAAAACTTGGAGCACTAAAATCAAGTATTAGGAATTTATCGTAAGAGATTAGGTTTGTTCTTAATTCTAAATTTTAGAACTTTATTGACTTGTTGATATTTTGTTCTAGGATGCATTAATGATATAGACATGAAAATTTGCTCTAGATAGATGTTTGATTGTTAGGAAACCTTAAGTAAAACTTGTGAAACTAAGGTATGAGAATACTTAGTTTCATTCAAGATATTGATATCGAGATAGAATGCACGAGAGTGATTCTTAATCTCTTTGTCAAGGTTTGCTTTTCTTAAACATAGAATAAATCTGTGCGAGAGCGAGAATTATTTTATATTAATCATCTGCGTGAGAGCGAAATGATTTCTTATTAAGACAAATTATATCTTTATCATATTAAGAATAAATTGATGAACATTTATTTATATCCAGTCATAGAAATCAGGATGGATGAACCCCTAGTCCCAATTCTTTCTCTCTGACATTTCGTGAACTTTTCGATCGTTTGCTTTCTTCATAATCGGTTCGCCTAGCTAGTGAGAAATCGATTATTCGATACTTGACAAACAAGGTCTCTATGGTTTGATATCTTAATTATTACTTCGAGTATCCGTGCACTTGCGGACACAACACACCTTTACCATAGCTAGCTGAGGCTTTTGCTAATTTGTCATCAGATATTCTACCGGATTTATCCACGGATATATACTAGAGAACTCTGAGGATACGGAGACAGATTAATGAGTTTTGTCAGTATCTCTGCTATTCTATTTGTTTTTATGCATAGATTATTATTGTTCCATTATTCTCTGGAGATATCTTATATGCATTCTTCCTCTTGAGCAGGATTTGATAGAGGTGGTACTGATGCAGTGCACACATGTTTTTCTATGCTTGATTTGTGTGTGTGCATTGTATTTAGCGCTTTGTGATGTGATACCGGATTTGTATTTGATATTTGATACTTGAATTGGTTTTGTACATATACATGATAGTATTAGAACTTTAGGTGCGGTACATGATTAGATTGCTATGGTGTTGTATATATTTGCTGCTTACCATGTATCTGTGATGATTTGTGATGCCATGGTGATGATTGGGGTGAATCTTTGAATGATTTTTTATATAAGTTTTGATATTGAGATGAATAGTATTTTTGAAATGGTAAATGTGATTTAGTTGATGAAGTATGACGGTATTTGATGTTTGAAATTTGTTTACCTTGTAAATTATTAATATCTATGATGTAGTACAGTTTCTGGATTTTTCTGAGTCATATTTGCAAGTTTTGATATAACTGCACAGGGTTTCGCTCATATTTTAGGGGGAACTCTTGCAAAAAAATTTTTGAAATCTGTCACACTTGATTTTTAATGTTTATACATACACAACAATTTAAGTCTAGGGTGTTCCCATGTATTTTGTTTTTCTTCGAAGCCTTATAGGTATGTATTTTGAATGTTCATGATTGTTAAGAATAATCAAATTTGTTTTATCCTTAATTCTGAACTTAGGAAACATTTTGAGTATTTGATTTGATGACTTAGGGAATTTCTGAAATTTCATGTGGACTTAAATTGTTGAGTAAATTCAATTATAGTATTGATAAAATACATATATGAATTTTTATATGTTGATGCGACGTGTACATAGTATTTTTATACTTGAAATTTAATTTATCTATCTTTGCTTGATGAAAAATTTTTATGAATAGAAAATTGGTGATTTTTCTTTATATTGAGATTTTCCCCTACTCCTCTAGTTGAGTAATCTAAGGTCATGAGTTATATTATACCATGAGTGGTATACTTTAAGTCTATTGCGATCAAGTAACAAAGGGAAATCTTAAAAATAAATATCTATCCCTCTTGCAGAAAGATCGATAACGATTTAAATAACATGTCACTAGCCGGCTTTCTCTAAGAGCTGATTAAAAAAAAAGAGAGAAAGAGAAAGAGAGAAAGTTGTAGGTCCAGTGGACAACTCCGCTGACCTTATGATTGGGACTATAAGTTAAATTATACTACTTTGTGGTATACTTTAAACAATATTTTGATACTAACAGGAAAGGGCATATAACCGTTTAAAAACCAAATTACTCTAAAAATCTCTTATCTTTAACATCACCAAGATTCTTGAAATAATTTTTTTTCCTATTGAGTAATGTGGATTTATTATATTGAGAGTATTTGATACTTAATGCATGAAGAATGAATGTTATGACATGAATTGTGAATTTTATCTTTCTTGGATTGTAAACTCTAGAGATTTTATCTTTATTATGATTTTTCCTGAAATTACTTGAGTTTTGAAAGATCGACTGCCTGAATTGTGGACTACGAACGTTATTAAGGACAGAATAAATAAGATTGTTCCTTATTTTTACATTCTCCATACATATTAGAATATTACTTGAGGACATGCTAAGCTTTAAGTCTAGGTATTTTGATGCATTGCATTTACATCATGTTTTTTACTTTACTTTGTATGGAATCTTTACTTTTCTTGGTTTTTATGAAAATATAGGTAAAATAACTTAAAAATGATGGATTTTGTTAGTTTTAAGGCCATACACGATTCCCGAGGAAATTACGAGGCCGTACGTCAAATTTGAAGCAAAACGGAGGTCAAACGCAACTTTCATGGCAATGGCCATGAATATATTCATAGGCTGTGAATACACTCTGTGCAGTAAATAGAAAAACTCATGGTCGTGGCCGTAAACAGTTCATCGCCCGTGAGTTTTTCCGCCCCCTTCGATTTTTCACTCGATTTGACTTCAAATTGAGTTAGAACTCAACTAAACTTTGTAGAAACCTTCCTAAATGGGTTCTACACTGATTAAACTATAAAAGGAAGGATGTTGGAGGGTTTAAAGGGGATTCCATGAATAAACACGAACAGAGGCAGCGGCTAGGGCGAAAATCAATTTCTGGGCAGAATTATAGTGAAAGATCACGCAAATGAGGGATTTGAATACTTCATCTTCATCCCTAGATCAAGGGGAAGAGTTCTAATTACTATCCTAGTGTCTTTTTGCATTATTTTTGAGAGATTATGTCGATTTCATCAATATACATGATGTTTTCTATAAACATGAACATGTAAAGTTATTTTCGGGATTTGGGGAGTAACCCGTTGATTGATTTACGAATTAAATCTTTTTGCATGAATCTTTGTTAAGAATCTTATTGAGTTGATTTGATTAGAATTGTACGTATTCTGCTTTAATACTCTAAACAAGTTTTATCACGTTTGAAACCTCACAAGAAGGACCGGGAGGTGAATCGCAATGTCGGATCTATTCTTTTCAAAGCTATGAATCCGATCACGAGAGTAGTTCGATTCGTTTGAAGGATTTACACGATTTTTCATAGAGCTTAAAGGGCCTATTTTCGGTAATTGTCACAAGAGTAGGGAATTGTCGTAAATAGGTACCGGATTACGCTTCGGGAGGAGGTAATATGTACCTAAGGAAAAATCTCTTTCAACACTTTAATGTTCTATTCAAAGGTTTATTTTTATTGAATTCATAGTCATTAGCGTGGTGAAACCCTGAGTCCCGACTTTCTCCATATTGATTTTTACCCAAAACGTTACCTCTATTTTTTTTTATTTGTACTTAGAAGTATCCAAACAAAAACCACAAATTTGATTCGTCTAGCTATAGATCATTCGTATAGTCGGTACTTAACCGCTAGATCCTCGTTGGGAATGATAATCTTTTTATTACTTCGATAAATCCGTGTACTTACAGACGCATCAAGTGTAATAGTCAGGTCAGACTAGACTAGATTTTTCATATGTATTGGTTCACATGATGAAATTTCTTGAGGCACCCTCAAGAGGTTAGAGCTTTGTGTTTTATCTAGCCGTCACTAGACACAAAGTGTCTAAACAGACTTGAGAAGGGGAATTGCCAAGTTGCAATTGGCCGGCGAGCCCACCTTAGGAAGCATGCATCACCTTGTGTAGTACATCCCACCCTCGTGGGATGCAAGGTCGTGTACAAAATGAGGATCCCATCTCACTAAGGAAGTCGGGCGACTTCTCGATCGATTTTTGAGGATTATTGATTTGAATAAAATAGTGAGAAACAATCATTTATAAAAGTTCAGAATCAATGATTGATATGTGATACTGATTTGCTCTTGTCTTTTTTGTAGATGGTTTCTATAAACAATAACAACAGCAGACTGTCACTCCGATCTCTGCTCGATAGAGAGAAGTTGGTTGGAATCAACTTCATGAACTGATACCAAGCCTTGAGGCTAGTCCTCAACCATGAGAAGAAGTTTTATGCCTTAGAGCAAGCTCTTCCTCCACCACAGGTGTCTACAGCCCATACGGTTGAACGAGAGGCTCATCGCAAGCATTAGGATGATGCCCTGGATGTTGCATGCCATATGTTAGCTACTGTGTCATCTGAGTTGCAGATGCAACATGAGGATCAGAATGTATTTCAGATGATTACAAATCTGAAGTAGCTGTTCAAGTCCCAAGCTAGGACAGAAAGGTTTGAAACATCCAAAGCTGCCTATCAGTGCAAGATGCCTGAAGGTGCTCCAATGGGACCACATGTGCTCAAGTTGCTTGGGTACTTGTCGAATCTCAATAGGCTGGGACACCTGATGGATCAAGATTTGGCCACCAATCTGATCTTGTAGTCGCCGCCTCCGAGTTACAGTGCATTTATTATTAACTCCAGTATGAAAAAAATTGTCTGTACTCATGAGGAGCTGTTGAAACTGCTAGAGACGACCAAGAAGGAAATGAACAAGTCCAAATCCAAGTCTATTCTTATGGTCTCCAAGACCATTAAGAAGCGGAAAAGGAGTAAGGGCAAGTCCAAGGCCAAAGCACTAAAGAAAGGTAAGGTGAGGGAGAATAAGTGCTTTAACTGTGGCCAGGAGGGCTATTGGAGAAAAGACTATAAGCAACCTCAGAAAGAGATGAAGAGAAGTGACACTTTGTCTTCAGGCTCAGGTAATTTTGTTACCAAACCCTATATTGTCTATTTCTAACCAAGAGTATTTTTACTACATGATGAGACTGATATTTGCAATAATATGTAGGTGCTCAATAAAAATAGGACAAAGATGATAGCGAGAAGACTAAGATGGAGCACAGGATGCTGCTAGAGTCACTCTTTTTGTAATCATAGATAGGATTTTTCTTTACTGTGCAAAACTGTAGTAAACATTATATCTATTCCTTGGGAATAGAAATTTTGGAATAAAAGGAATTCGGTATTCTTTTCTTTTCAAATCTCTTGTCTTTACATTATGCAAATAATATGGGCAACCAAATTAACTAAATGAATTAAATAAGTGGTTCATAAAAGAATACATTTCTTTTCACTTTGATATTTTATCATAAAACAAGAATAGCATCCATTGACCCCATGCAAATGGACTCAAACTCCTTTTAGGAGATTGGCTATTTCTAACCTCCTTCAGGATGTTAGGAAATGGGTGAAACTTATTTGATTGATGAAAATATAGGTCCTTCCCCAAGTAAGGTGAAGTGGACTAAAAGGTTAAAAGGAAAATAATTCAGTATTACTCAGATATATATGGAACTAGTTTATTAAATTCATAAAGAACTTTTCAAGTTAGGAAGAAGAGTACTTGAACCATTAATAACTATCATCCTTCCTAAGACACTTCAGTGAGTCTACTGGGAGGAATTGAATCATGCTGGGCAAGGTTCAATAAGTGATGAGTCATATATCTTTTCTAAGTTAATGCTACAAGACATCTTTTCTCAACACTGAACTATTCTCCATCTGACATATTATCAAGATCTAGAGATGTGAGACTTGAGGTCATACATCTAGGTTCTAGTGGGATAGAACCAAGATCTAATAAAGTGTGAGTAGTGTATCCTAAGGAGACTAAAGGTTACAAATTTCCATAGACTTACAGGAGAACAAGTTATTGTTACTCTTAGTGCTATTTTCATGGAAATGTCTTTCCTTGAAAAGGCTAGTGGGAGGAAGTTCTGACTTGGATCTAGTCCAAGGTCAACCACTTGACACATATGGTCATGGATGAAATCTAAGCCATGGATACAGGTTGTGAGCAACCTAGGTTCAGAATAGTTGGGTTGAATAGGTTGAATGGATTCAAGAGTGTTTGAGTTATGGGTAATTCCTAACTTAGGCAAAGAATCTTCACCCTATAATACCTAGGTTCAGTGGGAGCTTGATGACTCAATTTATGCCAGGGGCATAACTGAATGGTACTAGGTCCAATCCTGGTGCAAGGCACTGGATTAGGAGAGAAGAACATACTTAGGTTCTGAAAAGAAACTAAGAGATGGTTATAGGTCAAAAATGACAGGAAAAGCTTAGTGATCATACTTGGTAGCTTTTTCTAGTCAGACCATAGTTACAGTTTGGCTGTTATGGTAGTAATGCTAGAAGCTGTGGGAGTTTCAAGGCATTCTACTAAAAAGCAAAGTATGTTGATGCTTTTGGGAAGCGGTTTGAAAAGTGGGAGTTCTTTACTGAACTTCAGAAAGATTCAAACAACATACTCAAATGCTTATACCTTGTCTTGGGGACAGAGGTGTTAAAGACATCAGATTTTGACACTAACATAGTGGGCCCATTGACCGATGCTCTGATGCAGTAGGAGTGTGGCAGGTCGAGCTTGGGACATGGAGTTGAGGTTGCTCAACAACCATAGTCCTAGTGCAAGTAGGAGATTGTTAGTGTTTATGCCCTAGGAACTATGGTTGGTCCGGTGCAGTGAAAATCACATCGGTATTTGATAGATGACATATCCTGACATGGTCATTGTGAAGTACATTGTACATCTGTCACATATGCACATTTGTATAGACAATGTCCTAAAGGAGATAGATTTTATCTAATCTCAGTTTTTGTCCCCGATCGAGAATCATAGTGGATATGAGATAGCTATGATTCATTTGAGACTGATATATGCGATGGTCGAGCACGGGTTGTTAACGCAGTCATATGGGTATATCAAGGGAGATATACTGGACCGACCCGCCGTGAGGATTTATCTTGGTGTCACAAGATGAATATCACAATGATAGAGGTATGCTTGTCCTTGACTTGAGGGTATTGATATCTATATATGGTGAGAGATATACTTTGATACAACCTAATGCTTCGCCGTAGCAGGGGAGTCATAACGGTTGTCATTGGGTATATCATAAGCCATAGGAGAGATGCAATGTGTCAAGAGAGGATTTACCCCTTCCTTGTGAGGAAGCTTGATGTCAATGGCGTCATATATGGATGTATGACTGAAAATGTATGACCACACCCATATGAGAATCTGATTTAGTCATGACCATTTGATTGGGATAAACAAGTATGACACACTTGTCCAATCTGGACATCAACCTGGTAAAAGGACAAATGCATTCTTGTACTTTGTCGCAGTTTTAGGGGATATCGATGATGACTCCATTCTAAAGACTTGGGTAGTAATGATGTAATGCTATGTGCTACTCATTGCTTGTGATAATCTCGGGTTATCACTACCAATGTCTAAAGAACCTATGGGGTCGCACATCTAGATACTCAAGTTCACATATTGATTGGATAGCCTAGATCAAGTCATTTGGTTGATTCGGATCTAAGTGAGAGTCTGATGCATCTTAGATGCATCTAAGGATCAGGAGATGGTTTATATAGAGTTTATGTTATGCTATGACCTTGGTTGACCCCTTAGGTAACCTCGGATGACATGGATAAACAAGGTCTAGTCGATGGTCAAAATCAAATTTTGCGACGGATTTATTCAGAGCATTTTTGCGATTGATTTTAGTGTAACTGTGGGACCCGCAACTTAAGCGCTAAATTAATATTTCTAGTATTTATATTTGCGTCTTAAGTCATGGGACCCTCATCCAAAATCTATATATAGAGGGGCATAGGCACATGCATCATTGTCTCAAGCCCTAGCTGCCTAGCACCCCTCTCCTAGACCTAGCCACCACTCTCCATAGAGCCACTGCCCCTCTCTTCCTCTTGTGGTGGTGCCTCCTTGTGATTGTGGGAAGCAAGGTGCTTCAAGGTATTGCGCATGTGGTAGAGGATTCCCCTCTCCTTGGTGCAATCCTTCTTCTTCCTCCTCATCAAGTGGCGCAAGTGGGAGTGCTGCCCACTCCTTGCGGCCATAGAAGAAGCTTGTTGGCGCTTCCCTCCTTGGTGATTGGCACAAGCTTCTAGCAACCTCCCTTAGACATGGATCTCATCTCCTGAGGCTAGCACCAAGCGTGGAGATTGGAGAGGACTCGAGAAGCCCATGTGTGTGTGAGACTGCAAAGGACACTCCCTTGCATGTCTACATCATCATCAACCGCCCCTAAGGCTTGCGTGATAAGGTACTACTCTTCATATCCTTCGGTTATCACTCGTAAGGGATCTTGTCGCACTCTAGGAATTCTGTTTCGAGCCTATGCTTCCGCTGTAATAAAAGTTTTAAATTGGCTTGTGGATTCTCAATGGATGCAAGTTATTGATGCCTCACGCAACACCCATAACTATGTCAATGAGTTTATCTAAGGTAAAAATATGCAAATTGGTTCCATTTCTATTGGAGAAGATGTATATATTGAGTGAGCCATTAGGCATGTACACATATACAAGTGCCCTTTTCAACTCGTCCGAGCAATATCCAACTAACCTCACCACATTTACACGATGGATCTGCCTAATGGTAGAAACCTCATTGATGAATTCATCGCCATTGCATTTGGAGCTTCCCATCATTTTAACAGCAACAAGGATGCCACTAACAAGCTCTCCTTTAAATACTGATTCAAATCCTCCTTATCCTAATTTCTTTATGCTTCCTATTTTCCTACATTTTTTATCCATCCATTCTAGCAAATGAAGGATTTTATAAATTCTCTTCCTGTTTTCTCTCCTAGTAAACAGGCTAAAAAAGTAGAATTAAGTGACATTAACGATGTCGTAAAAAGTAGAATTTATGGCACTAAACAATTGAGGGATTGAAATATAATCCATAACCTGCATGACATGATTAATCTAAACTCTATTGTTACATGAAAACACATTACAATGATGAAATATTTTCCTCCTAAACTAAGAAGAGACTTAAATTAGTCTCCATCTATATGTTTGATAAGAATTAAAAATGTTAAGATAGACTAAAATAAAACTTTATTTGAAATTAAATAATATTGAAGTAAAACTATAAAATAAATCCTTACATGTTCACAAAAGATCTTTTTGTGGTTGAGCAATAACATAATCTAAACAATTGATAAACTAGTGGAGATTGAAATTTTTTTCCTTTCTTTCCCTTATGTTTAAGAAGAGACTTAAATTAGTCTCCATCTATATGTTTAATGTGTTTTCCTTTCTTTCCCTTATGATTTCATTCAAAGAAACAGGGGTAAATGCTGGCTGATTAAATTTTTTTATAAAACAGACTTTATAAGCAGGTAAATTCCCGTTGACCAAAACATAGCGGCTGATTAAAATTTTTTATAAAACAGACTTTATAAATAGGTAAATTCACGTTGACCAAAACATAGCAGCTGTTGAGGTAAGAAACTTTCCAATACCTGCTATCATTCTACTTGATCAGTTGTCCACACTTAGTTTCTCCTTGACGGGCTACGAAGACTTGAAAAATTCGCAAGTTTGCAAGGCTTATTCCAAATAATTTCCATGAGTATCTATGCACTTGAGAGAGACTATATTGCTCAATGTTTAATTATGCCAAGTATTATCCCCCTAAATAGTTGGTAGCTAGAATACAATACGAAATTTTATATAAGGAGATTGAATAAGAAACTATATTGGTTCACAAAGAATTGTTTTTTAGAATAAACACTATGTGGGTTTCCCATAAAGTTTGAGGAAGCAAAACACAAGTATAGACGCAATCTTCACCTCTATAAATTTTACAACAATAACATTCTTGATGTATTTCTAGAATTTGATAATAATAGTATGCAATGAGTCCATTATATTTACTATAAACCGCTTGAGAAAGTTAATTGTGAAATGGTTAAAAAGAGACCATATGAGTGCCAAACTCATAACAAAGGCTCTCAATAATGGTTCTAGGGAGAAGAGGCACAATTCTCTCAGAAGAATGTTCTTGGGAATATATATTGAAGATAATAAGTTAAGATCAATCAAAATATATACATAAGCTAGGGACAATAAATTCACCAACCACTAAAAATACTTTGTTTGGTAAACTTGGACCATAAGTCTGCAAGTCTACAACGCAGAAGTCAACCTCTTCTAGTTTCCAGAGTATAGAAATTTATTTTCTTTAAAGAAAGTATAAGAATGTTAAGAGGAAATCTAGCATTTTCTTTAAAGAAAGTTAATAGAAGCATTTTTTTTCCACGAAAGTTCTAGTACATTCACTATTGAGAACTCATCCAGATTTATAAGTCCAAAATTTATAATTAAGCAATAGATCATTTTGAAAAAAAAAACAATAATAATGTTGAGAATGAATTCAAGCATATTTAAGTTTCAAACATCCACTGAAAAAGTAAGGGCTTAGGCGGCATCATGTTTTACTTTCAAACATTAAATTCCTAAAAGTTTTGAATAGATTGACTATCTTTGGGGAAGGTGGGGATAACAATGAGCACACATGCGAGATAAAATCAAATATTTTAGTAATTGTTGGGCTGATTCATTATGGTGAAAAGTGGAATAAGAGGTATTCTAAAATTCAAATATTCTATGTTCTAAAATTCAAGTATGCAAGTTGCCTCAACTTTGATTTCCATAATTGAACTTTGTGAGAGGGTCACAATGTAAGCAAAGGAATCACTTTCATCGTGCCCCAACACTTAATCGAGATGGTGCCTTACCCTAGCCTGCGGAGGATACCCATGCTATCACAAGGTTTATCTTTCTCAACATTTGTCCATTAGATTCCTAGCCCATTGCATAACATAATACACATATATAAAATTGGAGATCTTGATTGAGTTTATTGCAATACTAATCTTTAACTCTTACACAAAATAAGCAAGCATCTATTTCCAATAGCAAAATATCTCCTTGACTAAGGCACAAGTACATTCTTCATTTAGAATGTATCAAGACTTGCAAAAACTAGAATATGTGATTGAGTAGTAACTAATTATGTAACAATTGATACCTTAAATAGAGAATGAAAATAAACTCATTTTATTTTCTAAAATTAAGTCCGTTAAAGGAAGGGCGAGGAGGCATTTGTCTTAACATCTAATTTTGGCATTTCAATAACTTTAATCATTATTATATAGCCCTAACCCAATATTGATGTTAAAATGAGTACTTGTGAGTACCTAATTCCATAAATTTTATTTTAAATTCCTCTATAAAATAAAATATTTTATATGCTTATACAACAATTAATTTATGATAAGTAGTGGAGGATTTTTGATAAAAAAATTATAATTTTATTTATAATTTTAATTGGATATTAAAATCTAATATAAATGAGTTAGATCAAGTCAAATACTTGATCAGCTCGAATTTAATTTTCATTCTAATGCAATGCCTACAAAAAGAGAGAGAGAGAGAGAGATTTATAAGAGCAAGGTACTATACTATAATTCCAAATTTTTGTTATTGAGAAGAGTTCAAACAACTTAATCATATAAAAATAGGGATAAAGAATGGCAATGTTTCCTTTTACGTTGATGATTAAAATCAATTCATTCATACATGGGTTTCTTTACCAAATTGAGCCACTTCAAATAGGTTCATTGCTCTGACCAAGAATACGTTTAATTCGATATGGGCTACATTAGCTCCAAGTAATTTATCGAACAAATTAATAAGTCTGGCATTCTGGCCCCACAAAGTGAAACCGATGGTTTATTGGTCACAACCAGCTAAAGCTGAATTTCCATTAAAGAGCATACCACATGGTAGAACCTCCTCAGGGAATATAAGATTTTCATGAGGCTAATCTTGGGCCGGCATCCAAGCATATTTAGAGCTAGACAGGCTGCCCCAATAACACTCATCCATAAACCAATTACAAGTACAAATAACATAAAGAAATATAACCAATGGAAAAAAGCAACCCCAAAAATTTGGGACCAAAAGCGGTTAGTTGTGTTTAGTAGGAAAGAAAGAAAGTTAAAAAGGAAAAGAAAGTAAAAAAAAAAACGAAAATAAAGAAAAAAAAAATAATAAGATTTTTCATCATTGTGTTTATTTAGAATGAAAGAAAGTTAGAAAGATTGATAAACATACTCCATGTTTTTTATTTTTATGTCGATGACGACGATGAGAGGTGACAGTGAAATGATGGTGATGAGAGATGAGAGACAACAGTGAAGAGGTGACGACGGCGACGATGATGACGACAATGGCAATGGAGATGACCATGACAATGATAGCAATGACAACGGTGATGACAACGATGATGAAAAAGGTTGCAAAAAAAGCATGAGAGGGAGAGCGAGCATAAAAAAAGAAAAGGGTGAAAAATAGGTATGAGAAGGGCAAATCCAACTTTCCGTCCGATTTTCCGCCCAATTTGGGCGAAAAGCAAATAGAGCTATTTTTCCTCTCACTTTCCTTCCATTTTTCCTTCTTTATTTCTATCCGTCCTACTAAATATGATTTTATAGCTCTCCTCCCAACTTTCCATCTATTCCCTCCTCTTTTCCTTATTACTAAACACACTATAGGCTTGAGTCCGGTTAAAAGCACAAATTGTATTCCAACAAAAAAAAAAATTTCTTGCCCCTAAACTAGATTAAATATTTAAGGTAGACTAAAAAAGAAAATCCCTTTCTCACATTGGTTCTCTATTGCATTTGCAGAAGAACAAAACAATATATAATTCTAAAATGAAGGAAAGATATTGAAAAAAAATATATATTTTTGAAATAAACTTTTCTATGTAGCAAAAAAGAATATCGATTTATTCCCATAGAGCATTCAGTAAGAATAAGATTGATTAAATTCAAAAAAAAAATTGATTAAATTAGAAATTTTGACAAATTCTTGACTTACGTGGTGTAAGAAAATGTTAAATTTTGCTTGTACAATTTCATATATATCGAATTTATAAATTAGAATAGCCCATATAGCCATCATTCAATGGGCTAGGTCCATATACTTTTTCTTGATTTATAATTTCATTTTTAGACTTGATAAGAACAATGTCGACGCTAGAATATTTTGGTTTGGCGATTCATAATAGCAATTGGACATCTAGAATATTCTAGAATAGTCCCATCCAAAAAGAAAAAAGCTTGAGTAATTAGACATGAAGAGGACTACTTTGTCAGTACCAGGTAGACTAGTTTTAATAAAATTAATTATTATAATAATAATAATAATAATAATAATAATAAATAATATTTAATTATAATGGTGACGGTGGTTATACTTTTTTTTTTTACAAATAAAAAGAATATCTCTATCCTCCGTCACAAAACAAAGACTAAAACTTAAGTTTTATGGAAAAAGCACTTTATTAGATTTGACCCAATGACTAGCACCGTAACCATGATGTTACTCTACCAGTGATTTAAAAGGGACCATTTTCTTAAATTTTTATTTGATTTTTTTTAATAATGTAGTGAATTGTTTCATGACCGACCCATTTGTTTACTTATAGTAATCCATTAAAATAAGATTCACTTGATTGATATATGAACCAATTTGACATCGATATAGATTTAATATATTTTATTGAATCATGATGAGGGTATTCGTACCATAAACCGAATTCTTTTAAAATAAATAAAAAAGAAAATTTCTATGGCTTTCGAATTTTCTGACTTAATGTAATGTGAGATAGTAATAGGCATATTTTATTTGAACAATGAGCAAAGCAACGAGTTAAGTTAAAATTAATGAAATGAGTGGAGAATGAAGAAAATAAATTAGGTGGTGTTTTACCCCACCTTTTGTTCTTTCAAACCAATCACGGCCAACTGACGGAATCTTATACAACTGACGGAATCTTATACCTTCTTTTGCTATATGAACACTATATAAAATTGGATTGGCTGGTTCATTGAACCCAAGATTCTATGAAATCATTATATAAACATAGAAAAGAGTGTTCGGATTTAGTCATATCATCATATCATTAGATTATATTGACAATCACAAAAAACTACTCATACTATCTTCATAGTATGATGACGGTTGGGCGGATATCCTGTTGTTTCTATTCCTGCAATTAACAAAGACTAAGAAATAATTAATATTAGGAGGAACCTAGAGGCGATCCAAAGATCTGTCTTTATGTAGATTTTCATCTCTCGCACGGGATTTAACCGGTATAATGCTTTGAAGATTCAACCAAGCAGTTTGCTACTGCCGGCGCGTCGGTGTAGTAGTTATCACATAGATGCTTTCGGCGCTGATAGCAAAAAGGGAGAGAGGTCACACAAGAGAGAAAAAAAATGCAAATGTAAATCGTAGTCCGGCTGCACACAACTCTATATGTATATATAGAGAAGTTGCTAACGGCTATTCTTAGTAGGGTCATACGTGTGCCTGCAGTTGCACCGGCATTAATTAAGACAATATCTTAATTACAACTAAGAATAAAAATTAAATAAATAAATGGGCAAAATTAATAATCAATAAATTAATCCCCAAATAAAATTAAATTAAGAAATAATATGTTTGGGCTTTTTGGGTTTTCCCCTAAAGCGCCAACAATCCCACACAAACGCAAAAAGTCCAAATAAAGAAATAAAAAGCTGTCAAATACCTATATCATGCGGTCAGAGAAAAGTCATGCTTAATACACACGGAACTCCATTGGAAGAAATATAGTGAACCAGGTCTTGAACTACATTCTTTTGGCCCAATATTGAACGGTGCACACATGATACAGTAGCTCTGTGATGCGGGGTTGCACATTTTTGGCCGTGCGCATAATCTTCTTTTTCATATAACTTTCACTTAGCTAGAGAAGTCCAGTTTTCTATTCCGCGGCCGTATACAGAAAAGTTACATATAGAAGAAACCCTATGAGGAAGTGTATAGAGGCACTTCTTAGGATATACCTTTAGGTTTCTTTAAGAGTAATATATTCAACCTCACATCTACATAAGAGTACAAAATCACCTTAGGAATGGGGCATTAAAGTTTTATAATAACTCCAACAAACACAATAGTGATTTTATAAATTTTTAGTTGGTACTCCTTGGCCAACCAGTCAGCTTGTTGTTTCCCATTGAACCTCTTTCCAGTGTCTACCTATCACGGAGTGGGTTGCCACTATAGGAGGGCGTATTATAGACAAACCCCTATTCCCCTAGATGAGGCTACCACTTTGGTTTGAGACAAACTTTTAGTGAGGCAATTAGCAAGGTTATCATCTGTTTTAACAAAAGACAATGAAATCACATTATGAGTTGTCAACCATCTAATTGATTTTTGTCTTATCCTGACATGTCTACTCAGTTTTGTATTAACCAGTTTCTTTTTACAAAATTCAATAGCAGCTTTATTATCACAATTTATGGAAATTGGAGGATTTAAATCTAAAGCCACTAGTAAGGAGGAACATAAGTTATTTAGCCATTCAGCTTCAGAACAAGCTAAGTCTAGAGCAACTAGTTCAGCTTCCATGGTACTCCTAGCAATTATAGTTTGTTTTGTGGATTGTCATGAAATAGCACCTCCACCTAATGAGAACACATAACCTGAGGTGGATTTGATGTCATTTGAATCAGAGATCCAATTAGCATCACAAAATCCTTCTAACACTGAAGGATATCCACAATAGGTTAGGGCATAGTTTTTAGTTCCCTTGAGATATCTGAAAACAAAACTCTATTTATGGCATTTCAATGATCATCACTAGGGTTACTAGTATATCTACTCAATCTACACATAGAATATGCAATGTCAGGTCTAGTCCTATTGGCTATGAAAAGAAGTGATCCTATAGCTTTAGAATAAAGCTCTTGGTTTACAGCATAGGCTTGATTTTTAATTAAGTGACAAGTAGGATCAAAAGGTATACTCAGAGCAGAAGGTGAGGAAGGATTGAATTTTTCTAAAATCTTGTCAACATAGTAAGATTGGGAAAGAGAAATTGAGTTTTGATTTCTTATTATTTTCATACCAAGAATTACATCTACTTCTCCAATGTCTTTCATTTGAAATTATTCAGAGAGAAAATCTTTAGTGTCAATTACCATGTCCATGTCATTAAATAAAATTAAGATATCATCTACATATAGACATAGTAACACAAAGGTAGAGTTGGAGACTTTGAAGTAGAGACAATTATCAGAGTCATTGATTTGGAAACCATATGACAACACAACTTTATCAAATTTTTTGTGCCACTATTTAGGGGCTTGCTTGAGACCATAGAGAGAACGGACCAGCTTGCAAACCTTTTTCTCACAGCCACTCACGACAAATCCTTCAGGCTGAGTCATATAAATTTCCTCCTCAAGGTCTCCGTGGAGAAAAGCAATTTTTACATCCATTTGGTGAATTATTAACTTATGGATTGAAGCAAAAGAAAGAATGAACCTAATAGTAGTGATCTTAGCAACTGACGCATAAGTGTCAAAGTAGTCTATATCTGCTTTCTGACGAAAACCTTGAGCTACTAGACGCGCCTTAAACTTCTCAACATTACCATCAGTTCTTAATTTCTTCTTGAAAATCCATTTACAACCTAAGGGTTTATTACTAGGAGGAAGGTCAGTTAAGATCCAAGTATTGTTACTAACTATGGATTAAAATTCATTATTAATTCCTTCTTTCAAGAAAGGAGCATCAGGAGAATTAAGAGCTTCTTGATATGATTTTGGTGTATCTTCAATCATGTATGTGACGAAATCATCACCAAAATCTCTAGCAACTCTAGTTCTCTTACTTCTTTTGAGTTCAACAATATGATCAGAATGAGAGATAGAATCAGATTGATCAGAGAGAATTTCTAAGTTTTGGTTTGAGATAGAAACAGGGTCAGGCTGAGGATTTGAAGGTTTAAAAGGAAAGACATTCTCAAAGAAAGTAATGTCTCTAGATTCAATTAAGGTATTATTCGAAATTTCAAGAATATCATAATTGCTTACTAGACACCTATAGGTATTAGAGTCTAGGGAATATCCTATGAAAACAACATCAATAGTCTTAGGTCTAATTTTCCTTCTTTTGGGTTCTGGTATATTGACTTTAGCCAAACACCCTCACATTCGAAAAAATTTAAGATTTGGTTTATGACCTTTCCAAGCTTGATAGGGAGTTACAGAAGTATTCTTATGAGGAACTCTATTTTGAATGAAATAGGCTGTAAGGATAGCTTCCCCCCCCCCCCCAAGTTTGGGGGAGCTCCAGAACTTAGTAGCATGACATTTATCATACCTAATAAGGTTCTATTTTTCCTTTCAGCTACTCCATTAGACTGAGGAGAGTAGGGGGCAGTAACCTAATGAACTATCCCGTGTTCTTGACAGAACTGGGTAAACTCATTAAAGGTATATTCCCCACCTCTATCAGATCTAATTATTTTAATCTTTTTTATTTAGTTTATTTTCTACTTTAGCTTTATAGATTTTGAATTTAGAGAGAATGTTATCTTTAGACTTCAAAAGATATATGAAGCAGAATTTAGAAGAATGATCTATAAGTGACAAAGTATTTACTACCACCCCTAGTTGGAACTCTACAAGAGTCACAAACATCTGAGTGGATGAGTTCAAGAAGATCAATGTCTCTATGGGGTATAGATTTAAAAGGTTTCCTAGGTTGTTTAGCTTGAGAACAGATTTGACAGTTTTCATCTTTTGAAATAGATCTAGGGATTAAATCTTAGTGAGACATCCTAGATAGGTATTTAAAGTTCAGATGTCCTAGTCTACCATGCCAATCATCACAAGTTTCAACATTCAAAGAAGTAGAAGAAACTGATTCATTGATATTCAAAGGAACAATATTCAGTTTAAATAAACCATGGGAAGTAAATCCCTTTCCAATGAAGAGATCTCCCTTGGAGATTACAACTTTATTGGCATCAAGGACAATTTTGAAACCTATCTGTACTAAGCAAGATCCACTAACAAGATTTCCACGGATCTCTGGAACATGAAATACATCATTTAAAACCAGAGATTTCCCTGAAGTAAACTTCAAGGTAACCTTTCCATGTCCAAGAATAATAGCTGTGGATCCATTCCCCATTGTTACACTTCCTCCATTTGTGTCTTGGTAAGAACTGAGCCATGAATGGTTAGAACATACATGTATGTTCGTACCGGTGTCTAGCGACCAATCAATATCTTGATAGGCTAGATTAATAGTGGGGAAGCAGGAAACTAACCTTAGAGAATTGGAGGGAGAAGAATTATCTTCTAACAGGTTAACTAGAGGCTTTAGTTGATGTTGATTAACATCAGTTTTGCTTTTTAAGGAATTAGAGGAAGAAGGTGATTTATGGTTCTAATTTTAGTCAAAGGGATGGTCTACCCCAATGACACTGAAAAGTCCTAAAGTGACTAGCCAAACATCCATTTGAGTTTTTCATATATTAAATCCAGTTCTAGTGAATTTTTCTGATTTTAAGGACAAGTATTTTTTCATTTGCCATTATGATTAAAGAAATAATTAAGTGTATTATGCTGCAATCAATTTTAGTAAAAAGAATTAAATAAGCAGGTGTAATAATGTAGAACAGAATAATGACATATGCAAGATAATAAGCCATCAACATATTTTTGCAATAATTAAAATTGATTTAAAACAGATCGCACAGGTCTCGTGTTCAAATCTGTGTGGCCGCAATTTGCAGAGCTATTTTTGGCGTCACATGCGCAACGCGTGCGTTCACACGTAGGCGTCAGCAAGTTGCGCGTGCGCCGACAGACGTGAATTAGTGTTTAATGCCCACCCCACGCCGAGATAAAATAATAATAATTAACATAGAATTAAATTCGAAGCATATGTAAGATTTGAAAAAACTAATTAAATCAGGATGCGTGTAAACAGTTAGATGTGAGAGACTAATCAGGGTAGAAATTAACACTATGATTAGATGCGAGCAAATAGTGATTAATAAGATTAATTAACAAATCTAAATTTAATTAAAAAGATTAGATAAAATATCTGCATAAAAATTATTGTCTCTAATCTTGTAATTAACAAAAACCAAGAAATAATTAATGTTAGGAGGAACCTCGAGGCGATCCGAAGATCTGTCTTTAGGTAGATTTCCGTCTCTCGCACGGGATTTAACTGGTATAATGCCTTGAAGATTCAACCAGGCAGTCTGCTACTGTTGGCGCGTCGGTGTAGCAGTTATCACAGAGATGCTTTTGGCTCTGACAGTAAAAAGGGAAGATTGCACAATAGAGAAAAACAAAGAGCAAATGTAAATCGTAGTCCGGCTGCACACAACTCTATATGTATATATAGAGAAGTTGCTGACGGCTATTCTTACTAGGGCCATACGTCCGCCTGCAGTCGCGCCGGCATTAATTAAGACAACGTCTTAATTACCTAAGAATAAAAATTAAATAAATAAATGGGCAAAATTAATAATCAGTAAATTAATGCCCAAATAAAATTAAATTAAGAAATAATGTGTTTGGGCTTTTTGGGTTTTCCCCTAAAGGGCCAACATATCCCCCTATCGTCTAGTGGTTCAGGACATCTCTCTTTAAGGAGGCAGTAGGGATTCGACTTCCCTTGGGGGTACTACGAAAGGAAGTTGATCATGGATTATCAATAAGTCTAGAATGAATTCTTCTTGGGTAGATGCCCAAGCAGTTAATGGGGATAGACTGTAAATTCGTTGGTGATATGTCTCTATGAAACCTATGGTTCATTTGGAAAGTTAAGAATTTTTAATTGAGATTTGAAATGAAGAGTATTTTAAAGCAACTAGAGATGTTAGAATATTGGTTGTAACAACCATAATGATAGTTTACATCTATAATTTTGGCGGTTATGTGAAGCCTTAGGCATACATATAGGTTTCTATAAGCCGTGCTAGGCTTTCCAACAAATTTAAGAAAACTACATTTCAAAGAAGAGTGTCTGTGCTATTTGTTACTATTGAGAAGTATTGGTCGAGGTTGTGCGTTATGAGGTTGTTATGCCGAAAGCAAGGCAAGTGTGTGAAGATTGATGCCATGAGCACTCGAAGGTGAAAGCGAATTCTCCTATTCCAAGTTGGATGGTGCCAATTGTGAGCTCGCCTCAATGGAGCCGCCGCTAGGATTTTCACTCAAGAAAAGGGGGTAAACCTAGTCAAAGGTTGGTTTTGACTAATCTATAGAAGGGCAATATAAACTAAATTTTAAGACAATATTTATATAATTAGGAGTCAATAAATTTAATAAAAATGACAATTTTTATAAAATGATCACTTTTAGAAAAGATAACTATTCCCAATAAAACAAATGTTTTCACCTGCAAAAAAACGAGTGTCATGAGTAATGATGACAATAAAAATAGATGTGTTCTTGCTTACTACGAGCTTTCCTTGACTATTCGTCCTTGTCATCGTTGCTTGAGCTCACTGCCACTGCTTTTTCTTACCATTGTTGCTTGTCCTCGTCGTCATTGCTCGTATTTAGTATTTAATATTTAATAATTATATGATATTATTAATATATATATATATTAATAATATGAGTGAAAAAAATAAAAATTAAAGTGTATATATTAATCCTTCTAATCTAATAAAATGACTAAGTTATAGTTGTGGTAAATAAAAATTTTACAACCTAAGCCATATCTAAAAAGGTTGTTATTTCAATCTAATGGTGGTAATTCATTACCATCGATGGGAGAGTTGGTTGACGAAGGTCGCAAGTTGTGAGTTGCAAGGTCACCAATGGTGCTACGAGGTCGCGAGCTACGAGGGTCGAGGTTGCTTGCCGGCACCGAATGCGAGGTTGCAAGCTGGACAAATGTGTCCGAGGAAGCCAAAGAGACGCTTGGCGGGTGCTGCAAGCGACATGGGCGGTGCTGACAAAAATACCACTATAAAAACAAAGAGTCAACAATCATTATATATGACCACAATCCCCCTACATCCACGCTAAAGACTTGAAAAGAAAGTCAATGAACCTACCTTCAACCTTTTAGTAAAAGGTGCAACCTTTATTAAATTCAGCCCGTTTGTTGTTTAAATAGAAATTTATATGAGCACAATGCAGTAATAATATGTAAAAGTCTGTCATGACATGTGTTTCTTTTAATGATGATCATGTTAGCAATAGTGTGACAAACAAGAATTCATAATACTATAATTGAGTTAGATATTTTAGTGAACTTCAATATCAATTTAATTACAAAGTTAGATATTTATCTATTTTATTTGATCGATTATTCTAAATTTAATTATTACTCTATAATACTATAATTGAGTTCAAACTTTTTTCAGTGAAATATTTATCAAAATGACCAAATCAATTTGACATGCATAATCTCAAAAATTATGTGCTAACTCGATCATCAATGTTGACGTTGGTGCATGAAACTATTTATCACTACTTAATATTGTATATTGATATGCTATATTTTCTTACTAATATCAACAAATATATAGTTTAAATCAAATTCATCGGTTTGATAATAATAAAAAATGAATAAATATTTTTTTTTGTGGTCGACTCAAACATAGTAAATACATAACAATCATAATAAATAAACTACAATAATAAAATGTAATTTATATTCAAATAGCAAAGAGTCATTATTATAATGTTGCACTAATTATTTTTTACCCCACAATAATCCAAATTAATAAAGTCAAGATTAATTTTGACAGAATTAATTTTAGAAAAATAAAAAAAATAAAAAAAATCATCAAATGTGTTTAATTAAAAGAAAAGAAAATTTGGCAAGATTAGCTATAGCTAAAAAATAAATAAATAATAAAAATAAAAAATAAATTAAAAAAGGAAGGAATTCAATTTTGTGAAAAAAAGATTAAAAAAAGAAGGGGATGAGCAAAACTAAAATAATAATAATACTAATAAAACCAAATCTATGGCTAATAAATAAATAAATAAATAAATAACAAAATAAAAATATATAAATAAAGACAAAATCTAATAAAAATAATAATAAAATTTTTCAGCCATCTCCAATAAAAAAGAGGCTAGGTGCATGTGTAAAAAAAAAGAAGAGGAATATAAGGTCCAGACATTGACGCTACGAAGAACACTACGAGGAGATTTTGTTCTCTACATAGGTATACTTTTTATCCCTCTTTTTCTTTCTCACTCTATTCTTACCGAGAGGATACTCCTACAAAATCACTTTTACGGAGATGTGAACTCCGGACAAATCACGGAGAGGATACTCTTACAAAATCACTTTTGCGGAGAGTAAACTCCGGACTAAATCCTAGAGAACTAAAAAAATATCGAGTAAATTCAAAAAAAAATAAAAAAAATAATAATATGTTCATCACTTAGCCGATAGTGCACTCGATGCTGCATCTTCAAATGATTCATCCATCGAATCCAGGCAACCGATCAAGACCAAACTTCCTCTATGCCTTCGCCTCGAGCATGCGCACTGACAGACGAGAGGATTGGTCCATCGGATGACCTGATCGGAATCGAGCGATTTCGAGCCGGTGACATATTTCCATCGTGGCAACTTTGAACCTTTGATTCGCCAACGATTCTCCACTGAACGGCGCCAAACTCCGGCCATGAGTCCTTCTTGACATGGAGAAGGCACACCTGGAGCCGATTTGATGAAGAAGCGGCGAGCAACGGTTGGTGGCAAAAACCTATTTTTCGAACGCCGCCGTCTTCGTCGCGACTGACAAGAGAAAGAATGGACGACTGAGATTTGTCCACTTCAAATTGACAGTCCAGATCTGCACATAAAAGAACGATCCAGATTTTTTCAAGCCACATCGGACGGCCAAAATTAATATGATTTAAAAAAATTTGAATCCAACGGTTTAGATTTCTTCAATTCAAATCGACGGTCCAAATCTGCATCAAATCGAACGATCCAAATTACTTAAAGAAAAATCAAATGGTCAAATCTAACGATTCAGAGTACTTCAAGCCACATCAGACAGTCTAGATCAATCTGATTTAATAAATTGAATCCAACGGATCAGATCCATCCACATCATATCCGACGGTTGTGATTTGAATAAAAAGCGAAGATCCACGTTACTCCAAGCAACATCGGACAACGGAAATTAATTTGATTAAATCCAACGGCAACGATTCATCTAGCTGAAATCAAACGGATCAGATTAAATAAACATTGATCGAATGGTCTAGATCTTTTACTTGATCGAACGGACATGATTAATCAAATCTGATCGAACGGTTTAGATCTAAATTTCAAATCAATGGTTGAAAATGATCTGAGCATATCTAGGTCAATTGGTTGACTTTTGATATGATCAAGGAGTTGATCCCTATTAAATCGAATCTGATCTTTCTAAATATAATATTGGATTTCCGATCTGAGAACTGAATTGAAGCAGATCGGTGAATTTAAGTGAATGGTCATAATGGTTTAGATCTAAATTTTCAATCAGTGGCTGAAAATGATTTGAGCATATCTAGGTCAATTAATTGACTTTTGACATGATCAAGGAGTTGATCCCCATTAAATTGAACTTGATCTTTCCAAATATGATATCGGATTTTCGATCGAAGACTTGAATTGAAGCAGATCTATGAATTTAATTGGATGGTCATGAGAAAATCAAATATTTGACGGCAGAAGATAATCTGAGACAATTGGAATTAAATATCCAACAAGCCATCACGGTCGGATATTCTCTCAAATTAAATATCAAATAAGCCATCGGGGCTGGATAAAGAATCTTCGAAAACCTTAACATATCATAATAAAATATTATTTGAGAGGTGTGTACGTCAACGTTTTCCGTTGGGGCATAACTCCTCAATATGATGTTGTGTTTGCTAAGGCTGAAATATCTAATAAGTAGAGGCCGGATATTTCACAAATTGGATATCCAATAAGCCTTTAAAGCCGGATGTCTTCGCAAATTAAAATATCAAATAAACCACTAAGGCCGGGTATTTCACAAATTGGATATCCAAGAAACCATTAAGGTCGAATATCTCACAAATCAAAATATCTAACAAGCCATTAAGGCCGGATACTTTTTCAAATTGAATATCTAATAAGCCACTGAGGCCGGATATCTCACAAATCAAAAATATCCAACAAGTCGATAAGGCCAGATACTTTTCCAAGCCGCTGAGGCCGGATATCTCACAAATCAAAAATATCCAATAAGCTCTTAAGGCTGGATACTTTTCCAAATTGAATATCCAACAAGCTGCTAAGGTCAGATATCTCACAAATCAAAAAAATAAGCCGTTAAGGCTGAATATTTTTCCAAATTAAATATCCAACAAGCCGTTGAGACCAAATATCTCACAAATTAAAATATCCAATAAACCATTAAAGTCGGATACTTTTCCAAATTAAATATCCAACAAGCCACTGAGGTCGGATATTTCTCAAATTGAACATCCAACAAGTCATTGAGGCCGGATATTTCACAAATCAAAATATCTAACAAGTAGCTGAGGTTGGATATTTCTCAAATTGAGCATCCAATAAGCCATTGTGAGGTTGGACATCTCTTCAGACACAAATCATCTAAGTTGACGAAGACTTTTCTCTTCTATTATTTTCTTTCTGAACTCAATTATGTACTTTTATTATATGTTTAATGAATCATTTTGTTCAACCATAATTTTATTATTTCATAACATAGATCTCTCAATCAAATGTGCCATGATTTTCTGAAGTAATTGACAATGAGTACTTGCGCTCATTGGAAGTCAGAACTCATTAAACAAAAAATCTTATTTTTATAAGATGAATTTGAAAAAGTCAAATCATATAAACATGACCAAAAATGACCCCATATAATTTAACTTTATTAATGACATTCAAAATAATGAACAAAATCCTTAAATATATGATTCATCATATACAACTATTTCCCAAAATGGCATTCTCAAATATATTAGCCAATTACTAGTCAAAAGTAGCCACATGCATATACATTCTCCACAAACGGATAATCTATTCTTGATCTCTCAACTAATGTGTCATTTCCATACCTAAGGCAAAAGAAATAGCATTCTAAGTAAATATTAAAAAAAATAATTAAATACACAAAGATATCAAAGAGACAATATTATGGGTTCCAATATTTAGTATCAATTTGCAACCATAATCATTAAAGCCGAGTAACTATTGTAAATACAAGGTTTTCTAGCATTTTAATATTCAATATCAAAGTTTTTTAATGCATTTCGATAGTATAGATTTGACTCTTTAATATCTATACCAAAGCAAGCCTGTCTAGCATCAAAGTTAAGATTTCATTCTTCCACAAACTCCACTTGGATGTAATAATTTATTACAATTTTACACTTAGTTAAGTGAGATTAATCATGTCATTAAAAATCGAACTTAAGGCATTAAACAATTCAAGGATTGAAATATAATCCAAGAGCTACACAACATTAGTCATCTAAACTCTGTTGATTATTGAAAACCCATCAAGGTAATGAAATATTTTGCTCATAAACTAAGAATCAGAGACTTAAACCTATCTCCATCTATATGTCCTATAAAAGCTAAATATTAAGACATACTAAAAAAACTTCATTTGAAATAAGATAATATTTAAGTAAAACTATAAATTAATACTTACATGTTCACAAAAGATTTTTTGCGATAGAGCAATAACTCATTATGATACAATTGATAACTTAGTAGTGATTGAATCCAAGCACATTTTGTTTTCTGAAATTGATTCCACCGAATAAAGGAAAGGCTTTAGAAGAATTGAGAGTGTCTCAACATCCGATCATAGCATTTCAAAAACTTTAGCCATTGGTGGGTTGCACCATAATCCAACTGTATATTCTATAAGATTTAAAAATATTAAGACAAACTAAAATAATACTTTATTTGAAAAATATATTGAAGTAAAACTACAAATAAATCCTTACATGCTCGAAAAAAAATCTTTTTGTGGGTGAACAATATCTCATTCTGAAACAACTGATAACTCAGTGGAGAATGAATCCAAACAAATTTTATTTTCTAATATTGAATCCATTGAAGAAAAGAAGGGCTTTGGAGGCATTAGGATTGTCTCAACATCTGATTCTAGCATTTCAATAACTTTATTCATTGTTGGGCGTTCAAATGATTTCATTTGAATGCACCATAATCCAACTATAGCTAGCTTCTTCTCCAACTTACTTATCTCAAAGTTGATTTGAGGTATAATTGCTTGCTGCTGATTTAGTTTATCATATATCCATGATGGATAGTATACTTGGTGTTAGGCCAATGGCCCAAGAATTGGGCGCGGCCCAATTCCGGCCCAGCAAGCCCAGCCCACCGAGCCCTTTACTCCCTATTGCTATTAGGGCTAGCGGGTCGGACTAGGCGTCGCCCGGATCCGAACCCGAAATTCACCCAACGGTGAATTCGCGCGCGGTTGCGTGCGCAGATGGGTTGACGTGGACGGGGCTTGCGGCGTGGGCTGGGTATTCCTCGGGCATCGCGTTGACGTGGGCAGGTTGGAAAGTAAAGAAGCGACGAGGACGTCGTCCTCGTCGCGGGGGTTCGAAAAGCTTCGCAACGAAGCTCACCGGCGCTGTCCCTTCTCGATCGTCACTCCCTCATCGAACGATCTCATTGACGGTTGTTCTCTCTCGGCCTCCGGTGGTGTGGGTGGGTGGTCGGAGTGCCCGGAGAACCCCATCTCCCCTTTGCCATCTTCTCCGACATGTCGCCGCTGCGGTCTGCGTCTCCATCGTCGACGACCGCCGTCAGACCGCCTCGGAAGGTGCTACCGCTACCGCTTCATCGACTCGAAGGAGCCGGTGGCCGTGTGATCGCGGAGGTACGCCCTCGCTGGTCCGACGCCCTCTTGGTCTTCGTCCTGGCCGCTCGCTCAGCTCCGGCGATGCCTCTTTTACTTTCGTCGCCCTTCGTTTATTTGCGTGGTTGGCCGGACCTTTGTGCTTCCATGCGAGCCCTCTCCTCCTCCTCCCGGCGGCCGGCTCGCCTGCGTGCGAGAAGTTCCTAAGCCAACGTCGCCTGCGCGCGACGTCTTCCATCTGGGGTCGCCGCCTGCGTGCGGCAGGGTTCGCCTTCCTCCGGTCCCCCGTTGTCGCTGGAGCCTGGAGCCGCCCGTTCTACTGTGGACGAACACGAACGTCATCGTCGTCTTCTTCAGCCGTGGAAGGTTTCTGAGCAGCAGCTTAGTCCTCTCCAGCCGTCGTCCACCTGAGTTCCCTCAGCCGCCGAATCTCCCTTTCACCGACGTCTGCAGCCTCGCCTCCTCCCGACGAAGGTACTGTGGGTGGCCGGCGCCGCCAATCAAGGTTCTAAGCGGGCTGCTTCTCCTTCTCGGCAGCGGTGAAGCGACGGTGGTGCTGACCGCCCTCTTCTCCGTTCTTCCTAGCCGAGTTCGCCTCCGTGCGAGCGTGTTTCTTCCAGCGTTGATATTCGTCTAGGGGCAATCTCCTCTGGTCGTTCTCGCTTACGAGCGAGAGGGACGAGGCCGTCGGTTTCCTCGTCACTCACGTGAGACGTCAACCATGGTGCGTCGTCCGGCCTCCTCGCCGGTGTGCGAATAAGGAGCCGACCAAGTATTCTTCCTATTACCGGCGTGCGACGCCGAGTGGATGACCGTCCGTGATCATCGGGCGCCGGCTCGATCCGCGGACAACTGGGTACTACTGTCTTGGACCCCGTCCGACGTGGTCGATTACGAGTGAGTCCCGTTTGGGTTCAGGTGAATCTGGTTTAACCCGACGACACCAATCTCCGGTGAATCGTCTACGTTGACCTAAACCATGTTGGAACAGCAGCAATCCGTGTTGAGTCCATAATCGGGCTGGGAGTTGATCTGGGGAATCGACTCCGCCAGTCGCGCCCAATCCGGCGGTTTCGACCATTAGGATACCTGCGTTGACGCAATTGGACTCGAGTCAAGCGTTGACTCACGTGGAAATAATTAAAAAAATATTACCGTAAACATGGGCGTGACACTTGGCTTGAATTCCCTACAAGAGGATCAACATTTCTCCTTCTCCCAGCCATTTCCATTAGCAGCATTCCATAACTATAAACATCAGATTTTTGAGAAATTACCCCGAAGCTCCTAGATATTACTTTCTAAAGCTATATATCCAACTGTCCCCCTTGCAGCACTGATTGATACTAGGCTTTTGTCTTTGGGATACAATTTTGCAAGTCCAAAATCTGCTATCTTTGGTGTGAAATTGTCATCTAGAAGAATATTATGAGGCTTGATGTCAAAGTGTAAGATTTGCATATCACATCCTCGATGTAAATAATCGATGCCCCGCGCAATACCCATGGCTATGTTAATGAGTTTCTTTGAGGTAAAAGTGTGCAACTTGGTTCCATTTCTATTCGAGAAGATGTATTTGTCAAGTGAGCTATTAGACATGAACTCATATACAAGCGCCCTTTTCGATCCGTCTGAGCAAAATCCAACTAACCGGACCACATTTACATGATGGATCCTGCCAATAGTAGAAACCTCACTAATGAACTCATCTCCATTGCTGTTGGAGCTGACCATCATTTTAACAGCAACAGGGATGCCACCTGCAAGCTCCCCTTTGAACACTGATCCAAACCCTCCTTGCCCTAGCTTTTCTTTGAAATGCCTTGTGATTAGCAATCCCTTCCCTCTCCTTTTCTGCCCTAGCTTTTCTTTGAAATGCCTTGTGATTAGCAATCCCTTCCCTCTCCTTTTCCATCCCTCGTAGGAAACACAGCCTAAATGTCTGTCATGAAATGTGTTTCTTTTATTATTCTATAATGAAATGTGTGTCATGATAGTGATGATCATGTTTGACAAACAAGAATTCATAATACTATAATTGAGTTAGATATTTTAGTAAACTTCAAGATTAACTTGATTACAAAGTTAGATATTTATATATTTTATTTGATCGATTATTCTAAATTAAATTATTATTCTATAATATTATAATTGATTTCAATATTGTTTCAGTAAAAAAAATTATCAAAATTTATTTGAATGTAAAATATATGTTTATCATTGTAATTTATTTATTAGCATTATTATTTATGGTGTTACCAATTTAGTCAATTTGATTTAAATTATATAATTGAGATGATTTGATATTAGTGAATAAAAAATATGGCAATACTATGTTAAGTACTGATATAATAATACTCCTCTCCGTTGACCTTATCCTTCATCAATTTCTCCTAATTCTTAAAAAACTTTTTATTTTTGAACTAAACTCTAGTCGCTAGAAAACACTTTATTAAGTCTTAACTACGCAAGTCTTGACTTTTAAGTTTAAAGTGAGTACTCTTTTTTTTTTCTCTGCTATCAACTCTTCTTTGTCATAAATGATGTCAATCATCAAAGGAAAATGAATTGTCAAAGCATGAAGCCTTTTTGGCTGGCAAATTTGACCACTGGTGTGATAACATCCTAAACTTGGAAAACATACCTGCTTTAGTACCAAGAAAACTAATTTACCATCCTTTGCAAAATTCATCAAGAAAGGATAATTATTCTTGATAGCAAGGTTTTGAAATTGAGATTCGCTTCATCAATTATTTGCCTATATCTAAACAAAATTAAGTCGCTGCAAGAATTACAAGTAATAAGAATCACGCCAACGCAGATGATAATGTAGAGTACGATGACTTAATGTTGACCTAGAGTGCATAATTCCAAGTCCTCACCTTTCGGCTCCATCTCTAGAAAGTCTCTGTATCCATCGCATCTGTGCTTCTCTAGTCCACATAATCGATCAGTAGCAAATCACTGTCGCCAACTCTTCTTCTCCTTCTCTCCCGTAGCAGCGATCACCACCAAATCACAGTCACTCTTTTTTGCCCTGCTCTTCCATCTCTCACATGCCCTCCGCACGACATCAGTGCATTAGTGCCATACTTAAAGCTGCGCTCCTTTCTCCTCTGACAGTTGCAGGACATCTCCTATCCCTTTCCACTAATTGTTGCACCAATTATAACTTGGTTCTTGGTCGCCTACAAATCAGGGAGTATAACAATACAAGAAGCAATTGACATTGTGGAGAAGTTTCTACGCTACCAAGAGACATTAATTTTGACAAGATATGCACACACAGATATCATTGCGTGCACAAGGCATTTTAAAGAGAAGTTAGGACAAGCAGGGTTTGGATTAGTGTTCAAAGGGGAACTTGTTCATGGCATTTTGGTTGATGTTAAAATGATGGGAAGCTCCAAAAACAATGGTGAAAAGTTCATCAGTGAGGTTTCTACTATTGGAAGGATTCATTATGTAAATGTGGTGATATTAGTTGGATATTGCTTAGAAGGGTCGAAGAGGGTGCTTGTATATGAGTACATGCCTAATGGCTCACTTGATAAATACATCTTATCTAACAAAAATGCAATCAATTTGCATTCCTTCCCCTCAAAGAAACTCTTTGACATAGCCATGGGTATCGAGGCATTCATTACATATATCTAGAGATGTCAACGGGTCAGGTATCTGCGAGTTTTGGCCAAATCCGAACCAGACCCACACTCAAACCCGACTAAACCCGAGTCAGGTATTTAAACGGGTACTGGCGGGTACCCGTTTAAATTAAAATATTTATTTTTAAATTATTTTTATAAAATATAACTATAAAATAATATTAATAATAATAAATATATTTATTAAAAATTATTTAATTTTATAAATATAAAATTTTATTTTTTATTATATATTAATCGGGTATTGGGTATCTTAATCGCGTACCTGAACCCGTGAGAGTAAACCCAAACCCGACCCGATTAGCTAATCGGGTACTCGAACCCGCCATAAACAGGTCAGGTCGGGTCGGGTACCCATTGACACCCTACTTATATCAAGGATGTGATATGCAGATTCTGCACTTTGATATCAATCCCCATAATATTTTACTAGACCATAATTTCACTCCAAAAATTTTAGATTTTTTACTTGCAAGATTGTACCCTCATGGACAATAGTTTAGTATCAATTAGTGTTCGGGGACTATTGGATACATTGCTCTAGAATTGATATTTAGAAGTTTTGGAGTAATTTCTAATAATATGGTGTTTATAGTTACATAATGCTAAACTAACATAACAACAATACAAGTGTTAGTGTAGCCTTCTCTTGTAGATTAATAGAGATCGACCTGGGGGCAGAAGCACAGATGTATAGCAGAGATGGGAGATCAGCTAGATGCAGAGCAGCGCACGGTCGCCGGAGCTGAACGCCGTCATCGGATCTGGACGTGATCGCCGGAGCTAGATGTCTGCTGGTTTGTAAGCTAGATGGGAGATCTGGAAGCTGGACGTGAAACTAAAGATGCAGAGCTCTTCAGCGCACCTGGACGCAGTTGCCAGAGCTGGACGGGGTCGCCGAAGATGGACGCGGTGGCTGGGGAAGCTAGAAGCGAAGTTGGAACCAGATCTAGAAGCGCATACGCAGATCTGTCGCTGGGAGATATTTGCTAACGCAGATCCGTAGCCGACATTAGATCTGTCGCCAGAAGCCGGGCGCCGAGCAACAGCAGACGGTCGGCGAGGAGCAGCTTCGAACGGCCGGGCGAGGAGCAGCGGACGGTGAACGAAGGAGCAGGGTGATCACAAGCGCGAGAGGAGAATCTTTTTTATGGAAGCGGGGGCGACTTTTTTTCGAAAGCAAGTTTTCCCCAGCTTCCGCTGGGCAGCTGGATTTAGCTGGCGCCAAAAGTAGAAGTAACCCCAAAAGCTCACATTGTATCTGATTCTGCTGCCCGCCCCAGCAAAAGCTAGGCGGGCAGTAACCCCAAACACAACCAAAGTCTCTAAATCCATCGCATCCATGCTTCTCTAGTCCACAAAATCGATCAGTAGCAAATCACTGTCTCCAACTCTTCTTCACCTTCTCTCCCATAGCAGCGAGCCAGCGATCACCACCAAATCATAGTCACTCTTTTTTGCCCTGCTCTTCCATCTCTCACAAGCCCTCCGCACGACCAAAAAAATTTCCTGAGCAACGGGGCTGCTCAAGATTCCTGAGCATAGCCCCCTACGATTTGAGAACGTGTGAAACTTTTGCAAATCTCAAGAAAACAGACAGTAATAAATAGCTCCGTCAACGGACGTTAACAGCTCCATTAACGTCTGTTATTTTTTATATCCACGATCAAGCAGGTTGCATCTACGATCATGGATATTAAAAAAATTGTGGATACAATCTCCGTGATCGTGGATATTTATGCAGGCTGTATCCACGATAATGCAGGCTTCATTCACGATAATGTAGGTTGTATCCACGATAATGTAGGCTGCATCCATGATAATGCAGGCTGTATCCACAATAATGCAGGCTATATCCACAATAATGCAGGCTGCATTCACAATAATGCAGACTGTATCCACGATAATGCAGGCTGCATCCAAGATTTAAACAAATTTAAATCTAGTCTTTGTATACGCAGGATGGTGAAACCTAAAACCCTTAGCATTATTTTTCTATTATTCTTCAGTGTGGTGAAACCTAAAACCCTGATCTTTTCTCAAGATTTTCACACCCCCGTTTGCTCTTTGTTTGCTCTTGACTTGCTTTGATTTACTTGCTTGCATTAGGACATTAGTCATTTCCTCCATTATTTGATCACTTAGTTATTAATTGACTGATTAGTTAGTACTTGACCCCTAGTCCCTGTGGGATCGATACTTATTTATTACGCGATAGAACTGTGCACTTGCGGACACCCTATCAATTCTCTTTTTCTGTATTAATCTTCAACTCTTATAGCTTGGATTATAGAACTAAGAGTTTGAGGATTTTGGGATCTCCTAATGTCTTGCCAAATTTGGACCAAGAGGGGGAAGCTTGTCTAGAAGACAGGAGATTTGGAAAGCTTCATTAAAGATGATTCCTCCTCTATGGATTTCATGAATCATGTTTTGGAAAACATGAATCTGGTCATTTATAGGAACATGGTCTACCATTTTAAAGGAATTGAAGTCAGATGCAGATGCTGTAAATTTAACTGCACCTTCAAAATCCTTTAAATAGGTTTCTTCAAGAGCTAGCCAAACCTCTTTGGCAGTTTTAAAATTCCTGTAGGTTTCATAAAAATTGTTACTAAGACTAGAGAGGATGTGAAACCTATACTGATATTCAATTTCCTTAGGTGATTTGGAAGAAGAAGAAGATGGGGTGTAAGGAGGAATCTTTCCTAATGTAGTAATAAGACCTTGGAAATAAGACAAGCTTCCATTTGCTCTTGCCATCAAGCAAAATCTTGTTCATTAAATTTCTCAGTTTTAAAAAGATCTTCTAAAGCCATTTTTATTTTAAAGGGAATAAGAATATTATTTATCTGTATAAATAATTTCCCAAATATAAGAATTATTGTTGAAATAAATAATTTACAAGTTATGGCAAAAAGGTTCAACATATCTAGAATCATACTAAGAAATACAGTAAATAAAAATTTACGCATGCTGTTCTACTTTCAAAGAAGCAGTTAGGAATTATAACAAAGTATGATGCTAGCAGATCAAATATTTTTGGAAGAGCACAAAAATAAAATTTTATAACATGTGACTCTTAAAATAAATAATTTAATTTGTAGACAAATATATTGATCCAAATTTTAAAAGAGTATAGAAATAAAATTTTTCTAGCATGCAATTCTAAAATAAATTAATTTATATAAAATAGACTTATCCTTTCTTTTATTCGATTTATCTACAGTCGTTGTTACTTGTGGCTAAGATCTGTTTTTTTTATTTTAATTAAAGCAGCCCCACTTCCTCTATGTTGATGTCACCCACGCGCCAGGCGAACGCATTGACGTCACCCGTGCTAAACGGGTCGGGCGAACGAGCCAACATCACCCACGTGTCGGGTAGACGATGTTAGCAGCGTTGAACACATCGAGAGGCAGTGGAGGCGGATCCGAGCAAGGATCAGGTGCGGCTCGCATTGAGGATCTAGAATCCGTCGACAGATCGAACCCTATGACTACTGCTATAAACCCTGCCGCCGCAACTTCAAACCCAGTCGCTGTTGCTCGTGTCGCGTGTTCGACACCGTCCAAACATCGGCGAGGGCGAGCTGGGCTAAGAGAGAGCGCCACTGAGGAGTCACGAGCGGGCGCAGCCGAAGCTTCACAAAGGGGAGAGAAACTGTTCGCCCGCTGCTACTCGCGATGGCGATCTCTGCAGTCGAGACCCTCTTGTCAATGTGGACATGCCGGCAATGAGGTAAGCAACAATCGACGACAGTGGCGAAGGTTTGAAATATTTTCTCAGTCGCCGACGGAGGCGACGACAACAAGGATTTTGATTTTTTTTTAAAAAAAAAAAACAGGAAGACAAATTGAAAGTAACGCAATATATATTTTAAAACAAGTAGAATACACAGATGTGTCAATAAAAAGAAATAATTTAACCTACAACTAGCAGATATTCACCTAAGATTGTTAGCACAAGTGTAGATTAAAGTATTTCTATCTAATCAATAAAAATAATAGAGTTAAAACAAGAATGAGGCGCGAAGAATCCTACTGACCTTAGGTGAATATTTGGGCTCTTGTATGAGCTTAATCCAAAAACAACACTCAGGATACAACCAGTATTCTTCTCCTTCGGGTCACAACCGTGGAGAAATTAATCGGCTACCTTTTGACTTTGAGCAGCAAAAGGAAGAAAGAATGCTATGGGGATTTTGTAAATGCTAATAGTTATGCAATCTCTGTTGTGTCTATACCCAAGGGTCACACGCCAATTTATAGGCTAAACCCCCATGGTTAGAACTGTTGGATTAAATTCGACGGCTACTACAAATGTGCCACTAATAACATTGTTAGAATTAAAATAATCAAAGAATAGCAAATGAAATAAATAAAATATAAACCTAATAAAATTAGAAAAAATAAAAATGGAATGTTTTAATTTTAAAATCCCCAACACCATGGCTATGTCAATGAGTTTGTCTGAGTAAAAGTATGCAAATTGGTTTCATTTCTATTAGAGAAGATGTATTTATCAAGTGAGTCATTAGTCATGTACTCATATACAAGTGCCCTTTTTGACCCCTCTAAGCAATATCCAACTAACCTCACCACATTTACATGATGGATCCTCCCAATAGTAGAAACCTCGTTGATGAACTCATCACCATTGTATTTGGAGCTTCCCATCATTTTAACAGCAACAAAGATGCCACTAGCAAGCTCCCCTTTGAATACTGATCCAAATCCTCCTTCTCCTAATTTCTCTTTGATATGTCTTGTGATTGCAATGATATCAGTGTAAGCATATGTTTTTTGGCATCAATGTCTTTTGGTGGCATAAAAACTTTTCTATGGTGTCAATCGCATCTTGTTTTTTTGTACCCCATAGTTTGTAGGAAAAAAGTCATATGCGGCCACCATTAATGCCCATTAAAGTACTTCGAGATGTGTTTTCACAAATCTCAAGCTATGTGTTAACGGTGGAGGGGGCCTGTAGGTAAGGAAGAACCAAATTACAAATGGAGCTATAATTAGGTGAACTAGTATTAGGAGCACAAGATAGACAAGAAAAAGAAATTAATTTAGGAGTTAGTCACACAGAATATAAAAGAATTAGGAAATAATTAGTGCATCACTAATACCTATTAAGTACCACAGAATCTGAATGGAAGTCCCCACCACCAGAGATACAGCAATGGAAGGCACATATTGGTAGACATTATTGTAAACAGAAATAAAACATAACTTGTGCAAGCAGTAATCTACTCCAGAAGTGATATTCGCTATCCAATTCATTGGAGATCATCCTGCAGGAGATTAAGGCTTCGTTTGGGATTGCTGGCCGCCCGCTTTTGCGGGTGCGGCCAGCTGATTCTATACTAAAGTGGTTGTTTGGGAAAGCTGGCCGCTGGGCCCACCAGCGTTTACCTGCTGGCCGAAGGAAGCAGCCCATTAGCTGCTGGCCGAAAGAAGTTAACGCGTTTACCTTCGTTCGTTCACGTTCACGTGGGCGGACGTGACAAGACAGGGGAAGCGAGCGGGCGTAACCTCTTCCCGGCGGCGTCGCTCGTCCCTGGTGACAGCAGGGTTGGCGGCATCCAGGTGACCCCCTCCGGCGACCCCCTTCCTCCAGGAGGCAGCGCCCTTCCTCAGGTGATGTCCGTGCGGCCCGGCGACGCCAAACGAGCAGGCGGCTCGCCCTTGGCGTCGGGGCCCTCGTCCTCGCCGGTGGATGCTCCCAGGTGGCTTTACGATCTCTTCCAGTTGCTGCGCGTTCTTCCTGACACGAGGCGGCATCAGGTGGCGACGTTCGAAGTGCCGACTCGGCGACTTGATTAGGGTTTCGATCGAGGCGGCGGTGCGGTGCTAGGGTTCCGGCGAACCCGTCGGCGGTCGGCTAGGCGACCAGTAGTGGTCGGCGGCGATCGTTGGATGGCAAGCATGGGTAGAGGCGGACGCGTGAAGAAGAAAGGGGAAACAGCGTGCATACGCGGTTCTCACGTGCAGTGAGAAACGGATGCGTGAGGGGCTACGCACGTGGATCTCACATGCTCTGGTGCTAGTGAGGATTTGTATCTTTATGACACGTTTTCTTCGACTGTCCGAGGCACGAGGAGCGAGATACGCTACAAGGATAAAACCCTAACCCTCTCGAATTTGAAACTTAACTGTCGTACTTGCATCATCGAAAGAAGTTCTGCCGGTCTCGGTACAAGTTTTCTAGTTAAAAGAAAAATTACTCGTGACACAAGGGAAGGGGCAGTTCTCGGCGTCGGCGCGATGGAGGAGCTGCAAGAAATCCATCGCCACGAAGTAGAGAGAGGGGAAACGTAAATATGTGTAATTGTTAATTATAGGAAAAAAATAGTGGAGAGATGGAAATGGAAACTGAGGTGCACATGTAATTGAATTGTATTTTCTCCAAACTTTCTTTCAAGTGGCAATTAATTTAATCTAAATTAAGTTTTAATTATTCTCTCCAAATTTGATCTTACTTAAATGAATTTAATTATAATTTAGATATTACTTAATGAACTGATTTCAACTTAAAGTTTGATTCTTACCTCTTAAATAGTTTTTTTTTACATATATATTTTTGGTTCTAAAAAAAGTTATGTTTTGCCACTTAACCAGCACTGATAGTTTCCCAAACAGCTTCTGCTTCTCTCAGCCAGCTACTTTTCAACCAGCAATTCTCCAGCTAGCAGCCAGCAGAAGCAGAATCAGCTAGTTTAATCAGCCCCAAACTAGCCCTAAATAAATATTAGCTTTAACAAAGAACAAATTGCAAAGCATTATAAGTAATCTGAAAAATACAAGCTTAAAAGTCAAAAACAGATAATCTGGGTGCAAATATTAGTAATCAAATCTCCATCAATCAATTGGTATTATTATTATTATTATTTATAAAAAAAAGAGACTTCAAATAGTTTTGGCTTTCAAGAAGTGTTCACCTTTTGTAACATAGATCCAGGCAATCAAGAAGTGTCCATTTTTCTATAAATCCATTAAAAGAAATATTAAATCCTTGCTCTAGAATATTGAAGGCGACTGTGACGTCGTACTGGTCAGCCAATGTCACCTTTATAATTAAGTGGATAGAAAAAAAAAATAACTTGGAATTTTCCACGACGCTCAGTCAATGCCCACATTTATAGTGATGGAGATATTATAAAATCGATTTCTTATTTACTTTAGATAATTAGAAAGAATATTTTGAGATTACTATACATTCACATCATAATCTTAGTTTGATTATCAATATTTATAATCCAGCAAAAAGAAAGGACTTAAAAAAAATTCACTTTCAATAGTTACTTGGGCGATCAAGGTTAGGGGTACCGGTTCGTATTCACAAGATCATATAAAGTGTGATGCTCCCGGGATTTAGCACAAATCCCAAAGCACACCGAGATGGAGTGATGACGGGACCCCTCGTCGTCAGCCGTGTTGGACGACTCGGGTGTGCGATCATGTCACTGAGGCTGACACAAGTCCATAGGGCGAGGGTCGAGTCAAACCACGGAGTGTGGGTTCACACGTGGATGTGGGCTTTTGACTTGACCCATGGACACTGGACCCTCTCGCACGAGCTTACGAGCGTGTGCATCGAAGAGGGTCAACCGTGGGGCGATTCTGAGGTCTAATCGACCCCGAACCGGCACTGAACCGCCCTTCCGGGCTGAACCGAACCGGTTCAGCCGGTTCAGACCGCTACAGTGCACGCGTGCGCGAAAGGGGAAAGAAATCCCCAGTTCCTCGTCTTCGCTGGAAACGGCGCCGTCCGCCGTCGATTTCTCCACCTGGAAGAACGCTCGTCGGATTTGGAAGGTGGCCGGAGGTGCGGGCTGGCGTGGCGACGAGGGCGACGGAGTTTGAAGGCTAGGACTCCTACGTGGACGAGCCTAGGGCGGATTTTTGGATCCGCCTCGGTGGAAGCGAGATCTCCGGCCAATCACCGGCGGAGATCGCGGTTGCGTGGCGGCGAAGATGGAAATCCCATCCTCGTCGAGGGGCAGTTGCAATCAAGCGGAATTGAGAGCTTGAGCAAGGTCTGGCGACGACGAATTCTCGGCGAGATCTAGATCTGGGAATAGAGCATACTGTTTGGCGTCGGCGACGAGGCTCCGGCCGTGGACTCGTCGGCGTACCCTCTCAGATCGACTCACCGGTGCCCTAAGGTAACGAGGAGACTATCTCCTCCGGCACCGGCAGCCAGACGCGGGAGTGCAATCGGATTTTCCGATCGCCGGTTCCACGCAGCCACAGCTTCCATTGGGTTCAATTTCTCGTCGGCGGCGGCTTCTCCGGCGACAATACTCCGGCGGCGACTTCTCCGTTCACGGACGACCAGATCCTGATCGCCGGGCGTGATTCCGGTGACCGGACGGCGACGGACGAAGAAGGGGAAGCCTTCCCTGTTTCGGCCGAGCATCGGCTCTGTTCGCACGCGAGCCGCGAGATGGGAGAAGGGAGGAGAGAGAAGGTTCGTCGCGCGTGTTCGCGCGCGCGTTTCGTTTCGTCTCCGACCAGACTTTCCGACGCAGCTTCTCGGAGGATCTCGGTGGGCTCGGCTCGTGGAGTGGTGGCACGCTACAAGGGTAAACCCTCCCCGGATCTATCGTGTGTAGTGGTAGTAGGACGGTTTTCTCGTGTGTAGTGGATAGAGACTTTACCGCCGTCCGGACTTCGTGTGGCTTTTCGTCCGGACGGTTCTTTGCGTTATCTGCGCCCGCATATGTGTAGTGCGGGTTGTGCTTATTTGTAGGTACTGTTTGCTTGCCTGCAAAGTCTTGGACGTGTGTGCCGGCACCCTTGAAGGTGTTCGCCACCGTCCCCTTGTGATTGATTGAGACCGCGTCGGTGCCTATCTCGGCTGTGTAGAGAAAGGAGCGCGGGTTGAGGGAATTTCTGTGAGTGCAAAGTGTTTTGGAGAGTCTCCATCACTTTGACACAGTTGAGAGATTTGTATTCGTGTCCGAGGGGCGGTATTCATATCGAACCCTTCGCGCACGTGGTGTGAGGACTTGTAAAGTGCTGGGCCAGCTTCCGCAACGCGATCCTAACCGGTCGCGGACCACTCTAGTGTAGGGCTGAGATCTCCGCGAGGGGATCTGCCGGTTGTGGTTAAGTTTATTATTTAAAAAATAAATTTGCCCATAACATAAAGCATGACAACAATACATGAAATTAAATGAAATCCATGAATAAAAGAGACAATAGGGCTTCTCTATGCTTAGTAGTTCTATTCATCTTTGGATTTTATAATCACCACTTTTGTCTGTGATAAATCTTCAAATTCTTAAGATGTTTTAACACAATAACAACAAACATGGTGTTTGCATTTCTATTTAACTGATAAATAAATAATAAAGAAGATATTTTCATTTTTGTGATAAACATGGTGTTTGCATACACACAGGCACAGCAAGAGAGCATGCAGCGACTGTGGGAGAAAAAAATGTAAGGTTTTCACTAACCAAAGTTTACTCTGCAGTAGCTAATACGATACAAACGGAGGAAAATTAAGTGCATTGAGATTCATGCCCAAAAACCCATTTTGATGCGTGCTTTGAGAAAAATTAAGTGCATTGAGATTCATGCCCCAAAACCCATTTTGATGCGTGCTTTGCCTCTGGGCGGATCCCGCCTAGGAAAATTTTTCCTCCGCCACTGTCGCTCGGCTAGCTAAGATGATAGCGAGGCCTAGAAATGGACTGTGACAAGAAGATATGATGCTCTGACGGATTAAGAAATGTAAATTTAAGTTAGCACGACATTTTGCTCATATAAATGTCGGTAGTGGAAGCTGTGGCATCCCAACCCTATCTCTATTATTTGATTTAGTCAAACATTCAACAATCTTGTTTCCCTCAATTGCATAAATCTTCATTCAATTATTTGGAGTAAGCGTTGCAGTTTTGCAAGGTCTTCAGGTCTTCAGGTCTTCAGGTCTTCAGCGCGTGAGCAGAAAAGACATTATTGACCAAGCGTGGAAAATACAGAGCAATCTTTGCAGACTCTGCTCCCCAAAGTCTCTGATTCCATTTCTATATTTAATTTCTGCCATCCACTTTACTTTCCCATGGCCATGGCGATCAGTACCAAATCACCATCGCCCTTCTTCACCCTCCTCTTTCTTCTCCTTCTCTCCCATGCTCTCCTTTCAGCCACAGCGCATCGCTGCCCTCATTTCTCCTGCGGACAGCTCCGCGACATCTCGTATCCCTTCCGCCGAAGAGACGACCCACCTCAGTGCGGGGAACCCCGCTACCAACTCAATTGCCAAGACAACAAATCCACCATCTCCATCGGCTCCGTGGAGTATCTAGTAACCGATATCCAGTACAAACCAGACTACGATGATTGGATGCTCCTACTGGTCGTTCCAAACTTTGTCGGTGATGGAAGCTGTGGCCTCCCATCCCAATCTCTCTCTCTCTCTACCATAGACAACTGCGGTTATGGCGCTGATTCGCCAATATGGGCTAGCTTCATGCATTGCTCAATGGCGATGGAGAATGAGGGTACGTATTGGCCAGTTTCTTGCCCCTCCCGCTACAACTCCACCTATCTCTATGTCGTCATTGCCAGGGATGGATTCAAACTGAAGTATCTTCCCCCACCGTGTCAATTTATATCAATGATTCCAGTGACAGCGGATGCATACAATCAATCATTGAGCCTGAATTCAACAGCGGATGTCTTGAGTATCCTACAACAAGGGTTTCAATTGCATGCTTTTGGTCAAGAGAGAATGACTATGAATTTATTCTTACAATGGATTCTGGCAGCGATTGCGCAATTCTTGATGGGTATTAGTGTGACTATTACTTAGTTTTCAATCCTTTAATATTCTGTGTAGTTAACTCTGGAAAAAAAAAATACTTTTTTTTCTGTCACATGTAGTGATCGTGGTGCCAAGCAGGCTTGCAGCGCTAATTTTAATTTGGTTCTTTATTCTCTATAAATTTTGGAGTCTACGAAGGGAAATTGCAATAGATGCTGTAGAGAAATTTCTTCGCCGACAACAGATGCTTACGCCAACCAGATATGCTTGCACTAGCATCATAGCAATCACAAGTCATTTCAAAGAGAAGCTCGGACAAGGAGGGTTTGGATCGGTATTCAAAGGGGAGTTTGCTGGTGGCATCCGTGTTGCTGTTAAAATGATGGAAAGCTCTAAATGTAACGGTGAAGATTTTATCAGCGAGGTTTCTACTATTGGAAGAATTCATCACATAAATGTGGTGAGATTAGTTGGATATTGCTCAGAAGGATCGAACAGGGCGCTTGTATATGAGTACATGCCTAATGGCTCACTTGATAAATACATCTTTTCTAGTAAAAATGCAACCAATTTGCATACCTTCACCTCAGAGAAACTTTTTGATATAGCGATGGGTATTGCACGGGGCATTGATTACTTGCATCGAGGATGTGATATGCAAATCCTGCACTTTGACATCAAGTCTCATAATATTCTGTTAGACCACAATTTCACTCCAAAGATATCAGATTTTGGACTTGCAAGACTATACCCCAAGGACAATAGTCTATTATCAATTAGTGCTGCTAGGGGGACTATTGGATACATTGCTCCAGAATTGATATCTAGGAGCTTTGGGGTAATTTCTCAAAAATCTGATGTTTATAGTTATGGAATGCTACTATTGGAAATGGCAGGAAGAAGGAGAAATGTGGATCCTCTTATAGGTAATTCAAGTCAAGTGTACTATCCATCATGGATATATGACAAACTGAATCAACAAGACATCGAACTGAACAATGGCATTGAGATAAATGAGTTGGAAAAGAAGCTAGCCATAGTTGGCTTATGGTGCATTCAAATGAAGTCATTCGACCGCCCAACAATGAGTAAAGTTATTGAAATGCTAGAATCAAATGTTGAGACGATCCTAATGCCTCCGAAGCCCTTCCTTTCTTCGACGAATTCAATTTTAGAAAATAAAACATGCTTGGATTCATCCTCTACTGAGTTGTCAATTGTTTTAGAATGAGAAACACAACGACATAGAGATCTTTTTGAACTTGTAAGGTATAATTTTTAAGTCTGCTTAAATATATTTTATTTCTAATAAAGTTCATTTTACTTTGTCATAATGTTTTTTTTTATATCTTGTAGGACATATATGGTTGGTTTAAACCCTCTCTAGTCTTCCTTGCATAACAACCCTATATTCCTTTTGGTAGATAGATATAAGTCCCTTTTCCTTTGTTTTTGAGCAAAAAATTCTTTACTTTAATATATTTCATGAACGGAAAGAGTTTAGATGAACAATCTTGTATTAGTCTTGGATTATATTTCACTCCTTTAATTGTTTTGGAGCTTTACATTCTAATTTTTTATGGTATATTATTGTTGAATATTCATATTTAAATGTTTCTTTGAATATTAGAATCTACAATATATATATTTTCATTTTCAACTTGCATGGTTTTTTCTTGGCTAACTCTGTTGCTTTTGCCTTAGGTATGGAAATGGAACATAGTCGAGAGTGCAAGAATTGGTAGTCTACGTGTGAAGTTTGGATAGGTTATGTAGTGTCACTCTTAACAATATTAGTTTTGGTTGTATGTGACTACTTTTGACTTGTAATTGACTAATATAACATGTAGCTATATTCGAGAATGTGGTTTTGGGAAATGGTTGTATGTGATGAATTCTATGTTATAGGATTTTATCTATTACTTATATTATTGTAATTTATTGATTATCATTGTTATGTATTAATATATTTCATAATTGAGTCAAAAATTTATTTATTTATTTATTTTATTGTTATCTATGTGAACGATTTGATTTAAACTATAGTTTATATATATATATATATAATGTTGAGATTATTTGATATTAGTAAAAAAATATAACATATCAACATACAATTCAAGTTGTGATATATAGTTATTATTTTTAATTGTTATTAAATGTTTCATGCACCTAAATTGACAAAGAAGGTCTAGTTTTATTTAGGAGTGCAACACAATTGTAACTACGTAGTGACTATAGTAATTGTTTGGGAGGTATTTGATAAACTAGTGTGCAATTACTATTCTATGAGTACTATAGTAATACTATTTATAATTTTTAATATAATAGAAAATTTGAATTTTTTAATAATATTTTTCAAATAATTAAATATGTTCTAACAAAATAAAATTTTTAAAAACATTTTTTAAATAATTAATAACTAATCAAAATTTAATTAAATTTCAAGATATTATATTAATAAATTTATATATTGAATAATAATAGTAATATATTAATAGGATTTAGTATATTGGAAATGTTGTCAATGTTTATTCCATTTTGTTATACTTTCTTTAAAGAAAAGAAAATTTAGACTACCAAAGGTTGACTTTAGAGTAGAAGGTTTCATAATATCGGAGTTCAATATCCACAATACACTTTTTAAGTATATTAATATTTATGATTTAAGGTTTAGAGTTTACAAGTACCTCTTAGAAATTAGATGTTTATACTTATGGAATGCTAATTATGGAAATGGCAGGGAGAAGGAGAAATGTTGATTATCTTGTGGGGAATTCTAGCCAAATATCCTATCCATCATGGATATATGATAAAGTAAATCAACAAAGGATTATACTTGAAAACAAGTTTGAGATAAAGAGAGTTGAGAAGAAGCTAGGTGAAGTTGAATTATGGTGCATATTTGAATGCCCAACAATGAGTAAAGCTATTGAAATGGTAGAATTAGATGTGGTGACAATGCGAGTGCCTCCCAACTCCCGAGCCCTTCTTTCTTCGATAGACTCAATTTTAAAAAATAAAATATGCTTGGATTGAGTTATTATCTGTTTCGAAATGAGATGTTATTCAATCATATAAAGATCTTTGTGAAAGGAGGAATTTATAGTTTTACTTAAATATATTTTAGTTCAAATAAAGTTTATTTGAATTTTTACTTACTATTTTTTACATATTGAAGGACATATACGGCTGGTCGAAAACCCTTTCTTAATATTCCTTGCATGACAACCCCATATTCCTTTTAATACGACCCTTTAGGATATAAAAATTCACCAAGGTTTCATTAACGAACAAGATGGAGATAGATTTATGTCTTTTGTTCTTAGTTTATGAGAAAAATTTTCTTTTCTTTGATGTGTTTCAATAATCAATAGAGTTTAGTGTAAATAGTTACCAACGTGTGGTAACTAATAAAGCTCATTATTTAATAATAATATTAGAACATGGGATGTAACTCATGTCTCTAATATTTTATTATTAAATAAATAAAGTATTATTAAATAATTAGAACATTGGTGTAATCCATATCACCAATGTCTCTAATAATATTATTTAATAATTAAAATATGGGTTAGAGGTCTGCCAAAATTAGATCCGAATTGTCTATTAATTGAGGTTGTGTTACGATATTTTTTTTATGGCAAGAAAGTCGAGTGATTGAGCAACCCAGTGTGAGAGAGGTCCTGCGCTTGGCAAACATTGAGGCTACACCATCTGAGCAGTTTGCTAGAACTCAGTATTTCTTGCACGGCGTGAAGTAATAAGAGAAGTGTTGTGCGTGATAAATCAGGGACAACAATGACTGGAGGTATGTCGATCTAATATTACGCTTCCGTATTTTATTTAATTATTAAACATGTATTTTATTTTCACATATCTAACAATTGGTATCAGAGCATTATTTGCCTCTGTCTTGTTGATTCTCATTTTGAATTATTTATGCCTGAGATTATTTGCACCACTATGCTTGTGTTTTTGGGGTAGATGCTACCTAATGAAATTTGTTTTGGATGTGCGTGATCTGTGCTACCCAAATTCATTTTGGACATACACATAATGCGTTACCCGAAATGATATTTGAATGTGCCCGATTATCGATACCTAAAACTTTTTCCTTGAACGCGCGTCATCCCTAAAACATTGTTAAGTGTCTGCAATGATCTAGGATAAGCCTAAAATATTTCATCACTTCTCTTGAAATACGAAGTTAAAATATTTATGTTATTTTCTCTCATCGCATATTTAAGAATTATTATGTGTTCTTGATAGATATTCTAATCTAGTGATATGTAATTATTGAATTATGCAAATTTTTTAGTTTAAATTTCCGTTATATATTTTGAAAAGTTGATATGCATTTTTGTTCAATTTATGGATAATTTATTTATGCAAAAAATATAGTGCAATTTCATGTGTATAATTGTTGCTAGAATTTCTTGTGGCTACTTGAATAAATTATAATTCATATAATTTTGATTAATTAAAGAGTAGCCACAGCATCTTTAATTATGATAAATTATACATGGGTCTAAGATCACATCTAATTGGATGAGATCAATGGTGATTAATTATATTTAATATAATAAGAATTATCCCACAGGAATTTTTATTATATTTTGTATGATTAATTAGAATGAAATATCAAATTATTTTTCTTAATTTACCCACAGGGATTAAGAAAAGGAATATATATTGATAATATGTTCATCATAAATAACAAGTGTGAATTTTGATTAAAACTTAGTCCATAGGCAATTTTAATTGTTATTTAATTCATGCAGAAAAAATATGTAACATGTTTTTACATTGGTAAATACATGTATTTATGTCTTTGCCTCAAACCATTTTTAATATAAGCATATGTATTTTGATTGATGCAGTTATATATGTTGGGAAACCCCGGGGATATTTTATAAATTTTTGGCATCAGAATATATTGCACAGTGGAAGAATATCCCCAAAGCAGGCCGGTCCCAAAAACCCAATGAAGATCGTCATGCGAGGGGGTAGACACAATGAGATAGAAAGTACCTAGAGCAAGAGAAGGCCGATGTCGTGGTAGGCGCCCAAGCGTAAGCCCTCTGCAGTCTCACACACATGGATGTCTCGAGCTCTCTTCTTCCACGCCCGGTGCTAGCCTCGGGAAGAAGATCCAAGCCTTTGTGTCACCTTCTTCTAACCTTGCTCCACCTCTAAGGATGATGCACCAATGGAAGAAGGATGGAGATGATGCCGCCATCTTCAAGCCCTTCTTGCGCCAAGAGAAGAAGGAGAAGAGGTAGAAGACTTGCAGCCACTTGATGAAAGAAGGAAGCTTGCGCCAATGCCTCTTGCTCTCGCCCCTTTAATGTTGCTCATGCCAACTTGAATGCATGCCCTAGCCTCACGCATATCCCTTTGATATATAGAGACATGAGGCGGCTAGACAAGAGGGGTGGAGGCGCAAACTATCAAGAAGGGGCAGCTAGGGTTAATGTGTATGTGAGCAATTAGGGTTTTAGGTTTTAGAAACTCTCCAAGAGATTTCCATAAACCCCTTGCAATCGCCCAAGACTTACCAAAAAAAGTCTATCATGCCTTAGATGCATCAAGCCTCGCCATAGATGCAAGGTTTCCATCCAAGCATGAAGGGGGAGGCTCCTAAAGCTTCCTAATAAAGCAAAGGCACCAACTTCTCCCCACTATACCCATAGGCGCCAATGTGAGAAGTTTTCTCCCCATTATACCCTTTTAGCTCATTGCCTCTTCATGACAACTTGTTATTGAGGCCCATTGGATAATGAGCTAGCCCAAACTTCATTACATGGGTTGATTAAGCAATTGGATCCAATCCAATGCAACCCTAATCCAAATTTGACCAACCATGGTCAAATATGGGTCAACTTGCCAAAAATGAAGTTTGGCTCCAATAACTCTCTTCCATCTCATCAGGCCCAATGCGCTGACAAAATCTCCCAAATAGATCCGAGTTATCCAATAACTCGATCATAAGGCTTCCCAATCAATATGAGAACTCGAGTATCAAGGTGTGCGACCCCTGTAGGTTCCTCTGACATTGGCAGTGTTAATCGGGAATGGATATCGACATCGACATCCCCATTATCGCAACTAGGTACAGATACATTATAGTCTATTTGCCGAACTGATATCCGATTGGACAAGTGCGTCACCACTTATTTTCATCTAATCACATGATCATGACTAAATCAGGTCTTCACCTGGGTATGGCCATACACTTTCAGTCATAGAACCATAGTGGAGCTCCATGGATATCAAGCTTCCCTCATAAAGGGGCAAATCCTTTGTCTATCCATTGACCTTCTCTTATGGGTCGTGACATACTCAATGACAACCGTTATGACCTCCCAACTACGGCGAGGTGTTAGGTTGTATCAAAGCATGTCCCTAACCATATAAAATAGTCAATGACCTCAAGTCAAGGGATCAATGCATCTCCTATCACTTATGTGGATAACTCATGACACCAAGTCATTGCCTCACAGTGGGTCGGTCCAGTATATCTACCACTGATATACCCATATGTTTGCATTAGCATCTCGTGCCTAATCAGCCCATATACCGGTCTCACAAGTACCATAGCTGTCCCATATCCACTAAGGTACATCGACTGGGGACAAGAGTTTGAGCACAGATCCGATCTGCCTCCAGGGACATTATCATGTAAGTACATTATCGCAGATGTAAACAAACAATGATAATGACAATGCTAGAATGAAATATATAAGACATATCAGAATCAAGTAGTATAGAAGATAGACCAAAACTAGGTCTCAGGCATAAACAACAACAATATAACCTATGAATTTTTCTGATATCCAATGTGAAATTCCTGAACTCAATGGTGACAACTATAAAATTTGGAGAGAAAGAATTCTTCTCCAATTAGGATGGATAGACATTGATTATGCTATTCGTAAAGATAAACCACCTGCACCTTCTAATACTAGCACTCAGGCTAAAATTACTCTTTATGAATGTTGGGAGCAATCAAATCGCCTTAGCAAGATGTACATAAAGACAAAGATAAATGCTAGTATACATGGTTCTATCAAAGAGTGTAATAATGTTAGAGAGCTATTGAAGGCTATTGATGAACAATTTGAGTGTTTTGACAAAGCTCTTGTTAACACTCTAATAACAAAGTTGTCATCAATGAAGCTCATAAGTGTTAAAGGTGTGCGTGAGCACATCATGCAAATGAGGGACATTGCGGCTCAATTAAATTCTCTTGAAGTTGAGATGTCTGAGTCTTTCCTTGTGCATTTTATACTCAATTCTCTTCCACCTCAGTATGGACCTTTCAAAATCTCTTATAACACACATAAACATAAATGGTCAATTAATGAACTTTTGACCATGTGTGTTCAAGAGGAAGGGAGGTTGGTGATGGAATTGGGTGAAAGTGCACATATGACACTAAAAGGAAAGAATATTCAAATCAAACAAAAGAAGAAAAGTGTGGTATCCATCCAATCTGATGCCAAAAAGGAAATCAAATATTTTTTCTGCAAAAAGAAGGGACATGTAAAGAAAGACGGTGTCAAACATAAAATTTGGCTTGAAAAGAAGGTAAGTACATCTCATTTGTTTGTTATGAATCTAATATGGTAGATGTAGTGCCTGTTTGGGCCTGCTGCACTTTGATGTACAGCACAAGTGAGCACTATACTCGTGTTGTTTAGTAGCTTCCGCTGCAGAACAGTACCCACTTTGGTACTGTTGACCAAACTAGCAAATAGTTGCTTTTGCAGCTGCCATATACTGTAGCATGTAATGCTACAGTGTTATATATTTTATAAATTTATATATTTATTTATAATATATATCAATTAAATATAAATAAATTTTAAAATAATATTATATGTGTATTAAATGTAATATTATCTAATAATTTTTAATTAATTATTATAAAAATAAAATAATTAGTTAAATATATATTATTTAAAATATAATATTTGATTAAAAAATTTATAATTTTAACTATACTATATTTTGTTAATTATATTATATATATATTATAATATATTAATTAATATTTTTAATAAAAAAATATAATAATTTTAAATTAACTACTTTAAAATATAATAATTTTATATTTAATTAATTATCTCATCAAATTATTTTTAAAAAAATTTATTTAATTATAAAATATATACATTTAATAAATATTATTATTTAATTATAATGTTTAAAACTTATAACAATAATTATTTGACCTTATAAAATTTAATAATTTTATTAAAATAATTATTTTAAATTTTAAAAATAAATTTTATTTAATAATAAAATATATAATTTTAATTTTAATATATTTAATTAAATTAATATTTATTTATTTATTAACAACACGAACAAATCTACCAAATAACTTTAACAACAGTTGTTACAGTGATAGCACAATTGGATCCACCAAACACCCTTAACAGCATGTGCTACAGTGACAAGCTATCATAACACAACTGCAGCAGCGCAGGAGAACCAAATTGGACCGTACATTATAACACTTGGTGGATTGATTCTGGTTCTACAATCTATGTTTCTAATACTTTGTAGGGCTTTCTAAGCCAAAGGAAGCCAGTCGTGAGTGAACATTTTATCTATTCAAGCAACAAGATACAATCGCATATAGAAGTAGTTGGAACATGTCAATTTGTTCTAAATACTGGTTTTGTATTAAATTTGGAAAAGACATTTTATATTCTAAGTTTCTCTAGAAACCCGATTTCAGTTTCAAGACTTGTACCGTTTGGATATTCCTTTAAATTTTCAGATACATGTTTTAGTTTACATTATGGATCTGATCTTATTGGAAATGGCACAATGATTGATGGTCATTTTCAAATTAACTTATAAAACAATGCTTCTCACAATGTAATGCATGCTAATGCTGGTATTAAAAGATGTGTTATAAATGAGAATCCCTCTATGTTATGACACCGAAGATTAGGGCATATTTCTATTGAAAGAATTAAAAGAATGATAAATAATGGAATCCTTAATGCTCTAGATTTTAGTGATCTTGATACTTGTGTGGACTACATAAAGGGAAAGCAGACCAACAAGAAAAAGAAAGGTGCCAAGAGGAGTTCTGATATATTAGAAATCATACATACTGATATTTGTAGTCCAGAAATAGATTCTTGTGGTCAAAAATACTTTATCACCTTCATAGATGATTACTCACGATACATACATCTCTACTTGCTTCATAACAAAAGTGAAGCACTAGATGCTTTTAAAGTATTTAAAGCAGAAGTAGAAAAACAATGTGGTAAGAAAATAAAAATCATGAGATCAAATAGAGGAGAAGAGTATTATGGTAGATACACTGAGAATGGGCAAGCACCTGGTCCATTTGCTAAGTTTCTTCAAGACCATGGGATAGTGATGTAGGGAGGTGACACGATCCATGGAAGTACAAATGGAGTTTAAGGTTACCCTAGCTAGTGCACCTAAAATTCCATCCCTTGCATTACATGCATCCTTTAAGTTAGATTTCTTAGCATAACTTGCATCATGATAGGTTAGATCCACCCCTCAATTACACCAAGTAGTTACATACTCTAGGTTCCGCAATTTTGATGTATGGTAGGCTAGTATATCCAATTAATGTAATAGATTGGGTCAACTCAATTTTGGATCAAGTCAAGGTCAAGATCAAAGAAGGCGCCAAGCTCAACCAACCCCTTGTGTGAAGCACTCACATCAAGTCTACCCAAGTTCCATCCATCCTAGTTGGCATCCATGTGGGTCTTTGTTCTCATATCCAAACGCCATTTCTACTTGAGGAAGGGACTCCAACCAAGGTGTTTTTGTCAGCCCTACCAGCAGTCAAATGAAGACCAAAGACCAACCATCAACGCATATAGTTCAGCCCTCAAACCACACCTCCAAATGCAGAATTTTGCCCCCTCAATTCTATAAAGTCTAGCTGCAATCTTCAAAGGGAATCTACCAGCAAATCAGCCTCTTCAATGCTCCACTCCTTCCATAAGTCGCCCTTGCCATTTGCAGGAAAACACTAAGCACGATCCCCAAGCAAATCAGCCCCAACTAGGAAAGGGGTTAGCCCCATTAATGCGCCTGCACAATTCTGTATTGGCTGAAGTTTTTCTTTGTTTGTTTTACTTATCTTATGCGCCTAGGGGCATAAGACACCCGTTGGCAGCTTACTATATTGTTGTAATATCTTGTAAGCATGGTTAGAGTTGAACATTTAAAAAAATGAATGAAGCTGTCTTCTAGATGCTTGTGTCACCTCAACTCTCTCCCTCTTTCAATCTTGCCGAGATCTCCCTTTCTCCTCTCCATCTTCAGCCAAGACTTCAACCATTCGTCCACCTCTTGAGTTCTAAAGTTCAAATGTCCAGCCACCCTCAGTTGCAAGGGGTCCTCAGCCCCCCCAAGAGAAGGAAGCTGCTCAAGCCACAACCCAACAAGAAGATTCCTCCACCATGCCGAGAGCTCCCTTCTTCCTCCTTCCATCTTCCTTTGCGAGCTCCTCCACCCTTCCAACCACTGAAGACTGAAGTCTACGGCCCCTGATCTCCATGCCCTTAAAGTCCTCAAAGCTCAGGAGACCAGGATCTTCCAAAGCCTTGCACAAACATGGAGGGTCATCCACATTGCCAAGACCTTGATGGCCTTCTCCAACCAGCTAAGTGTTCTTCCTCTTGAGTGCTGTTCTTTGCATCCCTTGAGCATTTCCTACACTCACTTTAAGATCTTTGCAGGTTGCGCAAGTGGTAAAGGTGGGCGCAAGTGAAGTCCCCTCTCCCTCCCCTCTAGTTAGGTAGTCTAGTAGTCAACCAAATGTTAGCAAGTGAACTTGGAGAACTAGTCTCCCCTTGGTTGTGATTTTGTAAAGGCCTCTTAATATTCATTCTAATTCACCCACGCATGTGTGGGATGCTGTAATGTCATGCATATAAGCTCATAGGGCCCTACTTCATGAGTATCCACCATTGGACCGGTGAAGATCAGGGCGTACGCCTCTTCTACTCTCAAGGGGTGCAAGGTGAGTCTCTCCCATTAGGGTAGTTTTCTTCCATGTTGTAGAATCGCATGTTAGGGCTTGATCTCAGTTTAATCACTTGTTTTTGGACCGCGTGATTAGAATTATTTCAGCATATGATCTTGTCTTAGAGGCGCATGTTAGGGTTATCTTCCTTAGCTATTTCGGTTTTCCTATAAAACTACAAACATACTAGTTTCTAAAAGCGTTAGAGTAATCCGTTTTCATTAAGCTATTAATTATCTACAAAAGTTTCCAAAACGCATTGCTTGAATATTGCATGATTGACCACCCCATCAGAAAGTGGTCCAAAACACCATGCCAGGTTCACCTGATCAAAATGGTGTGGCAGAAAGAAGAAACAAGACATTATTGGATATGGTGCAAAGTATGCTTTGTAGCTCCAAACTTCCTAATTCATTATGGACTGAAACTCTTAAAACGGCAGTATATATATTAAAGTGAGTTCCAACAAAAAATGTTTCAAATACACCATTTGAATTATGGAAATGTTGGAAACCGGGTTTGAGACATATACGCGTATGGGGATTGTTGACACCAAAATATGTAGTATATTTTGTATCATTTTAGATATCTTTTCATACTAAATTGAAGATCTTTTGCTTATTTTCATGCTAAATTCATTGAATATTGCAAAGTCTACTCCTATTTTGTTTTTTCATGATTTTTAGGCAAAAAGGCACTATTTTGGGCGTTTTCAAGCAAAATCAAACACATGAAAGAATTACCATCATCAAGAGGAAGATACACAAGAAATTTCACGCAAAACGAAGCCAAGAACCAAAATACGGCAGTACCGTAAAGGATTTTACGGTACCGTATTATCAAGAACACGGCCGTATTTTGGAGCTTTTCTAAACAGAAAGATTTTGTGATTTTACGGCACTGCCGTAAAGAATTACACTGCATTATTTTGGAGCGTCTTCAGAACAGAAACCTTTGCTAAAATTACGGTACTGCCGTAAACTTTTACGTGGGCTGTATTTTCCAAACATAATCCGACCAAAGAGTTCAGCCGATATTACGGCACTGCCGTAAACCAAATTATGGTGCCGTATTTTCCAGCGTTTCCAGAACAGAACACTCAGCCGATTTTACGTCACGGCCGTGAGATATTACACTGCCGTAATTCCCAGTCAAAAACGTGATTTTTACGAGTCCGAATCTTGCGCGGGCCATAACTTTTGATCCAGAACTCCAAATCAAAATATGAAAATTGTGGCGGACTCGTATTTAAGAGGAGAAGGCGTACGAAGTGGAAGGGGGAATTTGTATCTAGTATCGAGGGAGAAATAGCCAGAAAGGCGGCTAGAATTTGGCATCACGCCGAGAGGCGTAGAGGGCATCTCAGGCCATTATTTTCACTCAAAAGCTTCGCCTGGAGGAAGGAAAGATGCCACAGAAGTTTCAAAACATTTAGAGTCTAATCGGAGGAGGAATCAACAAAATAGCGGTGATAGCGCTGTTCATCACGAAATTACGGGTGTAATTTACATTACACCCGTGTTGTAACGTTGTTTTTTTTCTCATTCTCTGATTTCTAATTGTTCTAAACTATGATTCATTGTATTTTTTCCTCCATGCAAGCTTAACACTCTTTTGGGACATGGGGTGTAATCCCCTTGATTCTTAATGATTAGATAACTCTTCTATTTTCGTCATGATAATTTTTGCTATGATAATTTTACTTTTGTGATGGATTGTGCTTAGACTCTCTATAAGTCCATGTTACTAATTATGGTTTTAGAGTTTTCGCAATGAGACTGAAAGGTGATTTGCTTGAGAACTTGGAACCCTAGAATTGCATGTTATGATCCCTTCCTTAGGTTATATCTAATTTGATATGTTCTAGTAAATTAATTTCCATGATTATAACATGAATCTATAGATCGAGTCTATTTGTCAAACGTGGAGATCTTGTGCGAAAGCAAGGATCAGAACGTTGGAGATCCATGAGTAAAACTAGTGTAGGGACTCGGATGCACGAAAGTGATCCTTGAGACTCCACTAGAGATTATCAACCTAGAATTCGGATGCACGAAAGTGATCTTTGAATTCTCTGATTGATGATTTACTTACCTTTAGCCTGGGATAAATCTTGCGCAAAAGTGAGGATTTATCTTTGCGTGGTTATCTGCACGAAAGTGAGACAATCCTTTTATGAAGTAAATTAGGTCTTTATTTTAGCAAGATTTGATTGACGAACATTTTATATATCTAATCATTGAAGTTAAGGTGGATGAAACCCTAGTCCCATGTATCTCTCTTTGATTATCTCTTATTTTGTGCGCTTTCCTATTGTTTACTCGCATCATACTCGATTGCTTAGCTAGTGAGAATACAACTATTTGGTACTTAACACGTAGGTCTCTGTGGATCGATATTTTTATTACTTCGATAATTATGTGCACTTGCGGAATCCTATCAAGTTTTTGGCACGATTTTCGGAGACCTTAGTTTTGTTAATATCAAAATAGTTGTTAGTATTGCTAGACTAAGTATTTTTGTTTTAGATTTAACTTTGTTTTTTTCTTTTTGTAGGTTTTGGATTTTCACAGTTGTGACAGAACTGTGATATCTGAATATTTGTGAATTTGCTTGTGTTTTAGATTTTCTATTTTTTTCTATATTCTGAAAAATAAAAAAATAAAAAAAAATTTGATTGATTGGTGTTGGATTATCTTTCTGTTCTTGATAGATTTAAAAACATGTCTTTTAATCACAACTCCTGGGCAACTGAAAGAGGTGAGGTATACATGCCAAAAGGTAATTCTCTTGTAGATCAATTTAACTCTTATATGCAATCTTGTTCTTCTGAATATTGCATTATTTGTGGATATCCTGATCATTGTTCCTCTGATTGCCCATTTTTAAAACCAAATTTATCATGTCAAGAACAAGATCAATTGTATTCTAGATGGGAAAACCGAACTTCTTTATATGATGATTGCTATGATCATGTTTCTGAACCACAATTTGAATTTGATACTGAGGAACTTGAACTAGAAAAATCCCCCTGTGATTATGATTATTTTGAGATTGAGCCTTATGTGAACTTTAATGAATCTCACTCTATTGTTGATAATTTTGATATTGATTTATCTGATAGTTTATTTGAGGAAAAGATTGAGAAAATTGAAATTGAGAAACCTTCTTTTGATGATAATTCTGATGAGCATGATGAAGGTTCAAAAATTATAGACATTGATGAGCCCCGCTGTGATTTTGGTGATATTTTTGAAATTAATGATAAATCTCTTGTGGTCAACTTTGATTCTATTAATTCTTTTTCATATGATTCTGATTTTGACTCTTCTGATAATGAATTATTTGTGGGGAAGCATGAGAAAATCGATTTTGTAGAGTCTCATCTTGATTTTGTTGATAATTTTGATATTGATAGATTGTTTGATGGTGAACATGAGGAAGTTGAAAAAGATTTGAATGTTACAAACACTGATGAATCTCACTCTGATGTTTTGCCCTTATCTTTTGTTGAATCTTTTGATGAATTTGAAAAATTGATTTTTATTGAGGAATCTAATGAAAGACATAGACATTATTTTGATGATCCAATACTTGAATCTTTTAATCTAGGTCCTTTTGTTATTGCCATTGAAAATATTAATTTGAAGAAAGGACTTATGATTTTACTTTTTGATAAGCATAGGAAGATCATAAAGATTACTATGAGTGGATCTGAGAATTTTAATTTCTGCAAATTTGAGAAAGCCACATTAATCATGATTTATGTGAAATTCTGGATATCTGGATTTGTGGCTAAACTGTTGGGAAAAAGAAAATGCAGAAAATTATATGTTTTATACTTTGGAACGGATTCACCTGCTTCACCATGATATTGATGTTTGGTCAAGCTATGAACCTAAAAATTAGCGCTTCTTGGGAGGCAACCCAAGCACTTTTATCTTAGTTTAGTTTCTTTTATTTTAGTTTATTTTTAGAATTAATTTTGCTTTTATTTTTGCAGGAAAATCAAATTTTGCGCAAAATACGGCACTGCCGTAATCTATTTTACGCCCGTAATCTGTGTTGATTTCTTCTCCCGAGAGTTTTCTGTATTTTACGGCGGTACCGTATTTCTTTTACGATACCGTATTTCCTGACCGTTTTTTACTTCACATGCCGTAATTTTGACTGCTTTTGATCCGAAAATTTTTGATTTTTACGACAGTACCGTAAACAATTCCATGGTACTGTATTTCTTGATTATTTCTTACCCAAGAGTTCTTTGCAAAATACAGCACTGCCGTAAAGCATATTACGGTACCATATTTGTAAACTGCCTCCAGTTATTGAGTAGGTGTCTTCTCGCATTGATTTTAAGAAACTGGGTTATGAAAATTTTTGATTTTTGGCACGACATGGAAGTACTGATCTTTGTCTATTATTTGGATATTTTTGCTGAATTTTAGAATCCATGGATCTTTCTGAAACAGATAGCAACTTTTTGATTCTGATTAAATTCTGTGCAGTTTTTCATTTTGTAATCTGGGTAGCCTTCTTTCTGCTGATACCCTAAATTCATGGTAGATTTTGACCCTTAATTTTTCACATGCCTAGAAAGATCAAGTTTTATTCTACTTCATGGTTTTGTCTGTTTTCTTTTTGGATCATTAAATCTTATTTTTGGGTATGGCTACTTTTCATAAAAAATTCAAAAACTGCTTGATTTGCTTTTTACCTGTCATAGCTTCTTCTCCAGATTTGCAACACCTCTAGCTACTACTGCATCTGCCTCTGACATCACTGTTTCTAGCCGTCAACAATGGATTATACCACCTACAGATTCTTATTTCTTTTGCTGCCTCTTATTCCATGATATTATTTATTTATGTAGTGGACTTTTCATTACTCACTCTGATTTTTTATGTGCAGTATTATCTTCCATAGTCCAACGATCTCACCTCCAGGACTGTATTCTCTAGCAGGCCATTAGAGATTACTCACCCTTATGTCGGTACCATCACCATCATTGCTAGCAGCTTTTCAGCTAGCATCTGTTCCACCAGCACTCTTCTAGACCCTCGATGATATCTCTGATTTTTCTTTGAGAGAATTATTTTTATTTTTATTATTTTTGAGACTGTTTTTGATCTGAGCCTTATGTACCTTAAATTTTGCAGAAAATTTTTAAAAGGCACATCTTTGGACCCAGCTGCATTGGCCTGACAATGATTGAGCATGATCTATATGGTTTTGTGAGTATCACTTGCACTCTCTTATTAATGACTATTTCTTATAGTGCATCTTTGACTTTGTACTACTTATTGGTTTTCTCTTGAAAAATGCTTTTATGGAACTCATTGTTTTGATGATGATATTATTCAAATTTGTTGTTAAAATTGATATAAGCATATGATCCACTTTCTACTATATGATGTCATGATTTATTGATAAAATATCTTCCTTGATGATGTGAGTATTTATACTAGTGATTGGAGAAAAACCCTATCATGTTAGATTTATTTCTTCAATGCATATCTATCTTTGAAATTTGACATTGGTTGATGCATGAAATTTTGGGTAGATGTGTTATTTGAAGGATAAAATCTAAAGGTGAAACTATTCCTTTAAATAAAATGAGCATATGAGTGTAATTTTTAATCGATGTCAATTGATTAGCCTATTTGATGTTTGGTCTATTTTACTATTTGTTGGGAAGGAAGAATCCATGATCCAAAAAAAAAAATAGTGAGAGACTCCCCTACTTGCCACTGTGTAAAATTGATAGTGATATCTAAGAGATGGGTTGAAGTCTATAAAACATTTGAGAGAGAAAAAGAATAAGACTCCTCTACTTGGCACTGTGTAAAATTGACAACGGTACCGAAGACAAGAGTTGAAGTCAAAAAAAAAAATTAAAATTTTTTTTTTTTTAAAAAAAGGTGTGTATCTATGTGGGTACATGCCATCTGTTCAAAAACTAAAAAGAGAGAGAAAGAGCAAGAAAAGAAAGATTCCGTGTGGAAAAAGATCTTGGAGACTTAATTCATGTAAACAAAGGTATGATAGATTTAAACTAGAACAAAGGTGAAATCTTGAGACTGAGATTTTTTTTTTATTATACAAGTTGTGAAGTTTTATTTGATTGAGTTATGGATCTAGAAGGTTGAGTTCTAAGAATGACTTGTTTGTTTAAAGTTTTATAAAGCAATTGATGGAATTTTTCATTGATGATTGTATTTTAGAAATTTATTGAGCATGAAAAGGTTATTCTTGTGATCAAATTTTGACTTCAAAATTTGATTTTTGCTTGAGGACAAGCAAAGTTTGAGCCTTATGTGTTTGATGACACCAAAATATGTAGTATATTTTGTATCATTTTAGATATCTTTTCATGCTAAATTGAAGATCTTTTGCTTGTTTTCATGCTAAATTCATCGAATATTGCAAAGTCTACTCCTATTTTGGTTTTTCATGATTTTTAAGCAAAAAGGCACTATTTTGGGCGTTTTCAAGCAAAATCAAACACATGGAAGAATTACCATCATCAAGAGGAAGATACACAAGAAATTTTACGCAAATCGAAGCCAGGAACCAAAATACAGCAGTACCGTAAAGGATTTTACGGTACCGTATTATCAAGGACATGGCCGTATTTTGGAGCTTTTCCAAACAAAAAGATTTTGTGATTTTATGGCACTGCAGTAAAGAATTACACTGCCGTATTTTGGAGCGTCTTCAGAACAGAAACCTTTGATGAAATTACGGTACTGCCGTAAACTTCTACATGGGCCGTATTTTCCAGACATAATCCGACCAGAGAGTTCAGCCGATATTACGGCACTGCCGTAAACCAAATTACGGTGCCGTATTTTCCAGCGTTTCCAGAACAGAACACTCAGCCGATTTTACGGCACGGCCTTGAGATATTACACTGCCGTAATTCCCAGTCAAAAACGTGATTTTTACGAGTCTGAATATTGAGCGGGCCATAACTTTTGATCCAGAGCTCCAAATCAAAATCTGAAAATTGTGGCGGACTCGTCTTTAAGAGGAGAAGACGTACGAAGTGGAAGGGGGAATTTGTATCCAGTATCGAGGGAGAAATCGCCAGAGAGGCAGATAGGGTTTGGCATCGTGCCGAGAGGTGTAGAGGGCACCTTAGGCCGTGATTTTCACTCAGAAGCTTCGCCTGGAGTAGAGAAAGACGCCACAGAAATTTCAAAGCGTTTGGAGTCCGATCGGAGGAGGAATCAACAAAACAGTGACAGCGCTGTTCATCACGAAATTACGGGTGTAATTTACATTACACCTGTGTTGCAACGTTGTTTTTTTTCTCATTCTCTGATTTCTAATTGTTCTAAACTATGATTCATTATATTTTTTCCTCTATGCAAGCTTAACACTCTTTTGAGACATGGGGTGTAATCCTCTTGATTCTTAATGATTAGATAACTCTTCTATTTTCGTCATGATAATTTTTGCTATGATAATTTTACTTTTGTGATGGATTGTGCTTAGACTCTCTATAAGTCCATGTTACTAATTATGTTTTTAGAGTTTTCGCAATGAGACTGAAAGGTGATTTGCTTGAGAACTTAGAACCCTAGAATTGCATGTTAGGATCCCTTCCTTAGGTTAGATCTAATTTGATATGTTCTAGTAAATTAATTGTCATGATTATATCATGAATCTATAGATCGAGTCTATTTGTCAAACGTGGAGATCTTGTGCGAAAGCAAGGATCGGAACGTTGGAGATCCATGAGTAAAACTAGTGTAGGGACTCGGATGCACGAAAGTGATCCTTGAGACTCCACTAGAGATTATCAACCTAGAATTCGGATGCACGAAAGTGATCTTTGAATTCTCTGATTGATGATTTACTTACCTTTAGCCTGGGATAAATCTTGCGCGAAAGTGAGGATTTATCTCTGCGTGGTTATCTGCACGAAAGTGAGATAATCCTTTTATGAAGTAAATTAGGTCTTTATTTTAGCAAGATTTGATTGACGAACCTTTTATATATCAAATCATTGAAGTTAAGGTGGATGAAACCCTAGTCCCATGTATCTCTCTTTGATTATCTCTTATTTTGCGCGCTTTCCTATTGTTTACTCGCATCATACTCGATTGCTTAGCTAGTGAGAATATAACTATTTGGTACTTAACACGTAGGTCTCTATGGATCGATATTTTTATTACTTCGATAATTCCGTGCACTTGCGGAATCCTATCAACCCTTTTGAAACAATAGTTTATAATCCAAATGAGAAGAAGTTGGACCCAAGGGCTATAAGAGGGTATTTCGTTGGATATACCGAAAAGTCCAAGGGATACAAGTTTTATTATCCATCAAATAACACTAGGTTTGTAGAATCAAGGAATGCTAAATTTCTTGAGAGCAACTTGATTTGTGAGAGTGATCTATTTCATGACTTAGTTCATGAGAAAGACATTTTTGATAATCAAGCTCCTACTATAAGTGATAGGTTGATTATTATTCATACCACCCCTCAATGTCAAACAGGTGTTGAACAATCAACTAATGAAACTCCACAAATCATTACTGATGATAGTCTAGTAGATCTAGTAGTTCCACAATTATCGGAAAATGTAGAGCAACCAATTGAGCAGCATTCTCCTCAGAACTCCTCAGGAAAATGTTAGCACAACATTAAGAAGATCAACTAGAGATAAAAGATCAGCAATACCTAATGATTATGTTGTGTATCTACAAGAATTTGATCTTAATGTTAGAGCAAAAAATGATCCTGAAATATTTTCACAAGCTATGAGTTGTAATAAATTTCTATTGTGGTATGATGTCATGCAAGATGAGATGAATTCAATGGCAACTAATAATGTTTGGGATCTTGTCACATTGCCAAATGGTGCAAAAGCCATTGATTGTAAATGGGTCTTTAAAACAAAAAAGGACTCATCAGGCAATGTTGAGAGATATAAGGCTAGACTTGTAGCCAAAGGATTTACTCAACGAGAAGGAATTGACTATACGAAGACTTTTTCTCTTGTATCTAAGAAGGATTCCTTTCAAATTATTATGGCATTAGTTGCACATTTTAATTTGGAATTACATCAAATAAATAGGAAAACGGCATTTCAGAATAGTGATTTAGAGGAGGTTGTTTATATGAAACAACCAGAAGGATTCTCCTCTAGTAAAGGTAAGCATTTAGTGTGTAAGCTTAAAAAGTCTATATATAGATTGAAACAAGCCTCCCGTCAATGGTATTTAAAATTTCATGATATTATCGCTTCATTTAGTTTTGAAGAAAATGTCATGGATCAATGCATATATCATAAGGTTAGTGGGAGCAAAATTTATTCTCTTGTTCTATACGTAGATGATATTTTACTTGTCACTAATGATAAAGGAATGTTATATGAGGTAAAACAATTTCTTTCTAAGAATTTAGATATGAAGGATATGGGTGAAGCTTCTTATGTCATTGGCATTAAGATTCACAGAGATAGATCTCGATGTATTTTGGGATTATCACAAGAAACCTACATCAATAAAGTCTTAGAAAGATTTCGGATGAAAGATTGTTTACCAAGTATAGCACCTATTGTGAAGGGTGACAAATTCAATTTGAATCAATGTCCGAAAAATGAGTTTGAAAAGGAATAAATGAAAAACATCTCATATACTTCTGTTGTGAGAAGCCTTATGTATGTTTAGATCTATACAAGACCTGACAGTGCATTTGTCGTGTGAATATTAGGTAGATATCAGAGTAATTCAGGTATGGACCATTGGAGGGCTGCTAAGAAGGTGTTGAGATACCTTAAAGGAACAAAATACTACATGCTAATGTATAGACGAACTGACAATTTGGAGGTAGTTGGCTACTCTGATTTAGACTTTGTCGGCTATATGGATTCAAGAAAGTCCACATCTAGATATATATTTATGTTTGCTAGCGGTGCTGTATCTTGGAGGAGTTCAAAGCAGATTTTGACTGCTACTTCTTCTATGGAAGCTGAGTTCGTTTCTTATTTTGAGGTAACCCCACATGGTGTATGGATGAAGAGTTTCTTACATGGACTTAGAATTGTGGATTCAATTTCTAAGCCTCTAAAGATATACTGTGACAATTCAGCTGCGATTTTCTTGGCTAAAAATATTAAGAGTGGAAGTCGAAGTAAGCATATCGACGTCAAGTATTTAGCCATAAGGGAACGGGTTAAAGAAAACAAAGTGACTGTTATTCACATTAGCACTGAATTGATGATTGCTGATCCTTTGATAAAAGACATGCCACTAAAGGGTTTTAAGGATCATGTAGTACAAATGGGACTTGGTCTTATTATGTAATTTTTTGTAATATAAAATATTACTGAGACTCTTACTGTATTGCTTACTCATTTTCTGTGCATAATTTTTATGTTGAGTACAACAAAATATTGAGGACCTAGAATAAGCATAAGATTTATTCATCAAGTTATTGCATATAAGAAATTAAATGTAGTATGATACATGAAAAATAATACTTATTATTAAAGGACCTATCGTCATGATCCATGCAATTAATTTTTTAATAAAGTTTTGATACCCATGATTAATTTTTGTCAGACCAAGTGGGAGAATAAAAATAGTTACCCACGTGTTGTAACTAATAAAAATTATTATTTAATAATAATATTAGAACATGGGATGTAACCCATATCTCTAATATTTTATTATTAAATAATTAGAACATGAGGTGTAACTAGGTCACCCATGTCTCTAATAATATTATTTAATAATTAAAATATGGGTTAGTGGTCCGCCAAAATTAAATCCGGATTGTCTATAAATTGAGGTTGTGTTATGACATTTTTTTAATAACAAGAAAGTCGAGTGATTGAGCAACTTAGTCTGAGAGAGATCCTGTGTTTGGCAAACATTGAGCCTACACCATCTGAGCAATTTGCTAGAACCCAGCATTTCTTGCACGACGTGAAATAACAAGAGAAGTATCGTGCGTAATAAATCAGGAACAATAATGGTTGAAGGTATGTCGCTCTAATATTACACTTCCATATTTTATTTAATTATTAGACATATATTTTATTTTCAGATGAACAATCTTGCGTACAACTTGGATTATATTTCGCTACTTTAAAACATGTTTTTGGAGGTTTACATTCTAATTTTTTGGCACAATAATCTTACATTGTTGAGTGTAAAGATGTAGTAAATTGTTACATCGAAGTGGAATTTAGTAGGAGAGTAAAGTTTTAACTTTGATGCCACACAACCTTGTTTTGTTATAGATATTAAAGACTCAACAAATGTAGAATATTGAAACGCATACAGATATTTAAATGCTAGAAAATCTTGCTTTACGCTAATTATTTTTCTTTAATGATTATTGTTAAGTACTGATGTATTAAATATTCCATGCACCAAAGTTGACAATTTAATCATCATGATGCCCTTTACTTAGTTGCCCTTTACTCTGCATATTTACAAGCTTCAGGGAGCATGTCCGCATCCCGCAACGCCAAAACCAGCATGTTCCCAGTCTCCTCCAACGAAGGCAAGCCAGCATTGGCCATAACCTTCCATACCTTAAGGCTCATCTCCAAGTCCGAAAATTTCAAGAAAAGCTTCACCAAGGCAGCACAATTGGCTGCCCTCGGAGTGCAGTCATTCTTCACCATCTCGATGAAAATGGAAGCAGCCTCCTTCACCTTCTTTTCCTTGATCAAGAATTCAAGCAAGATATTATAGGTCTGCGAGTCTGGAGATGCCCCATAGATGATCATCTCATCGAGGAGCCGGAAGGCCACATCAATTTGATTGTTGTCACAATGCCAGGCGATCAACGAATTGTAGAGAGCTGTGTTGGGGAAGCACCCGTTCCGACTGACGTGTGTGGGTTGCGTCCGCACAAGAAGTTGCACGTCGTTCGTATACTCATATATTTTTATACAAACATATTTTATACTGCAGCCGGCATTAGCACCTGCCCTGTTTGCCAATTTAATGTATTTGGGCAAATGATATATGGGATTTGATAATAATAAAATAAAATCAGAGTAATAAAAAAAAAAAATAAATGAATAAATAAGAATAAAAATAATAATAACAGCAATAATACAAATAATTAGAATACTTTAGAGACACAGACTTACCTAGTAAATTATATGGTTGACCACAATATTAGAAATTTTTATTTATTCGATCATTCATAGTTATTTTTTGTAATTTACAGGCAAAGGCATTTTATTAATGCTTATGTCAGTTTATTTTTGTTTTGGTTTAATCTAGATTTACGGTAGGGTTAATCATATCTGATTTATTGCGGTACATCAGCATATATAAATGCACATAATCCATCCCACTCCCCCATATCACTAATCCACTATTATGATTTTGCTTTTAATTTTTAATTTCACCATGTTCCAACTAATCCATATTTAGAAACAACCACTTCCTCACTAATCCATACTTACAAACCCACCACATCCCTACTAACCCACTTTCATAAACAACCACTTGTGTCATCGGTTAGTGACTATAAGAGTGTTAGTGAATTACCAAAAAGAAGAAGAATTATTATTATGATTATATGAATTATTGATTTTAGTATATATAAACAACCACTTTCATCCATGCTCCATCGACAAGTAAGCTTCCATTTGCCACAGTTTCATACTTTGTATTTGGTTATGTTTGTTGTTTAGTGCCTATTCATGTATGACTATTGCATATCGTAGACTTTTAATTTATACATATTATTAGGCCACAAAAAAAAAATGAAAATCTCATCACTTTTGTATTAATCTTTTAATGTGCATGCATCTCCATCTATATCAACTACTCAGATTGAGAATTGTGTTAGTGCCAATGTTTCTAGTTGACATTTTATTTCCATGACAAAGTTCAGCCTTTGCTTGGAAGACATTTGTGTTAAATTTGTTGGGGTTATTTTTGGTCATATTTAAATATATTTTGACATTTTTAAATTCACTTCATAAAATAAGGTTTTTTTGTTTAATGGGTTCTAGCTTCTAATGAACGCAAGCATTCATTGTTAATTACCCCTAAAAATTAGAGCACTTTTGATTAAGAGATCTATATTATGAAATAAAATAAAATAAAATGGCTGAACAATATATTCATTAAACATTAAATCAAAAATACATAATGAGTTCGGAAAGAAAAATGACAAAAGAGAAAAGTCTTCGTCAACTTGGATGATTTGTATCTGCCAAATATCTGGCTTTGCAATCGCTTGTTGGATATTTTGGTTTTAAGAGATATCCGGTCTCAACGACTTGTTGGATGTTTGTGAATTATTCGGCCTCAACGGCTTATTGGATGTTCAATTTGAGAAGATACCCGGCCTCAACGGCTTGTTGGGTAAAGCTATCCGGCCTTAACGGCATGTTGAATATTCGATTTGAGAAATATCCGGCCTTATTGCGTGTTGGATATTCAATTTGAAAAAATATTCGGCCCTGCGACATGTTAGATATTTGAGAAAATTACCAGGCCTCAACGGCTTGTTGGATAAAGATATCCGGTCATGACAGCGTGTTGTATATTCGATTTGAGAAATATCTGGCCTTGTGGCATGTTGGATATTCGATTTGAAAAATGTCCAGCCTTGCGGCGTGTTGGATATTTGGGAAAATTACTCGGCCTCAACGGCTTGTTTGGTAAAGATATCCGGCCATGACGGCATATTGGATATTCGATTTGAGAAATATCCTGTCTTGCGGCGTGTTGGATATTCGATTTAAAAAATATTCGGCCTCGCAGTGTATTGGATATTTGATTTGAAAAATATCTAGCCTCGCGGTGTGTTGGATATTTAAATTTAGGAAAATTACCCAGCCTTGCTGCTTATTGGATAATTTAAATTTTAAGAAATATCCGGCCTTACAGCGTATTGGATATTTGATTTGAAAAATATCCGGCCTTGTGGCGTGTTGGATATTTGATTTATAAAAAATATTCGGCCTTGCGGCGTGTTAGATATTTAAATTTGAGAAGATATCCGGCCTTGCGACGTGTTAGATATTTAAATTTGAGGAAATATCCGACCTTACAGCATATTGGATAATTAAGAAACCCCCTCAAAACTGATATGCATTTGCCATAAGTTATGGAGAAAAATCTAAGTTTTGTTGTAACAATGTTGAGAAACTACGCCCCGATACGAAGTATCGACATATGCATCTCCCAAACAACGTTATTAACAATACGCGTCAGACATTTATCGTCCACGAGTTGAGTGTATGGGTTGGGTGAACGAGCCGTGGTTCTAAATGTTCGAGGTTTGGATGAATGGGCTGATAGCCCAAACATTTAAAATTTGAATAAACGGGCCGATGGACAAAGCGTTTAAAATTTGAATGAACAGATCATAAGACCAAACATTTGGTGAACTGGTTGTGTGACCACACGGTCGAAGTGTAAGTGAAGGGGTTATCAAATTTTGACACTGATCATTCTGGCTGAATCAAATGAAGACTGATTCAAGTTGTCTTACGGGAGTAGATTCTCGATGTTTCGGATTGCCTGGATCATCCGTATTTTTACGGGAGTAGATTCATTACATTTTTAATCCGAATAATTTTCAACGACCCGGATCTGATCCTTATTCTTATTCTTGTTATCTGCTTCACTCCAGCTCACGCAATGTGTATAGATCCCGGCCTAATACTTTGACAGCACAGATCTCAACTTTATGCGTTACTCTAACGCCCTTTCACCTTTGCCCAACTTTTGGTCTAGGCTCGAGCAAACCAAGGCCCAGTTTGGTAAGGCTGAAGCTTCTGGCTTTTCGCTGATTTGACCAGAGCTGTTTTGACTAGAGGCTGGTTGGAAAAGCTGAGGCTGTTTGGGAAAAACAGCTGATCTGGATAGCAGCTTCTCATTGCTGTACTGTGTTGTTTAGTTTTATTAAATAAAAAATTTACAAATACATATAAAAAGGTTAAAAAAAATTTCTAAATACATAACCCTCCATTCTTTTATTATTTTGATTTTTAAAATTTTTATACCTACTAAAAAAATATATTTATTAATTATTATTATTTTCTAAATACATAATAATCCTAAATAATCTTATTTTCTCTATACGCTACTAAAAAATATATAATCTTATATATATACAAATATAAATTTAAAATTAGTATTAATTAATATATTTTTTTATTATTTTAATTTTAAATATTGATTAATATATCTAATGTTATATGTAATTTTTCTTAGTTTTGCTATATACCTATACGTAAAAAAAAACCCAAATCCCTCGTCGTTGCCACGCGAGGAGGGATTGGGATCTTGGGAGATTCGTCGGCTCGCTGTCGTGGGCTCGTGAGCGACGGCAGCCGTAAGGCCTTGGACGGGGCCGACGGACAGCGAAATCGGGAGAAGGGCGTCGAGCGAAGGCGACGGGCGACAACGAGTGAAGGCAACGACGGAACCGGCAACAACGAGTGAAGGCCTGACGGCGAACTGCTTTCGGTCGGAGAGGCCTCTCGGAAGGACGCCGGAGTGGAGATCGGGCGACGATGGAACCGGCGACCAAAATACACTATTTAAATTGTGAAACTTAAATTGGATTTTGAATTTGTGATTTGAATTTCTGAGTCTTTCTATCAAAAATACTCTATTTTTCATTGCTTTGGTTTCGTATCTCTTGTCTTTCTGCAACTCTCTTTTTTTGTTTGCCATATTATGAGAAAAGGTACGCCTATTCCAAGCTATTTGTATGAATTTCATCACAATGATAATTCTTCATTGAACTGCAACTTTTGTATATGCGTACATTGAACTGCAACTCTTAAATCCTCTATGTATCGGTAAACGGGATTTTATTTTGAGATTTCATCCCCTGTGAGTCTCAATTTGATGAGGAAGTTATTTAGGTTTTAATTCTGAATAGCCTCTTTAGTAAGAAATTTCCTTTGGATACACAATGAATTTAGGATTCTGCGAAGCAAAGCATGTTCCCTTCTTCACTTTTTACTTCTGATTTTTTTTGATGCACACGCAGGTTCGTCGACTAGATCACGTGGAAATGGATTAAAGGCAGATTTTGTCTTTGCTAATTCCAGCCGAGCCCTTTCTATCAGGAACTAGACTTCTATCCTCAAGCAGCTTTTGTTTGTTTTTTTTTTTACATGCGATCTCCAGCCGTAACCATACAACAACAGCAGAAACTTTGATATTATTTTTTATACACGGCAGCAGCAGCAGTCTTTTATGTTAAAACCTACTGATTTAAGGATAGAAACGCATTTGCCATTGATCCAAAATTTTTTTTTTTAACCGAGACCTCCTGGCCAAGAAATTAAAGTTGTATTTTTAGCCAGATCAGAAATTTCCACAAACTCATTTGATATTTTATTTACTAGAGTATCACTATCTAGGATTTAGTCCGGAGTTTACTCTCTGTCAAAATGATAAATGTTGAACTATATCTATGAAGAGACAAATGCAAAAATATTATGGGCTAAGCTCGAAAATATGTATGCTCGAAAGACCGGCAATAACAAGTTGTATTTGATGAAACTAATCATGTCTTTGAGACTTAGAGACAGTGGCTCAGTTAAAGACCACTTTAACACATTCCAAGGAATTCTTAATCAGCTGGCAGAGATGGGCATCAAATTTGATGATGAGATACAAGGATTGCTGCTCCTATGCACATTGCCAGACTCTTGAGAAACATTTAGGATGACTCTGTTCAATTCAGCCCCAGAAGGTGTTATGACCATGGACTTAGCCAAGAATGATATTTGATATCATGCATATATATGATATATCATGGCTTAATTTTATTATTATTTTAGAGTAAAATACAAGTTTTGTCTTATTTATTTGCCAAGGTAAAACATATTCCTCATGATGTGCAATCAATGATCAAACATTCACAAATCAAATGATTGTACATCAAGTCATGGAAAAATAGTATCAGTGCCACATAGTACCTATGTGGTGCCCTAAAATTGGTGGAATTTGGAAGATTTGAAGATATGGGATGATTCCTCATGATGAGACGAAGCTACATGCCAAATCTCATATCAAATGGAGCTTTCTACACCCGCATGCCCATGCATCCATGCACGACTGTGAATGACTCGGCCGAACTTTTCAGAATTCGACGAAACGTTCACGGGCACACCCGTGAACACATACATGGCCATGAAGAGTCATTTTTCCAGAAAACAAGCTTCGCCGAGCTCTTCACGGGCATGGCCATGCATCCATGCATGGCTGTGAACGGTTCCGCCTGTTCGACACCTATTCGTTTTCACTCATTTCTTATTATTTCTAGAGCGGAATTTGCTAAAATTTTACAGAGACCTTCCCAACTTAGTACCGACAATTTAGGATAGGAATCACATGATTTTGTGGAGCGGTTGGGGAGAATGAAGGCGAACGGCGACAACTAGGGTTTGATGGTGATTTTGGCGATGAAAGGCTGTTCCGGTGTGATTTCTTCCTCGTTTCGATGCTGAAGATCATGCTCTAGCCTCTCTCGACATAGATCTAGTCTTTCTCCTAGTTTGAATCAATTTGTTTGAGAGATTTTGATGTATTTCATGATGCATATTGTAGCGTAAATTTTTTTTCGGGGCTTGGGCGTAGCCCGCTATAAGAATGTTGATTGTTAATGCTCGATCTATACATTGCTTAGATTTATCTTTGTTCTTATTTATGTCTAAGAAGTTTTAATCCATATTTGTGTACTGGCCATACATACATATGCTTTAGACGTTGTGGGTGTTGTGTCTGCAAGTGCACGGATACTCGAAGTAATAAGAGATATCGAACCCACAGGGACCTACGTGTTAAGTACCGAATAATTATTTTCTTACTAGCTAAGCAAATCAAATATGATGTAAACGAATAAACGAAAATTGTAACAGATTTATCAGAGAGAAAGATTGGGACTACGGGTTCATCCACCTTAATTTTAATAACTAGACAGAGTAAGTGTTCATCGGTTTATTTTTTTATATGATAAAGATGTAATTTACCTTAAAAATAAATTGTCTCACTCTCGCCATGACAAATACAAAGAACAACCCTCGCTCTCGCTATAGATTATTAAATGTAAAAAATAAGTAAACTTGACAAAGAGAATTAAAGTCACTCCGTGGTTTAACTTTCAATGTCAAAATCTCAAGTGAAATTAAATATTCTCATATCTTAATTTCACAGGTTTTGCTTAAGGGTTTCCAACAATTCAATACCTAATCTCTTAGCATATTTTCATGTTTAACACGATAAAATCTTCTAGATCAAATTATCTACAAGAATTATGCATCAAAAATTAAGAATTAAGAACCTACCCAATCTCTTAGCATAAGTTCCTAAATCACAATTTTAGGGTTCCAAATTTTGCAAGTTACCTCTCAGTACATGTTACAAAACTCTAAAACATGCAGATAATGGAAACTAGAAAAGATTATTGACAATCATTATTTAAGCAAAATTATCAGAACAACCAATGAAATAAAAAAATCTAATCATTAAAAATTAAAGGGATTACACCCCCTATCCCAAGAGAGTTTTAAGCTAGCATGGTGGAAGATTTACAAAAGATCATTGTTTCAGTAAGATCAAAAATATGAAATGAGGAATAGATTACTGAATATAGGGCTGTAATTAAATTACAGCCCGTAATTTTACTTCTGAGCGTGATGAACAATGCAACGCTTAAGCTTTTGTTGATTTCTCCTTCAATTTCCTTTCGCGCTGAAACTTCTGGTGTGTATTTTCTTCCCTCAGTCGCAGCTTCCTCTCAAATTTCATGGCAAAATGATGGTCTGTACGCTTCTCTCCGATGAACCCTAGGGCGGTGACAAATCTCCTGATTTCTCCTGAATGGTGGAAAATTAATTGGGGCCTTTTGTCTGCCGATCTTCTCCTCTTTATGTCGATCCTTCCCCTTTTTACGGATCTGAAAATAATGGTCTATACCTTGAGAAATCATCTTCGAAAGATCACGTGAACAGTAACAGCGGAAGAATCGGGCAAACGCGGCTATCTAGGTTACAATTACGGCACCGTGAAAATACTTACGGTAGTGCCGTAATATCTTCTGTGTATAATTTCGAAGGAATTACGAGCCGTAATAATAACCACGGCAGTGCCGTGTTTCCTCCTTTTTCATCAAATCCGTCTCGTCAAAATTACGGCCACAGATGAAAATTAAGGTGGTGCCGTAATGTTCACTATACAGAATTTTTGCAAAATTATGGTAGTGAAAAATACATCAAAGTAGCGCCGTGGTTTCCCTTGCAAACTTTGATGAAATTATGGCCGTAATATAAATTACGGCACTACCATAATTTGGGCAAAATCTTTGATCGGCATGAATTTTGACGTGTAAACTCCTCTTGACGATGAGAATTCGTTTCTGCCTTCACATTGCTTGGAAAACCACTAAAAAGATGCTTTTTTTCCTGAAATTGATCAAAAACCAAGAAAGATGTAGATTCTGAAATATTTAATAGAAAAGACATAAAAATAAGCAAAAGAGCATGATTATGACTCAAAAAGACTATTCAATCAACAGGAATATACTATAAAATTTAAAGTCATCAAAATACATAAGGCTCAAACTTTTGCTTGTCCGCAAACAAATAAAGAAATCAATTCTGGTCATGGAAAAATAAACTTTCTTATGACGAATAAATTTCTAAAATACAATCACTTATGAAATATTTCATCAAAAGTCATACAAAATTTCAAATAAATATATCGTCCTTTGAATTTAATCTTCAAGATCCATAACTTAATCAAATAAAATTTCGAAATGTGCATAATAAATAGAATTTCAATCTCCTGAATTAACCCAGTTTTAGTTTAAATCCATGATGCTTTTGTTTACAGGAATAGGTTTTCCAAAATCTTTCTCCACTCAAATATTATCTCTTTCTCTCTTTTTTTTAATATATCTGTGACATTCTCTAAATTGATTATCACCTTTTTTCTGGTGACGAATTTAGAATATATTGGCAACATAACCAACACAATAGGACTCATATCTCTTTAGTAAGAAAAAACTTATTTGAGATAGCGGAGTTAATGTCAAAGGATTCCTTTCATGGCATGCATCCACATAGATACATACTTTTTAATTGGACTTCAACTCTTATCTTCGGTACCATTATAAATATAATGCCAAGAAGAGGAGTCACTCTTTTCTTTTTGGATTTTGGATTCTCTCTTCCCAACAAATAACAAAACAGATAAAATATCAACTAAATTAATCAATTAATATCAATTCAAAAATTACACTCATATACTCATTTTATTCAAAAAAGTTGTTTCACTTTCAGATTGCATTCATCAAACATTGTATTTACCCAAAATTCTATGCATTAATCAATGGAAAAATTCCAACAAGTAGATATATATTGGAGAAATGAATTTGACATAATAGGTCTATTCCAAGTCATAGGTATTGACCAATTCAAGAAAACAGTCAAATTATCAACAGGAATTGAGCGAAAATAGATCATCACAAATCATGCATAATTAAACTCATCACTCAAGTTATAATATTTTGAATACCAGAGTGCAGTTAGCAACTTTGCTCAAAATCAACCAGTATATCAAGTACAACCATATCGAATATCAGTAAAAATACAAATACCATAACATTTAAGTACAACGAAATTGAAAGTAGAATTCAAAGTAAAATAATCAAAGATCAGCATGTAGCGGACACAAGAAGCATGACCAAGTCATCCTTCCCTACAGGAATATATAAATCATTAAGAATCTGTAAGACATAAGTAAAGAAAAGATAGGGAAGGGATACTCACAAGAACTACTCGTCCGCATCAGAACCTATCTCTTCAATGGCTTCAGCTGCATCCATAGGATCATCCCCACCCCCCCCCCCCCCTCCCCGCCCCGCGTGACCACCATAACTGAACTTCTCATAAAGGAAGTCTCCCATCTCATGCATATAAGTTCCCAACTCCTCAACATCCTCATGAATATGTCCCATGGAATCAGCCATCCTCTCCATGATGCGACCCAGACGGAACACCTCGGCAGAAAGGGCCTGAAAACCAAGATCAAAAGCAGATGACCATGCTCTCTCATCGGTGGCAGCATGATGTGAGGATGAGGGAGTGGTTCTGTGCGGTGCAGGCTCTGCAGTCCTGGGTGGAGAAGACTTCATACCCATGTTGAAGGGGTCATCATTCCCACCCCAGGTGGGTGGCGGCGGTACTGAATCTAGAGGTGCAGGAGAGGCATAAGATACGGTGCTCGACGAAAGCTTCCAATTCTCTTGAATCTGAACTGTGGTCCTTCTGGAGTTAGGCAGTGGTAAAGTAGGAAAACTAGGTTTAAGTGTCAAGCAGTATGTGTCTCCATCTCTCACAATCATCTTCATGGCCACACAAGATTCTAAGTCGATGCGTGCATTCCCCTTAGCGACTTCAATCCCATAGGGCTCAACTCCTAAGAAGAGTGCTATAGGAGTAAGGAAACCTCCTATAACAATGGCACCCTTCTTTGCCCTAGCTACTTTATCCAAATGTTTAACCAAAAAGAAAGCCAAATCTACTGTATATCCATGTAACATGCACCAAAGAAAAAAAAGTTCGGATTGACGGACCATACCGTCACTATCTCCTCGTCCGAAGACGGTGTGGGCTAAGACTCAGTGCACGTATTTGATGCAGGGGTTGGAGATACTGGTCGCTCAAGCTGAAGATGGTGAGAATTTGGACTCGGCTGTAATTTGGTTCCAAAAGACATTTTCAATAAATCTAATCGGCAGCATAGTACGCCCTTCGCCCGGCAAGTGAAAGACGTTCCGGATATCTCTAAGTGTCAATTTCCTCTCTATATTGGCCATACGGAAAGTGATTTCACCAGAAGCTTCACTATCAGAAAATTCATCCAAGTCTATGTCTAAGCTGCTAAAGAACTCTAGCACCAAGGGTAAATAAGTCTGAGGAGAAATCTCAAAAAATCTTCTTGCTCCAATCTGATTATACATCCAAAGTACGTCATCTCTAAGGCCCAAAGTCTCTAGAGCTCGCAAGTCTGTGTATTTCGTTTTCACAATGCGCCTTGTGAGTAGCTGGTTGTATCTCTGCTCCTGAGTTGTATCCCTAAAAATAATCCCATAGGGATTTTGAGGTGTAAGCGTGGAAGATTCGGCTGGAGCCTTTCTTCTACTTTTCGATACCACTTGCTTCCTCGGACCCATTTCAGATGCAGATAACCAAATCAAACTTCAAAAACTGCTAGAAACAGAGATGTTACCGAGTAAACAGGGTTGAGTGTGGAGTCCAAAATGCAGCTTCAATCTGAACCTTCTGGCTAAAATCGATCTTCCAAACTTCCTCAGGAAGGTGGTTCTTGTCCTTACGAAGCTCCTGGAAGCAAGAATCAACTGGATTGAGTTTGGATGGTGATGAACGAGCAGTGGCGAAACCGGACAGTGGAGCGTTCGCCTGAGTTCGTACGAAGCTTCAAATCGCCTCAATGATGGCTGGGGAGAGTTCGAGATTCACCGCAGACGGTCGAGGAAGCTTCCTTGTGAGTCTAAGAGGCGAAAATCGACAGCAATCAGAGGAATCGAAGCTCAAACGTCAGAAATCGAAAAGGGGCAAAAATCGCCTGAACAGACGCTAAAGCAAGAAATCCGAGCTGGAAAAAGCTAGATCGAAGCTTGAAGATGGACAGTAAGGGTCGCCGGAGGGTGATTGGGAGTAAAGGTGGAGGTAGAATTGAAGAAACGGCGCTAGATCTAGAGAAATCACGATGAAAAACCCTAAAACACTCATGAAAACCCTAAAATACGGCGGCAGAATCGCGTGAGCCCGACATAATTACGGCTATAATTTTCATTACAGTTGTCCTAATTCGTTCTGTAATAAAACCGAATGAAATTACGGTTTGTGAAATGCATTACGGCTCCCCTGTAAAATTTTTCAAAAATCTTCGATCAAAATTACGGTCCGTAAAAACCATTGTGGCATGAAATTATGGTTGTTTTTAACTTCTATAAGAAAAACGGACGAAAATATGGGGGCGTGAAAATCATTACAGTACTACCGTAATTTGGGCAAAAATTCTCAAACTTTCTGGACGAAAATAGGTCAAAATTACGGCTTGTAATAACAATTGCGGTAGTACCATAAAAGCATAAAAACTTATGTAAAAAAATGGTCTAAAATTACGGTCGGTGAAATCAATTACGGTAGTACCATGAAAAATTCTGGAAACAAAACACACAAAATTACGGCCCGTAAAATAAATTATGGCACTACCGTAATTTGCAAAAAACTTAGAAAAATAGCTGTTTTGTCGTAAAATTAACCTAGACACTCCTACAAAAAGAAAAAGAATAAGTTAGTACATAAACTAAAGCAAAAGAAAATGAAAACAAATTACAGTAAGAAAAAAAAATGCTATGGTTGCCTTCCAAGAATCTCTTATTTTTCGGTTTTTAGCTTGACCGTTCCGCACTCAGATCTGATTGAGGTTCTTTGAGTTGAAATCTTTCTTGCTCTTCGTTGTGTTCTTCTTGAAAATAATGCTTTAACCTCTATCTGTTAACCTTAAATTCCCCTGTTTTGTCACTCCATATGTCCACAGCTCCGTAGGGATAAGCCTTTCGAACCTGAAAAGGTTCAGACCATCGAGACTTAAGTTTACTAGGAAAAAGTTTCAACCTAGAATTAAACAAAAGAACAAAGTCACCTGGTTGGAATTCCTTTCTGAGGATATGTCGATCATGCTATCTTTTAGTCCTCTCTTTATAAATCCTTATGTTTTCGTAAGCGGAGAGTCTAATCTCATCTAGCTCGTTCAATTGTAACTTTCATTTTTCTCTCGTGTTGTTTAAGTTGAAATTCAGTGCTTTGATTGCCCAGAACGCCTTGTGCTCGAGCTCTACAGGTAGATGACAAGATTTGCCATAAATCAATTGAAACAGAGACATACCTGTCGGTGTTTTGAAAGTGGTTCGGTAAGCCCAAAGTGCATCATCAAGCTTGAACGCCCAATCTTTTCTTGTGCGAGACACTATTTTCGCCAATATCCCCTTGATCTCTCTATTTGATATCTCAACTTGTCCACTTGTTTGGGGATGGTTTACCTCATATTTCCTAAGAAAAGCTGAAAATTTGTGTTCTATAAAGTGAGAGCCTCCATCACTAATCACAACTCGTGGCGTGCCAAATCGTGGAAATATGATCTTTTTGAACATCTTCACAACAACACTAGAATCATTAGTAGGGGAAGCAATGGCTTCCACCCACTTGGAAACATAGTCTACTATCACAAGTATATATTTATTACCTCCAGATGATGGAAATGGTCCCATAAAATTAATCCCCCAAACATCAAATATTTCAACCTCAAGAATTATGGACAGCGGCATCTTATTCCTTTTGGTAATGTTCCCTGTCTTTTGGCATCTATCACAAGACAATATAAAATTTCTAACATCCGTGAAAAGTGAGGGCCAATAAAATCCATATTGCAAAACCTTAAAAACAGTCTTCTCGGTACTAGCGTGCCCTCCATAAGATGATCCATGACATTAAAAAAGTATATTCATGATTTCTTCCTTAGGGACACATCTTCTAAATATTTCATCTGCACACCTTTTAAATACATAAGGCTCATCCCAAAAATAGTGTCTTACCTCGGCTAAGAATCTCTTCTTTCCTTGATAATTCAAATCAAGAGGAAAAACATTAGCAACAAGATAATTCACGATATAGGCATACCATGGAGCCTTGATCTGTTCAATGCTTAAGAGTTGTTCTTCATGGAAGGAATCATTAATTATATCACCTTTATCAGCATCTATAATTATCCTTGAAAGATGATCTGCAACAAAATTTTCTGATCCTTTCTTGTCCTTAATTTCCAAATCAAATTCTTGCAATAACAATACCCATCTAAGCAGTCTCGGTTTACTATCCTTTTTCTGCATCAAGTATTTTACCGCTGCATGATTGGTGTATACCACAACCTTAGAATTAATCAAGTATGATCTAAATTTATCAAAAACAAATACAATCGCTAAAAATTTCTTTTCAGTGGTGGTGTAATTCTTTTGTGTCGCATCCAAGGTCCTACTAGCATAATAAATGACATAAGGCTTTTTCTCTTTTCTTTGTCCTAGGACTACTCCTACTACAAAATCACTAGCGTCGCACATAAACTCAAACGGAAAATCCCAATCTGGTGGCTACATGATTGGTGCTGATATCAAAGCCTTCTTTAATTCCTGAAAAGCAAACAAACAACCTTCATCAAAAGAAAATTTAACATCTTTACAAGTAGATTTGTAAGAGGTCTAGCAAGTTTAGAGAAATCCTTGATGAATCATCGGTAGAACCCTGCGTGTCCAAGGAAGCTTCGGACTTCCTTTACTGAAGTGGGTGGCTCCAATTTTTCTATCACATCAACTTTGGCTTTGTCTACTTCAATCCCTCTTTCTGAAATTAGGTGTCTTAAAACTATCCCTTGCCTAACCATGAAATGACATTTTTCCTAGTTAAGTATAAGATTAGTCTCCTCGCACCTCTACAAAACTCGAGATAAGTTAGCCAAACAATCATCAAAAGAAAACCCATAGATAGAAAAATCATGCCTAAAGACATCCATAAAATCTTCAATAAATTTAGAAAATATAGCCATCATACATCTCTGAAAAGTAGCAGGTGCATTACACAACCTGAAAGGCATCATTCTATATGCAAAAGTACCATATGGACAAGTGAAAGTGGTCTTATCTTGATCATCAGGATGTATAGGAATTTGAAAAAATCTAGAATATCCATCTAAGAAACAGAAATGAGAATGATTTGCAAGTCTCTCTACTATCTAATCGATAAAGGTAAGGGAAAATGGTCTTTCCTAGTAGCAGCATTCAATTTTCTATAATCTATGCATATGCGCCAACTAGTTACTGTCTTAATAGGGATCAATTCATTATTTTTACTTTTCATAACAGTAACACCTCCCTTTTTGGGGACACAATGTGTTGGTGTATATGCCCTAGGACCTAGCTTTGGTCAACTTATGTACTACTTGACATTGATATTTATATATCATTCTGGCATTGTCGTTATCATTGTCTGTCTACACCTGCGATTGTGTACTTACATGATAATGTCCCTGGAGACAGATTGGATCTGTGATCAAATAATCATCCCCAGTCAATGTACCTTAGTAGATATGGGACAACTATGGTACTTGTAAGACTGGTATGTGAGCTGGTTAGGCACGGGGTGCTAACGCAGACACATGGGTATATCATGGGAGGATATACTGGATAGACCCGCTATGAGGCTATGACTTGGTGTCATGAGTTATCCTCATAAGTGACAGGAGATGCATTGATCCCTTGACTTGAGGTCATTGATCATTCTATATGGTTAGAGACTTGCTTTGATGCAACCTAACACCTTGCCGTAGTTGGAAGGTCATAAAGGTTGTCATTGAGCATGTAACGACCCATATGAGAAGTTCAATGGACAGACATAGGATTTGCCCCTTCCTTAGGGAAGCTTGATATCCATGGAGCTCCTCTATGGTCCTATGACTGAAAGTGTATGGCCATACCCAGGTGAGAACCTGATTTAGTCATAGCCATGTGATTGGGTGAAAACAAGTGGTGACACACTTGTCCAATCGGATATCAGTTCGGCAAAGAGACTGTAATGCATCTGTACCTAGTTGCGATGATGGGGATGTCGATGTCGATATCCATTCCAATGACCTGGGTAGCAGCGATGCACTGCTAGGTGCCACTCACTACTTGTGATGACCTTCGTCAGCACTGCCAGCGTCAGAGGAACTTACAGGGTCGCACACCTTGATACTTGAGTTCTCGTATTGATCGGGAAGCCTTGTGATCGAGTTATTGGATAACTCGGATCTAATTGGGAGATTTCATCAGCGCCAATGGGCCTGATGAGAAGGAAGAATATTATTGGAGCCAAACTTCATTTTTGGCAGGTTGACCCGTATTTGACCATGGTTGGTCACATTTGAATTAGGGTTGCATTGGATTAGATCCAAGTGCTTAATCAACCCATGTAATGAAGTTTGGGCTAGCTCATTATCCAATGAGGCCCAATAACAAGTTCTTATGAAGAGATGAGAGGCTAAAAGGGTATAATGGGGAGAGACCCAACCCCATTGGCGCCTAAGGGGCATAATGGGGTTAGGGTGGCAAAATTGCTTCATTAAGGAAGCAATTGGCGCCTAGCCCTCTCCCATTGATGGAATGCATGCCTCTAAGGCATTGCTTGAGGCGCAAGGCAAGGCCTTGGCGCACAAGGAAGGCGTGGAGCTTAATGAGGAAAGGTTGAATGAGAATTAAGGAAATGTCTTGGAGACTTTCCTTATCTCAAACCTCCTCATCCTAGCCCTACACTTGTCTTGATCCTAGCCCATACCCTAACCGCCTCTTGCCCTATAAATGAGACCCTAATCGCCCCCTCAAAAAGATGATCGACTCTTGGAAGCGTGAGCACAAGAGGAGGGGCGAAAGCAAGGGTTTGTAGAGGCATTGGCGCAACCTTCTTCTTCCATCAAACCCTAGCCGCAAGCTTCATCTTCTCTTCCTCCTTTGGCGCAAGAGACTTGAAGGCTTGGCGGCATTCTTCTTCATCAATTGGCGCTTCTACCTTGGAGGTGGCGCAACTACTGAAGAGGGAACACAAGGCTTGGATCTTCTTCCCGAGGCTAGCACCGGACGTGGAAGAAGAGAACTCAAGAGATCCGTGTGTGTGAGACTGCAGAGGGCGCACACTTGGGTGCCTACATCGGCATCGCTCCAAATTGCTCTAAGGTATTTCCTAACTCATCGTGTCGACTCCCTTGCATGCGATCTTCACTGGGTTTTTGGGACCGGCCTGTTTCGGGGACATTCTTCCGCTGTGCAAAGAATGTATGAATGTCTAGAACTCTGAAAAATTGTAAAATGTCCCCGGGGTTTCCCAACAGTGGTATCAGAGCTACTTGCAAGACTCGAACGATGTTTTATGCTTTTCTTTCATGCTCACATGCCATATCTCTATTTTCGTAAATAGCATGATGCATGGCAATCAATTTTTCTAAAAGTAGAAAAATTAGGGTTTCTTGTTTCTATCATCCTCTCAATCTCTTTTGGATTTTTGGACTATTTTTCTTGTTTGATTTAAAGATCAAAGGCGCACGTAATTTTGTCAAGTAGGACGGGCATTGTGTCTCCGGACTGGCCAGGTCTCTTGATATGACAAAATTGCCAGCCGAAAGGATCTCTGAAATCATCTTGAAAAATAAATCGCAATTAACCAAAAGATTTGTGAGAAGAAGATGAGAAGAAGAGACTAGTTTTATGAAAAAGTAAAATTTCTGATTTTATGTTTTTCATGAGCATGTAGAATTGCATGAGTAAATACCTTGATTGTGCATGATGTTGTGATCATTAGTCAAGCCACCTTTGCATGCCTGTGATGTATCCTTGTGAGGCCTGCGTGCCGCTTTTCTTTTTGCAAAGAAGAAGATTAGGGTGGCGCATATACTTGGAGCTAGGCGCATGCATGAAACTTGCGCACCTTGCATGGTGGCGCAACATTCATCAAAGAAAGAGGCGCAACAAGCTTGCTTAGTGGCGCAAGTTAAGCATGGCCGAACCCTTGGGTTTGAGAGCTAGCTAACTTGGCTTCTTGCATGGTGGCGCATCCTCCTTGAAAGAAAGACCATGGCATTGGCCAAACCTTTGGGGTCTACCCTTAAGGTTTGTGAGCTAAACCATGTGGGAAAGACCTTGGAGCCGACCTTGAGGACCAAGATAGAGGGCGGTTAGGCTAGGTCTGTTTTAGGGGCTTGAGTCCTATGTCAAGAGTTGAATCTCCTTCGGCATGGGTTGATTCAATGTCTTGAAAGGGCTTTGATCACATCATCCTTTATTGCTTTCCCTATCTGCTAAAAGCATGCCTGTAATGTTTTATCATTATGTTATCACTATAGGATTGCATGCCTGTATTGTTAGACATAAGATAAAACGTAAGCTGATGAGACTTAAAAACCCTCAAATAAATATCAAGTCTAGTAGCCTTCTAACGCGTAGCCCTCACTAAGCTATCGATCAGTGGAGTTGTGAATTGTTTCCCACCCTCGTGGGACACACCCACTTATCTTTAGAAAGTGCGTGGTGGCAATAGTTTCCCCAGTCCAGTTTCAACCTGGGCGTGCCTTCCCAAGGAAACTCGTTGGCCCTGGGCATAACGGTTAGGAATGGACTTGACTAGAAGTTCACATGTGCTGGGCACATGGTGAAATTCTAGAAGCACCGTTGAAAGGTTAGGGTTTCATGTTGTATCCAGCCCTCGCTGGACATGAAATGCCTAGACTGTTTCAATAAGGGGAACTGCTTGGAGCAATCGGCCGGCGTGCCCACCTTAGGAAACATAGGTTACTTTGTGCATCTCATCCCACCCTCGTGGGACGCAAAGCCCTGTGTGAAATAAGGATCCCATCTCACTAGGAAGTCTTAAACTTCCCGATTGACTTTGTGGGTTGTCAATTCGACTAAAATAGTGGGAGCTACGATCATTTAAAACAAGTCCAGTTTAAATGATTTGAAGTAGTACTAATCTGCTGTTTCTTGGTTGTTGTAGAACAATGGCTATGAACAATGACAGATGGTCACTACGATCTACCCTGGAAAGGGATAAGTTGGTTGGATCCAACTTAAGGGATTGGTATATGAACTTGAGAATTGTGCTCAAGCTCGAAAGGAAGCTATATGTCCTTGAGAAACCAATTCCTGAGCCACTTCCATGCTTGGCCTCAGCGGCTGAGAAGGATGCTTATAATAAGCATCAGGCTGATACTTTGGAGATTGCACAGTTGATGCTAACCAACATGTCACCCGAACTTAGAGGGCAATATGAATCTAAGAGTGCCTCTGAGATTATTTTTAATCTAAGGCAGCTTTTTGATATATTGGTTAAGAACAACCCTCCTAAAGTAGACATTCAGTGTGTTAAGCCCAAAGGCTTAACTGAAACATTGAAGATAAAGATGGAAAGGGTCAGGAATAATAAATGCTACTCATGTGGAGGACCACCTCACATGATAAAGGACATAGTACGACTTCAGAATGAGAAGAAGAGAGGCAAAGCTTCGTCTTCATGCTCAGGTATTTATGTTACAGAAGTCAATCTTTCTACTTCTATGTCATGGGTATTGGATACCGCATGTGGAGCTCATATTTGTACAAATATGCAGGGGCTCAAGAAAAGTAGATCGGTACGGCTTGGAGAGATAGACCTACGAGTTGGAAATGGAGCACAGGTTGCTGCTGTTGCTGTAGGCGTTTTAACTCTCTCCTTGCCTTCTGGACTTCACTTAGAACTAGATAATTGCTTCTATGTACCTTCTCTTACCAAGAACATTATATCCATTCCTTGCTTGGCAAGGAAGGGCTTTAAATTTGAAATAAATAAGAACTCCTGTTCTTTTTCATTTGCAAATATGTTCTATGGGAAGGGTACTTTATGCAATGGTCTGTATATCTTGGATATGGAAAGTTCTATTTGTAACATAAGCAATAAAAGGACCAAACTGAGTGGTTCAGTTAGTGCTTTCCTATGGCACTGTCGATTGGCCCATATAAACAAGAATCGCATCCAACAACTCCATGCAAATGGATTGTTAGATTCAAGTTCCTTGGAGGAATTTGATACTTGTGAACCTTGTTTATTAGGGAAAATGACAAAAGCGCCCTTCACCAAGATTGGTGAGAGGACAGGAGGTTTATTGGATCTCATACATACTGATGTGTGTGGGCCTTTCAATAAACAAGCCAGAGGAGGGTACAACTACTTCATTACCTTTACTGATGACTTCAGTAGGTATGGTTATGTCTACCTAATAAGACATAAGTCTGAATCCTTTGAGAAATTCAAGGAGTTCAAGAATGAAGTAGAGAACCAGCTTGGAAGATCCATTAAAGCTCTTCGATCAGATAGAGGTGGAGAGTACCTGAGTGGTGAGTTCTTTGACTATCTGAAGGAGTGTGGGATTATATCCCAACTCACTCCTCCTGGAACACCTCAATGGAATGGTGTGTCTGAAAGGAGAAATCGAACTTTATTGAATATGGTTCGATCTATGATGAGTCATGCAACTCTACCTCCCTCATTCTGGGGGCATGCACTAGAGACAGCTTCTCTGATACTGAATAACGTTCCATCTAAGAGTGTCTCCAAAATACCATACGAGGTGTGGAATGGGAGACGCCCTAATCTCACTTTTATCAAAATCTGGGGATGTGAGGCTTATGTCAAACGTCAGGATTCTAGCAAGCTAGAACCTAGATCTGATAAATGTGTGTTTGTGGGGTATCCTAAGGAAACTAGAGGATACTACTTCTATGTCCCAGCCGAGAACAAAGTTTTTGTTGCTCGAGGAGCCGTCTTTCTAGAAAAAGAATTTCTCATGAAAGAGGTTAGTGGGAGGAATTTTGACTTGGATGAGGTCCAAGTGCAACCACAAAACATAGAGATGGAATCTGAGCCACCTGCACCGGTTGTTGTACAACCAGAGGCTCAGACACAGGTCCCACGTAGATCTGGGAGGATTCGTCGTGCACCTGAAAGGTACGGGTCGCTACCGACCCAACACGATGGAATCTTCATCATTGAGGATGAACCCAGAACCTACGATGAGGCGGTCAGTGGACCGGACTCCGAGAGATGGCTTGACGCCATGCAATCCGAGATAGATTCCATGTCAGCTAACCAGGTCTGGGATTTGGTTGAGCCGCCTGATGGGGTAAAACCCATAGGATGTAAATGGGTCTTCAAGAAGAAGACAGACATGGATGGCAATATAGTTACCTATAAAGGTAGACTAGTGGCTAAAGGTTTTAAACAGGTTCACGGGGTGGACTATGATGAAACCTTCTCGCCAGTAGCCATGATCAAATCCATTCGGATACTGCTTGCTATAGCTGCATATCACGACTATGAGATATGGCAGATGGATGTAAAGACAGCGTTCCTTAACGGGAAGCTGACTGAGGATGTGTATATGTCACAACCTGATGGTTTCATCCATCCTGCAGAGGCTAGTAAGGTCTGCAGGCTAAAGAGATCCATTTATGGATTAAAGCAAGCGTCTCGAAGTTGGAATCTTCGATTTGATGAAGCCGTGAGAGATTATGGATTTATCAAAAGTGAAGATGACGCCTGTGTATACAGAAAGTTCAGTGGGAGCTTGGTGATTTTTCTGGTCTTGTATGTCGATGACATACTGCTCATCGGAAACGACATCCCTAGTCTTCAAGCTGTGAAGACATGGTTAGGGAAGTGTTTTGAGATGAAGGACTTAGGGGAGGCCGCCTATATCCTAGGCGTGAGGATCTACCGGGATAGATCCAAGAGACTCTTTGCCCTGAGTCAGAGTACTTACATTGATAAGGTACTGGAGAGGTTCTACATGGAGCAATCCAAGAAAGGATACCTTCCAGTGAGACATGGCCTTACTCTTTCAAAAAGCCAGTGTCCTACAACACAGGCTGAGAGGGATGACATGAGTCGAATTCCTTATGCTTCGGCAGTAGGATCGATCATGTATGCAATGTTGTGTACTAGACCAGATGTGGCATATGCTGTGAGCATAACCAGCCGATACCAATCCAATCCAGGAATGCAGCACTGGGTGGCTGTAAAGAACATCCTAAAGTATCTGAGAAGAACTAAGGATTTGTTCTTGGTCTATGGGGGACAGGAAGAGCTTAGTATAGAGGGCTACACTGATGCTTCGTTCCAGTCTGACCCTGACGACTTTAGATCGCAGGCCGGCTATATGTTCAAGATTAATGGAGGCGCTGTATGCTGGAAGAGCTTCAAGCAATCCACCATAGCAGATTCTACAACCGAGGCTGAGTATGTGGCCGCTTCTGAGGCAGCCAAGGAAGCTGTTTGGATAAGGAAGTTCTTATGTGATCTTCAGGTGGTTCCTAGTGCAATAGACCCCATTGAACTCTACTGTGACAACAATGGAGCAATTGCACAAGCCAAGGAACCACGGTCTCATCAAAGATCCAAACACATACTCAGAAGATTTCACCTGATCAGAGAGATCATTGAAAGAGGTGACGTCAAGATTAGCAGAGTAGACACAGATAACAATCTAGCAGACCCATTGACCAAGGCTTTGGCGCAGCAGAAGCATGATGGTCACGCTAGAGATATGGGGTTGAGATTGCTCAACTTCTAGGTCTTAGTGCAAGTGGGAGATTGTTGGTGTATATGCCCTAGGACCTAGCTTTGGTCAACTTATGTACTACTTGACATTGATATTTATATATCATTCTGGCATTGTCGTTATCATTGTCTGTCTACACCTGCGATTGTGTACTTACATGATAATGTCCCTGGAGACAGATTGGATCTGTGCACAAATAATCATCCCCAGTCAATGTACCTTAGTAGATATGGGACAACTATGGTACTTGTAAGACTGGTATGTGAGCTGGTTAGGCACGGGGTGCTAACGCAGACACATGGGTATATCATGGGAGGATATACTGGATAGACCCGCTATGAGGCTATGACTTGGTGTCATGAGTTATCCTCATAAGTGATAGGAGATGCATTGATCCCTTGACTTGAGGTCATTGATCATTCTATATGGTTAGAGACTTGCTTTGATGCAACCTAACACCTTGCCGTAGTTGGAAGGTCATAAAGGTTGTCATTGAGCATGTAACGACCCATATGAGAAGTTCAATGGACAGACATAGGATTTGCCCCTTCCTTAGGGAAGCTTGATATCCATGGAGCTCCTCTATGGTCCTATGACTGAAAGTGTATGGCCATACCCAGGTGAGAACCTGATTTAGTCATAGCCATGTGATTGGGTGAAAACAAGTGGTGACACACTTGTCCAATCGGATATCAGTTCGGCAAAGAGACTGTAATGCATCTGTACCTAGTTGCGATGATGGGGATGTCGATGTCGATATCCATTCCAATGACCTGGGTAGCAGCGATGCACTGCTAGGTGCCACTCACTGCTTGTGATGACCTTCGTCAGCACTGCCAGCGTCAGAGGAACCTACAGGGTCGCACACCTTGATACTTGAGTTCTCGTATTGATCGGGAAGCCTTGTGATCGAGTTATTGGATAACTCGGATCTAATTGGGAGATTTCATCAGCGCCAATGGGCCTGATGAGAAGGAAGAATATTATTGGAGCCAAACTTCATTTTTGGCAGGTTGACCCGTATTTGACCATGGTTGGTCACATTTGAATTAGGGTTGCATTGGATTAGATCCAAGTGCTTAATCAACCCATGTAATGAAGTTTGGGCTAGCTCATTATCCAATGAGGCCCAATAACAAGTTCTTATGAAGAGATGAGAGGCTAAAAGGGTATAATGGGGAGAGACCCAACCCCATTGGCGCCTAAGGGGCATAATGGGGTTAGGGTGGCAAAATTGCTTCATTAAGGAAGCAATTGGCGCCTAGCCCTCTCCCATTGATGGAATGCATGCCTCAAAGGCATTGCTTGAGGTGCAAGGCAAGGCCTTGGCGCACAAGGAAGGCGTGGAGCTTAATGAGGAAAGGTTGAATGAGAATTAAGGAAATGTCTTGGAGACTTTCCTTATCTCAAACCTCCTCATCCTAGCCCTACACTTGTCTTGATCCTAGCCCATACCCTAACCGCCTCTTGCCCTATAAATGAGACCCTAATCGCCCCCTCAAAAAGATGATCGACTCTTGGAAGCGTGAGCACAAGAGGAGGGGCGAAAGCAAGGGTTTGTAGAGGCATTGGCGCAACCTTCTTCTTCCATCAAACCCTAGCCGCAAGCTTCATCTTCTCTTCCTCCTTTGGCGCAAGAGACTTGAAGGCTTGGCGGCATTCTTCTTCATCAATTGGCGCTTCTACCTTGGAGGTGGCGCAACTACTGAAGAGGGAACACAAGGCTTGGATCTTCTTCCCGAGGCTAGCACCGGACGTGGAAGAAGAGAACTCAAGAGATCCGTGTGTGTGAGACTGCAGAGGGCGCACACTTGGGCGCCTACATCGGCATCGCTCCAAATTGCTCTAAGGTATTTCCTAACTCATCGTGTCGACTCCCTTGCATGCGATCTTCACTGGGTTTTTGGGACCGGCCTGTTTCGGGGACATTCTTCCGCTGTGCAAAGAATGTATGAATGTCTAGAACTCTGAAAAATTGTAAAATGTCCCCGGGGTTTCCCAACACAATGTACAGGACTTACCCAATTACTATCAGAGATAGGATAGATAATACCTGCATCAAGTAGTTTCAGAACCTCCTTCTTCATAACTTCCTTCATAGAGGGGTTAAGTTTCCTTTGAAAATCAATGTGTGGTTTGTGCTCCTTTTCCATCAAAATTCTGTGCATAAAAAAGAAGGGTTAATTCCTTTCAAATCATCAATAGTGTACCCAATTATCTTCCTATGAATCCTCAATTCTTTTAGAAGTAAGGCAGTCTCCCTTTCATTAAGCTGTGCATCAACAATAACAGGGTAAGTAGAATTAGGTCCAAGAAATTCATAACGAAGATTATCAGGTAAAGTTTTAAGTTCTACTTTTGAGACCTTCTCTTCCTCAATCTTTCTGTCATCACAAACAGTACAGTCTAATAGATCATGAACCTCAGAACTGGTATCTAAATTATAATCAAGATCAGAATTATCATCTAATTCAGAATTAAATTCAGAAGTTTCAACAAATAAATCACTAAGATCATAAGCAGTGTCATCCACTACATGTATACTACAGCATGAACCAGTATATGATGGCTTCTTAATGGAATCATTCAGATCAAACTCAATTTTATTATCACCAATATTAAGAGTTAGTTTACCGTTCTTGACATCAATGAGTGCCCCCGCAGTAGCCAAGAACGGTCTACCGAGTATGATTGGAATCTTTGCATCTTCCTCCATTTCAAGAACTACAAAATCTGTTGGAACAAAATACTTACCAACCTGTATTGGAACATCTTCAAGAATCCCTATAGAATACTTGACTGAACGATCGGCAAGCTACAAAGATATAGAAGTCGATTTTGGAGCTCCCATGTCCAGTTTCCTACAAACAGATAAATGCATTAGACTTACACTAGCAACTAAATCACATAAGGCTCGATCGAAAACCATACTCCCAATCAAACAAAGAATAGAGAAACTACCTGGATCCTTTAGTTTCGGTGGTAATTTGTTTTGAATGATGGCACTACACTCCTCAGTCAATGCCACAGTACCATAGTCCTCTATTTTTCTTTTATTCGACAGAATTTTTTTAAAAAATTTAGCATAAATGAGCATTTGAGATAAAACATCAGTAAATGGAATATTAATATATAATTTTTTCAAGACTTCAAGAAATTTTCCAAATTGCTTATCTAATTTAGCTTGAACTAACCTCTGGGGAAAGGGTATAGGTGGCCTATATGGGGCTGGTGAACTAGGTCTAGGAACATCAGTCTGACAAGGCTCTTCACCTTTATGTTCATCACCCTTATGAGGTGACGAACTAGTATGAGACTGCTCATGTGCAGGTTGTGCTTCTAAGCCTGGTTCACTACTAAGGTCGATGTTAGGCTCTTCCTCATCATCATCAAGTCTACCCCTTGGTTCATCCAACTGTTTTCCACTCCTAGTTGTTATAGCATTACAATGTTCTCTAGGGTTTGGTTCAGGTTTAGCAGACAATTTCCCTGGGGGTCTATAGGATGTGCTAGCTTGTTGTGATATCTGGTTCTTTAGAATTTTATTATGTGCAGTCAAAGATCCTACCTGAGAAGTAAGCTAATTAACTATTCCCTTAAGATCCTCAATTTCCTTACTCTGATTTGTCATGAGCTGATTTTGATTGGCCAAAAATTTTTCAAGCATGGACTCTACACTAGAGTTTCTGGGGCTGATTTTGATTTTGATTTTCTCTCTGTTGATACCCTCTATTCTCAACCTGTCCCCCAATATTATTATTATTTTTCTAAGATAAATTGGGGTAGTTCCTCCATCCAGGGTTATAAGTATTAGAATAGGGATCATTATTTCTACTTTGATTGTAACCCCCTACTGCATTAACTTGCTCAACACCGTGATCAGAAATAACTCTACAATCTTCAGAATAATGACCTTGATTACCACAGACATCACAAATAGCAGAAGAAACTACAGCAGTTTGCATTTGAAAAGAATCAAATCTATTACACAAATAATCTACTTTTTCAGCCAATGTGCGCCAACCATCGTTCTCATTCTTACCATGTGGAGGACGATATATCACTCCTCTTTCAGTAGTCCACTGGTTGTGGTTCAGCGCCATCTCCTCAATCAAAGTGTAGGCTTCATCCATGGTCTTATTCATCAAAGCTCCACTTGCAGCAACATCAACAGTGAGGCGAGTATTATAAAGTAAACCATTATACAAAAACTGAATTAAAACCCATTTTTCCAAGCCATGGTGAGGACACTTATGTTACAATTCATTGAAACGCTCCCATACTTCGCTCAATGACTCGACTTCCCTCTGTGCAAAGCTGGTGATCTGATTTCGCAACTGGATCGTTTTACTGGGTGGGAAGTACTTTAGTAAGAAGGCATTTGAAAGACGCTCCAATGTGGTGAATGTTCCAGTCGGATGAGAATGCAACCAGGCACGTGCTCGGTCCCTAAGAGAGAAGGAAAATAATCTTAGTTTCAATGCATCATCAGATACACCATTAATTTTAATGGTGTCACAAAATTCAAGAAAAAGAGAGAGATGTTGATTAGGATCTTCAAGTGGTGATCCTCCAAACTAATTTTGCTGAATCATAGACAAAAAAAGCTTGTTTAATTTCAAAATTGTTGGCATCTATTGCTGGCCTAGCAATGCTAGAGTGAATTCCTTGCGGATTTGGCGCTGCATAATCTCGAAGGGATTTGCATTCAACCATGATTGATTCCTCTTTCTTCCTTTCTTCAAATTCAAGTTTCCTGTGCATTCTCAAAGTTTTATTAATTTCAGGATCAAGAGGAACTAATGGTCCTGATCTAAGGGTCCTGCGCATAAACAAGTAGACAGATCAAATAAACTCATAACCATCAGAAAAATATCAGAAAACAGAATTATCACAGTTATAAAAACAGAGCCTAGTCTAGCAATACTATCAATTATTTCGATATTAACAAAATTAAGGTTCCCGGTAATGGCGCCAAAAACTTGTTGTGTCTGTAAGTGCAGTGATACTCGAAGTAATAAGAGATATCGAACCCACAGGGACCTACGTGTTAAGTATCGAATAATTATTTTCTTACTAGCTAAGCAAATCAAATATGATGTAAACGAACGAACAGAAATTGTAATGGATTTATCAGAGAGAAAGATTGGGACTAGAGGTTAATCCACCTTAATTTTAATAACTAGATAGAATAAGTGTTCATCGGTTTATTTTTTTTATATGATAAAGATGTAATTTACCTTAAAAATAAATTGTCTCGCTCTTGCGATGACAAATACAAAGAACAACCCTCGCTCTCGTGACAGATTATTAAATGTATAAAATAAGTAAACTTGACAAAGAGAATTAAAGTCACTCTCGTGGTTTAGCTTTCAGTGTCAAAATCTCAAGTGAAACTAAATATTCTCATATCTTAATTTTATAGGTTTTGTTTAAATGTTTTCAATAATTCAGTACCTAATCTCTTAGCATATTTTCATGTTTAACACAGTAAAATCTTCTAGATCAAATTATCTACAAGAATTATGCATAAAAAATTAAGAATTAAGAACCTACCCAATCTCTTAGCATGAGTTCTTAAATCACAATTTTAGGGTTCCAAATTTGCAAGTTACATCTCAGTACATGTTACAAAACTCTAAAACATGTAGATAATAGAAACTAGAAAAGATTACTGACAATCATTACTTAAGCAAAATTATCATATGAAAGAACAACTAATGAAATAAAAAAATCTAGTCATTAAAAATTAAAGGGATTACACCCCCTGTCCCAAGAGAGTTTTAAGCTAGCATGGTGGAAGATTTGCAAAAGATCATTGTTTCAGTAAGATCAAAAATCTGAAAGGAGGAATAGATTACTGAATACAGGGCTATAATTAAATTACAGCCCGTAATTTTACTTCTGAGCGTGATGAACAGTGCAACACTTATGCTGTGTTTCAAAGGAGGGAAATCAGGAGAGAAAGGAAGGAAATAGAATTCTTTCCTTCTATTTCCCTGGTTTCAAAGGAGGGAACGAGAGGAAGTAAAGAAAAAAACTTATTTCCTTTCCCTTGAAAACGTTCCCTCCAAATCAGACGGAAATCCATTTCTGTCCTCTTGCTCGTGACTTCACGCTCTTGCTCGATCTCCAGATTTCACCGCCACCTCGCCATCTCTCCCGATCTCGCTGCCACCTCGCCGTCTCGGTCACCTGAGCTCACCACCCCCTCGCCCACTCGCTCGCTCACTCGATCTCGCCGCCCTCTCGCCCTCTCGCTCTCTCACTCAATCTCGTCGCCCCCTCTCCCTCTCGCCCTCTCGACCTCTTGCCCTATCGTCCGAGCTCGCCGCCCCCTCCCCTCTCACCTGACATTGCAGCCCTATCATCCAAGCTCGCCACCCCATCCCCTCTCAGAAAAGTTTGCAGTCCTCTCGTCGAAGGCGCTGCAGTGGCATACAAAAATGGCAGCAGAGAAGGTTTCGTAGCTTCCGATGGGTCTCGGTATTTGGCGGAGAGGTCTCGGATCTAGAAGAGAAGAAAATGGGCGAGGAGCAAATCAAAAAAGGGGGTCAATGATGCCATCTGATGCTGGTAAAATTATTCGATCGAGTTTTAGGTTTCAAATTTCTGCGAGTCGACATTCAATCATGTGCCTAATGTTTCGTTACCAAGATCCCAGTTTCCGTGGTGCTTGTTGAGCAGTATTTGACACCTTAACCAAGTTTTTTCCCCAACTTATCGGCCATGCTTTTAGATCTTGCAGTGCTTCTTCGTTCAAATTGACCCCAAAACTAAACTTAAGAACAGATCGAGCAAGAAACAAATTTTAGATATTGTCTTTAATTTTGCAGCATTCCATTATCATCATCTTATTGTTTTGCCGGAAACGGCCTAGTTTGCACTCAGGATTTAGGAAGCTATACTTCTCCCCAGCAGTAGAAAAGTTTTGGCTTAATGAACGTATGTAATCTAATGGCAGCTCGACATTGGACTAACGTTATGTTTTTATGGTATACTAAACAGGATGACCTAATAAACACGGTCTGCAATTTGATGCCTACTTCGAGTGACTTGATCTTGGAAACCATACTGGTTTATATATCTGAAGCTTCCACTTCGAAGTTGAGGTTATTCTCAATTCTCAACATGAAGCTGTTCAAATAGCAAGTGTTTATCTTGCATTATGTTGTACTCGTTAGAACTGTGAGACCCCTTTCCTAGAGTTCATTTGTTGGAAGCAAAAGCAAACTGCTTAGTGGATTAGTTCACTTAATAAACACGGTATTGTGTTGATGGTATTGTGTTTGACTTGTGTTATTGTATTGTGATCAATACTTGACGGTATTGTGTTGATGGTATTGTGTTGGACATGTTCTATTTGTTGTTGAGCTTGATGATATTTCTTTTATAGTACTATTGTGTTGAATTGATGGTATTTATATTTTGGTGGTAGTGTATTTTATTTTGTTGAAAGTATTGTGTTATAATATAGAGGAAATCCTATCAAAATTTTTTAAAATTTTTAATCATAAAATTTAATAGAAATTTATAGTATTTTTTAAATTAATAAACTATATTATTTATAATATTACTAATTATTTATGTATTATGCATAATATAATTAGTTTGAAAATTTAGTCTTTCCTTCTTTTCTTTCCTCCCACTGAAACACAGGGCCTAAAAGAGGAAGCAGAGATTTCTTTTCCTCCTTATTTCCTTTCTATTGTTATTTCCTTTCTTTCCTGATTTCTTTCCCTCCTCCGAAACATAGCGTTAAGCTTTTGTTGATTTCTCCTTCCTTCGATCTCCTTTCGCTCTGAAACTTCCGGTGTGTATTCTCCTCCCTCAGGCGCAACTTCCTCTCAAATTTCATAACAGATGATGGTCTGTACGCTTCTCTACGACGAACCCTAGGGCGGCGACAAATCTCCTGATTTCTCCTAAATGGTGGAAAATTAATTGAGGCTTTTTGTTTGCCAATCTTCTCCTCTTTATGTCAATCCTTCCCCTTTTTATGGATCTTGAAATAGTGGTCTATACCTCAAGAAATCATCTTCAAAAGATCGCGTGAACAGTAACAGCAGAAGAATCGAGCAAACGCGGCTATCTGGGTTATAATTACGGCACCGTGAAAATACTTACGGTAGTGCCGTAATATCTTCTATGTATAATTCTGAAGGAATTACGGGCCGTAATAATAACCACGGCAGTGCCGTGTTTCATCTCTTTTCTTCAAATCCATCTCGTCGAAATTACGGCCACAGATGAAAATTATGGTGGTGCCGTAACGTTCACTATATAGAATTTCTCCAAAATTACGGTAGTGGAAAATACATCAAAGCAGCGTCGTGGTTTCCCTTGCAGACTTTGATGAAATTACGGCTATAATATAATTTACGGCACTACCGTAATTTGGGCAAAATCTCTGATCGGCACGAATTTTGACGTGTAAACTCCTCTTGACGATGAGAATTCGTTTCTGCCTTCACATTGCTTGGAAAACTACTAAAAAGATGCCTTTTTTCTTGAAATTGATCAAAAACCAAGAAAGATGTAGATTCCAAAATATTTAATAGAAAAGGCATAAAAATAAGCAAAAGAGCATGATTATGACTCAAAAAGACTATTCAATCAACAGGAATATACTATGAAATCTAGAGCGATCAGTGGGAAGGACTGAGAGGTGAACCACATCGTCGGACCCCCTTTGATTGGACTAGTAATTTCGGCTAGAAAAGTTGGTCGAAATTACTCGAGGAGTAGTAATTCTATATAGAACCCATTGGATCTGCTTAACCTAGTAAGCCACGAGAGTAGAAGACTTGGGTTAAGTTAGATACCGGACCGTGGCCTAAGAGGGAACGAGTATGTACCTTATGAAGGATTACCGTAAGAACTTAGGTCAAACAACTTTAAACATTAGCATTATCTTTCTGTCATTCTTCAGTGTAGTGAAACCTTAAACCCCGATCTTCTCACAAGATCCTTACACCCCGTTTGCTTTATGTTTGCTTTTGACTTGCTCAATTTTACTATGTGCCTTAGGATATTAGTAACTCTCTCTATTATTTTTGATCAACCTAGCTATTAGTTGACTGATTAGTTAGTACTTGACCCTTAGTCCCTGTAGGATCGATACTTTTTTATTATGCGATAGACCGTGTATTTGCGGTACGCGCTTATCAAGTTTTTGGCGCTGTTGTTAGGGACTAGGTTTGCCAATATTAACACAATCAGGAAATTGATAAACTAGGTTTAGTTACATTTCTTCTTATTTTTATTTTATTTATTTACTGTTTAGTTACTTTTAGTCACTTTTTGTTTTAGATATAATTTTTTATTTGGTGCTAATGCTGCTAACCTCTTTTATCAAGGTACATGTTTCTGCCCATGAACACTATTCGAACAGGGAAACTTGTACCTGTAGACCCGGAGATAGAGCGCACCTTTCATTTGATTCACAAAAACTTGAAGAGACTAAAGCTTGAAAGAGAGTTTTCTAACAATCAGACCATGGAAGCTAACCGCTCTCTTAAAGACTTTGCAGCACCTACCATTTCTGGTGTGCACTCAAGCATTTCACGACCGGCTATCGAAGCTAACAACTTTGAGATCAAGCCATCCCTAGTACAAATGGTGCAACAAAACCAATTCAGTGGAGCAACCACAGAAGACCCTAACCTTCATCTCTCTATTTTCTTAGAATGTTGCGACACTTTAAAGATTAATGATGCTCCCCCTCATGCTATAAAACTGGGAATCTTCCCTTTTTTTCTTAGGGATCGAGCTAGAGCATGGTTACAATCTTTACCGCAGGGCTCCATTACGACATGGGATCAGCTATCACAGGCCTTCCTGTCAAAATACTTCCCACCCAGCACAATGACCCAGCTGAGGAATCAAATTACAAACTTTGCTCAGTGAGATGGAGAGTCCCTCTATGAAACTTGGGACCGGTTCAAGGAATTACTGAGGATGTGCCCGCATCATGGTTTACAGAAATGGGTAATCACACATACTTTTTATAGTGATTTATTATATCAAACCAGACTTTCTGTAGACGTTGCTGTTGGTGGGGCACTCATGAACAAAAATTATGATGATGCTATAGAATTAAATGAGGGTATAGCTCTCAACCTTTATCAATGGTCAGGAGAGGAGCCAGCCAGTGCGAAATTCAGGGAAGTATGATATGAACATAATTAATTTCTTGGTATCAAAAATAGATTCTCTTTCATCCAAACTTGATTCTATGAATGTTTCTACTTCTAACTCTGTGCCTTGTGATATTTGAGCACTCCATCTGAACAAGTGAATGCTATCGGGAATTTCAGAAATCATAACAATCCCTACGTGAGCACGTACAACCCAGGATGGACAAATCACCCGAATTTCTCCTACAGGTCGAACCAAGGGCAAGTCCCTCCTGTGAATTTTTCTAACTCGAATTTTGTTTCTAATTTCAAACCTCCTCTCATAATGCAACCTCCACTAGTCAATAAAAGACAGTTGGATCCACCACACAGGTCAAGATTAGAGTCGATGTTTGAGGATTTTTTTGGCGAGCCAGATGAAGCAAAACGACAGCATGAATGAATATATTCACCAATTGAATCTACAATGGAATCCATGGCCACACATTCAAAAATGTTAGAGACACAGATTATTCAGCTCGCTTAGCAGACCAGTTCTTCTACTAGAGCCGCGGGCATGCTTCTAGCTCAACCTGAAGCAAATCCAAGGGAGCACTGCAATGCGATTATGACATGCAGTGTAAAGCAATTGGCCAACCCCAAGATGGATGTTAGTGTTGATGCTGTGAGAGAGTCTGTGTTAGGAATCCCCGGGCCAATTTTAAAATTTTAATAATAGCGAAAGCGTTGGCCCGAAACAGGATAACCCTAAGAGCCAAGATCCCTTACGAGTGATCCACCGGATGTGTCAGAGTAATATACCTTTATTCACATAATCCTAGGGGTTGGTGATGACGAAGAAGAGGCGCACAAGTGTCCGCCCTCTACAATCATGCACACACGGACTGCTCAAGATTCTCTTCACTCCACGCCTGGTGCTAGCCTTCGGGAGGAAGATCCTATTGCCTATGTCGCTGCCCTCTTTGCTTCACCATCTCCAAGATGCGCCAAAGAGGTGATGAAGGGAGGAGATTGACCACAAGGAGAGGGAAGCTCTATAACTTGTGTCAATCTCATGTCTAGCCACTTTTCCTCATGGTATGCGCCATCATGAAGATGCGCCCATGATGAATATCTTCTTCTCCATCAATGTAAGCACCAATCTCCCCAAGGAGATGCACTAAGATGATGAGAAGAGATATTGTAAACTCCTCTTCCTCTCCTTTCTTCTTCACATGCGCCAACTTCATGGAAGTTGCGCCCATAGAAGAAAAATCCTTCTTCATGTGCTAATCCCTCCAAGGGATACATCATCAAAGAAGGAAGAAGACTCCAAGCCTTCTTTTGCACCCATGGAAGAAGAAGGTGTTGCCACCATGAAGGTGGCGCCGCTTCTCTCTTGGAGGCGCCATGGAGAAGGAGATATCATCTCCTCTTGCGCCAATCTCTCCAAAGGATGCGCCATGAAGGAAGGAAGATGCTCCAAGGTGGTTTCATGGGCCTAGAGGGGATGAAACATGTCATCCATGGAGGTGGGCGACACCTCCTTGCATGTAGTCGCCGTGGGGAGAGTTCTGGAGGTGAGCGGCTAGGTTAGAAGAGTGTTATGATCGATTTTTGGCTAGGGCTCTATTTAATTACGAATTTTCATAATGAATAAGCACCTAGATCCATTAATGCTTAATGGATGCGGATCCGCAACTTAAGTTATGAATATATTTAATATAAATATTCACTTAAGTTGTGCGTGGCCCCCATGACTTAAGTTGTGAATAAAATGAATATTTATATTCATTTTAGCGCTTAAATCGCGGGCCCCCATGTTACGTTTAAATCAATCGCAAAAAGCCTCCGAACAAAATCGGAGCTTAAACCCAATATTTGACCACTCGACTGAACCTAGTTCATCGAGGTCAAACGTGGTCACCCGAAGGTCAACCGGGGTCAACTGAAGTCAAAACGCAACATCATCCCAAAAGATCATCTCCAACTCATCAGATGCATCCGCGATGCATCAGACTCCCAAACTGACTCAAATCAACCAAATGACTCGATTATAGGTAATTCGATTAATACGAGATCTCGAGTGTCTAGGTGTGCGACCCTGTAGGTTCCTCAGACGTTGGCAATGATAGCCTCACATCATCACAAGCAATGAGTGGCACCTAGTAGTACATCATTACTACCCAAGTCCTCGGAATGGAGTCGTCATCGACATCCCCTAAAACTACGGCAAGATACATGTACACTCTAGTCCTTTTGCCAGGCTGATTATCCAAGTCGGACAAGTGTGTCACACTTGTTTATTCCAACATTAATGGTCATGACTCTATCCAGGCTTAACCTGGGTGTGGCCACACACTTTTAGTCATGCACCATGTAGGGGCCCATGGACATCAAACTTCCCCGCAGGGAAGGGGCAAATCCTTTATTGGCACATTGAATCTCTCATATGGCTCAAGATATACCCAATGACAACCGTTATGACTCCCCTGTTACGCGGAGCATTAGGTTGTATCAAAGTACATCCCTTACCATATAGAGATATCAATGCCCTCAAATCCAGGACAAGTAAATCTCTGTCACTGTGATATTTGACTTGTGACACCAAGTCAAATCCTCACGGCGGGTCGATCCAGTATATCTCCCTTGATATACCCATATGCCTGCGTTAGCAACCCATGCTCAACCAACGCATATCATAGCTGTCCCTTATCCACTATGACACTTGACCGGGGATTATTCTTTGAGATTAAATAGAATCTATCTCCAAGGACATTGTATATGCAAATGTACATATGACGCAGATGTACAAAAGGCATAACAACGACCATGCCAGGATGTATATCACAAATGAATGTGACTCATATCAGACCAGCCACAGGTCCTAGGGCATATACACCAACAGTCTGATGGTTAGAGAAAAGAGACTCAATCTTCAATGGAAATACCGATAGAGAAGGAGGTCGACCCATAGCCAGTATATGGTCCGGGAGTTGACCCTAAGAGAGTGCTACATGGAGCACTTAAAGATAAGGAATTAAAGGGCGTTGAGAGAACTTCAGAGTTTAACTATCTTCTTGTTCCATGTCATTTAAGAACAATAATAATTATACTGTTATATTTGATGTTCATCTTAATAGGCACAATTTTTAGGCGACGAAGAAAAAAAAGACTACACGTCATTTATTTCGCCTCTGCTCCACCAAGACCACCATGATTAGTTAGATATTGGCCAAGCTAATGACCTTAAAATAGTGCTTCTTAGAAGACAACCCAAGTTCTTGTTGATACTCTTTTTGTTTTTATTTATTTTTGCTACTTTTTCTTCATAGATTCTAGATTTTCTTTTACATTATTGTTTCTTATTTGGTACCCAGTTGCTGAAAATTTTTCTGAATTTTTTAGGTATCTACTTGATGTTCATGCTCATGGCCTTGCATCCATGCACGGCCATGATAAGCTTGTCACACTTCTATGATTTAACGCCAAGGACGAGTCCAGTCTTCCATCCTAGAGTCAGTTCATGAGCTTCAGCAGCAGTTGCGTCGGTGTTGGGGATAGCATCATTAGTTTCACCATCACTTGGTCAGCTTTTTATGTTTCCAGCAGTTTCATTTTTGTTTTTAGTTTTACCTAGTTAGCATGTTATTTTCCTTTTTGCTTGACTTTACTTTTCTAGTTATGTCAACATCTTAGGAGTCTAGCCCACCCCGTATCTATGATATTTGCTTTGCCTTTGGGATTGACTTGTTCTTTAAGTACTTGATTGATTGAGATGAGGATCTTGCATGCATTGAAGTCTATATTGGTTATAGTTTGTACACATAGCTTGTTGTTTGGTGTAGTTGAAAGATTAAGTTAACTCAATTCATTATTGTTTCATTCATGAGAAGTGTACTTGTTGACTTTATCTTAACCATGACATGCATCATATGTGACATGATTATTTGCATCTTTCTTTATAACTCAACTATTATTTGTACATCCTTTCATGGGAATGAGAAATAACAACAGTGGTACCGAAGTGTTTTTGTATATAGTACTTCCACTTGGCACTGTTCTTAGCATTACAATAAAAAAAAAGGATAGTAGTACCTAAGTTCATTATCTATCATACTTGGCACTATCCTCTGATTTGAAATAATAGCAGTGGTACCGAAGCCATGGTGTTCTCACTCATCTGGCTTGGAACTGTTTTGCATACGCTTAAAAAAAAAAGGGCACCACATAGGTACTATGTGGCACCGATGCTATTTTCCCATGACTTGATGTACAATCATTTAATTTGTGAATGCTTGATCAAAGATATTATTTATGTGAGATGTGTTGAAAAGGTTGTTGGTACTGTCAACCTTGCACAGAATTGTATTAGTAATATTTAATTTAATTTGCTTTCGACACTGCATTATTACTTGAGGCTTGCTGTGACTAAATTATAACCTTGTTAGATTTACCAAAGTTGACTGAGATTCTTCATTTTATTTTATCACTGTGTTCTAGACAATTCAATTGCTTGAGGACAAGCAAAACTTTAAGTTCAATGTATTTTGATATCATGCATATATATGATATATCGTAGCTTAATTTTATTATTATTTTAGAGTAAAATGCATGTTTTGTCTCATTTATTTGCCTAAATGCTTTGTATTATTCAAAATCTTCATTTTTCCTTAGTTTTATTGAAATGTAGGGATTTCACCCTAAAATTGGTGTAATTTAGAAGATCTAAAGATATGGGATGATTCCTCATAATGAGACGAAGCTACATGCCAAATTTCAGATCAAACGGAGCTTTCTACACCCTTCACAAGCGTGTCCATGCATCCATGCACGGCCGTGAATGACTCAGCCGAACTTTTCAGAATTCGACGAAACATTCATGGGCACACCCATGAACACCTACATGGCCGTGAAGAGTGATTTTTTCAGAAAACAAGCTTCACCGAGCTCTTCACGGGCATGGTCGTGCATCCATGCACGGCCGTGAACAGTTCCGCCTGTTCAACACCAATTCGGTTTTCGCTCGTTTCTTACTATTTTTGGAGCGAAATTTGCTGAAATTTTACGAAGACCTTCCCAACTTAATAATTGACAATTTAGGATAGGAATCAAGTTATTTCATGGAGCTGTTGGGGAGAACGAAGGCGAACGGTGACAATTAGGGTTTGACAGCGATTTTAGCGACAAAAGGTTGTTCTGGTGTGATTTTTTTCCCCGTTTCAACGTTGAAGATCGTGCTCTAGCCTGGTTGAATCAATTTGTTTGAGAGATTTTGATGTATTTCACGATGCATATTGTAGCGTAAATTTCTTTTCGAGGTTTGGGCGTAGCTCGCTGTAAGAATGTTAATTGTTAATGCTCGATCTATACATTACTTAGATTTATCTTTATTCTTATTCATGTCTAAGAAATTTTAATCCATATTTGTGTACTGGCCATACATACATATGCTTTAGACGTTGTGGGAAAGACTAAGAGGTGAACCATATCATCGGACCCCCTTAGATTGGATTGGTAATTTCAGCTACGAGAGTAGGTCGAAATTACTCGAGGAGTAATAATTCTTCATAGAACTCATTGGATCTGCTTAACCTAGTAAGCCACGAGAGTAGGAGACTTGAGTTAAATTAGATACTAGACCGTGGTCTGAGCGGGAACGAGTCTGTACCTTAGGAATGATTACCTTAAGAACTTAGGTTAAATAACTTTAAACATTAGCATTATCTTTCTGTCATTCTTCAGTGTGGTGAAACCTAAAACCCCGATCTTCTCTCAAGATTCTCACACCCCGTTTGCTTTCTGTTTGCTTTTGACTTGCTCAATTTTACTTTGTGCCTTAGAATATTAGTAACTCTCTCTATTATTTGATCAACCTAGCTATCAGTTGACTGATTAGTTAGTACTTGACCTCTAGTCTATGTGAGATCGATATATTTTATTACGCGATAGACCGTGCACTTGCGGACACCCTATCAATATTATGAATGAAGAAGAAAGAATGAGAGTACAAAGATCTTATTCTCATTCAGATATGCTGGCTGTCCAAAGACCTGGGAGAAGTTTGAGCAGAGGTTTTAAAGGAAGAGATAAAAGCAAGCATAAAGAAAGAGACAAGAGCAGCAGAGGTAGCTCAAATAAATATGCCAACATTGAATGCTATCAATGTGGCAAAAAGGGGCACATTAAAAGGTATTGTCGAGCATTGAAAAGGGACAACAAGAAAGGAAAGAGCATTGAAAAAGGTGCTGAGAAGAGTACTAAGAAGCCCAAGGATGAAGATGGTAGTGATGATGGCCGTATTGATATTACTACTGATTGCTTCTTGCTTGTCCATGACAATGATGCTGTGAATATTGCCTCTTATGGCATGAGCTAGGTGGTTGATAGTGGTGCCACTACTCAGCTACCTCCAACAGAGATTGTTTTGTCACCTACACACCTGCCAAATATGGAACAGTTAAAATGGGTGACAATACCGCCATTGATGTTGCAGGTAGTAGTGACATTTGTTTGGAAACTACTAATGGCACTATGCTAATTCTCAAAAACGTGAAGTATGTTCCCAACATTTGCTTGAATCTAATTTCCGTGGGAAAGCTTGATGATGAAGGTTACTGCAGCACTTTTAAGAATGATGCCTAGAAGCTTAGTAAAGGTGCTATGGTTGTAGCAAAGGGAAAGAAGAGGTCTTCTTTATACATCCTGCAGACAAAGCTTTCCAATGACATCATTAATGCTATAAAGATTGAAGAAATTAAATTATGGCATAAGAGGCTCTATCATATGAGTGAGAACGGCATGGCTGAGTTAGCCAAACAAAATATTATTTCTGGGGTTCAAAATAATCAATTGAAAAGGTGCTCTCACTGTATGGCAGGAAAGCAAACCAAAGCTACATTCAAAAGTTAACCTTCTTCAAGGAAACCGAATGTACTTGATTTGGTACATTCTGATGTTTGCGGTCCTATGAAGAAAAGAACTTTGAGTGGTTCCCTCTATTTTGTCACCTTCATTGATGATCATTTAAGGAAGACATGGGTCTATACCTTGAAGACAAAGATCAAGTTTTGCAAACCTTCAAGCAATTTCAAGCCTCAATTGAAAGAGAAACTAGGAAGAAATTAAAGTGCATTAGAACTGATAATGGAGGCGAGTACATTGGTCCTTTTGATGAGTATTGTAAGGAACACGGTATTAGACATCAAAAGACACCTCCAAAGACCCCTCAGTTAAATGGTGTGGCTGAGAGAATGAATAGAACTCTAATGGAGATAGTTAGATTCTTGTTGTCACATGCTGGATTACCTGGATCCTTTTGGGGTGAGGCTTTAGATAGAGCTGTGTATGTTATAAACCGCTCACCATGTATACCTCTGCACTTAAAGTTCCAGAGAAGGTATGGTCAGGTAAAAATATTTCATATGCTCATCTAAGAGTCTTTGGATGCAAAGCATATGCGCATGCGCATATTCTAAAGGATGAGAGGTCTAAGCTAGATGTGAAGACTCGACAGTGCATATTCCTTGGTTATGGCCAGGATGAATTTAGGTACAAATTGTATGATTCTGCTCAAAAGAAGATTATTAGGAGCAGAGATGTGGTGTTTGTAAAAGATCAAACAATGCAAGACATCAACAAGAATGAGAGTGAGTCTTCTCAACTTAATGATGACTTAGATTGATCTGGATCATGTTCCTCCTACACTAGAGCCTGTTCAAGCTGATACACATGGTAACCACTATGACTTGGTTGGGACCAATTCTTCTTCACATGCTGAGGTACAAGAAGATCATAATAATGATGGTGCTCAACCCTATGAAGCAAAATGCTTCAGAATCTGATATACCATTCAGGAGATCCACCAGAGATAGATAGCCTTCCACTAGATACTCCCCAAATGAGTACATGCTGTTGACTGACGGGGGAGAACCTGAAGGTTATGATGAAGTTCTAGAAGTTGAACACAAAAGGAATGGCTTGAAGCTATGGCTGATGAAATGAAATCTCTTCAAGAAAATCATACATTTGACTTAGTAAAGCTACCTAAGGGTAAGAGAGCTTTGAAAAATTGGTGGATCTATAAGCTAAAGTAAGATGTGAATGCACAAGTCCCAAGATACAAAGCCAGGCTGGTTGTTAAGGGATTCTCACTAAAAAGGGCATCGATTTTGATGAGATATTTGCTCCAGTTGTTAAGATATCATCTATTCGGGTTGTCTTAGCCTTAGCAGCTAGTCTTAACTTAGATGTTGAGTATATGGATGTGAAGACTGCCTTCCTTCATGGTGATCTTGAGGAAGAGATTTATATGGAACAACCAGAGGGCTTTGTGGTGAAAGACAAAGAGGACTGTGTGTGTAAATTAAAGAAAAGCCTTTACGGCTTAAAGTAGGCACCAAGACAGTGGTATAAAAAGTTTGAATCAGTTATGGGGGAGCATGGCTACAAGAAGACCACTTCTGATCACTGCGTTTTTGTGAAAAGATTTAGCAGTGATGATTTTATTATTCTACTACTTTATGTTGATGACATGCTGATTGTTGGCAGGAATGCTTCTAGGATCAATCAGTTGAAGAAGCAGCTGAGCAAGACCTTCGCCATGAAGGACTTACGACAAGCAAAACAAATTCTTGGTATAAGGATTGACCGAGATAGAGCCAACAAGATGCTGACACTTTCACAAGAAACTTATATTGAGAGAGTACTTCAAAGGTTTAACATGGACAAGTCTAAAGCAGTCAGCACACCGCTTGCTGCTCACTTTACTTTGAGTGCTTAGCAATATCCTTCCACTGAGGAAGAGAAGAAGAGTATGCTGAATGTTCCATATGCTTCAGTAGTTAGAAGCTTGATGTATGCTATGGTATGCACGAGGCCAGACATAGAACATGCTATTGGTACAGTTAGCAGATTTCTCTCAAATCCTGGTAAGGAGCATTGGAATATTGTTAAGTAGATTATGAGATATCTGCGAGGCACTTCCCATTTAAAACTTACTCTGAAAAATGAGAAGCCCCTGCTCATCGGATACACTGATGCTGACATGGATGGAGATGTTGACTCTCGCAAGTCAACTTCATGTTACTTGATCACTTTTGGTGGAGGAGTTGTGGTTTGGCAATCCAGACTTCAAAAGTGTGTTGCACTTTCTACTACTGAAGCTGAATTTATTGCAGATACTGAAGCTTGCAAGGAATTACTTTGGTTGAGAAAGTATGTTGAGGAGCTTGGCTTTGAGCAGGAGACGTATGTTCTTTTTTGTGATAGCCAGAGTGCTATTTACCTTGCTAAGAACTCTACTTTCCATGCAAAGTCAAAGCACATTGATGTGAGATATCATTGGATATGAGATGTGCTGAATTTCAAAAAATTATCTCTTGAGAAAATACATACTGATCAGAATAGTTCAGATATGATGACTAAAGCACTGGCCAGAGAGAAGCTTGAAGTCTGTCGTTTGATTGCCAGGATGGCAAACCCCTCCACATAGTCATGAGGGGGAGATTTTTTGGGTGAGTTTCCCTTCTATGTGGAACATGGCTCAGTTTATGCCCATGAGGAGGATGACTCTATTGTGGATGAAGTACCCAAATCGTGGATGACACCTATCGTGGATATGGTGCACTTATTGTGGATACAAGCTATCGTGGATATGGTGCACTTATCGTGGATACAAGCTATCATGGATATGCTGCACCTATGGTGGATACAGCCTATGGTGGATATGCTGCACGTATGATGGATACAGCCTATGGTGGATATACTACACCTATGGTGGATAGACTGCACATATGGTGGATATGCTGCACCTATGGTAGATATGTTGCACCTATGGTGAATGGACTGCACCTATAGTGGATATGCTGCACTTATAGTGGATATGCTGCACCTATGGTGAATACAGCCTATGGTGGATGGACTGCACCTATGGTGGATATGCTGCACCTATGGTGGATGGACTGTGCCTATGGTGGATATGCTGCACCTATCGTGGATGGACTGCACCTATGGTGGATGGTCTACACCTATGGTAGATATGCTGCACATATGGTAGATACACACTAACATGGATGCAGCTGCCCAGATCGTGGATGAAGATATATCATGGATATGTTACACACCTATCGTGGATACGTAAGTGTGTGTTTGACACATGTTGTTATTATGTTTTATTGGGCGTATGGGTGCATGCCGCCGCATGGGAGAGACTTGATGTGAAAGAAAAAGACAGAGAGGAGAAGCTTCGGAGACAAGCTGTGAACTTAGGGCATCCTGTGTAAATTGGCCACCGGAGATATGTTTACCGTTGGATCGGGCTAACATTTTAGGAGAAGATTCGCGACTCACTGCTCTTCAATCTAAACGGTCGGATCGTTGAACTGAGGTCTCTATTTCTCGCAGTCAGCTCAAAATCGAGATTGATATTCTTGGTGAAATCTGAACTCTACTCCCTTCTTATATCTGTTACCAACTTAGTGTTGATGTGTGTCTGAGATCCAAGATCATTCTTGATGATGTTGTTATGCTCCTAGATGATCTAAAAAGAGTTGTAGAACTCATTAATTGATTTACTAGAAGATTTAAGCGGACTTTGGTCCCGTGGTTTCTACTCCTCAAGTTGGGGAGGTTTTCCACGTAAAAATCTTGGTGTCTCTTGTCTGTTGTTATTTATTCCACTACTATTTCTAAGTTATATTGCCGGTAGTCATTTGGTATTAAATCTAGCAATAGAGGTTTTTGCGCCATCTCTCCCAACAAAGTAGTATCAGAGGTGAGGTGATACCAACAAATTGGTATCAGAGCCTAGGTTGCCCCAACAAGATGATAAGGACTTGTACATACAGTTACGTCATTATGACATGGACATATGGAACAGAAGAATAGAAGGAAGAAAACTCTTATGTTAAAACACATAAAATTCCAAACAATCAAAACAGTGAAATAAATATACAAACTACAAACTTCCAATAGGGCAGAAAATAAAGTTTCAAGTTCCAAAGTTCCAATGGACATATTGTCAAGGTTCAGAGGATGTTAGGTGTAAAACTATGTTACCCGACCCTGACGATGTGTATTTTATTATGTTTATGGGTATTTGGGTAGATCCATGTAAAAATAGGGTTTGACACTTGTGTGCCATGCGTTTTGGTCATTGGGGTAGCGATGCACTCAGGGGACTGTCCCGTGGCATGTACCCGCGCGTGGGGGACTATGGATTCACAAGAACTCCAGGATGGGGGGCTCAAATGTGTAAAATTAGCCCACCTAAGCCTTGTGAAGCCTTCTACTCACACCCTTTAGTTTGTATATATGGGATAGTATTGAGAGGGGTGGTAGTGCTTGGCTAAATACAGTCTTGTGATCCCATGCAAATATAAAATTGCAAGGTTCCACACACCTGCCCTCTCCATCAAGTCCTTAGGTATAGTGTCCACTTAGTGTTTGTTTTATGTTTTGTGTCTTGTACTGTTGCCTCTATCAATAATATAACGGCGGGGTGTTTGGTTGAGTCATTTCACTGAGCATTTTACTCGCCGTCTTGTGGAAGCTTCTTGTGTTCCTTGTGCCTTCGATTACTTGCGTTGCCTTCGGAATGTTGCTCGGATCGGTTGAGCACTACTCCTTAGCTGGGAGGGTAGTGTACCGCACAGACATCAAGCACTAAGGGAAGTGCATCCGTGACAAGTGGTATCAGAGCGGTTCGGATCAAACGTTATGGCTGCTTACGGTAAAGGCGATGTGGGATCAAGCATGCTACCTCCTCACACCTCAGGAGAAGGGGTGGATCAACATAGAGGGCAACGAGACTGCCCCTCTAGTTTAGAGGAATGAATAGGCATCATAGAGGAAAAATTAGAGACACTACAGTGGGATGAGATGCATATGGCCGGGATTGGAGCTAAGCAAGTGGAGCTAGCTTCCATTGTGGATCGGTTGGACGATAACATGCAAGAGGCCTTTAGTCATATGAAATCCCAATTTGCAGATGTACTCCCTCCAGAGATGCCCAAAGTGCTGCCACCCAGGCGCGACATTGATCATCAGATAGAGTTAATCCCTGGAGCAGTACCCCCAACCCAGCCTCCATACTGCTTGCCACCGTTAGAATTGGCAGAACTCGGGAAACAGTTGAATGAGTTGCTTGAATCAGGGTATGTTCAGCCCTCCAAGGCACCTTAAGGGGCGCCTGTACTCTTCCAGAAGAAGAAAGATGGGAGCTTGCGCATGTGTGTGGACTATAGAGCACTGAATAAAGTCACAGTGCGCAATGCTTATCCCATCCCATTGATACAAGACTTGTTGGACAGGTTGGCGCATGCTAAGATTTTCAGCAAGTTGGACTTGAGATCTGGATACTGGCAGGTGTGCATAGCTGAGGGGGATGAGCCAAAGACCACCTGTGTCACGCGGTATGGCTCTTTTAGGTTCCTGGTTATGCCATTTGGGCTAACCAACGCTCCTGCAACATTTTGCAACCTCATGAACAACATCCTAAACCCGTTTTTGGATAAGTTCGTGGTGGTCTACTTAGATGATATAGTGGTGTATTCATCGGATATGAGGGAGCACGAGAAGCATTTGCGACAAGTTCTACAGGTCCTGAAGGACAACCAGTTGTATTTGAAGGCTGAAAAGTGTGAGTTTGCGCAGACTGAGATTCAATTTCTAGGGCATGTGGTATCTCAAGGCACTGTGAAGACGGATAATGAGAAGGTTAAGGCCATTTGGGACTGGCCAAACCCTTCTAATGTGACACCGTTGCGATCATTCTTGGGTCTGGCAAACTTTTATAGGAAGTTCATCATGGGATATTCAAAGGTAGTGGCACCTTTGATTGACTTACTGAAGAAGGACAAACCTTGGTGTTGGGAGGTGGCACACCAAGAGGCTCTTGAGACTCTGAAGAGGCTGGTTACTTCAGAGCCCGTGTTAAAACTACCAGATTTCTCACAGGAGTTTGAAGTTCATACTGATGCTTCAGACCGTGCTCTAGGTGGAGTTCTTGTTCAGGATGGCCGACCAGTGGCCTATGAAAGCAGAAAGCTGAAAGCAGTCGAACTTAACTATTCTGCACATGAAAAAGAGATGTTGGTTGTTGTTCACTGTCTCAGATTGTGGCTTCTGGGGAATCACTTTGTTGTGAACACTGATAAGATTGCTAACACCTTCTTCCAGACTCAGAAGAAGTTGTCAGCCAGGCAGGCTCGTTGGTAGGAACTTCTAGCAGAATTTAATTTCAGTTGGGAGCATAAACCGGGCAAATGTCATCAGGTCCCAGTTGCACTTAGTAGGATCAGTAGTTTTACTATAATAAGTGCACTTTCTAAGGCAGAGGGCAAGATCTTTCAGTACCTCAAGCAGACCGCCAACACAGATCATGCATACCAGAAGCTTGTTGCACAGATCAGAGATGGTACAGTGCGCAGATTATATGTGGATGAGGATGGCTTGATCATGGCTCAGGGTGACAGAACCTATGTGCCTGCTTGAGGGCAGATTCGTGACACTGTTTGAGCAGGACATCCTGGTGGTAGAAGGATGTATGCATTGCTTTCTAGGGGATGGTTTTGGCCAGGAATGAAAGCTGATGTAGATGTGAAAACCTGTTTGATATGTCAACAGGATAAGATTGAGAGAAGATAGGAGGTAGGTCTTCTCCAACCTTTGCCCACACCAGCGAGACCCTTCATGTCAATCTCAATGGACTTCATCAGACATTTCCCTGTATTTGATGGATTCGGTTCTGTATTTGTAGTGGTGGATCGATTCAGTAAGTATGCTATATTTATAGTTGCACTAGAGGTCTGTTCTGCAGAGGTGACAGCTAATTTGTTTTTTGCTAATGTGGTCAAGCATTTTGGGTTGCCAAGAGATATTATCAGTGACAGGGATACCAGGTTCACAGGCAGATTTTGGGGATCCCTATTCAAGAAGCTTGGCACCGATTTGAAGATGTCTACTGCGTTCCACCCCCAGACTGATGGGCAGACCGAACGCATCAATGCTATGTTAGAAGAGTACCTGAGGCACTTTGTATCCGCTACTCAGAGTAATTGGGTTATCCTGCTTGATACAGCCCAATTTGCCTACAACATACAAGTGTCCTCAGCTACTGGGAATAGTCCATTTGAGATGATCTTAGGATTTCAACCAGCTACACCGGTTGATTTCCTCGCTAGTGGCTCAAGCAGCAAGCACCGGGCTGTTAATCAGTATGTCCAGGATCGCATAGAGCTCAGGGAGGAGGCTCGTGATAGCTTGAGGAAGGCTACCAACCGAATGGTAAAGTATGCGAACCGCCACAGACGTCAAATTGAGTTTGAGGTTGGAGATTAGCTGCTCCTTAAACTAACCCCGCAAATGTAGAAGAAAATAGTTGCAGGCACCTACCACAGAGGACTTGTCCCCAGGTATGAAGGACAATTCACGGTCATCAAAAGAATTGGTGCGGTGGCCTACAAGCTAAATTTACCTAAGCGGTATAAGCTTTATCCCACATTTCATGTTAGTTTCCTCAAGAGATTTCACTTGAGTTTGAGGTTGGAGATTAGCTGCTCCTTAAACTAACCCCGCAAATGTAGAAGAAGATAGTTGCAGGCACCTACCACAGAGGACTTATCCCCAGGTATGAAGGACAATTCACGGTCATCAAAAGAATTGGTGCGGTGGCCTACAAGCTAAATTTACCTAAGCGGTATAAGCTTTATCCCACATTTCATGTTAGTTTCCTCAAGAGATTTCACTCAGAAGATATTCATCCTGAGCGTGAGCAAATAAGGAGAAAGCCAGCCAGAGGCGCAATTGAGTTTGCTAAATAGCCCTTGAAGATTCTAGATCATAGACTCTATGGAGTGAGGAGAAAGGATCAGAAGGCTGAAATACTAGTGCAGTGCGCTGGTGAAGCTGAAGAGGATGCTAGATGGGAGAGAATGGCTGACCTTGAACAGTTTCATTGGTTGTTCAAGAAGCATCAGGAAGCCCTCGGTGGCAAGGTCTAGGTCAGCTGGGGGAGAATGTGACGACCCGGGTGTGTGGGGTACACACCCGGACCCCTCTGTGTACTTATTGGAGGTTATGAGCAGGGAGAGACCCTCATCTTGGGAGAGGCCTGAAGTAGAAGGGGGCAAAATAACTAATCCTTGTGTTATGATGTTTTGCAGGTACCTTGCGAGGAGCATGGATACTTATGTTGTCACTGGTAAAAATATATGGGCACATATAGGAGGTTACATTAGCCTTGGCACACCTTCAGATCTTGTGCAGAGGTGCAAGAAAAAGGTTTGACAAAAATGGGGCAAGGGTGAGTCTCGAACCCAGGACCCATTGGAGTGCGAAAGACCTATGGTGTATGGGAGTGCCGACCCAGCATCAGGGTAGTTCCTGAAAGCTAAGGGGTTGCTTGCTTGTTGAAGGCTTCTCCCTTCACTAATCTTAGAGCACTTGGTGGTTAGCAGATTTGAGTACGTGAAGGAAAGCAAGTGGCGCAAGAGGGGAGGCAACCGAGATTAACCTAATCAAGAGTAGAGTTTGGCGGCTGAAGTGTTGTGGCGATCTTCAAGGCGACTTTGAAGGATCGGCGGCAGCTCCCTCCACATTCTTCTCCGGCGAGAGTGAGGGACCTTTGGGGATCCAAAGGGTGCGGCGGTAAGTTCGCTTGGCGTTGAGTCTTGGAGCGGCAGCAAGGAGAGCTACTTCTCCATCTCGGTAGCAAGGAAGAAGTGTCTTCCTCTCTCGGCAGCTCGTGGATCTTCCTCACCGATGGCGTGTGGGCGACGTTGGGTTCATCTCCGGCGAGCTAGAGTGGTTTCCGGCGATGGGCAGCAAGAGGATCCACCTTGTACATCATCGCCCAAGGGTCTTGTAGATCCTTGAGGTATATTTACTTGCTTACTAGTTAGAGCTTGTAAAGAACGTGTATAAGACATGCTGAATGAGTAGATTAGGGTGAGGTTTTTGATCCCTTAGCTCACATTGGGTTGAAGGGGTTTTCCTCACAAAAGATATCATTGTGTCTTTGTGCTTGGCCGGCCGGTGCTTGTGTGTGATTAGGGGCGGGTGCACCTAACTCATAGGGCGTTACCTCCTTGCTGTGTAGTGGTGATATCTGCTTAGGTTTTGGGGCATATGTATAGTGCCCGTCTATTGCACTGCCAGCGTTGTGTATGTGACCTTTGTAGGGCGCTTAAGTCTAAGACGGTCCTTAATTGCGCAATGAGGTTGAGGAGCAGGGTGTGCTACCCACCCGCCACTTATTGACGTAGGTCTAGGGCTAGGAGAAGGCTAGGTTCAGTTCCACCTGATATCGGCCTTGGAGCTCAGTTCCATCAGAGATTGGCGCAGTGATAAGAGGGCACAGGGGCAGTTAGTCAGGGCGCGTGATTTTCTCATCTTGCGGTCGTGCATTTTGGTTGAGGGCGCAGGCGCTTTGCTTGGCGCGGGGACGTTGGTTTCTTGGGATTCCGCATTGGTGCGCATGAGTGGAGTGGCTGATCAGTTTACACACACTGTGTAAGTCGTGACATCACCCTCAATTTACACAGCGAAAAATTGGGGCGTGACAGAGTGGTATCAAAGCGCGCTTTATCAACGACCATCCCAACCATCAACCTGACAAGCAGTGATTGTTTGTGACACCGAGATATCGACGTGAGTTTGTTGTGCTGTTTGGGGATTTGCGTACGTCGGTGCTTAGCGCCGGGGCGTAATTCCTCGGTTACACAACTCATCGCTCAATTTCGGTTCCATTCAATCGTTAGCACAGTTCTATGATCACAGCACAGTGATGGCAGAGCCAGACTTTCCATACTTGCTAGACTTGGATGAGAGGTTCACCAGACTCGAGTTAGCAGTTGGATTGGATGAGGGTGAGTGGCAGGGAGATCCACTAGCTGAGCGCATGCAGGCACTCAGGGATCTCTACGAGCATTATCAGCACACCAACAATGCTAGAGTGGGAGTGCTGGAGGCTACTGTGGCGAATCTGACTATAGAGATTGCTACTTTGAAGCTTGCTATGGCACAAGTAAGCTCAAATCCGCCAACACCCATGTCTGGGATCATGCCTTCACATCCAGCAGTGAAGCGCAACATACCGGATCCCTCTACCTTTGGAGGAGCGAGGGTAGAAAAAGAGCTAGAGAATTTTCTGTTCGACATGGAGCATTACTTCAAGGCTGCTCGGGTGCCAGAAGCTGATAAGATTGAGGTTTGTGCATCATTCCTCACTGGAGTTGCCAAAGTGTGGTGGCACACTTCTGTTGCACCGAGGACTGAAGGAGAGGATCCTGAGGTTATGTCTTGGGAGGATTTGAAGCTGGAATTGAGAGCCCAGTTTCGGCCTGCAAACACTTTGTTTACAGCTCGCATGCAGTTCAGGAATCTTAGGCAAACAGGCACTGTAAGGGAATATGTCAAGCAATTTGTCACATTGCTTTTGGAGATTCCCAACATGAACGAAGAGGAGAAGTTCAACTCATTCTTAGGGGGTCTTCAGGACTGGGCGCTTCTAGAGCTCAGGAGACAGGGAGTGACCACTTACAGAGAGGCCGTAGTTGCTGCAGACGCACTTCTAGACCCGAGGAGTACTCGGTCTAATGCTGGGGGAGTACCTTCTTCTACATCTTCTCATACCCGTGTGCCAGATAAGGGTAAGAAGAAGTACGTCCCAAAACAGAAAGCAAAAGGGAAAGCACCACTTCCTCAGACTCATCAGAAGCCACCTATGCAGAAGAAGAAGGAGTCTGGTCCTGGTAGGAAGATGGAGTGCTTTATTTGCAATGGTCCTCACATGATGAGGGAATGTCCTATAAAGAGAGCAGTAGCAGTTGTCCTTGCTGAGAAGGAGAGCACAGAGAAAGAAGATCAATAGGGTTTTGCATCTGTCAACCCTTTAGTCATTGCTAATGTGTCAGTGAGATCTTCCCCATTGATGTACACAAACATCAGCCTGAACGATGTAGAGATTGCAGCCATGATAGACACTGGGGCAACACACTTGTTTATTTCAGATAGGTTGCGTGAGCGGCTGAAGCTGAAAACCACCTCCAGTGATACCCATGTGAAGACTGTGAATGCTGAGGCTAGAAAGGCAATGGGTATTTCATATGACGTTCCAGTTAAGATGAGACCATTAAGTGGAAAGTGTACAGTTCTTGTGACTCAGTTGGATGTTTTTGATGTCATTGTGGGTATGGACTTGTTGAGGATAGCTAAAGCTACCCCAATGCCATATCTCAACAGTTTGCTGGTACTTGATGAGAAGAATCCTTGCTTTACTGGGATGAAGCAGGAGAAGAAGAAAGCTAAGGAGAGGGAGCTTACTCCTTCGGCCCTAGTAAATGGAGTTAGGCATGGAGCTTCCACTTATCTAGCACATATCAGAGTAGTGAAAGACATTCCCCAAGTGGATTCAGCTCCTAGACAGCTTATGAGGAGTGCGAGGGAGCCGGCCACTTCCTCTAGTTCTTGTAGCCGAAAGGGGAAGGAAGTCATTGTGGGGGCTGCCTTAGCTTCACTAGAGGACATCATGACATCAGTACCACCATCTGTTGGGTCCTTACTGAGGGAATTTGCAGATGTAATCCCTCCAGAGATGCCGAAAGTGTTGCCACCCAGGCGCGACATTGATCATCAGATAGAGTTAATCCCTAGAGTAGTACCCCCAGCCTAGCCTACATACCGCATGCCATCATTAGAATTGGCAGAACTCAGGAAACAGTTGAATGAGTTGCTTGAATCAGGGTATGTTCAGCACTCCAAAGCACCTTATGGGGCGCCTGTACTCTTCCAAAAGAAGAAAGATGGGAGCTTGCGCATGTGTGTGGACAATAGAGCACTGAACAAAGTCACAGTGTGCAATGCCTATCCCATCCCATTGATACAAGACTTGTTGGACAGATTGGCGCATGCTAAGATTTTCAGCAAGTTGGACTTGAGATCTAGATACTGGCAGGTGTGCATAGCTGAGGGGGATGAGCCAAAGACCACCTGTGTCACGTGGTATGGCTCTTTTGAGTTCCTGGTTATGCCATTTGGGCTAACCAACGCTCCTGTAACATTTTGCAACCTCATGAACAACATCCTAAACCTGTTTTTGGATAAGTTCGTGGTGGTCTACTTAGAAGATATAGTGGTGTATTCATCGGATATGAGGGAACACGAGAAGCATTTGCAACAAGTTCTACAGGTCCTGAGGGACAACCAGTTATATTTGAAGGCTGAAAAGTGTGAGTTTGCGCAGACTGAGATTCAATTTCTAGGGCATGTGGTATCTCAAGGCACTGTGAGGATGGATAATGAGAAGGTTAAGGCCATTTGGGACAGGCCAAACCCTTCTAATGTGACACAGTTGCGATCATTCTTGGGTCTAGCAAACTTTTATAGGAAGTTCATCATGGGATATTCAAAGGTAGTGGCACCTTTGACTGACTTGCTGAAGAAGGACAAACCTTGGTGTTGGGAGGTGGCACACCAAGAGGCTTTTGAGACTCTGAAGAGGCTGGTTACTTTAGAGCCCGTGTTAAAACTACTAGATTTCTCACAGGAGTTTAAAGTTCATACTGATGCTTCAGACCGTGCTCTAGGTGGAGTTCTTGTTCAGGATGGCCGACCAGTGGCCTATGAAAGCTGAAAGCTGAAAGCAGACGAACTTAACTATTCTACACATGAAAAAGAGATGTTGGCTATTGTTCACTGTCTCAGATTGTCGCTTCTGGGGAATCACTTTGTTGTGAACACTGATAACATTGCTAACACCTTCTTCCAGACTCAGAAGAAGTTGTCAGCCAGGCAGACTCGTTGGCAGGAACTTCTAGCGGAATTTAATTTCAGTTGGGAGCATAAACCGGGCAAATGTCATCAGGTCCCAGATGCACTTAGTAAGATAAGCAGTTTTACTGTAATAAGTGCACTTTCTAAGGCAAAGGGCAAGATCTTTCAGTACCTCAAGCAGACCGCCAACACAGATCATGCATATCAGAAGCTTGTTGCACAGATCAGAGATGGTATAGTGCACAGATTCTATGTGGATGAGGATGGCTTGATCATGGCTCGGGGTGACAGAACCTATGTGCCTGCTTCAGGGCAGATTCGGTTTGGTCTAATGAGAGAGTACCATGACACTGTTTGGGCAGGACATCCTAGTGGTAGAAGGATGTATGCATTGCTTTCTAGGGGATGGTTTTGGCCAGGAATGAAAGCTGATGTAGAGCATTATGTGAAAACCTGTTTGATATGTCAACAGGATAAGATTGAGAGAAGACAGGAGGCAGGTCTTCTCCAACCTTTGCCCACACCAGCGAGACCCTTCATGTCGATCTCAATGGAGTTCATCACACATTTCCCTGTATTTGATGGATTCGGTTCTGTATTTGTAGTGGTGGATCGATTCAGCAAGTATGCTATATTTATAGCTGCACCAGAGGTTTGTTCTGCAGAAGTGACAGCTAATTTGTTCTTTGCTAATGTTGTCAAGCATTTTGGGTTGCCAAGAGATATTATCAGTGACAGGGATACCAGGTTCACAGGCAGATTTTGGGGATCCCTACTCAAGAAGCTTGGCACCGATTTGAAGATGTCTACTGCATTCCAACCCCAGACTAATGGGCAGACCGAACGCATCAATGCTATGTTAGAAGAGTACCTGAGGCACTTTGTATCCGCTACTCAGAGGAATTGGGTTATCCTGCTTGATACAGCCCAATTTGCCTACAGCATACAAATGTCCTCAGCTACTAGGAAAAGTCCATTTGAGATGATCTTAGGATTTCAACCAGCTACCCCGGTTGATTTCCTCACTAGTGGCTCAAGCCGCAAGCACCAGGCTGTTAATCAGTATGTCCAGGATCGCATAGAGCTCTGGGAGGAGGCTCGTTATAGCTTGAGGAAGGCTACTAACCGAATGGTAAAGTATGCGAACCGCCACAGATGTCACATTGAGTTTGAGGTTGGAGATCAAGTACTCCTTAAACTAACCCTGCAAATGTGGAAGAAGATAGTTGCAGGCACCTACCATAGAGGACTTGTCCCCAGGTATGAAGGACCATTCACGGTCATCAAAAGAATTGGTGCGGTGGCCTACAAGCTAAATTTACCTAAGCGGTATAAGCTTCATCCCACATTTCATGTTAGTTTCCTCAAGAGATTTCACTCAGATGATATTCATCCTGAGCGTGAGCAAATAAGGAGAAACCCAGTCAGAGGCGCAATTGAGTTTGCTAAACAGGCCTTGAAGATTCTGGATCACAGACTCTATGGAGTGAGGAGAAAGGATCAGAAAGCTGAAATACTAGTGCAGTGGGCTGGTGAAGCTGAAGAGGATGCTACATGGGAGAGAATGACTGACCTTGAATAGTTTCATTGGCTGTTCAAGAAGTATGAGGAAGCCCTCGGGGGTGAGGTCTAGGTCAGCTGGGGGAGAATGTGACGACCCGGGTGTGTGCGGTACGCACCCGGACCCCTCTATGTACTCATTGGAGGTTATGAGCAGGAAGAGACCCTCATCTTGGGTGAGGCATGAAGCAGAAGGGGGCAAAATAACTAATCCTTGTGTTATGATGTTTTGCAGGTACCTTGCGAGGAGCATGGATACTTATGTTGTCACTGGTAAAAATATATGGGCACATATAGGAGGTTACATGAGCCTTGGCACACCTTCAGATCTTGTGTAGAGGTGCAAGAAAAAGGTTTGACAAAAATGGGGTAAGGGTGAGTCTCGTACCAGGACCCATTGGAGTACCAAAGACCTATGGTGTATGAGATTGCCGACCCAGCATCAGGGTAGTTGCTAAAAGCTAAGGGGTTGCTTGCTTGTTGAAGGCTTCTCCCTTCACTAATCTCATAACACTTGGTGGTAAGCTGATTTGAGTAAGTGAAGGAAAGCAAGTGGCGCAAGAGGGGAGGCAACCGAGAGTAACCTAATCGAGAGTAGAGTTTGGTGACTGAAGTGTTGTGGCGATCTTCGAGGCGACTTTGAAGGATCGGCGGCAGCTCCCTCCACCTTCTTCTCCAGCGAGAGTGAGGGACCTTTGGGGATCCAAAGGGTGCAGCGGCAAGTTCTCTTGGCGTTGAGTCTTGGAGCGGCAGCAAGGAGAGCTACTTCTCCATCTCGGCAGCAAGGAAGAAGTGTCTTCCTCTCTCGGCAGCTCGTGGATCTTCCTCACCGGCGGCGTGTGGGCGACGTTGGGTTCATCTCCGGCGAGCTAGAGTGGTTTCCGGCGATGGGCAGCAAGAGGATCCACCTTGTACATCATCGCCCAAGGATCTTGTAGATCCTTGAGGTATATTTACTTGCTTACTAGTTAGAGCTTGTAAAGAACGTGAATAAGACATGTCGAATGAGTAGATTAGGGTGAGGTTTTTGATCCCTTAACCCACATTGGGTTGAAGGGGTTTTCCTCACAAAAGATATCATTATGTCTTTGTGCTTAGCCGGCCGGTGCTTGTGTGTGATTAGGGGTGGGCGCACCTAACTCATAGGGCGTTCCCTCCTTACTGTGTAGTGGTGATATCTGCTTAGGTTTTGGGGCATATGTATAGTGCCCATCTATTGCACTGCCAGCGTTGTGTATGTGACCTTTGTAGGGCGCTTAAGTCTAAGACGGTCCTTAAGTGCGCAATGAGGTTGAGAAGCAGAGTGTGCTACCCACCCGCCACTTATTCACGTAGGTCTAGGGCTAGGAGAAGGCTAGGTTCAGTTCCGCCTGATATTGGCCTTGGAGCTCAGTTCCATCAGAGATTGGCGCAGTGATAAGAGGGCACAGGGGCAGTTAGTCAGGGTGCGTGATTTTCCCATCTTGCGGTCGTGAATTTTGGTTGAGGGCGCAGGCGCTTTGCTTAGCGCGGGGGCGTTGGTTTCTTGGGATTCCGCATTGGCGCGCATGAGTGGAGTGGCTGATCGGTTTACACACACTGTGTAAGTCGTGCCATCACCCTCAATTTACACAGTGAAAAATTGGGGCGTGACACCTGCCCTCTCCACCAAGTCATAGGTCTAGGGTCTACTCAATATTTGCTTAGTGTCCTGTAATTTTGTCTTGTATTGTTGTCTTTATCAATATATACCGGTGGGGTAAGGATTTTACTCACCGTCTTGTGCAAAACACTTGTGCCTGTCGATTGTATGTGTTGCCACGGATTATACTGTTGCTCTCGGGTTTTATAGTGACGCTTTCGCATTTTTGTGCGTACGTGCACACGGGATTAAGGCTTAGCACTACTCCAAGTAGTGTGCCGCAAGGGATTTTGGGTTCAGAAAAAGTCCAACGGTGACAAGTGGTATCAGAGTCGACGATCTATAGATCACATCTCAAGTATGTCTATTTATGAGGGAACCGATGTGGAAATACTAGTGGGCAACCCTCCCGAGCTGGATAGGGAGGAAAGGCGAAGAAGGCACTATGAACGCCAAGAAGCGCGATTCACTGAGATCGAAGACCGATTAGACCTATCTGAGGCGAGACATGCTTTAATGACTTCGGAAAAAGAGGGACACGAAGATAATACTTGTTAGTCCGTCAAGTTTTTAAGGGCTCAAATTGAGGAATTGAAGGCTCAGATAGCCGTCCTCATTATGGCAATGCACGCAGGAGGGGGAAATGTGCAACCCCAACGTGCACAAATGAGGGTACCTGAACCCCAAAGTTTTAATGGCACTCGAGATGCCAAGGAACTCGAGAACTTCTTATTTGACACGGAACAATATTTCCTTGTCACATGCACCGACTCGGAAGGTCTCAAGATTGCCACGGCAACATGGTACTTAACTGGTGACGCAAAGCTATGGTGGCGCACCAGAGTGCAAGATGGCACTGACACCATGAAGAGTTGGGAGGAATTGAAATAGGCCCTAAAGACCCAATTCCGTCTAGAGAACATGGGATTGATGGTGAGGAAAAAGTTGTCGAACCTCCGTCACGCAGATGACATCCGTGATTATGTTAGGAAGTTTGCATCTATCTCCCTAGACATCAAGATGGCAGATGAAGAAAAGTTATTTTTCTTCATGGATGGCTTGCAACCTTGGGCACAACAAGAGTTGCAAAAGAGGAATGTTCAAGATTTTGCATCCGCACAAGCTGCAGCGGAGCAACTGACTGACTTCAAGCTCGTGGAAAGGCGTCGACCTTCACCACCGCAGCGACCCCATCAAGGGAATGGGAATAGTCAGAGAGACAATCCCAGGAGTCCTCCTCACCGTAATGGGAACCAATATCGGAGGAGTCCACCGCACAGTCCACGGAATAACGGGACTCAGCAACAGAACAGACCCCAGCGACCCCACAACGGTGGAACCAAAGAATTAGTTTGTAGGCAATGAATAACTAAATTACAAATGGAGCTACAATTAGCCGAACTAGTACTAGGAGCACTGGATAAACAAAAAGAAGAAAATAATTTAGGAGTTAGCCACACAAAATATAAAAGAATTAGGAACTAATTAGTGCATCACAAATACCTGTTGAGTACTCCACAATCTGAATGAAAGTCACCACGAGAGATTAAGTAAATTTACTCCTGAAGTGATGTGCCAGCATAAATTTACTCCTGAAGTGCTATTGCTATTCAACATATTGTACATCATTCTGCGAGAGATCAAGTAAATATTAGCTTTGACAAAGAACAAATTGCAAAGCATTCTATGAATTGGTGAAAGTCCAAGTTTGCACTAAGTAGAAAATACAAGCTTAAAAGTCAAAAATAGATTATCTCAATGCAAATAATAGTATCAAATCCCCATCAATCAATTGGTATTGGTATTATTATTATTATTATTATTATTATAGAATGAGACTTCAAATAGTTTTTACTTTCAAAAAACAAAGGTTGCGTTCATCTTGTGTAATATAGATCCAGGCAATTAACTAGTGTTGATTTTTCTATATCTTGGACAATATAACTTTCAAATCCTTGCTGTAGAATATTGAAGGCATCTGCTGTTGAATTCAGGATCATCCCTGGATTGCCGTGATCTATCACTAGCATAGACCTCAATAAAATTTAGAACTTTAAGATAACCAACTTGAATGCGCATAGTGAATTCAAATTAAAAGGAAATATGTTCCACATATTTTAAGATCAAATTAATACATATTGGATATAACTAAAATAGTTACCCTTAAGCATGCCAAAATACTTAAGTTGGTTTGTTAATGGCCTTAAACTTGACATTCAATAGGAATTCACGTTGCACATTCCTGAATCTACTGAGAGAACTTATCACAAGGCTTTTAAGATTGAAAATTATCTCAAGTTTTTTATGCTTTTTGTCACAGCTAAAATTCCCCCGATGAATTATTGCCGAGGGAGATGAACGAAATGGGCTGTGAATCGCCTCAGCCTCACCCCACAGGAAAACAAACCCAAGAGGATCCAAGACTAAATCTCTATCCTCCTCATACCCATGTGTCTATTTAAATAAAAGACACTCCCACCTGGGTTCCTTCCCGTGGGGTGCACCGCACCCCCTTACCTGCTTACCTAATATGATGTGATGCCTCTGCATGTAATCCCCATTGTCATGCCTCGTCCACGCGTAGGTCGCTTGCCTTCTGTCCAACTCTAGGACATAGATACAAACTCTGGCACTCCGCCCGCGACGAGGCTCACATCATAGTGTGCTAAACTCAGCACTTTGCTCAGCCTCTCGTGTCACAGACCACGTCATAACGTGCCACACAAACCCCTCATGCTCCGCCCAACTCAATATGGCCAAGTTCACGTCACAACGCATCACACAAATGCTCCGCCCAACCCGCCATATCTGAGTTCACGTCATAGCGCGTAGAGTCATCAGCACTCCGTCTGACTTGACACGACTGGGCTCACGTCATAACGCGCCAATCTCGGCGCTCCGCCCAGCCTCTCGTGCCCAAGTTTACGTCATATTGCGCTGGAACTGCTCTAAATCCGAGCATAACTAAATTAAAAAGGCGGGACTGTCACATTCTCCACCGCCCAAACCAAGCGACTACAAATTTGGGTGGCACACTGCACACCCGATTCTCACTATAAAGTGATAATGTACATATACATGAATTGTTCGACTTCCGACACACCAGATGTTTTTACAAAATTTACGCTGTAAAGTGTGAAATAGATCCACCCACTTACACTTGGGTTAAATGAAAATCTTACCCCACCAAATGGTCAAAATGGGTCAACTACCCAATTGTTGACCCAATTTCTCTAAATTGGATCAACGCCCCTTTTCCCAGCCAAGAGCCACGTGCTTCTAAATCTCTATTTCTGATGCATCGTACTCCTCAAATCCATTGGCAGCATTATCCCACTACCATTATCTTTTCTCCATAAATGTTCCATACCGCTTCCACAACCTTTTTCTTGTGGGCCTGCCACGTTTTCGCCTCGTAAAGTGGCAATCCCTTAAAATCGCGCAATCACTTCAGCTTTATAATATGAATATTGTGCAGCACTTTGCCCTGTCAGTACATATCGACGATGGTTGACCATTCCTTCAGCGAACGAAATCGCGTCTTCACGAGCAACTCTCCTGCTATCGACGCCGCCGTCCACATGCTCCGTCGTTCTCGGCGGCCAGCAAAGAACATCTCGACGATAGAGTGTCAGCTAGATGCGAGAATCAGCAAGAAGGAACTGAAGTCCGCCCCTGAAGTCACCAGGACGAAAACCCCCAAAGGAATCGCACGCACCCAAGAACCGAGAAGAGTAAACGAAACGGACGGAAAAACCAAAGGTCCGAAATCCAGAAAACTAGGCTCAAGCACCGGCAAGCTCCATCCCCGTCGGCGGAAAAAGCCCAGATGCCGATGAAAACCAAGGGAGGATGACACTTACAGAAGCCGGGGCACGCAAAGAAGACGTTGGCGTAGAAAACGCATTCGCCTGAATGTCCACCCAAGAGAAGACTCGCATGTCCTCTGCAAATGGAGCCGAGAGCTGCAGCCAAAATCCCAAATCTGCCAACAGCTTCTTCCTCTTCAACCATGCTCAACTTGCACCTCGGCAAAATAACATCAAAACAGAAGCAATGGCAAGAAACAAGGAAACTTTGCTCCCATCAATACATCAAGAAAAGAACCAACTGAACAACTCCAATAGCTCAAACATGATCTCTTCGAAAACACCAAGAAATTCACCAAGAAAGCCATCAGACACGAGAGAAAATAAAAGATGTACCGAAGGAGAAACTTGCCCGGAGAACTCGTCAGCGTCATGCCACCAAACGGAAAAACGAGAAAGTCTACAGGCCCGTATTGGAACGAAGAAGATGCTCTGATACCTTATTGTCACAGCTAAAATTCCCCCGATGAATTATTGCTGAGGGAGATGAACGAAATGGGCTGTGACCGGCAGGCGAGTTCGCCCGAAATCGCCTCAGCCTCACCCTACGGGAAAACGAACAAAACGAACCCAAGAGGATCCAAGATTAAGTCTCTATCCTCCTCGTACCCATGTGTCTATTTAAATAAAACACAAACTCTGGCACTCCGTCCGACTCAACACGATGAGGCTCACATCATAACGTGCTAAACTCAGCACTCTATTCAGCCTCTCGTGTCCCAGCCCACGTCATAATGTGTCACACAAACCCCTCGTACTCCGCCCAACTCAATATGGCCAGGTTCACGTTATAACACATCACACAGATGCTCCGCCCAACCTGCCATATCTGAGCTCACGTCATAGCGCACAGGGTTATCAGCACTCCGCCTAACCTGACACGACTGGGCTCACGTCATAACGCGCCAATCTCGGGGCTCCGCCCAGCCTCTCGTGCCCAAGTCTACGTCATATCGCGTTGGAACTACTTTAAATCCGAGCATAACTAAATTAAAAAGGCGGGACTGTCACACTTTTCTACAAGTCATGTATCCATTTGGAAGCAGATTGTTAGTACCTATCTTGGGTAGGTTGATGTTAAGTGTTTAACATTGCAAAGCTACGACGAGTAAAAATAATTCGTTGCCGCTGAGATGAGTCCTACATGGTCAAGTGATTAATGCAATAGAATGCTCATCCTATGTTGATTTTGGCCGTTGTATTAATAATAAAGATCCAACACCAAGCAAGATGTTGCCATTCAAAGCACAAGTCGAGCAGCAATAAGGAATGATATGATATCCATGTCATTGACCATAATCCATAATAGAATGGGGCACTAATGGGAGAAAGGGAAGTTGCGAATGAGACATGAGAGACAAGTTTTTTCATCTTGATATATATTAAGATTCTTGTACCATCATACAATATGGTTGGAACAATTTGGTTCATCTCGGGTTAAGTTATTTATTTATTTCTCGTTTAATTTAATCTCACATGTCTTGTACATGTACAAAATAAAGGTGATCAGTGTAGGGTTGAAATTAAAGTGAAATTGGGTGTATACTTAAAAATATTATAAGTTTAGAACTTTAGATGGATTTCACAAATTGTATAATCTCACCCTAGCAAGTAAACCTATTATAAGTATTAGAGGTATAAGTGTACATGCTTGTAATGGAAAGACCTAGGGTCAATATTGGTGATGTTTTCTTTGACTAAACCCCCAAAAGCTATCCACGTGCAAGGGCTAGATGGATTTTGGTGCCTCTATGTGGACTCGTGTTTTGACTTTTTTTGTGTGACCAATGTCAATTCTATTGTACTTCCACTAATGTGGCCACCCATTATTGACTTCAAATTGAGGTCATTTAGTAAAGCATATTGAACCTAGTAGAATGTCCCCTTTGAAGGTGTAGTGAGCCATCAAAACTAGAATAGCTACCGCCCATCTCAATCTCTTTGGTTAATTTATCTCCATTATCTTGGTACTAATCATAGGCTCTATTGTGTATGAGTAAGATACCAAATGACTATAACTTTTTGGAGAGGGTTGTGCAAATCTATTATGCACCTAGAGGCATTTGGAGATGTCAAGATAACCTCAGGTAAGATGTTGTTTAACCTATGTAGTGTCTTCACTACAATGAGAACAACCCTCGTGTTTAGTTACCACCATTGAGTTTGGAACCTTGCTAGAGGAAGGTGAGGATGACGTCAAGTCATCATGCCCCATTTGCTCTCAGGTGACACACATGCTACAATGGCCCGTCAAGTCATCATGCCTTAAATGCCCTTGGACGACACACATGCTACAAATGGCCAAGGCAAAGGGCCATGATCCCGTAAGGGTGAGCTAATCCCCAAAACCCGTCCTTAGTTCCCTTCACCTTTAAAAATATTATTACACTGAATACATTATCAATGATAAAAGATTCTTTTGCAAATTTCGTGCATTATGTCATATGGGATTAACCAAGGAATAAAATACTGAAATGTATCGGTCTGAGCTGGGCCCAATCTGCGGACATGGTGCTATTGCTATAGTGGAGCAGAGTAGAGCAGAGGGGAAAGAAGAGAAGAGAATAAGAGAAGAAAAGAGGAGGAGAGAAAGGAGAGTTAGTGGCAGGCAGAAGCTCCGCATGCCTCTTTCGGTTGCTGTGGAAGCTCTGTTCGCCACTTTCGCTTGCAAAGGATTCGATGGACGAAGCTTTCATTGCGAGCTAAAACGGTGAATGAAGAAGTTTCTATCGCTGCGTTCACCTTCTTTGCTCGCTGCTCCCGGTTCCGTTCAGCGGGCTACAGCTGTGAAGACGAAAAGTCTCACAAACAAAAAGATGAGACGAGTGCATTGTTGTGAAGCAAAGATGAAGAGTCAGCAAGCTTTTCATTAGTACATGCTCTGTTCACTCCGGTACAGACCAGTATGTATTGGTCCAACTTTGGACCAATGGTTGGACTGGTTTTCCGGACATTGGGATTAACATTATAGCTGTTGGGTGCCATAAAATATTGCTTTAATGAATTGAGTAAGAAAGAGAGAAATTCAAGAGTTGTAAGAGTTTGAGTAAGAGAGTGTTGTTAATGAAATTAAGAGGCAATGGGGGTTTATATTGAGAGAAAAAGCTTTCTCCCTTAAAAAATTAATTTCAAATGGATAATATGGAATCTAGTAGCTGGAAAATTTCTTTTCTCAATTGACTAGATTCTCAGTCATTGGCACCGGCACTGATTGTTACTCGTTAGTTTCAGGTCAGGTTATTTTGGTTCTATTTGGTATCAATTGGTACGTGTCATACATATGAGGACTTGATTTAAATATATTTCGAGTAACTAGTCAGAAAGCTTTATACCATCTTACTAGATGTGAGGAGCATTTCCTGGTGGACCGGGATACAAGAGGAAATGGACTGGGCAGATGGCCCAAGCCCACGCGGACTGCTCCAGCAGCGTCATCCTGGCGGCATCCTCGGCGTCGATGGCGGCACCTTCTTCGGCGAGGACGACGGCGACTTCAGCGGCCGCGTGAGCGGATAGGCTCCGAAGGAAGGCTCGGCTGCCGGATGAAGAAGGAAACGAATCACGCGCGCGGAGGCGTGATTCGCGGACGGCGACGACGATGAGGATGGTGCTGGCATTGGCTGGCGAGGGATTTCCTTTCCAAACGCGGCGTCGCCTCCTCTTTAAGATCCGGCGCGGACAAGCAAAGAATGGAGGAGGAACGAGGAAGCAGAGGGCGGCTTCCTCTGTTCCGAGAACCGGCAAAGCACATTCTCCCTTCCAGCTCCGTCCAGAAGGAGGAAGAGGGGGAGGCGGGCGGAATGCAGGTGGCGAGCTTCCTCCGCCTCCCCATGAGAGGCTTTGAGCGACTGTGAGTCGACGGCGAGGGGTCGCCGTCGACGGGAATGAGGGAAGATCCGGCGGGCGGATCTGAGTGAGGCTTGTAAGGGTTTATGTAGGTTGATCCTGATCAAATCAACGTAAATTTCCCTTAGCCTCTTGTGTTGTCTTCTCCAGCTCCGGCGAGAGCTTCCTCGGTGTTTTCCGGCGGCGGAAACAACCGCTGAGGTATCCTTCACCATCTACGCCAACGGTCTCTTCCGGCGACGCGCCGACGAAGGCTGAGGCTCGGACGAGGGGTCCGAGCCTGCCGCACGTCCCTCCGTCCACTTCATCCTCTGGCGTCGACGACCGGCGGAATGAACGAACGAGGCGTTCGTTCGAGTGGCTTGAAGATGACGCGAACTGGCGTTCGCTTCGAGGCAGGATGGGTCAACGGGAAGGCAACGCGCGCGGCTGAAATGAAATCGACTTTCGAAATCAAATTTTGGTTTTCATCCGGCGCACAAACCCACGCGTGGAGGCTGACGTGGATGGGTCAGATGGGCTGGGCGTGACAGTTTGTTAGAGCCACCACCCGTAACAGGTCCAGGCCCAGTGGGCTAGGTCACCCCGACCTCACGAATCCCGGTTTGGATCCCCGTTACCCCAAACAATTCACGTCTGCAGCGGGATTCGACCCCTGTCCATGACCCTCACGAGTCATGACCCTTTAACCATCTGAGTTGCAGCTCAGATGGTTAATGGGTCATGACTCGTGAGGGTCATGGACAGGGGTCGAATCCCGCTGCAGACGTGAATTGTTTGGGGTAACGGGGATCCAAACCGGGATTCGTGAGGTCGAGGTGACCTAGCCCGCTGGGCCTGGACCTGTTACGGGTGGGGTGGCCCTAACAAAAAAGGCGCCTTTTTTGTTAGGGCCACCACCTGTAACAGGTCCAGGCCCAGTGGGCTAGGTCACCCCGACCTCACGAATCCCGGTTTGGATCCCCGTTACCCCAAACAATTCACGTCTGCAGCGGGATTCGACCCCTGTCCATGACCCTCACGAGTCATGACCCTTTAACCATCTGAGCTGCAACTCAGATGGTTAAAGGGTCATGACTCGTGAGGGTCATGGACAGGGGTCGAATCCCGCTGCAGACGTGAATTGTTTGGGGTAACGGGGATCCAAACTGGGATTCGTGAGGTCGGGGTGACCTAGCCCACTGGGCCTGGACCTGTTACGGGTGGTGGCCCTAACACTAGACAGTATGGATAGCTATCATAATCGATGGTATCCCATGCAATAAGTAATTTATGTGATTTGAAATTGGGCATAGGTGAGCTATAGCATGCAAACCTTCACTTGTCAAAACAAAAAGTGTGTATAAAAGAAGAGGGAGGTGGAAGGATCGCGTCGCTTAAAAAACTTAAGCGCAGGAGCTTATTTTTTGCCCCTCCCATATTTTTTTTTATTTTTTTTTAAAAAAATAATGTACTTCTTCTAAGCTTTCCAATGGTACCAAATTTTGGGTATTTTACATCACGTATACGTATAAAATACCCTAATCAATATCACATATAAAACAAAAAATTATTTACTATTATAAAATACCCTAATCTTGTATACGGTATTATATACGTATACGTGATGTAAAATACCCAAAATTTAGTACCATTAGAAAGCTTAGAAGGAGTACATTATTTCTTTAAAAAAAATTAAAAAAAAATATAGGATGGGCAAAAATTACGCCCCTCCGCTTAAAAAGTTTTAAGCGACCCGGGTCGCTTAAGAATTTTCTTCAGGTGGAAGAGTAGAAGTCGATAAAAAGAAAAAAAGAAGAGTGAAAAAACATGAAGAGGTGGAAAGCAAAATAATGTTTTCGAAATGGTTTTATAGTTTAAGATACCATTGGTACAATATCTTTATAATAGTTAAAATATGGTAAATTTAAATACATAGTTATGGCTTCCCTGAGAATTTGTGTTTATAGAACATCTGCATAGCCTTTGTCCAAAGTATTCATTCATTTTAGTTATACTTCTCCCATACTCTTAATATTATTTTAGTTAGCCTTTGTCCATAGTTATGGCTTCCCTAGGATTGATGACCCAACCCTTTGATCCTGATTCTAAGCAACATATGTCTTTTGAAGGTTTCATTAGCTTTTGAGATCCAATGTATGATGAAGAACAATGTATGGCTTAATATTATTTTTTGCTTTTTCTTCAAACATTTTAATCTCATACTAAAAAAATATGCTATTCTCTTGTTATTCCTAAGAAAACGAAAAACAAATTATCAAACACCTTCAAAAATATTGAACTTAGCATCTGATTGGGTTCATTACGACTTACAAAATATTGTCATTTTTCAATACTTAAAATTTGTTGTAGGCTTTGCTACTTGTCGCTGCTGAAGATGAAGCTTTCATGTTTTTCAATCGAGACTTGGATGCATTCATTCCTAAATGAAAGGAAAACAGCAAAGTGATCAATTTAAGGCTCAATCAGAAGTTGAAAATGTTGAAGATATTTCTTTAGCTGTCAAAAATATATCAGGGTGGTTGAATGAATTGGATGTGATAGCAAAAGAAGTTGAAGCAGAGTTAATCTCAAGAGAAATAGATTGTCACTTACTTGAAGTTTTGGAGGCTGTAAATGTTGTTCTTTTTGAATCAAGAAGTTTCAAAAGATTTCTGCTTCTTGTAGATTCAAAATTTTCATACTTGCACACAGTGCTCAGTATTGGATGTGGTAGTGGTAAGTCAATTTTTCCGGCTTTCACTTTGCAACATTATCTATGAGAATTTTGTTGTTAATAATAGGCAGCATTTCCCCAACTAACTGCACCAATGGTATGTTCTTCTGTTGACAGCCATAATGTTTTAGCATCTTATATGTTGAAGTATGCCAAAGGCTTAGTGTTACAATTTTGGGCTCTCGGGTTGGGGAGGATTTTTTTATTTGGCCCAAGACTGGAAATCCAGCGGGATTTAGTTTGAAGATAATTGTATTATATTCTTGTACAGAGCTACTGAAAGTAAATTGTTCCATTTGTTTGTTTCTGGATTGTGTCAATGAATTTTTTTGATGGTTTTTATGTACCTCCACATGTTACGTCCACTATCTTGTTGTCTACTTTCCCTGGTATAGTATGTTATCTCTCTTACTCTTTTGGCATCCACATTTAAATCACGAATATTTCTTATCTGGTTAACATCAGTGAATTTGGATTAACACTTTCCTAGTTGTTTGTTCTATGCTTAAATATTTTCTTCCCTTTTTATGTAGGAACTTTCCAGGATTTCAATATTCCAGTATGTAGGAACTTTTCAGGATTTCATATGATGCATGTTTAATATTCCGCATGCGATCTTCTCTTGCTCTTTTGATCATCCACATTTAAATCACGAGTTTTTGTTATCTGATTATCACCAGTAAATTTGGATCAAGTCTTCTTATATAATGCATATGATGCATGTTTAAGTCACATGCAATCTTTCGTGTAATTTTGGAGTAACACTTTCCTAGATGCTTTGTTCTATTTCAATTTTTTTCCCTTGTTATGTAGGAACTTTTCAGGATTGCTTCTGGAATTAGCCTATTTGATAGAATAAATGGCAAAAGCGTCAAGAATCCTAGATCAAAGGCTTCTGAACTGGACAGTAATTCGCTTTTAAGACTTGACATTGCTAGTAAGAGAGAAATCATTGGGATTGCACTATCTATTCTAGTTGTATGTAGTAACAAATGCACTTGTTCCACTTATATTATACTGTGTTTTTTCTTTGGTTACTGCATGAACTTTGCCTGTTCTTTCAATTTGAAGAGACTTTACTGGAAACGGGCTTCAAAAGCAAATCATGGCTTGTTGTTAACTTCTCCACTAAGACCAGTTCAACCTGGAAAAGAAAGAGCTTGCTCAGGAGAGACATCAAATGTTGCACTATTGCGTCCCCAAGATCTTAGGTTTGTTCTATGTTTGCATCACAACCATTTATTACAATATGATTTCTGATTGTATGCGTTAATATCTGATCATGAACACATCATACTGTTGAACAATATGATAAATTATAAATGGAACCCAAGTTTTCTACTTATTTTAATTTGATGTCTAACACTCTATTTGTATGAACTTGGTACCCTCTTTCTTTTCCAATTTAAGTACATTTATTAGTTTTTTTGTTAATTTTGACCAATAGAATTAATGTTTTATAATTTACAAATTACTTTTTATTCTTTTTATTTAAAAAAAATGGTTGAGATGACCTTTTCAACCTGTGGCCACACCAGGTAGATGTCATATGGGTTAGGGTCAATATGATCTATTGGTCAGTAAATGGTTTGTGGGCTTAGCCTTTCAAGCGCACCGATGACTCAGCTTTGGTTGTACGAGGCATATCTACGAGAAGTTGATGACTACTCAAAAAAAGCACACAAGTTATATTTGGAGAGGTATGATTTCATGCCAATGAAGGTAAAGAGAAGATCCACAGTAAAAAATATAAAAAATTTAATATCATGAAAACCAAACATCAAAACTAACTTATTTCACCATTAAGTCATGATCATGAAATTGCTCATGCTCGATTACTCTATACTTCTCTCATAGTTCTTTACAAAATTTTAGTTATTCACGTGATTTAAATAAAAGAGGAATAGCTAACTTTATTATTAATTATGAAGAGGATAGAAGAAGAGGGAAAAAAAAAGAAGAATAGGGTGGAAGAAGAGGAAGGGGGAGGAGATATACTCATGTTGGAGGTGAAATGATATGAATTAAAAATTTACTTATAGATTTTATTATTATAATGATCAGTCAACTATTTATATGTTATTTGGTTTTCGATGTATGCGCATATTCCACTGGACTAGTTTAAATTTATGGTGAATTTTAATCTGCAAAGTGAATAGGGAGAAAATTTTCCAAAGTGCCAAATTAATGGATTATTATTACCCGTATATGGCCAATAACTACAGTTTGTCCAAAGGCATAGGTAGGGGTGGACAATCGGTTTTTATCGAAATCGAATATACCGATTAAGATTTACCGATTAAATATTTATCGATTTTTTAAAAACCGATATCGAACCGATTAAATAAATTACCGAACCTATACCGAACCGAATTTACCGATTGGTTTTTCGTAAATTCGATAAATTACCAAATATTAAAAATAAATTTTTTTCCTTATGACATTGGATCACTGTGCAATGAGATTTACCTATCAGCTAATTTTAGTAAATCGAATTTACCAAATTTACCAAATTTACCGAACCCGATTGCTCACCCCTATCTAACTTATGTCTCACAGTATTCGGTTTTACCTATTACATAATATATAAATTATATCAACTCTTATATATCAGTAAAATCGGTAATTTACCGAACCGAAATAATTTTACCGATACCGAAACTAATTACCGATTATACAAAATATATATACCGATACCGTTTTTACCGAACCAAATTTATCGAAAATTTTAGTAAACCAAATTTACCGAACCCGATTGCCCACCCCTAGGCATAGGCTACTGGTATGGGTGAAAATTATCCAGTTGTGCTAATTTATTGTATTAGTATTTAATATTATTACGGACAATAACTTATGAAAGCATATGCTCTATTAAAGGTTCGTTTGACATCTCTGCCTGAATTTTTATTTGTTTATAAGACCTCCCTACCAAACTCAACTTGGAGAAAACTGATTATACAATAATTATAAAATAAAAAGTCCAAATCATGGGCAGCGAAGCGGTGGAAGAAAATTGGTGAAATAAAAAATCAATTCTAGAAAGAGATAGGAGTTCCAATCACCTGCGCAAATTTGAACTTTGAAGAGGTTTTCTAATTTTAACATTCAGGAAAACTTGGATTTAATCAAACAGAAATAGCGACTGATTTCGAAAAGAGTTTTGGAAGGTCCAGGTATGGATAACATCCGAAAAAGTTCTTTGATTGAGGAGTTCAAGATAAAGGGAATCAAGGGCAAAGAGAGTTTTGTTGATTTCGGATCCACACCGTTTGCAGCTCAAACGACAAAAAGATGATGAACAAGGAGATTATGGATGAAGACACAGAGGAGAACGACAAACGAAGATCAAGTCAACACCGTAATTTTGAGTATGTGAAATTTCAGGTTTAAGGGGATATTGAAAATTAAACTTGAAATTATATATGTTTTGGTCAGGATTAAATGAGAGAAACTTTGAGTACTGTGTGATTCTTCAAGTAAGTAATTTAGAATATTTTGGTTTAAATAGTTTAGGTAGATTAAGGAGCACTAGTCCCTTATAAATACTTGTATTCTACATCATTTCAATTTGAATGAGTTGAACGAGTGTTTTATTCCAATCTCCCTCTCGTTGATATGAAAACTAGATTAATGTTCATGTATTAGAATCTCAAAGAGTTTCTCAGATATACCATATATAGAACTAAAATTTGAAGAATGAACACTGAATAACTCTATTTTCTCTTTTCAAAAATAGAACTGTAACCTTAGCAGGGCATGAGATTTGAGCAAGTCGTTTAGACAAAGGCGGTTTTGTTCAAGCCTTCGTTAGCACAGCTAAAATGCACTCAACATAATGTTTCCTTGAACGGTTACATGGAAGGATGGACAAGATTAGTATTTGATCCTTTATTTCCATAAAAGAGTAAACAAAGGTGGGAAAAATTGGAGGGGGCAAAAAACTAACTTTTCCCTTGTTTGGTCGTCGGCCCAAATCGAGGGGACAAGTCGATGGACAAACTCCAGCCGCGCCCAACGCTTGCCCAGCCGCGCCCGACGCTTGCCCTCCTCGCCGATCCAACTGCTCACCCTCCCTCTCCCAGCCGCTCTAGCTGCTCGCTCTCCTTGCCCGTCAGTCGCAGCCTCAGCTGCCCTAGGTGGGCTGGTAGCGAGGTCAAGGCGACGTAGCACGAAGATCCACCCCGTCCGCCGATGGAGCTTGTGGCCAAGGCGATGGAGTACAGAGATTCTCCCCGTCCATCGATGGAGCTCATGGCGAGCAGCAAGGCGACGGAGCCACTAATGTAGGAGGGGGAAAGTAGGTCGGGAATAGCCTGCACTCCATGAGGCGGACTTGGCGGCTGGTTGGCGGGCACTAAGGCGGTTGACTGGCAAGGCAGAGAGGCGGCGTGGCCAGGCGTGGCCAGGTCAGTGAAGAGGTGGTAGGGTAGGCTGGCGAAGTGGTGAGGTCGGTCAGCTACGCAGGAGCGAACGTCGATCGACTCAGGCATTGGACGGCGGGTAGGCACGACTCACGGGCAGCGGCACAGAGCCTGGCGTTGGCGATTCGGTGAAGAAGACGGGGAAGAGGGAGGACGCTGGCGTGGGCAATGTGGGGAAGGCAACGTGTGCGTAGGAAGAGTGGAGGCGTGACGAGCGATAGGAGCGGCGATGACCGGCAGACGCTGGAGTTGGTGGAGACGATGGCGAGGAAGACGATCTGAAAGATTGGACATGTGAATCTCGTGTGATCCCTCCCTAAGGATTTATTTCTCTTCCCTAGGGATTATGGATCCACCCCTTCTTCTTTTACATTCTTTCAACGAAACAGTCTGTAAAAGTGCCATATCCCAACCTTTTGCTTTCAGTGGCTGCATAGATGCATATGATTAGAATGAACAGTGGGGTATAACAAGTGTCTATTTCACTTTGTTTTATCAGTAAAATTTGAAGCTAATCTTTGTATAACCTTAGAACAATATAATCTGTGAGTCGGTTTGGATCAAACCAAAAACGCTGAATATAATTAAGTTTATTGTAACACTAATCTTAACTCTTACACAAAATAAGCAAACATCTATTTCCAATAGCAAAATATCTCTTTGACTGAGGCACAAGTACATTCTTCATTTAGAAAGTATCAAGATTTGCAAAAACTAAAATATGTTATTTAGTAGCTAACAATTGATACCTCACACAGAGAATGAAAATAAACACATTTTATTTTCTAAAATTGAGTCCGTTGAAGGAAGGAAGGGCTTAAGGAAGTATTTGCCTCGACATCTAATTTTGGCATTTTGATAACTTTAGTCATTATTATAATATAGATGTGCAAATGAGTACTTGTGAGTACCTAAGAGAACCTAATTCTCTAATTTTTATTTTAAATTCATCTATAAAATAAAGTTTCATAAAATAATTAATTTATGATAAGTAGTGGAGAGTTTTTGATAAAAAAAATTTATAAGGCCGGATATTTCTCAAATATCCAACACACCGCAAAGCCAGATATTTTTTAGATTAAATATCTAACACGCTGCAAGGCCGGATATCTTTACCCAATAAGCCATTAAGGCCGGGTAATTTCTCAAATCGAATATCCAACACGCAGCAAGGCCGGATATCTTTACCCAATAAGCCGTTGAGGCCGGGTAGTTTTTCTAAATATCCAACACACCGCAAAGCCGGATATTTTTTTCAAATCGAATATCCAACACGCCATCATGGCCGGATATCTTTACCCAACAAGCCATTGAGGCTAGATAATTTTTCCAAATATCTAACAAGCCGCAAGGCCGGATATTTTCCAAATTTAAAATATCCAATACGCCACAAGACCGGATATTTTATCAAAAATATCCAACACGCCGCAAGACCGGATATTTTTCAAATCGAATATCCAACACACCGCAAGGCCGAATATTTTCTCAAATCAAATATCCAACACGCCGTAAGGCCGGATATTTCTCAAATTGAATATCCAACAAGCCGTCATGGCCGGATATCTTTACCCAACAAGCCGTTGAGGCCGGGTATTTCTCAAAGTGTGCATTTGACGAATCATTGAGACCAAATCTCTTATGAATACAAAATATCCAACAGGTCATTGTGAGGCCGGGTATTTGACAGACACAAATCATCCAAGTTGACGAAGACTTTTCTCTTTGTCATTTTTTTTTGAAATCATCATATAGTTTTTATTTAATGTTTAATGAATCATATTGTTCAACCATTTTATTTTATTTTATTTTATTTCATAACATAGATCTCTCAATCAAAGATGCCCTGATTTTCAGGGGTAATTAATAATGAATGCTTACATTCATTGGAAGCTAGAACCCATTTAAATAAAAAACCTTATTTTATAAGATGAATTTGAAAATGTCAAACATATTAATCACATGACTAAAAATGACCCCACAAAGATTTGCAAAAACTAAAATATGTTATTGAGTAGTAGCTAATTATGTAACAATTGATACCTCAAATAGAGAATGAAAATAAACACATTTTATTTTCTAAAATTGAGTGCGTTGAAGGAAGGAAGGTCTTAGGAGATATTTGTCTCGACATCTAATTTTGGCATTTTGATAACTTTAGTCATTATTATACAGCCCTAACCCAATACATATGTTTAAATGAGTACTTGTGAGTACCTAATTGCATAATTTTTATTTTAAATTCCTCTATAAAATAAAGTTTCATAAAATAATTAATTTATGATAAGTAGTGGAGGGTTTTTGATAAAAAAAATTATAATTTTATTTATAATTTTAATTGGATATTTAAATCTAATATAAATGGGTTAGATCAAGTCAAATACTTGATTAGCAAGATCAAGTTAAATACCTGATTAGCTCAAATTTAATTTTCATTCTAATTCAACTGAATACTAAAAAGAGAGAGAGATTTATAAGAGCAAGTGACTATACTATAATTCCAAATTTTTGATATTGAGAGGAATTCAAGCAACTTAATCATATAAAAGTAGGGATAAAGAACCACAATGTTTGCTTTTACGTTGATGATTAAGATTAACTATAATAACGAAGACTAAGATAGCCCGTTGGGTTCTAATGGGACGAGAAAAGGGTGGTTCATTTGGAACTCTAAGTTAAGACTTTGTAATTGAGATTTTAAAGCAAGAGATGTTAGAATATTGGTTGTAAGTTGGACAAATACGAGGAAGCCAAAGAGATGCTCTCCGGAAGTTGCAAGCGAGATAATAATAATAAAATATATAGTTTAAATCAAATTGATCGGATTGATAATAATAAAAAATGAATAAATAAATTTATTGTGTTCGACTCAAACATAATAAATACCTAACAATCATAATAAATAAACTACAATAATACAATGTAATTTATATTCAAATAGCAAAGAGTCAACAATTATTATAATTTAACTTTATTAATGACATTCAAAATAATGAACAAAATCCTTAAATATATGATTCATCATATGCAACTATTTCCCAAAATGGCATTCTCAAATATATTAGCCAATTACTAGTCAAAAGTAGCCACATGCATATACATTCTCCTCAACTGGATAATCTATTCTTGATCTCTCAACTAATTTGCCATTTCCATACCTAAGGCAAAAGAAATAGAGTTAGCCCAAAACATTCTAAGTAAATATTAAAAAAAAAATTAAATACACAAAGACATAAAAGAGACAATATTATGGATTTCAATATTTAGTATTAATTTGCAAAAATAATCATTAAAGACACGTAACTATTGTAAAGACAAGGTTTTCTATCATTTTAATATTCATATCAAAGTATTTTTATGCATTTCAATAGTATAGATTTGAGTCTCTAATACCTATACCAAAGCAAGCTTGTCTAGCATCAAAGTTAAGATTTCATTCTTCCACTAAACTCCACTTGGATGAAAAAAATTATTACAATTTTAGACTTAGTTAAGTAAGATTAACCATGTTATTAAAAAAAAAAGAATTTAAGGCATTAAACAATTCAAGGATTGAAACATAATCCAAGAGCTACACAACATTATTCATCTAAACTCTATTGATTATTGAAAACACATCAAAGTAATGAAATATTTTCCTTATAAACCAAGAAAAAGAGACTTAAACCTATCTCCATCTATATGTCCTATAAGATCTAAAAATATTAAGACAAACTAAAATAAAACTCTACTTGAATTAAGATAATATTTAAGTAAATCTATAAATCCTTACATGTTCACAAAAGATCTTTTTGTGGTTGAGCAATGACTCATTCTAAAACAACTGATAACTCAGTAGAGGTTGAACTCAAGCACATTTTATTTTTTAAAATTGATTCCATCGAAGAAAGGAAAGGCTTTGGAGGCATTGGTATTGCCTCAACATCTGATTCTAGCATTTCAATAACTTTAGTCATTATTGGGCGTTCAAATGACTTCATTTGAATGCACCACAATCCAACTGTAGTTAACTTCTTCTCCAACTCACTTATCTCAAAGTTGTTTTCAAGAATGATCCCTTGTTACTGATTTAATTTATCATATATCCATGATGGATAGTATACTTGGCTTGAATTCTCCACAAGAGAATCCACATTTCTCCTCCTTCCTGCCATTTCCATTAGTAGCATTCCATAACTATAAACATCAGATTTTTGAGAGATTACTCCAAAGCTCCTAGATATCAATTCAGGAGCTATATATCCAATAGTGCCCCTTGTAGCACTAATTGATACTAAACTATTGTCCTTGGGGTACAACCTTGCAAGTCCAAAATCTGATATTTTTGGTGTGAAATTATGATCCAAGAGAATATTATGAGGCTTGATGTCAAAGTGTAAGATTTGCATATCATATCCACGATGCAAGTAATTGATGCCTCGCGCAACACCCATGGCAATGTCAATGAGTTTGTCTGAGGTAAAGGATGCAAATTGGTTCCATTTCTATTATAGAAGATGTATTTATCAAGTGAGCCATTAGTCATGTACTCATATACAAGTGCCCTTTTTGACCCTTCCGAACAATATCCAACTAACCTCACCACATTTACATGATGGATCCGCCCAATAGTAGAAACCTCATTGTTGAACTCATCGCCATTGCATTTGTAGTTTGCCATCATTTTAACAACAACAAGGATGCCACCAGCAAGCTCCCCTTTGAATACTGATTCAAATCCTTCTTGTCCTAATTTCTCTTTGAAATGTCTTGTGATTGCAATGATATCAGTGTAAGCATATATTTTTGGCATCAATATCTGTTGGTGGCGTAAAAACTTCTCTATGGTGTCAGTCGCATTTGTCTTTTTGTACTCCATAGTTTGTAGGCAAGAAAGAACCAAATTACAAATGGAGCTACAATTAGCCGAACTAGGATTAGGAGTACTGGATAGACAACAAGAAGAAAATAATTTAGGAGTTAGCCCCACTGAATATAAAAGAATTAGAAAATAATTAGTGCACCACTAATACCTATTAAGTACCACACACTCTGAATGAAAGCCCCCATCACCAAAGATACAGGAAAGGAATGCACATATTGGTAGACATATTCTTGTAAACAGATATAAAACGTAGCTTGTGCCAGCAGAAATCTAATCCAGAAGTGATATTCGCTACCCAATTGATTGTAGATCATCCTACGAGAGATTAAATAAATATTAACTTTAACAAAGAACAAATTGCAAAGCATTCTAAGGATTGGCGAAATTCCATGTTTGCATTGAATAGAAAATACAAGCTTAAAAGTAAAAAATAGTGCAAATATTAGTAATCAAATCCCCATCAATCAATTGGCATTATTATTATTATTATTTGTATAAAAAAATGAGACTTCAAATAGTTTTGGTTTTCAAAAAATAAAGGTTGTGTTCACCTTCTGTAATACAGTTTCAGGCAACCCAGAAGTGTCCGTTTTTCTATATCTCCGTAAAAAGAAATATTAAATCCTTGCTCTAGAATATTGAAGGCACCGGCTGTTGAATTTGGAATAATCTCTCAATAGTCGAAGTCTGCCACTGGAATCATTGATATAAACTGACATGACGGAGGGAGGTACTGTAGCTCGTATCCCTCCCGTGCAACGAAAATATACACAAAGGAAGAGGTATAGCTGCTGTTAACACAAGAAACTGGCTAATACCCACTATCCTTGATCGGCTCTGTGCAAATTCATGAAGCTAGCCTGTTGGGGGAAAAATGGTTCAATTCCAATTTCATGAAAAATATGATGTGATCGTTTTCAAATTCAACTCATGGACATAAGGCTTTTTATTTAAGTGGATTATGGCTTCCAACGAACGCAAATATTCATTGTAATTTACCCCTAAGTAGCTTAGAGCACCTTTGATTAAGAGATATAAACATATAAAATCAAATAAAAATAAATATTCGGAAGAACAATATTATTTATTCATAACATCTGCCATAAAAGGCTTACAATTTCAACACAATTTCATTTTTATCGTCTCTTTCACCCTTCATTTTCTCATAAATATTCTTTCAATGAATATTTATCTAGAATCAGCTTCTGATAAATGTTCTTCGTATTTCATCCTTCATGTCAATTTCTTTCATCTTCTATCTTTCATCTTTCATCTTTTTTTAGTCAATAAATATTCTTTTTGTGAATATTTATTTCATTTCAAGTGACATAAATAATATTATAATAATATTGAGGAACTATGCCCCGATACCTAGTATCGACGTACACACCTCCCAAACAATATTATAAATAATATGTTGTATCGTCTTTTCGATAAATATTCCTTTTGTGAATATTTATCTAATTTTAATTTTCTTCGATAAATATTCCTTCTGTGAATATTTATCTAATTTCAATTTTCTTCGATAAATATTCTTTCTGTGAATATTTATCTGATTTCATTTTTCAATAAATATTCTTTCGTTGAATATTTATTTGATTTTATTTCTTTGATAAATATTCTTTCGTTGAATATTTATGTGGTTTCATCTTCCTTCGATAAATATTCTTTCATTGAATATTTATCTGATTTCATCTCTTCGATAAATATTCTTTCATTGAAAATTTATCTAACTTCATTTCTTCAATAAATATTCTTTCATTGAATATTTATCTGATTTCTTTCTTCAATAAATATTCTTTCATTGAATATTTATCTGATTTCTTTCTTCGATAAATATTCTTTCGTTGAATATTTATCTGATTTCATTTCACAATTCTTTCTTTCATCTTTCAAAATTATCTTTCGTCATCTTTCGAAAAAGACTTCATCTTTCATAAATAAATATTCTTTCTGTCTTTCTATGAATATTTATTTTATTTCATCTTTCATAAATAAATATTTTGTCTGTGAATATTTATTTTATTTCATCTTTCACAAATAAACATTTTGTCTGTGAATATTTATTTTATTTCATCTTTCACAAATAAATATTCTGTCTGTGAATATTTATTTTATTTCATCTTTCACAAATAAATATTCTTTCTGTGAATATTTATTTTATTTCATCTTTCAGCAAATAAATTGCTATAAGGATTATTGTAATAATATTGAGGAACTACGCCCCGATACATAGTATCGACGTACGCACCTCCCAAACAATATTAAGGACAAAATGCAGTAACAAAATATTCTTTATCTTTAATTTGTCTTTCTTTCTTTTCATCAAATCAAAGTTGAGTTTAGTCATGACTAATGTATGGTTAAGACAAATTCAAACCCGTGTTGGGTAGATCCCACACACATATCATTTCTCACTCTTTCAACAGTCAAGTTATTTCATCTTATCAACATCTTGGATTAAGTTCAATTCAACCCAAATAAAATCTCATAGACATTAGATTGGGCCTAGCCAAATTTTTGATTTCTGAATGTTCCAAATGTTTAGTCAAAGTTTCAAATTTTTTATTTAATTGTCATATGATTTTGACTTTTGGTCAAAATCAATTTCAGTTCAAAATCAATTTCAACATTTCTAATGCAAGGAGATTGGATCGGGCAGATGAATATGGGCACATGAAGTAGCCCAAACAAAATCTACGGCCGGCCCAAAATTCAGTGAATCAGCGGCGAAGGGTGGCTGATTCAATTTCTGCTTGCTGACGTCGACAGTGCCGATGTCTTCGGCGGAACGGAGACGACAGTGTTTCAATGCACGTGTCGGACGGTGTCGACGGCGCTGATGGAGGCAGAGGAGCCAGGCGACTTCGTTGGCAGGAACATAGTCAAAATCTGGCATCTTCAGGGAATTTCGTGTAAGACATGTGAAAACAAAATACATGTCTAATAATTAAATAAAAATACGGAAGCGTAATATTAGATCGACATACATCCAGCCATTGCTGATTTATCACGTACAACACTTCTCTTTTGCTTTGCGTCGTGCAAGAAATGCTGGGCTCTAGCAAACTGCTCATATGGTGTTGCCTTAGTGTTTGCCAAGCATAGGACCTCTCTCACACCGGGTTGCTTAATCACTCGACGATTTTTGCCATAAAAAAATGTCGTAACACAACCTCTATTTATAGATAAATCCGGATCTAATTTTGGTGGACCAATAACGCATGCTTTAATTATTAAATAATATTTTAGAGACATGGGTGACATCGATTACATCCCATGTTCCTATTATTTAATAATAATTTATTTATTTAATAATAAAATATTAGAGACATGGGTTGCACCCCATGTTCTAATATTATTATTAAATAATAATAATCCTTATTAGTTACCATGTTAGATAACTATTTACATTCTCCCACTTGGTCCAACCAAAATTAATCATGGATATCATAACTTTATTAAAAAAATTAATTGCATGGATCATGGCAATAGGTCCTTTAAAATAAGTATTATCTTCCATGTATCACACTGCATTTAATTTCTTAGTTATAACAAGATGAATAAACGTTATGTTTATTCCAGGTCCTCAATATTTTGTTGTACTCAACAAAAAAAAATGTGCACATAAAATGAGTAAACAATACAGTAAGAGTTTCAGTAATATTTCAATTACAAAAAAAAAAATTACATAATAGAACCAAGTCCCATTTGTACTACATGATCCTTAAAACCCTTTGGTGGTATGCCTTTTGTCAAAGGATCAGCAATCATCAATTCAGTGCTAATGTGAACAACAGTCACTTTGTTTTCTTTAACCCATTCCCTTATGGCTAAATACTTAATGCCGATATGCTTACTTCGACTTCCACTCTTATTATTTTTAGCCAAGAAAACCGCAGCTGAATTGTCACTGTACATCTTTAGAGGCTTAGAAATTGAATCCACAATTCTAAGTCCATGTAAGAAACTCTTCAACCATACACCATGTGAGGTTGCCTCAAAATAAGAAACGAACTCAGCTTCCATGGTAGAAGTAGCAGTCAAAGTCTGCGTTGAACTCCTCCAAGATACAGCACCGCCAGCAAACATAAATACATATCCAGATGTGGACTTTTTTGAATCCACACAGCCAGCAAAGTCTGAATCAGAGTAGCCAACTACCTCCAAATGCTCAGTTCGTCTATACATTAGCATGTAGTCTTTCGTTCCTTTAAGGTATCTCAATACCTTCTTAGCAGCTCTCCAATGATCTGTACCTGGATTACTCTGATATCTTCCTAACATTCCCACGACAAATGCAATGTCAGGTCTTGTACATACCTGAGCATACATAAGGCTTCCCACAACAGAAGCATATTGGATGTTTTTCATTTGTTCCTTTTCAAACTCATTTTTCAGACATTGATTCAAATTGAATCTATCACCCTTCACAATAGGTGCTACACTTGGTGAACAATCTTTCATCCGAAATCTTTCTAAGACTTTATTGATATAGGTTTCTTGTGATAATCCCAAAATACATTGAGATCTATCTCTGTGAATCTTAATGCCAATGACATAAGAAGCTTCACCCATATCCTTCATGTCTAAATTTTTAGAAAGAAATTGTTTCACCTCATATAACATTCCCTTATCATTAGTGGCAAGTAAAATGTCATCTACATATAGAACAAGAAAACAAATTTTGCTCCCACTAACCTTATGGTATATACATTGATCCATGACATTTTCTACAAAACCAAATGAAGATATAATATCATGAAATTTTAAATACCATTGGCGGGAGGCTTGTTTCAATCCATATATAGACTTTTTAAGCCTGCACACTAAATGCTCACCTTCACTAGAGGAGAATCCTTCTGGTTGTTTCATATAAACAACCTCCTCTAAATCACCATTCAAAAATGCTGTTTTCACATCCATTTGATGTAATTCCAAATCAAAATGTGCAACTAATGCCATAATAATTCGAAAGGAATCTTTTCTAGATACAGGAGAAAAAGTCTCTGTATAATCAATTCCTTCTCGTTGAGTAAATCCTTTGGCTACAAGTCTAGCCTTATATCTCTCAATATTGCCTAATGAGTCCTTTTTTGTTTTAAAGACCCATTTACAACCAATGGCTTTTGCACCAGCTGGCAATGTGACAAGATCCCAGACATTGTTAGTTGCCATTGAATTCATCTCATCCTGCATGGCATCATACCACAATAGAGATTTATCACAACTCATAGCTTGTGAAAACGTTTCAGGATCATTTTCGGCTCCAACATTAAAATCAGATTCTTGTAGATACACAATATAATCATTAGGTATTGCTGATCTTTTCTCTCTAGTTGATCTTCTTAATGTTGTGCTAACATTTTCCTCAGGAGTTTCCTGTGGAGAATGTTGCTCAACTGGTTGCTCCACATTTTCTGATAATTGTGGAACTACTGGATCTACTAGAGTATCATCAGTAATGATTTGTGGAGTTTCATTAATTGATTGTTCAACACCCATTTGACATTGAGGGGTGGTATGAACAATAATTAACCGATCACTTATGGTAGGAGCTTGATTATTAGAAATATCTTTCTCATGAACTAAGTCATGAAATAGATCACTCCCACTAATCAAGTCACTCTCAAGAAATTTTGCATTTCTTGATTCCATAAACCTAATGTTATTCGATGGACAATAAAACATGTATCCCTTAGACTTTTCGGCATATCCAACGAAATACCCTCTTATAGTCCTTGGGTCTAACTTCTTCTCATTTAGATTATAAACTCTTATTTCAGAAGGGCATCCCCAAACGCGTATATGTCTCAAACTCGGTTTTCAACCTTTCCATAATTCAAATGGTGTATTTGAAACAGCTTTGGTTGGAACTCGGTTTAATATATACACTGCCGTTTTAAGAGCTTCAGTCCATAATGATTTTGGAAGTTTGGAGGTACATAGCATACTTCGCACCATATTCAATAATGTCCTGTTTCTTCTTTCTGCCACACCATTTTGATCAGGCGAACCTGGCATGGTGTATTGGGCCATTATCCCATGCTCTTGAAGAAACTTAGCAAATGGACCAGGTGCTTGTCCATTCTCAGTGTATCTACCATAATACTCTCCACCTCTATCTGATCTCACGATTTTTATTTACTTACCGCATTGTTTCTCTACTTCTGCTTTAAATACTTTAAAAGCATCCAGTGCTTCACTTTTGTTATGAAGCAAGTAAAGATACATATATCGTGAGTAATCATCTATGAAGGTGATAAAGTATTTTTGACTACAAGAATCTATTTCTGGACTACAAATGTCAATGTATATGATTTCTAATATTTCTGAACTCCTCTTGGCACCTTTCTTTTTCTTGTTGGTCTGCTTTCCTTTTATGCAGTCCACACAAGTATCAAGATCACTAAAATCTAGAGCATTAAGTATTCTATCAATTATCAATCTTTTAATTCTATCAATAGAAATATGCCCTAATCTTCGGTGCCATAACATTGAGGAATTCTCATTTATAACACATCTTTTAATACCAGCATTAGCATGCATCACATTGTGAGAAGCATTATTTTGTAAGTTAATTTGAAAAAGACCATCAATCATTGTACCATTCCCAATAAGATCAGATCCATAATGTAAACTGAAACATGTATCTGAAAATTTAAAGGAATATCCAAAAGGTACAAGTCTTGAAACAGAAATTAAGTTTCTAGAGAAACTTGGAATATAAAATGTCTTTTCCAAATTTAATACAAAACCAGAATTTAGAACTAATTAACATGTTCCAACTGCTTCCACATGTGATTGTATCTTGTTGCCTGAATAGATACATTGCTCACTGCCGATTGGTTTTCTGTGGCTTAGAAAGTCCTGCAAAGTATTAGAAACATGGATTGTAGAACCAGAATCAATCCACCAAGTGTTATAATGTACATCTACCATATTAGATTCATAACAGACAAATGAGATGTAATTACCTTTCTTTTCAAGCCAAACTTTATGTTTGATACAGTCTTTCTTTACATGTCCCTTCTTTTTACAGAAAAAACATTTGATTTCCTTTTTAGCATCAGATTGGACTGGTACCACACTTTTCTTCTTTTGTTTGACTTGAATATTCTTTCCTTTTACTGTCATATGTGCACTTTCACCCAATTCCATCACCAACCTCCCTTCCTCTTGAACACACATGGTCAAAAGTTCATTAATTGGCCATTTATCTTTATGTGTGTTATAAGAGATTTTGAAAGGTCCATACTGAGGTGGAAGAGAATTGAGTATAAAATGCACAAGGAAAGACTCAGACATCTCAACTTCTAAAGACTTTAATTGAGCCGCAATGTCCCTCATTTGCATGATGTGCTCACGCACACCTTTAACACTTGTGAGCTTCATTGATGACAACTTTGTCATTAGGGTGCTAGCAAGAGCTTTGTCAGAAGACTCAAATTGTTCATCAATAGCCTTCAATAAGTCTCTTACATAATTACACTCTCCGATAGAACCACGAATACTAGCATTTATTTTTGTCTTTATGTACATCATGCTGAGGCGATTTGATCACTCCCAACGTTCATAAAGAGTAATTTCAGCCTGAGTGCTAGTATTAGAAAGTGCAGGTGGTTCATCTTTACGGATAGCATAATCAATGTCCATCCATCCTAATTGGAGAAGAATTCTTTCTCTCCAAATTTTATAGTTATCACCGTTGAGTTCAAGAATTTGACATTGGATATCAGAAATATTCACAGGTTGTATAACTGCATCAATTAAAATACACATGCTTATATTACAAATAGTTTGAGGCAAAGACATAAATACATGTATTTACCAACGTAAAAGCATGCTATAAAATTTTTATGTATGAATTAAATAACAATTAAAACTGCTGTGGGCTGAGTTTTAATCAAAATTCATACATGTTATTCATGATGAACATATCAAATTATATTCCTTTTCTTAATCCCTGTGGGTAAATTAAGAAAATAATTTGACATTTCATCCTAATTAATCATACAAAATATAATAAAAATTCATGTGGGATAATTCTTATTATATTAAATATAATTAATCACCATTGATCTCATCCAAATTGGATGTGATCCTAGACCATGTATAATTTATCAAAATTAAAGATGCTGTGGATACTCTTTAATTAATCAAAATTATATGAATCATAATTTATGATAGTATCAAAAGAAATTCTAGCAACAATTATACACATAATATTGCACTATATTTTTTTGCATAAATAAATTATCCATAAATTGAACAAAATGCATATTAAGTTTCCAAAAATATATGAAGGAAATTCAAACTGAAAAATTGCATAGTTCAATTATTACATGTCATTAAATCAGAATATCCATCAAGAACGCATAATAATTCTGAAATATGCGTAAGAGAAAATGACATAAATATGCTTATCCTAGATTATTGCAAACACTCAATAATGTTTTAGGATGGCACACGTCCAAGGAAAAAGTTTTAGGTATTAATAATCGGGCACGTCCAAATATTCTTTCAGGTAACGCATTATGCGTACGTCCAAAATGAATTCGGGTAGCACCGATCACGCACATCCAAAACAAATTTCATTAGGTAGCATCAATCCCAAAAACACAAGCATAGTGGTGCAAATAATCTCCTTAGAGCATAAATAATTCAAAAATGAGAAATTAATCTCTATTTTTTTTAATATCAACAAGACAGAGGCAAATAATCGCTGTGATACCAACTGTAAGACATGTGAAAACAAAATACATATCTAATAATTAAATAAAAATATGGAAGCGTAATATTAGATCGACATACCTCCAGCCATTGCTGATTTATCATGCACAACACTTCTCTTTTGCTTTGCGTCGTGCAAGAAATGCTGGGCTCTAGCAAACTGCTCAGATGATGTTGCCTTAGTGTTTGCCAAGCACAGGACCTCTCTCACACGAGGTTGCTTAATCACTATGATTTTTGCCATCAAAAAATGTCATAACACAACCTCTATTTATAGATAAATTCGGATCTAATTTTGGTGGACCACTAACACATGCTTTAATTATTAAATAATATTTTAGAGACGAGTGACATGGATTACATCCCATGTTCCTATTATTTAATAATAAAATATTAGAAAAATGGGTTGCACCCCATGTTCTAATATTATTATTATATAATCCTTATTAGTTACCACGTTATCAACGTCGATAACTATTTACATTTCGGCCCTAACGAGACCAATCGCGACGAGGCGGATGCGTTGGGCGGCGTCTACGGGAGAATCGGAGACGAGAGCATTCGGCGTATGCGTCAGATGATCTCGCCGGTGCCGATGAAGACAAAGGAGCCAGGCGGATCCGTTAGCAAGAATCACAGTCGAAAGCTGGGATTTTCAGTGGATTTCAGGCAGACGAGAGGCGGCTGCAGATCTGGCGGCGTCCTCCAGTCGACCAACAGCAGCATAGAGGAGCCTTCCGGCGTTCATAGAGGCGGAAATCATCGTCGTTTCCTGCCAGCGACTTTTGTCATGTCGAAGTCTCACGTCGACGAACAGAAGCTGCTCCTGGCATTCGCAGATGCGGAAAGAAAGCTTCGCTTCCTCGCTTTCCTGCATAGAGGCGGACGTACTTCCATCGTCAGCGACTTTTGTCGAGTCAGAGACGAAGGCTAACGTGCTTTCTTCAGGTCGGCGACATCATCATCAGAGGAACGTGAACTAGGACAGAGAGAGCAAAGGCGATAGCTTCCTTCGTTCCTCTTCCTCTGTCTAGAGGCGGACGTCTTCTCCTCGTACCAGCGAGGACAGCGATGAAAAGAGCGAACGTGCTCCGTTCCAGCCAGCAGCTTCAGAGATGAAGCAATTCCTTCCTCCCCTGCTCAGAGGTGAACATACGGCGCTAACAGAAGGGTGGCGGCTGATTTCAATGTAGGAGACGTCTTCTCGCATCGGGGGTAACGAAGGAAGGCAAAGAAGGCATCCTCCGTTTCTACCCTGCTCAAAGACGGACGCATCTCCTTCCGAGCGGCAACGTCTTCTCGTGTTGGGGACGACGGCGAAGCAGCTGCAGGTGATGGGCGGACACGTCGCTGGTTCCGGCATTCACAGAGGCGATGGCTTCCTTCCGGCCAGCGACGGCGACGTCTTTCAATCGAGCCGGACACAATGACGACGGAAGACGTCACCGAGGTGTTCCATCACAGTGGCTTTCGTGGCGAGATCTGGCGGCGGAATCACGCAAAAGCATGGTTTGCGGAAGTGGGCGTCGTCCTTCCAGCCAGCGGCGTCTTCTCATCAAGCCGGAAACGACGATGACGAAGGAAGCCGAGAAAGCTTCCTTCCTCCCTTCCTTGCCCCACGACTGTGGCGGCGGCGTCGGTTCCTTCCTCCCCTGCAGAGGCGGATGTGCGAAGCCTCGCTCCAACCAGCGACTTCTTTTCGCATTCGAGATGACGAAGCAATTCTTTCTCCGCTGCTCAGAGGCGGACGCGAATCTTTCCAGCCAGCGATGTCATTCCCCTCAAGCCGGACACGACGACGGCGGAGGAGTTGGAGACGAAAGTCATCGGCGAGATCACGCGAAACAGCGTTCTTCTTCTAATTTCATTCTCAACTTCTTCATAAATTTCATCTCCTCTTCTTCTAATTTCCATCTCAAATTCTTCCGTAAACTTCATACATCTCGTCTTCTTTCAACATTTCTATTTCTTTCTTTTTTTGTTTCGTCAACGGAGAAGAATCTCCTTTGGAGAAGACTGCATCACCAACAGTCCATCAATTCCTGCCATCAAAGAAAGATCGCCGGTGGACGAATCTTTCAACGACGGACAAATTTTCAATGACAAACTTACCGTAATAGTTGCCGGAGGCAACATAATAATTGATTTTTTTACTTGCTCTCTCCGTTAATAATTTTGATATTGAAAGTTGTCCTTATCCGTTGATGATTTTATTTACTGGAATTATCTCTTCGTCAATAGTTTTGATATCGGAGTTATCTTTCTCTGTTAATACTGTCGAGAGAGGAAGAGGAAGACCGAAGAGGGAGAAAAAGACACTTACCTTTGTGTCGATATTTCTTCCGTCTCCTAAGTCCTCGTTTCAATTTTCCTTTTCCAAATTTAGAAAAAGCTGCCCTTTTTTTTTTCATTTCTTTTATTGTCACTTCCCCCACTTTCCGTTTCTGGAACTGCCTAACTCCCCCAAAACTTCTCTTCAAACCGTGAGCCAGCCACGATTTTCTCTCAATTAAAAATAAAATAAAATAATTTATTTTTAATTACTTGCCAATTAATTGCTTCTCAAATCTCTGTCATAACAATAAAATGAAAATTAATATCCAATTTCAATTCGGTCAAAATCTAAATTTTGACCCAATGCGATAGAATTTGGAATTAATCCCAAATTAGCCATAATTTCAATTTCGACCTTCTATTAAACCGAAATTCTCATCACAATTTTATTTTATTTCCTTCTTTTCGCATTCCGCAAATTACGATATCAAAAATATAATTTTGACTAAGAAATTGGATTGTCATCCTTTCTCCAAAAATTCAAGAAATTGGAATCAAATTTCAATTTTGTCAAAATTGTTATCGTTGACAAAAATTCTCCAACAAGCCGAGCTATTTATTTCTGCTTGGTCAAAAGTTCTAATTTGACCCAATAATAATGACAAGGTAATTTAGTTTCAATCAAAATTAATTTTAATAAATTACATATGTCTCATCTCTGAATCATGTCCAGAAATTTTTCCTTCTATTTTTTCACTTTCAACATAGCCCACCGGTCAAAATACACCCCAAACCCCATGTTTTCTAGTGTTATGGGCAAATTTATTTTTTTATAATAAACTTAACCACAATCGGCAGATCCCCTCACGGAGATCTCAGCCCTACACTAGAGTGGCCCGCGACCGGTTAGGATCGCGTTGCGGAAGCTGGCCCAGCACTCTTACAAGTCCTCACACCACGTGCGCGAAGGGTTCGGTATGAATACCGCCCCTCGGACACGAATACAAATCTCTCAACTGTGTCAAAGTGATGGAGACTCTCCAAAACACTTTGCACTCACAGAATACCCTTAGCCCGCGCTCCTCTCTCTACACAGCCGAGATAGGCACTGGCGCGGCCTCAAGCAATCACAAGGGGACGGTGGCGGACACCTTCGAGGGTGCCTGCACACACGTCCAAGACTTTGCAGCGAGTAGCTAAGCAAGCACCTGCAAACAGTCACAAGTCCGCACTACACATATGCGGACACAGATAACGCAAAGAACCGTCCGGACGAAAAGCCACACGAAGTCCGGACGGCGGTAAAGTCTCTATCCACTACATACGAGAGAACCGTCCTACTACCACTACACACGATAGATCCGGGGAGGGTTTACCCTTGTACCGTGCCACCACTCCACGAGCCGAGCCCACCGAGATCCTCCGAGAAGCTGCGTCGGAAAGTCCGGTCGGAGACGAAGTGAGAGGCGCATACGAACCCGCGCGTCAACCCTCTCTCTCCTCCCTTCTCCCTCTCCCGCTCGCGTCCGAACCAACGCCGAGCGTTGGCTGAAACAGGGGAAAACTTCCCCTCTCTCGTCCGTCACCGTCCGGCCACTGGAGCTGCGCCGGAAGGTCGCGATCTAGTCACCGATGAGAGGCGAAGTCGCTGCCGGAGTATTGTCGCCGGAGGAGTCACCGCCGACGAGAATTCGAACCCCAATGGAAGCTGTCGCTGCGTGGAACCGGCGATCGGAAAATCTGATCGCTCTCCCACGTCTGGCCGCCGGCGCCGGAGGAGATGGTCTCCTCGTTACCTCAGGGCACCGGTGAGTTGATCTGGAGTCTCACGCCGACGAGTCCACGGCCGGAGCCTCGTTGCCGACCGCAAGAAGAAGACTCTGTTCTCCGATCTGAGAAATCGCTCGATCCCTCGTCGCCAGACCTTGCACAAGCGATGAATGTCGCTCACTCGCAACCTCCCCTCGACGAGGATGGAATTTCCATCCTCGTCGCCACGCAGCCGCGATCTCCGGCAGTGATTGGCCGGAGATCTCGCTTCCACCGGGGCGGATCGAAAATCCGCCCTAGGCTCGTCCACGTAGGAGTCCCAGCCTCCAATCCACCGTCGTCCTCGCCGCCACACCAGCCCGCGTCGTCAGCTACCTTCCAAAGCCGGCGAGCCGCCTCCAACTGGCCGGAATCAATGGCGGACGGCAAGCTTCGTGGGAACGAAGCTTGAACAGGGGAAAATTTCCCCAAACATGCGTACGCGTGTACAGTAACCCGGTCTGAATCGGCTGAACCGGTTCGGTTCAGCCTGGAAGGTGGTTCAGGTCCGGTTCGGGGTCGATTTGACCTCAGAATCGCCCCGCGGTTGACCCTCCTCGATGCACACGCTCGCAAGCTCGTGCGAGGGGGGTCTGGGGTCCATGGGTCGAGTCAGAAGCCCACATCCACGTGTGAACCCACACTCCGTGGTTTGACTCGACCCTCGCCCTATGGACTTGTGTCAGCCTCAGTGACACGATCGCACACCCGAGTCGTCCAACACGGCTGATGACGAGGGGTCCCGCCATCGCTCCATCTCGGTGTGCTTTGGGATTTGTGCTAAATCTCGGGAGCATCACATCTAGTATGTCAGGAGATAAAGATGGGGATGGGAGGCCACAGCTTCCAGCACCGACAAAGTTTGGATCGACCAGGCTAATCAAGCCAATGTTCTCTGACATCAGATCGGAAAAATAATGATCCAACTGTTGGATTTTAGTGACGAGATACTCCATAGAGCCGATGGAGAAAGTGGATTTGTTGCCTTGGCAGTTGAGTTGGTAGATAGGTTCCCCGCAGTGAGATGGGTCGTCTCTTCAGCGGAAGGGATAGGAGATGTTCTGAAACTGCCCGCAGAAGAAAGAAGCGCAGCCATCAATACGGCGCTGCTGTGCTTTAGCTGAAAGGAGAGCATGGGAGAGAAGAAGAAAGAAGAAGAGTGACAATGATTTGGTGGTGGTGGTCGGCGCCATGGGAATGTTCAATCGGATTGCAGACATTAAACTCGGAAACCTTGTGCCTTCTCATCGCCGACCCGGAGATGGTCGCCGGAAATAGAGGGAAGGATAGGTTTGGAGAAGAAAGCTTTATTCAATCCCTTGGAAGCTACAAAACTTCTCGCCAGCGACCCCGTCGCCACCCCTCGTTCCCTCCCTCGCCGGAATCCCAAGTTCCGGTTACAGTCACTCAAGTTCCTTTCGGATGGCGAAGATGATGCCCCCCCCCCCCCCCGATCGTCGATTGCTGCTCCTTTATAGAGGAAGAGCTGCCGCCTTCCTCCCCTTCACGCTCGTCCGCTGCAACTTGAAGCCCTAGCCGCGTTCGTGTCCAAGTCTTCTGCCGAAGACCTTGTCGCTTCTCCGAGTTCTCCGCAGCATCGGCAGTCCTCACGCCGTTCATGCCGTCCGAACTTCTCAGCGAAGATGCCGTCGTCCGAAGAGCTCGCGGACGAGCTCTCCAATTTAGGGTTAACCGTAGATGTTGACTGGGCCTCTCTCCTATTTGGACTGTTGCCTAGCCCAATGGGTTTCGGGCCGAACCGATTGAACCGGGGCCTAACACAAAGCATAACAACAATACATGAAATTAAAGGAAATCAATGAATAAAAGAGACAATAGGGGTTCTCTATGCTTAGTAGTTCTAGTGCACAAATTGAGCAAGCAAAGTGACTAGATCCTAACTAGATGCAGCAGAACTTCTTTCTCTCTGGCAATATATCCTGATCCAAATCTGAAGCTGAGAAGAATTAAATGGCAAAAACGTGAGATATTTATGGTTAGCCATCTTATTGTCTCTAGCAAGAATTAAATGGCAGCAGAACTTCTTTCTCTCTGGCAAGAATTTCTTTTATAATAGTTTTGTTGTAATACCCCGAGTATAGTCCCATATTGCAAGTGGGAGAAACTATTATGTGGTTTATAAGGCTTAGTGGGCTTGCTATTGTTAACTTGGGCTTAAGCATTTTAATAAATTGAGTCACGTTGCAAATCGGCTCACCAAGTTAATAAATATTTTGCTTACTAAGTGGGTCGTAACAAATGGTATCAGAGCAAAACTTAGTCCTAAGCATGGTGAGAGGCCAATAGGAAAGGGCTACCGAGAATGGTGGAGCCGCCATTGGGCTGACCTCACATGCTGCCGACTAAGGGATGTGGGCTTGACGAGGACGTCAAGTCTTAAGTGGGGGAGATTGTAATACCCCGAGTATAGTCCCATATTGCAAGTGGGAGAAACTATTATGTGGTTTATAAGGCTTAGTGGGCTTGCTATTGTTAACTTGGGCTTAAACATTTTAATAAATTGAGTCACGTTGCAAATCGGCTCACCAAATTAATAAATAGTTTGCTTACTAAGTGGGTCGTAACACTTGTTGTCTTCTTTAACAAGAACAACAAAAGATCAAGTGAACATTTTAAATGTGAGATATTTATGGTTAGCCATCTTATTAAGAAAGGCGCTATAAATTTATAAAGATGCAAGTTTGATAAAAGATGCAAATTTGGATCTATTCATCCTTAGTGGGAGCTATTCATCCGTATTTGATAAAAGATGCAAGTTTGGCTAGGAAAATTTTTCCTCCGCCACTGTGCTTGGCTAGCTAAGATGATAGCGAGGCCTAGAAATGGACTGTGACAAGAAGATATGATGCTCTGACGGATTAAGAAACGTAAATTTAAGTTAGCATGACATTTTATTCATGGAAATGTCGGAGGTGGAAGCTGTGGCATCCCAACCCTATCTCTATTATTTCATTTAGTCAAACGTTGAGCAATCTAGTCTCCCTCAAGTGCGTAAATCTTCATGACATTAGCAAGCTTATTCTAAGATCTGTCGTCATCGAAGTCAACTATTTCATGCCGTGGAATCAGGGGCTTACGGAGGCAATGACGGTCAATGATTGTCGCTCGGCTAGCTAAGATGATAGCGAGGCCTAGAAGCGGACTGTGACAAGAAGATATGATGCTCTGACGGATTAAGAAATGTAAATTTAAGTTAGCACGACATTTTGCTCATATAAATGTCGGTAGTGGAAGCTGTGGCATCCCAACCCTATCTCTATTATTTGATTTAGTCAAACATTCAACAATCTTGTTTCCCTCAATTGCATAAATCTTCATTCAATTATTTGGAGTAAGCGTTGCACTTTTGCAAGGTCTTCAGGTCTTCAGCGCGTGAGCAGAAAATACATTATTGACCAAGCGTGGAAAATACAGAGCAATCTTTGCAGACTCTGCTCCCCAAAATCTCTGATTCCATTTCTATATTTAATTTCTGCAATCCACTTTATTTTCCCATGGCCATGGCGATCAGTACCAAATCACCATCGCCCTTCTTCACCCTCCTCTTTCTTCTCCTTCTCTCCCATGCTCTCCTTTCAGCCACAGCGCATCGCTGCCATCATTTCTCCTGCGGGCAGCTCCGCGACATCTCGCATCCCTTCCGCCGAAGAGACGACCCACCTCAGTGCGGGGAAGTCCGCTACCAACTCAACTGCCAAGACAACAAATCCACCATCTCCATTGGCTCCGTGGAGTATTTAGTAATCGATATCCTGTCGTACGAAGATGATGGGATACTCCGCCTGGTCGATCCAAACTTTGTCAGCGGTGGAAGCTGTGCCCTCCCATCCCAAACTCTATCTATAGAGACTCTATACAGATTGGGGTATTGGCAGGATTTTGGGCGGTGGGCTATCTTCATGAACTGCTCGCAGCCGATCGCAAACGATGGATGGAATTATTGGCCATTATCTTGCCTCAACAGCCGCTACAACTCTTCATTTGTGTATGCCTTCATTGCAAATGACGGACACGAATCGCGTAACTTTCCTCCACCATGTGAGATTATATCAAGGATTCCAGTGATAGACGACTCCGATCCACTGATGATCCTTAATTCAACAGCATATTTCCTCAGTGTTCTGCAGGAGGGGTTTACTCTTAAACTTTTAAAACAGCGCCCGACTAAAAGTTGCCCTTCTTTCTCCTGCGGGCAGTTGCAGAACATCTCGTGTCCCTTCTGCCGAAGAGACGACCCACCTCATTGCAGGGAAGCCCTCTACCAACTCAACTGCCTAGGCAACAAATCCACCATCTCCATCCGCTCCGTTGACTATCTCGTCACTGAAATCCAACAGGAATATTATTTTCAGGGTCAGACACCATATTACGATGGCTACCTACGCCTAGTCGATCCAAACTTTGTCGGTGGTGGAAGCTGCCGCCTCCCCTCCCAATCTCTATCTCCCTACGACAGTCCATACAACTTGGAGGGATGGTGGAATTTGGGGTCGTGGGCTAGCTTTATGAATTGCTCAAAGCCGATCCAAAATGATAGTCGGTATTGGCCAGTTTCTTGCCTTAATAGCCGCTACAGCTCTTCGTTTGTGTATGTCTTCATTGATGGGTACGAACTGCAATACCTTCCTCCCTCGTGTCAGTTTATATCAATGATTCCAATGGCAGATTACTACTATCCATGGATGATCCAGAATTCAACGCCGGATATCTTCAGTATTCTTCAAGATGGGTTTATTCTTTCTTTTGGCAAATGGCCAAAAAGAGCAATGATAAAGTTTCTTGACTGCCTAAAAGAATATCGCTTATCGAGAACAGGAATGATCAACTTTGAGGACTGTCTACAGCGATACTTCAATTATACTGTACCTTACAATACTATTACTATAGTGTTGGTATTCATTCACGCTATGCCTATCTTAATAGGTAACAACGATGCACAAATTAGTTTTCAATCCACATAAATTCTGTATAGGGCTAACTCTATAGTTTTTTCTTCTCTCACTCTCTTTTGTCTATGTAGTGCTCCTAATAGTAACCCGACTAGTTGCAGCACCAATTATAATTTGGCTCTTAGTCATCTACAAATATTGATACCAACAAGATATGCTTACACAGATATCATTGCAATCACAAGACATTTCAAAGAAAAAATAGGACAAGGAGGATTTGGATTAGTTTTCAAAGGGGAGCTTGCTGGTGGCATTCTTGTTGCTGTTAAAATGATGGAAAGCTCCAAATGTAATGGTGACGAGTTCATCAATGAGGTTTCTACCATTGGAAGGATCCATCATGTAAACGTGGTAAGGTTAGTAGGATATTGCTCAGATGGGTCAAAAAGAGCACTAATATATGAATACATGCCTAATGGCTCACTCGACAAATATATCTTCTCCAACAAAGATGGAACCAATTTGCATACTTTCACCTCAGAGAAACTCATTGACATAGCTATGGGTATTGCACGGGGAATTAATTACTTGCATCGTGGATGTGATATGCAAATTTTACACTTTGACATCAAGCCTCATAATATTCTCCTAGACCGTAATTTCACACCAAAAATATCAGATTTTGGACTTGCTAGGTTATACCCCAAGGACAACAGTTTAGTATCAATTAGTGCTACAAGGGGTACTATTGGATATATAGCTCCAGAATTGATATCTAGGAGCTTTGGGGTAATCTCTCAAAAATCTGATGTTTATAGTTACGGAATGCTACTTATGGAAATGGCAGGGAGAAGAAGAAATGCTGATCCTCTTATAGGGAATTCAAGCCAAGTATACTATCCATCATGGATATATGATAAATTAAATCAGCAGCAAGTGATCATACTTGAAAACAAGTTTGAGATAAGTGAGTTAGAGAAGAAGCTAGCTATAGTTGGATTATGGTGCATTCAAGTGAAGTCATTTGAACGTCCAATAATGTCTAAAGTTATCGAAATGCTAGAATTGGATGTTGACGCAATCCCAATGCCTCCAAAGCCATTCTTTTCTTCGATGGACTCGATATTAGAAAATAAAATGAACATGGATTCAATCTCCACTGAGTTGTCAATTATTTCAGATTGAACTATTGCTCAACCACAACAAAATCTTTTATCAAGCTGTAAGTATTTGCTTGTATTTTTACTTAATTCTTTTTTTTAAATAAAGCTTTATTTTAGTTTGTCTTAATATTTTTTTAGTTTCTTTTAGGATATATATGAATTGTTGAACAACCTTCTATAGTTTCCCTTACATAACAACCCTAGGTTCCTGTTGTTTTCACCCCCTGGTATAAAAGATCAATAAAATTTATTAACAAGATAGAGATAGATTTAGATTCTAATCTTAATGACATGGTTAATCTTACTTAACTAAGTGTAATGTTGTAACAAATTAATACATCCAAGTGGAGTTTAGTAGGAAAACAAATGAAATCTTTACTTTGATGCTAGATGCTTTGGTATAGATAAGAAAGACTCAACTGTATAATACTGAAATGCATATTAGACATTTTAGATGTTTGATACGTTTAAATGCTAGAAATCCTTGCTTTGCCATTAATTGTCTTTATTTATTGATTATTATTACATATTAATATTAGATATTGGAATCTATGATATTGTTGCTTGGATTCGTTCATGCATCATACTATTTTTCTAGTTCCTACTAAGCATGTTCTTATTAAACTTAAATGTTAATATTTTTCTTCTAACCAAATTTTTTTTTATAGTTTTCAGGCACTTGGCTGACAAGCTAATTGAATACTACATCCATCTAGACCTAAAGGACCTTGGAGTGGTTGGGGGAGCCTTTGAGTGCTACATATTGCCCCGAAGGTGAAAGTTTTTGATTGGAAGTTGCTTTATCATCGCCTCTCAAACTGTTTCTTGCTTGCATGTATGGTATTGGTCAAGCTAATCTTTGTGGTTTTTGAAAAAAATTTTATGTGATGCTATTTTATCTCATTGGAGGAATCTTGCATTGTGCAACACCCATAGCTATGTCAATGAGTTTCTCTTAGGTAAAAGTATGCAAATTGATTACATTGTTATTGGAGAAGATGTATCTCGAGTGAGTCATTAGGCATGTACTCATATACAAGTGCCATTTTTTACCCCTCTGAGCAATATCCAACTAACCTCATAACATTTATATGATAGATCAGTGCAATGGTAGCGACCTTGTTGATGAACTCATTGCCATTGCATTTGGAGCTTTCTATCATTTTAAGAGCAACAAGGATGCCACCATAGCATTGAGATAAATGAGTTGAGATAAATGAGTTAGAAAAGAAGCTAGCCGTAGTTGGCTTATGGTGCATTCAGATGAAGTCATTTGACCGCCCAACAATGAGTAAAGTTATCGAAATGCTAGAATCAGATGTTGAGACGATCCCAATGCCTCCGAAGCCCTTCCTTTCTTCGACGAATTCAATTTTAGAAAATAAAACATGCTTGGATTCATCCTCTACTGAGTTGTCAATTGTTTTAGAATGAGCAACACAACGACATAGAGATTTTTTTGAACTTGTAAGGTATAATTTTTAAGTCTGCTTAAATATATTTTATTTCTAATAAAGTTCATTTTACTTTGTCATAATGTTTTTTTTATATCTTGTAGGACATATATGGTTGGTTTAAACCCTCTCTAGTCTTCCTTGCATAACAACTCTATATTCCTTTTGGTAGATAGATACAAGTCCCTTTTCCTTTGTTTTTGAGCAAAAAATTCTTTACTTTAATATATTTCATGAACGGAAAGAGTTTAGATGAACAATCTTGTATTAGTCTTGGATTATATTTCACTCCTTTAATTGTTTTGGAGCTTTACATTCTAATTTTTTATGGTATATTATTGTTGAATATTCATATTTAAATGTTTCTTTGAATATTAGAATCTACAATATATATATATTTTCATTTTCAACTTGCATGGTTTTTTCTTGGCTAACTCTGTTGCTTTTGCCTTAGGTATGGAAATGGAACATAGTCGAGAGTGCAAGAATTGGTAGTCTACGTGTGAAGTTTGGATAGGTTATGTAGTGTCACTCTTAACAATATTAGTTTTGGTTGTATGTGACTACTTTTGACTTGTAATTGACTAATATAACATGTAGCTATATTCGAGAATGTGGTTTTGGGAAATGGTTGTATGTGATGAATTCTATGTTATAGGATTTTATCTATTATCTTAATTGTTGTTTATTAAGTTAATTTGTTATAATTGTGGAGGTATCTTTGTATTTCAGTATAAATTACATTATATTATGGTAGTTTATTTATTATCATTGTTATGTATTAATATATTTAATGTTTGAATCAACCACGGTAAGCTTATTTATTTATTTTGTATTGTTATCAATGTGATCGATTTGATTTAATCTATATATATATATTGGTTACCGAAATTGATACCTACATGTTTTGTATAAAAGCAAAGATTAACAATGCAAAGTAACTTATGCTCTATTTAGAAGTGCAATGGCTATAGCACTTGTCGTTAATGCTAAAAGCAAGGCGAGTGTGTGGAGATTGATGCCATGAGCGCCCGAAGGTGAAAATATTAATATAAATTAGGATTTTCATGTACGGAAAGGGGCTAAACCTTATCAAAGGTTAGTTTTGACTAATCTATTAAAGGCAATATATAAATTAGGAGACAATATTAATATAAATTAGGAGTCAATAAATTTAATGAAAATGATTATTTTTAGAAAATAATCACTTTTAGCAAAGGTATTAACTATAATGGCCATTCCCAATAAAACAACTATTTTCACAAAAAAAACGAGTCATCAGTCATAGTGACCATAAAATCAATAGGTTCTATTTATTTAAAATAATGTACGACCTAAGGATGATAACGCGGTTCAAAAAATTACCATTATTAGCTAGGCTTGTTAAACCTACCATTGTAAAAAAAATGGCTCGGTTGCAAATGTGGTAAATAATGATTTAGTCACCTAGTCATATCTAAAACAGTTGTTATTTTAATCAAACAGTGGTAATCCTTATCGTCATATCCACTAAGCTTGTAGAGCTTAAAACACCACCATATATAACTAAGGCATGGTGGTGTTTGTTACCATTGACGAGAGAGTTAGTTGATCAAGGTCGTGAGTTGTGAGTTGCAAGGTCACTGGTGGTGCGGATTGTGACGGGTCAAGGTTGTGAGCTATATGGGTCGAGATCGCTTGCAGACACCAAATGTGAGATTGCAAGCTGGACAATTGTGTATGAGGAAGCCAAAGAGATGTTCGTCGGAAGCTGCAAGCGAGATGGTTGGTGCAGACAAAACAACCACTACTGTTCAGAGTTTGGGTTTTATTATTCACAAAATACCATTGAGAGCGGGCTCCCCGTCTCTTTAGAAATTTTCTCCGCTGAAACGCATGGAAAGCTGGGAAAAACATGCCCTTAATTAATGCCCCTAATTTCTCGTTGAAGACTTGAACAGTAAACGTCAATGCCCCTAATTCCACGCTGCCTTTATTAAATTCAGCCCGTTTGTTGTTTGAATAGAAATTCATATGACCACAATGCACTAATTATATGTAAAAGTCTGTCTTGACATGTGTTTCTTTTAATGATGATTATGATAGCAACAGTAACAATCAAGAATTCATAATACTATAATTGAGTTAGATATTTTAGTAAACTTCAAGATCAATTTGATTACAAAGTTAGAATTTTATATATTTTATTTGATCGATTATTCTAAATTTAATTATTATTTTATAATACTATAATTGAGTTTAATATTTTTTCAGTAAAATATATTATCAAAATGACCAAATCAATTGGACATGCATAATCTCAAAAATTATGTGCTAACTCAATCATCTATGTTAACATTGGCGCATGAAACTATATATCACTACTTAATATTGTATATTGCTATGCTATATTTTCTTACTAATATCAATATATATATATATATATAGAGAGAGAGAGAGAGAGTTTAAATCAAATTGCCGAAGACTTTCGCAACTTGCAACACTTATTCCAAATAATTTCTATGAGTATCTATGCACTTGAGAGAGACTTAGATTGCTCAATATTTAATTAAGCCAAGTATTAAACAGTTGGCAAGCAGCTTAGGCACTTAGCTAGAATACAAATACGAAATATTATATAAGGAGATAGAATAAGAAACTATATTGGTTCACAAAGAATTGTTTATTCTTGATGTATTTCTAGAATTTGATAATAATAGTCTGCAATGAGTCAATTATATTTACTATAAACCGCTTGAGAAAGTTAATTGTGAAATGGTTAAAAAGAGACCATATGAGTGCCAAACCCATAACAAAGGCGCACAATAATGGTTCTAGGGAGAGGAGGCTCAATGCTCTGAGAAGAATGTTCTTTGGAATATATATTGAAGATAATAAGTTAATATCAATCAAAATATATACATAAGCAAGGGACAATAAATTCACCAACCACTAAAAATACTTTGTTTGGTAAACTTGGACCATAAGTCTGCAAGTCTACAACGCAGAAGTCAACCTCTTCTAGTTTCCAGAGTATAGAAATTTATTTTCTTTAAAGAAAGTATAAGAATGTTAAGAGGAAATCTAGCATCTAAATCTTGAGTTTATCAACATTTCCATATATAGTAATTAATAGAAGCATGTTTTTTCCACGAAAGTTCTAGTACATTCACTATTGAGAACTCATCCAGATTTATAAGTCCAAAATTTATAATTAAGCAATAGATCATTTTGAAAAAAAAAACAATAATAATGTTGAGAATGAATTCAAGCATATTTAAGTTTCAAACATCCGCTGAAAAAGTAAGGGCTTAGGCGGCATCATGTTTTACTTTCAAACATTAAATTCCTAACACTATGTTTACTAGCACGGATGGAAAATAGAAGGGGAAGGATAGTTAGATAGAAAAGATATAAGGATGGATGGAAAAAAAATAAAAATTTCCCTCATTGTGTTTATCGGGAAGGATGGAAAGTTTGAAAGAAAGAATACATTTGATATGTTCACTCTCCTTTTATAATTTTATACCCATATTTAATTAACCATTAAATATAATTAAATATCCTCGGTCCATTAAATATAATTAAATATTAATTCCAACTTGTACAACAACAACAAGAACATCACTAATTAATTTAGCAAACCGTTGGAAATATAATTGTTAATATAATAATAACACATCTAATTGATATAAATATAATAACATAATAATTAAATATAATTGATGTTATTGGAAACTCATGAAATCTTTGCTAGAGGGCTTGCAAGAACATGAATGCATATGTATAAATATAAAAGAAACATAATGAAACATGTATATGAACCAAGATGTATTTGAATGGTGGAGTAGGTTTGAGAATAGGAAAACATTTGATATGAAGATGAAGAAGAAGAGGGATGAGATAAGGATGGAAAATACCTTGCTTGTAAAGGAGATGTCGTTGGCGGCGAGATGATGCTGGCGGCGAGATGGTGCTCGCGGCGAGATGAGTGCTGGCGGCGAGCGGATGGCGAGATGGTGCTGGCGGCGAGCGGGCGAAGAGGCGTGAGAAGGACAATCTGTTGCTGGCGGCGACGAGATGTTGCTGGTGGGGACGATCTGTTGCTGGTGGCGATCGAGATGGTGCTGGCGGCGAGCGGGCGAAGAGGCGTGAGAAGGACGATCTGTTGCTGGCGGCGATCGAGATGGTGCTGGCGGCGAGCGGGCGAAGAGGCGTGAGAAGGACGATCTGTTGCTGGCGGCGATCGAGATGGTGCTGGCGGCGAGCGGGCGAAGAGGCGTGAGAAGGACGATCTGTTGCTGGCGGCGATCGAGATGGTGCTGGCGGCGAGCGGGCGAAGAGGCGTGAGAAGGACGATCCGTTGCTGGCGGCGATCGAGATGGTGCTGGCGGCGAGCGGGCGAAGAGGCGTGAGAAGGACGATCTGTTGCTGGCAGCGATCGAGATGGTGCTGGTGGCGAGCGGGCGAAGAGGCGTGAGAAGGACGATCCGTTGCTGGCGGCGATCGAGATGGTGCTAGCGGCGAGCGGGCGAAGAGGCGTGAGAAGGTAGTAGGGTTTGAGGGGCATTCGCGTGAAGGCGTGAGAATAAGCCAAACAAATGTGAATCCACCTGATTCGGGCGGATCACTAATCAGCGGAAACATAGGGTAAAATCCATCGTGTAATCCATCCTTTCAAATCCGTCCGTCTTGGTATACTGCGGATTTATAACGTTTCCATCATTTTCTGCGCTATTTTCGTCCCGGTAAACAGAGCGTAAAAGTTTTGAATAGAATGACTATCTTTGGGGAAGGTGGGGATAACAATGAGCACACATGCGAGATAAAATCAAATATTTTAGTAATTGTTGGGCTGATTCATTATGGTGAAAAGTGGAATAAGAGGTGTTCTAAAATTCAAATATTCTATGTTCTAAAATTCAAATATGCAAGTTGCCTCAACTTTGATTTCCGTAATTGAACTTTGTGAGAGGGTCACAATGTAAGCTAAGGAATCACTTTCATCGTGCCCCAACACTTAATCGAGATGGTGCCTTACCCTAGGCTACGGAGGATACCCATGCTATCACAAGGTTTATCTTTCTCAACATTTGTCCATTAGATTCCTAGCCCATTGCATAACATAATACACATATATAAAATTGGAGATCTTGATTGAGTTTATTGCAATACTAATCTTTAACTCTTACACAAAATAAGCAAGCATCTATTTCCAATAGCAAAATATCTCCTTGACTAAGGCACAAGTACATTCTAAATGAAGAATGTATCAAGACTTGTAAAAACTAAAATATGTGATTGAGTAGTAACTAATTATGTAACAATTGATACCTTAAATAGAGAATGAAAATAAACTCATTTTATTTTCTAAAATTAAGTCCGTTAAAGGAAGGGCGAGGAGGCATTTGTCTTAACATCTAATTTTGGCATTTCAATAACTTTAATCATTATTATATAGCCCTAACCCAATATTGATGTTAAAATGAGTACTTGTGAGTACCTAATTCCATAAATTTTATTTTAAATTCCTCTATAAAATAAAATATTTTATATGCTTATACAACAATTAATTTATGATAAGTAGTGGAGGATTTTTGATAAAAAAATTATAATTTTATTTATAATTTTAATTGGATATTAAAATCTAATATAAATGAGTTAGATCAAGTCAAATACTTGATCAGCTCGAATTTAATTTTCATTCTAATGCAATGCCTACAAAAAGAGAGAGAGAGAGAGATTTATAAGAGCAAGGTACTATACTATAATTCCAAATTTTTGTTATTGAGAAGAGTTCAACCAACTTAATCATATAAAAATAGGGATAAAGAATGGCAATGTTTCCTTTTACGTTGATGATTAAAATCAATTCATTCATACATGGGTTTCTTTACCAAATTGAGCCACTTCAAATAGGTTCATTGCTCTGACCAAGAATACGTTAATTCGATATGGGCTACATTAGCTCCAAGTAATTTATCGAACAAATTAATAAGTCTGGCATTCTGGCCCCACAAAGTGAAACCGATGGTTTATTGGTCACAACCAGCTAAAGCTGAAGTTCCATTAAAGATGGTAGAACCTCCTCAGGGAATATAAGATTTTCATGAGGCTAATCTTGGGCCGGCATCCAAGCATATTTAGAGCTAGACAGGCTGCCCCAATAACACTCATCCATAAACCAATTACAAGTACAAATAACATAAAGAAATATAACCAATGGAAAAAAGCAACCCCAATAATTTGGGACCAAAAGCGGTTAGCTGTGTTTAGTAGGAAAGAAAGAAAGCTAAAAAGGAAAAGAAATAAACATAAAGAAGAAAAATAATAATAATATTTTTTATCATTGTATTTATTTAAAAGGAAAGAAAGTTAGAAAGATTGATAAACATATTTTATTTTTTTTATTTTTATGTCGATGACGACGATGAGAGGTGACAGTGAAATAACGGTGATGAGAGATGAGAGACAATGGTGAAGAGGCGATGACGGCGACGATGATGACGACAATGGCAATGGAGATGACAATGACAACGATAGCAATGACGACGGCGATGATAACGATGATGAAAAAGGTTGCAAGAAAAGCATGAGAGGGAGAGCGAGCATAAAAAAAGAAAAGGATGAAAATAGGTATGAGAAGGGCAAATCCAACTTTCCGTCCGATTTTTCGCCCAATTTGGGCGGAAAGCAAATAGAGCTATTTTTCCTCTCACTTTCCTTTCATTTTTCCTTCCTTATTTCTATCCGTCCTACTAAATATGATTTTATAGCTCTCCTCCCAACTTTCCATCTATTCCCTCTTCTTTTCCTTCTTACTAGACACACTATGGGCTTGAGTCCGGTTAAAAGCACAAATTGTATTCCAACAAAAAAAAAAAATTTCTGCCCCTAAACTAGATTAAATATTTAAGGTAGACTAAAAAAGAAAATCCCTTTCTCACATTGCTTCTCTATTGCATTTGCATAAGAACAAAACAATATATAATTCTAAAATGAAGGAAAGATATTGAAAAAATATATATATTTTTAAAATAAACTTTTCTATGTAGCAAAAAAGAATATTGATTTATTCCCATAGAGCATTCAGTAAGAATAAGATTGATTAAATTCAAAAAAAAAGATTGATTAAATTAGAAATTTTGACAAATTCTTGACTTACGTGGTGTAAGAAAATGTTAAATTTTGCTTGTACAATTTCATATATATCGAATTTATAAATCAGAATAGCCCATATAGCCATCATTCAATGGGCGAGGTCCATATACTTTTTCTTGATTTATAATTTCATTTTTAGACTTGATAAGAACAATGTCGACGCTAGAATACTTTGGTTTGGCGATTCATAATAGCAATTGGACATCTAGAATATTCTAGAATAGTCCCATCCAAAAAGAAAAAAGCTTGAGTAATTAGACATGAAGAGGACTACTTTGTCATGAAGAGGACTACTTTGTCAGTACAAGGTAGACTTATTTTAATAAAATTAATCATTATTATATTAATAACAATAATAATAAATAATATTTAATTATAATGGTGACGGTGGTTATATTTTTCTTTTTATAAATAAAAAGAATATTTCTATCCTCCGTCACAAAACAAAGACTAAAACTTGAGTTTTGTGGAAAAAACACTTTACCGGATTTAAAAGGGACCATTTTCTTAAATTTTTATTTGATTTTTTTTAATGATGTAGTGAATTGTTTCATGACCGACCCATTTGTTTACTTATAATAATCCATTAAAATAAGATTCACTTGATTGATATATGAATCAATTTGACATCGATATTGATTTAATATATTTTATTGAATCATGATGAGGGTATTCGTACCATGAACCGAATTCTTTTAAAATAAATAAAAAAGAAAATTTCTATGGCTTTCGAATTTTCTGACTTAATGTAATGTGAGATAGTAATTGGCATATTTTATTTGAACAATGAGCAAAGCAACGAGTTAAGTTAAAATTAATGAAATGAGTGGAGAATGAAGAAAAGAAATTAGGTGGTGTTTTACCCCACCTTTTGTTCTTTCAAACCAATCACGGCCAACTGACGGAATCTTATACAACTGACGGAATCTTATACCTTCTTTTGCTATATGAACACTATATAAAATTGGATTGGCTGGTTCATTGAACCCAAGATTCTATGAAATCTTAATATAAACATAGAAAAGAGTGTTCGGATCTTGTCATATCATCATATCATTAGATTATATTGACAATCACAAAAAACTACTCATACTATCTTCATAGTATGATGACGGTTGGGCGGATATCCTGTTGTTTCTATTCCTACAATTAACAAAGACTAAGAAATAATTAATATTAGGAGGAACCTAGAGGTGATTCAAAGATCTGTCTTTATGTAGATTTTCATCTCTCGCACGGGATTTAACCAGTATAATGCTTTGAAGATTCAACCAAGCAGTTTGCTACTGCCGACGCGTCGGTGTAGTAGTTATCACATAGATGCTTTCGGCGCTGATAGCAAAAAGGGAGAGAGGTCACACAAGAGAGAAAAAAATGCAAATGTAAATCGTAGTCCGGCTACACACAACTCTATATGTATATATAGAGAAGTTGCTAACGGCTATTCTTAGTAGGGTCATACGTGTGCCTGCAGTTTGCACCGGCATTAATTAAGACAATATCTTAATTACAACTAAGAATAAAAATTAAATAAATAAATGGGCAAAATTAATAATCAGTAAATTAATCCCCAAATAAAATTAAATTAAGAAATAATATGTTTGGGCTTTTTGGGTTTTCCCCTAAAGCGCCAACAATCCCACACAAACGCAAAAAGTCCAAATAAAGAAATAAAATGCTGTCAAATACCTATATCATGCGGTCAGGGAAAAGTCATGCTTAATACACTTAGTATATGGAACTCCATTGGAAGAAATATAGTGAACCAGGTCTTGAACTACATTCTTTTAGCCCAATATTGAACGGTGCACACATGATACAGTAGCTCTGTGATGCGGGGTTGCGCATTTTTGGCCGTGCACATAATCTTCTTTTTCATATAACTTTCACTTAGCTAGAGGTCCAGTTTTCTATTCCGCGGCCGTATACAGAAAAGTTACATATAGAAGAAACCCTATGAGGAAATGTATAGAGGCACTTCTTAGGATATACCTTTAGGTTTTTTTAAGAGTAATATATTCAACCTCACATCTACATAAGAGTACAAAATCACCTTAGGAATGGGGCATTAAAGTTTTATAATAACTCCAACAAACACAATAGTGATTTTATAAATTTTTAGTTGGTACTCCTTGGCCAACCACTTAGCTTGTTGTTTCCCATTGAACCTTTTTCCAGGGTCTACCTATCACGGAGTGGGTTGCCACTATAGGAGGGCGTATTATAGACAAACCCCCATTCCCCTAGATGAGGCTACCACTTTGGTTTGAGACAAACTTTTAGTGAGGCAATCAACAAGGTTATCATCTGTTTTAACAAAAGACAATGAAATCACATTATGAGTTGTCAACCATCTAATTGATTTTTGTTTTATCTTGACATGTCTAGTATTAACCAGTTTCTTTTTACAAAATTCAATAGCAGCTTTATTATCACAATTCATGGAAATTGGAGGATTTAAAGCTAAAGCCACTAGTAAGGAGGAACACAAGTTATTTAGCCATTCAGCTTCAGAACAAGCTAAGTCTAGAGCAACTAGTTCAGCTTCCATGGTACTCCTAGCAATTATAGTTTGTTTTGTGGATTGTCATGAAATAGCACCTCCACCTAATGAGAACACATAACCTGAGGTGGATTTGATGTCATTTGAATCAGAGATCCAATTAGCATCACAAAATCCTTCTAACACTGAAGGATATCCACAGTAGGTTAGGGCATAGTTTTTAGTTCCCTTGAGATATCTGAAAACAAAACTCTATTTATGACATTTCAATGATCATCACTAGGGTTATTAGTATATCTACTCAATCTACACACAGAATATGCAATGTCAGGTCTAGTCCTATTGGCTATGAAAAGAAGTGATCCTATAGCTTTAGAATAAAGCTCTTGGTTTACAACATAGACTTGATTTTTAATTAAGTGACAAGTAGGATCAAAAGGTATACTCAGAGCATAAGGTGAGGAAGGATTGAATTTTTCTAAAATCTTGTCAACATAGTAAGATTGGGAAAGAGAAATTGAGTTTTGATTTCTTATTATTTTCATACCAAGAATTACATCTACTTCTCTAATGTCTTTCATTTGAAATTATTTAGAGAGAAAATCTTTAGTGTCAATTACCATGTCCATGTCATTAAATAAAATTAAGATGTCATCCACATATAGACATACTAACACAAAGGTAGAGTTGGAGTTCAACAATAGTTCTCTTACTTCTTTTGAGTTCAACAATATGATTAGAATGAGAGATAGAATCAGATTGATCAGAGAGAATTTCTAAGTTTTGGTTTGAGATAGAAACAAGGTCAGGCTAAGGATTTGAAGGTTTAAAAGGAAAGACATTCTCAAAGAAAGTAATGTCTCTAGATTCAATTAAGGTATTATTAGAAATTTCAGGAATATCATAATTGCTTACTAAACACCTATAGGTATTAGAGTCTAGGGAATATCCTATGAAAACAGCATCAATAGTCTTAGGTCTAATTTTTCTTCTTTTGGGTTCTGGTATATTGACCTTAGCCAAACACCCCCACATTCGAAAGAATTTAAGATTTGGTTTATGACCTTTCCAAGCTTGATAGGGAGTTACAGAAGTATTCTTAATAGGAACTCTATTTTGAATGAAACAGGCTGTAAGGATAGCTTCCCCCCACAAGTTTGGGGGAGCTCCAGAACTTAGTAGCATGACATTTATCATATCTAATAAGGTTCTATTTTTCCTTTCAGCTACTCCATTAGACTGAGGAGAGTAGGGGGCAGTAACCTGATGAACTATCTCATGTTCTTGACAGAACTGGGTAAACTCATTAGAGGTATATTCCCCACCTCTATCAGATCTAATTATTTTAATCTTTTTTATTTAGTTGATTTTCTACTTTAGCTTTATAGATTTTGAATTTAGAGAGAATGTCATCTTTAGACTTCAAAAGATATATGAAGCAGAATTTAGAAGAATTATCTATAAATGACAAAGTATTTACTACCACCCCTAGTTGGAACTCTACAAGAGTCACAAACATCTGAGTGGATGAGTTCAAGAAGATCAGTGTCTCTATGGGGTATAGATTTAAAAGGTTTCCTAGGTTGTTTAGCTTGAGAACAGATTTGACAGTTTTCATATTTTGAAATAGATCTAGGGATTAAATCTTAGTGAGACATCCTAGATAGGTATTTAAAGTTCAGATGTCCTAGTCTACCATGCCAATCATCACAAGTTTCAACATTCAAAGAAGTAGAAGAAACTGATTCATTGATATTCAAAGGAACAATATTCAGTTTAAATAAACCATGGGAAGTAAATCCCTTTCCAATGAAGAGATCTCCCTTGGAGATTACAACTTTATTGGCATCAAGGACAATTTTGAAACCTATCTGTACTAAGCAAGATCCACTAACAAGATTTCCACGGATCTCTGGAACATGAAATACATCATTTAAAACCAGAGATTTCCCTGAAGTAAACTTCAAGGTAACCTTTCCATGTCCAAGAACAATAGCTGTGGATTCATTCCCCATTGTTACACTTCCTCCATTTGTGTCTTGGTAAGAACTGAGCCATGAATGGTTAGAACATACATGTATGTTCGTACTGGTGTCTAGCGACCAATCAATATCTTGATAGGCTAGATTAATAGTGGGGAAGCAGGAAACTAACCTTAGAGAATTGGAGGGAGAAGAATTATCTTCTAACAGGTTAACTAGAGGCTTTAGTTGATGTTGATTAACATCAGTTTTGCTTTTTAAGGAATTAGAGGAAGAAGGTGATTTATGGTTCTAATTTTAGTCAAAGGGATGGTCTACCCCAATGACACTGAAAAGTCCTAAAGTGACTAGCCAAACTTTCATTTGAGTTTTTCATATATTAAATCCAGTTCTAGTGAATTTTTCTGATTTTAAGGACAAGTATTTTTTTCATTTGCCATTATGATTAAAGAAATAATTAAGTGTATTATGCTGCAATCAATTTTAGTAAAAAGAATTAAATAAGCAGATGTAATAATGTAGAACAGAATAATGACATATGCAAGATAATAAGCCATCAACATATTTTTGCAATAATTAAAATTAATTTAAAACAGATCTAACATAAGCAATTTGATTAAAAACAGCAGGACGAAATTCTAATATAAGTAAAAGGGATGATTATCCATGTTAAGCTTTGCTGACTATGCTAGTCATGCTCGCGCGCTTTACGCGCGGAGCTCGCACAGGTCTCATGTTCAAATCTGTGTGGCCGCAATTTGCAGAGCTATTTTTGGCGTCACCTGCGCAACGCGTGCGTTCACACGTAGGTGTCAGCAAGTTGCGCGTGCGCCGACAGACGTGAATTAGTGTTTAATGCCCACCCCACGCCGAGATAAAATAATAATAATTAACATAGAATTAAATTCGAAGCATATGTAAGATTTGAAAAGACTAATTAAATCAGGATGCGTGTAAACAGTTAGATGTGAGAGACTAATCAGGGTAGAAATTAACACTACGATCAGATGCGAGCAAATAGTGATTAATAAGATTAATTAACAAATCTAAATTTAATTAAAAAGATTAGATAAATCTTTGCATAAAAATTATTGTCTCTAATCCTGTAATTAACAAAAACTAAGAAATAATTAATGTTAGGAGGAACCTCGAGGCGATCCGAAGATCTATCTTTAGGTAGATTTCCGTCTCTCGCACGGGATTTAACTGGTATAATGCCTTGAAGATTCAACCAGGCAGTCTGCTACTGTCGGCGCGTCGGTGTAGCAGTTATCATAGAGATGCTTTTGGCTCTGACAGTAAAAAGGGAAGATTGCACAATAGAGAAAAACAAAGAGCAAATGTAAATCGTAGTCCAGCTGCACACAACTCTATATGTATATATAGAGAAGTTGCTGACAGCTATTCTTACTAGGGCCATACGTCCGATTGCAGTGACTCCGGCATTAATTAAGACAACGTCTTAATTACCTAAGAATACAAATTAAATAAATAAATGGGCAAAATTAATAATCAGTAAATTAATGCCCAAATAAAATTAAATTAAGAAATAATGTGTTTGGGCTTTTTGGTTTTCCCCTAAAGGGCCAACATATCCCCCTATCGTCTAGTGGTTCAGGACATCTCTCTTTAAGGAAGCAGTAGGGATTCGACTTCCCTTGGGGGTACTACGAAAGGAAGTTGATCATAGATTATCAATAAGTCTAGAATGAATTCTTCTTGGGTAGATCCCCAAGCAGTTAATGGGGATAGACTGTAAATTCGTTGGTGATATGTCTCTATGAAACCTATGGTTCATTTGGAAAGTTAAGAATTTTTAATTGAGATTTGAAATGAAGAGTATTTTAAAGCAACTAGAGATGTTAGAATATTGGTTGTAACAACCATAATGATAGTTTACATCTATAATTTTGGCGGTTATGTGAAGCCTTAGGCATACATATAGGTTTCTATAAGTTGTCACTAGGGTTTCCAACAAATTTAAGAAAACTACATTTCAAAGAAGAGTTTGTGCTATTTGTTACTATTGAGAAGTGTTGGTCAAGGTTGTGCGTTATGAGGTTGTTATGCCGAAAGCAAGGCAAGTGTGTGAAGATTGATGCCATGAGCACTCGAAGGTGAAAGCAAATTCTCCTATTCCAAGTTGGATGGTGCCAATTGTGAGCTCGCCTTAATGGAGCCGCCGCTAGGATTTTAACTCAAGAAAAGGGGGTAAACCTAGTCAAAGGTTGGTTTTGACTAATCTATAGAAGGGCAATATAAACTAAATTTTAAGACAATATTTATATAATTAGGAGTCAATAAATTTAATAAAAATGATAATTTTTATAAAATGATCACTTTTAGTAAAGATAACTATTCCCAATAAAACAAATATTTTCACCTGCAAAAAAACGAGTGTCATGAGTAATAATGACAACAAAAATAGATGTGTTCTTGCTTACTACGAGCTTTCCTTGACTACTCGTTCTTGTCATCGTTGCTTGAGCTCACTGCCACTGCTTTTTCTTACCATTGTTGCTTGTCCTCGTCGTCATTGCTCGTATTTAGTATTTAATATTTAATAATTATATGATATTATATATATATATATATATATATATATAAATAATATGAGTAAAAAAAATAAAAATTAAAGTGTATATATTAATCCTTCTAATCTAATAAAATGACTAAGTTATAGTTGTGGTAAATAAAAATTTTACAACCTAAGCCATATCTAAAAAGGTTGTTATTTCAATCTAATGGTGGTAATCTTTATCGTCATATCCACTAAGCTTGTATAGCTCATTACCATCGATGGGAGAGTTGGTTGACGAAGGTCGCAAGCTGTGAGTTGCAAGGTCACCAATGGTGCTGAATGCGACATGTCGAGGTCGCGAGCTACGAGGGTCGAGGTTGCTTGCCGGCACCGAATGCGAGGTTGGAAGCTGGACAAATGTGTCCGAGGAAGCCAAAGAGACGCTTGGCGGGTGCTGCAAGCGACATGGGCGGTGCTGACAAAAATACCACTATAAAAACAAAGAGTCAACAATCATTATATATGACCACAATCCCCCTACATCCACGCTGAAGACTTGAAAAGAAAGTCAATGAACCTACCTTCAACCTTTTAGTAAAAGGTGCAACCTTTATTAAATTCAGCCCGTTTGTTGTTTAAATAGAAATTTATATGAGCACAATGCAGTAATAATATGTAAAAGTCTGTCATGACATGTGTTTCTTTTAATGATGATCATGTTAGCAATAGTGTGACAAACAAGAATTCATAATACTATAATTGAGTTAGATATTTTAGTGAACTTCAATATCAATTTAATTACAAAGTTAGATATTTATCTATTTTATTTGATCGATTATTCTAAATTTAATTATTACTCTATAATACTATAATTGAGTTCAAAATTTTTTCAGTGAAATATTTATCAAAATGACCAAATCAATTTGACATACATAATCTCAAAAATTATGTGCTAACTCGATCATCAATGTTGACGTTGGTGCATGAAACTATATATCACTACATAAACTACAATAATAAAATGTAATTTATACTCAAATAGCAAAGAGTCATTATTATAATGTTGCACTAATTATTTTTTACCCCACAATAATCAAAATTAATAAAGTCAAGATTAATTTTGACAGAGTTAATTTTAAAAAATAAAAAATAATAAAAAAAATCATCAAATGTGTTTAATTAAAAGAAAAGAAAATTTGGCAAGATTAGCTATAGCTAAAAAATAAATAAATAATAAAAATAAAAAATAAATTAAAAAAAAGAAGGAATTCAGTTTTGTGAAAAAAAGATTAAAAAAAAGAAGGGGATGAGCAAAACTAAAATAATAATAATACTAATAAAACCAAATCTATGGCTAATAAATAAATAAATAACAAAATAAAAATATATAAATAAAGACAAAATCTAATAAAAATAATAATAAAATTTTTCAGCCATCTCCAATAAAAAAGAGTCTAGGCACATGTGTAAAAAAAAAAGAGGAATATATTGTCCAGACATTGACGCTACGAAGAACACTACGAGGGGATTTTGTTCTCCACATAGGTATACTTTTTATTCCTCTTCTTCTTTCTCACTCTATTCTTACGGAGAGGATACTTCTACAAAATCACTTTTATGGAGATGTGAACTTCGGACAAATCACGGAGAGGATACTCTTACAAAATCACTTTTGCGGAGAGTAAACTCCGGACTAAATCCTAGAGAACTAAAAAAATATCAAGTAAATTCAAAAAAAAAAAAATAATAATATGTTCATCACTTAGCCGATAGTGCACTCGATGCTGCATCTTCAAATGATTCATCCATCGAATCCAAGCAACCGATCAAGACCAAACTTCATCTATGCCTTCGCCTCGAGCATGCGCACTAACAGACGAGAGGATTGGTCCATCGGATGACCTGATCGGAATCGAGCGATTTCAAGCCGGTGACATATTTCCATCGTGGCAACTTTGAACCATTGATTCGCCAACGATTCTCCACCGAACGACGCCAAACTCCGGCCATGAGTCCTTCTTGACATGGAGAAGGTACACCTAGAGTTGATTTGATGAAGAAGCGGCGAGCAGCGGTTGGTGGCAAAAACCTATTTTTCGAACGCCGCCGTCTTCATCGCGACTGGCAAGAGAAAGAATGGACAACTGAGATTTGTCCACTTCAAATTGACAGTCCAGATCTGCATATAAAAGAACGATCCAGATTTTTTCAAGCCACATCGGACGGCCAAAATTAATATGATTTAAAAAAATTTGAATCCAACGGTTTAGATTTCTTCAATTCAAATGGACGGTCCAAATCTGCATCAAATCGGATGATCCAAATTACTTAAAGGAAAATCAAATGGTCAAATCTAACGATTCAGATTACTTCAAGCCACATCGGACAGTCTAGATCAATCTGATTTAATAAATTGAATCCAACGGATCAGATCCATCCACATCATATCCGACGGTTGTGATTTGAATAAAAAGCGGCGATCCACGTTACTCCAAGCAACATCGGACAACAGAAATTAATTTGATTAAATCCAACGGCAACGATTCATCTAGCTGAAATCAAACGGATCAGATTAAATAAACATTGATCGAACGGTCTAGATCTTTTACTTGATCGAATGGACATGATTAATCAAATATGATCGAATGGTTTAGATCTAAATTTCAAATCAATGGTTGAAAATGATCTGAGCATATCTAGGTCAATTGGTTGACTTTTGATATGATCAAGGAGTTGATCCCTATTAAATCGAATCTGATCTTTCTAAATATAATATTGGATTTCCGATCCGAGAACTGAATTGAAGCAGATCAGTGAATTTAAGTGAATGGTCATAATGGTTTAGATCTAAATTTTCAATCAGTGGCTGAAAATGATTTGAGCATATCTAGGTCAATTAATTGACTTTTGACATGATCAAGGAGTTGATCCCCATTAAATTGAACTTGATCTTTCCAAATATAATATCGGATTTTCGATCGAAGACCTGAATTGAAGTAGATCTATGAATTTAATTGGATGGTCATGAGAAAATCAAATATTTGACGGCAGAAGATAATATGAGGCAATTGGAATTAAATATCCAACAAATCATCATGGTCGAATATTCTCTCAAATTAAATATCAAATATGAGCCATCGGGGCTGGATAAATCCATTAAAAGAAATATTAAATCCTTGGTCTAGAATATTGAAGGCGACTGTGACGTCGTACTGGTCAGCCAATGTCCACGTTTATAATTAAGTGGATTGGATTTTCCACGAGGCTCAGTCAATGCCCACATTTATAGTGATGGAGATATTATAAAATGGATTTCTTATTTACTTTAGATAATTAGAAAGAATATTTTGAGATTACTATACATTCACATCATAATCTTAGTTTGATTGTCAATATTTATAATCCAGCAAAAAGAAAGGACTTAAAAAATATTCACTTTCAATAGTTACTTGGGCGATCAAGGTTAGGGGTACCGGTTCGTATTCACAAGATCATATAAAGCATGACAACAATACATGAAATTAAATGAAATCCATGAATAAAAGAGACAATAGGGCTTCTCTATGCTTAGTAGTTGTATTCATCTTTGGATTTTATAATCACCACTTTTGTCTGTGATAAATCTTCAAATTCTTAAGATGTTTTAACACAATAACAGCAAGAGAGCATGCAGCGACTGTGGGAGAAAAAAATGTAAGGTTTTCACTAACCAAAGTTTACTCTGCAGTAGCTAATACGATACAAACGGAGGAAAATTAAGTGCATTGAGATTCATGCCCAAAAACCCATTTTGATGCGTGCTTTGAGAAAAATTAAGTGCATTGAGATTCATGCCCCAAAACCCATTTTGATGCGTGCTTTGCCTCTGGGCGGATCCCAACCCTATCTCTATTATTTGATTTAGTCAAACATTCAACAATCTAGTTTCCCTCAATTGCATAAATCTTCATTCAATTATTTGGAGTAAGCGTTGCACTTTTGCAAGGTCTTCAGGTCTTCAGCGCGTGAGCAGAAAATACATTATTGACCAAGCGTGGAAAATACAGAGCAATCTTTGCAGACTCTGCTCCCCAAAATCTCTGATTCCATTTCTATATTTAATTTCTGCAATCCACTTTATTTTCCCATGGCCATGGCGATCAGTACCAAATCACCATCGCCCTTCTTCACCCTCCTCTTTCTTCTCCTTCTCTCCCATGCTCTCCTTTCAGCCACAGCGCATCGCTGCCATCATTTCTCCTGCGGGCAGCTCCGCGACATCTCGCATCCCTTCCGCCGAAGAGACGACCCACCTCAGTGCGGGGAAGTCCGCTACCAACTCAACTGCCAAGACAACAAATCCACCATCTCCATTGGCTCCGTGGAGTATTTAGTAATCGATATCCTGTCGTACGAAGATGATGGGATACTCCGCCTGGTCGATCCAAACTTTGTCAGCGGTGGAAGCTGTGCCCTCCCATCCCAAACTCTATCTATAGAGACTCTATACAGATTGGGGTATTGGCAGGATTTTGGGCCGTGGGCTATCTTCATGAACTGCTCGCAGCCGATCGCAAACGATGGATGGAATTATTGGCCATTATCTTGCCTCAACAGCCGCTACAACTCTTCATTTGTGTATGCCTTCATTGCATATGACGGACACGAATCGCGTAACTTTCCTCCACCATGTGAGATTATATCAAGGATTCCAGTGATAGACGACTACGATCCACTGATGATCCATAATTCAACAGCATATTTCTTCAGTATTCTGCAGAAGGGGTTTCCACTTGGTCTTTTACAGCAGCGCCCGAATAAAAGTTGCCTTCCTTTCTCTTGCGGGCAGTTGCAGAACATCTCGTATCCCTTTCGCCGAGCAGACGACCCACCTCATTGCGGGGAAGCCCGCTACCAAGTCAACTGCCTAGGCAACAAATCCACCATCTCCATCCGCTCCGTTGACTATCTCATCACTGAAATCCAACAGGAATATTATTTTCAGGGTCAGACTATACTGTATTACCGTGGCTACCTCCACCTGGTCGATCCAAACTTTGTCGGTGGTGGAAGTTGTGGCCTCCCCTCCCAATCTCTATCTCCCGACGACACTTTGGAGGAATGGATTTATTTGATGTCGTGGGCTAGCTACATGAATTGCTCAAAGCCAATCCAGAACGATAGTCGGTATTGGCCGGTTTCTTGCCTTAATAGCCGCTACAGCTCTTCGTTTGTGTATGTCTTCATTGATGGGTATGAACTGCAATACCTTCCTCCCCCATGTCAGTTTATATCAATGATTCCAATGGCACATTACTACTATCCATGGATGATCCAGAATTCAACGCCGGATATCTTCCGTATTCTACAAGAGGGGTTTATTCTTCCTTTTGACAACTGGCTAGGAACAACGAGGATAAAGTTTCTTGACTGCCTAAAAGAATATCGCTTATTGGTAATAGGAATGTCCGACTTTGCGTTCTGTCTACAAGGCTACTACAATCATACTGTGCCTTATAATATTATTACTATAGTGTTGGTCTTCATTCACACTTTGGCTATCTTAATAGGTATCAACGACGCATAAATTAGTTTTCAATCCACATAAATTCTGTATAGGGCTAACTCTATAGTTTTTTCTTCTCTCACTCTCTTTTGTCTATGTAGTGCTCCTAATAGTAACCCAACTAGTTGGAGCACCAATTATAATTTGGCTCTTAGTCATCTACAAAGCATGGAGTATAAAAAGACAAGAAGCAATCGACACAGTAGAAAAATTTCTACGCCACCAACAAATATTGATACCAACAAGATATGCTTACACAGATATCATTGCAATCACAAGACATTTCAAAGAAAAAAATAGGACAAGGAGGATTTGGATTAGTTTTCAAAGGGGAGCTTGCTGGTGGCATTCTTGTTGCTGTTAAAATGATGGGAAGCTCCAAATGTAATGGTGACGAGTTCATCAATGAGGTTTCTACCATTGGAAGGATCCATCATGTAAACGTGGTAAGGTTAGTAGGATATTGCTCAGATGGGTCAAAAAGAGCACTAATATATGAATACATGCCTAATGGCTCACTCGACAAATATATCTTCTCCAACAAAGATGGAACCAATTTGCATACTTTCACCTCAGAGAAACTCATTGACATAGCTATGGGTATTGCACGGGGAATTAATTACTTGCATCGTGGATGTGATATGCAAATCTTACACTTTGACATCAAGCCTCATAATATTCTCCTAGATCGTAATTTCACACCAAAAATATCAGATTTTGGACTTGCAAGGTTGTACCCCAAGGACAATAGTTTAGTATCAATTAGTGCTACAAGGGGTACTATTGGATATATAGCTCCAGAATTAATATCTAGGAGCTTTGGGGTAATCACTCAAAAATCTGATGTTTATAGTTATGGAATGCTACTTATGGAAATGGCAGGGAGAAGGAGAAATGTTGATCCTCTTATAGGGAATTCAAGCCAAGTATATTATCCATCATGGATATATGATAAATTAAATATGCAACAAGAGATCATACTTGAAAACAACTTTGAGATAAGTGAATTGGAGAAGAAGCTAGCTAAAGTTGGATTATGGTGCATTCAAATGAAGTCGTTTGAACGCCCAATAATGTCTAAAGTTATTGAAATGCTAGAATTAGATGTTGAAGCAATCCCAATGCCTCCAAAGCCCTTCTTTTCTTCAATGGAATCGATATTAGAAAATAAAATGCACTTGGATTCAATCTCCACTGAGTTGTCAGTTATTTCAGAATGAACTATTGCTCAACCACAACATAATATTTTATCAACCTGTAAGTATTTACATGTAGCTTTACTTAATTCTTTTACTTTTCAAATAAAGTTTTATTTTAGTTTGTCTTAATATTTTTTTTGTTTCTTATAGGATATATATGAATTGTTGAACAACCCACTCTATTTTTGCTTATATAACAACCCTAGGCTCCTTTTGTTTCCACCCCTAGGGTATGAAAGATCACCAAAATTTATTAACAAGATGGAGATAGATTTAGATTCTAATCTTGATGACATGGTTAATCTCACTTAACTAAGTGTAATGTTGTAACAAATTAATACATCTAAGTGGAGTTTAGTAGGAAAACAAATGAAATCTTTACTTTGATGCTAGACAACCTTGCTTTGGTATAGATAAGAAAGACTCAATTGTATAATATTAAAATTCATATTAGATATTTTAGATGTTAGATATGTTTAAATGCTAGAAATCCTTGCTTTGCCACTAATTGTTTGTCTTTAATGATTATTATTACATTTTAATATTAGATATTGGAATACATGATATTGTCTTTTGATTTGTTCTTGCATCATACTAATTTTCTAGTTCTGACTTAGCAAGTTTTTTATTAAACTTAAATGATAATATTTTTCTTCTAACTAGTTGTGGCACACTTGGCTTATAAGCTAATTGAATAATACATCCATCTAGACCTAAATAATCCATCGAGTGGTTTGCGGAGACTTTGGGTGCTGCATATTGCCCCAAACTCTTTCTTTTTTGCACATTTGGTACTAGTTGGGCTAGTCTTTGTGGTTTTGTAAGAATTTTTATGATCCATTGCCCATATTTTCTTTCAATGTGATGCTATCTTATCTCTTTAGAGGGATCTTGCTGCCTTCTTTATCTTCAAATTTGGGAAAATGGATATTGTTTACTGTTTTGTTCTTATTAAATAATAATAATAATACTACTACCACTACTACTACTACTTTTACTCTCCCATCTTCTCCTTTCCGCCAAAGCACTTATTTATGTTAAATGTCTACATAAATTAAAGTTTTAACATAATACATTTAGTTAATAAAACGGGAAATATCTATTTTTAAAAAAAAATATTTGTAGAATTTGAGAAATAATTTATTTTTTTTAAAAAAATATTTTAAAGTAATTACCTAGTAAAATACTATGAAATCATAGTAATATTTGTTTAATAATATTTAAAGCTTTAAATTTCTTAATCGTTTTATAATAAAAAGTTTTTGGTAGTTTTCGAACCAAATAGTTTGTAAATGTCAAGTATAAGTTAAATAATCTTTATTAGGTTTTATAACTCTGCATAGGACCAACTTCAAAATTAAAATTACATTAAAATTGTTGTCCATAGTTAATATTTATTTTTTTCCTAACTACAACAACATATGTTATTTTTTTTATTAAAATAGTTTGTCGAACTTAAATATACTAAACAACTTCTATAAGTTTTTCAAACCATATATTCCAACTAATTACAATTTCACTTTTCAACAATTTATATACTACAAATAAGACCACAAGGTTCCCCATCATGAGGCATGAGGCAAGTGATGCAAGTATTTTTTTTATGTACGTTTGTTGCATACCTGAGCGAGAATAGCATAGTGAGAGTAGTGAGAAAGAATGAACAATGGCAAGCTGGGTCAACGAGCGAGTTGTGTTGATGTACAAGTGTGTCAATGCTAGTGATCACAAGCAAAGATGTAGAGGAAGGAAAGGGGTCGGAGGAAGAAAAGGGGAAATTAGCTTAGGGAAGGGGAAGGGGCAAAATGAGCTAAGTTGGGTGAAAAATATTATTTTAGATAGCTAGAACTAAGCAGGGTAGTTGGGCTTAAGTAGCTTTTCATTTCATATATATAATAAAGAAAGACACCCAAGTTTCTTGTCCACATAGTAGAAGTGTCCCCTATGATTTGAGAACCGAATCTTAAAGCGCCTCAGATTGCTCGAATCTCAAAGCCTCCCCACTCCCGTTAACGCCCCATTACCCGGCGCTATAGATAACCCTAGTTACTTTTCGAATGTATTAACCCCCTCACGCGCTCTCTCTCTCTCTCTCTCTCTCTCCCCCGCGCGATTGTCATCGTGATTTGATCTCTCTCTCGCCCCTCCCTCTCCCCTCCAAACCTGCGAAAAAAATTTCCCGTCGACGTCGACCTCTTGCCGTCCGCCCTAAACCCTAAGAAGCTTCTTCTAGTCCATCTTCCCCTTCTCCCTTGTGCATTGATACCACGAGGGCATTCTTCTCCATGGCGTCCTAGCAGGTAACAGGTTGATGACTTATGTGTAGCTCTTTGTTAGTCACTTACAGAAAGTTAACCACATCTCCTTCCAGCTTTGTAGTTGAAGTCAGAGGGTGTAGTCTAATTAAGAAGGTCTTTTAAGATATTATCGAAGAAATTACATAGTGGTATGGCTAAACTCATATACTGTGTGTAATATTTTTATCGTGGATAAAGCGTAAGCTATCATGGATGGATAGACTCTGTTTTACATGAGATGGAGTCCATCCCTACTATGGATAAGCTCTATTTTACAGAAGATAGTCTATCCTTACCGTGGATCAGCTACATCTATCGTGGATGGAGCTACTATTATGGTGGACACACTAGTGTTGTAATATTTCTATCGTAGATATAGTCTAAGCTAGCGTGGATAGACTATATTTTACATGAGATAAAGTCTAACCCTACCGTGGATAGAGTTTAATCTTCATGGATAGGCTCTATTTTACAGAAGATAGTCTATCCTTACCGTGGATCAGCTACATCTATCGTAGATAGAGCTATCGTGGATAGAGCTACTGCTATGGTGGATAGACTAGTGTTGTACTATTTTCATCGTGGATATAGTCTAAGCTAGCGTGGATAGCTTAATCTTCATGGATAAGCTCTATTTTACATAAGATAGTCTATCCTTATCGTGGATCAGCTACATCTATCGTGGATAGAGCTATCATGGATAGAGCTACTGCTATGGTGGATAGACTAGTGTTGTAATATTTTCATTGCGGATATAGTCTAAGCTAGCATGGATAGACTCTGTTTTACATGAGATAGAGTCTAACCCTACCGTGGATAGAGCTTAATCTTCATGGATAGGCTCTATTTTACAGAAGATAGTCTATTCCTACTGTGGATAGAGCTGAAGCTATCGTGGATAAAGCTACTGCTATGGTGGATAGGCTAGTATTGTAGTATCTTTTATCGTGGATATAAATTAAGCTAGCGCAAATAGATTACTGTTATAGTCTATTTTATTCACTATTGTCTTCATTGAACATAGATAGCCCACATTTTATCGTGGATAGACTTTAAATTTTCTTGTATTTGCCAAACTTTTTTGAAAATAGACAACTACTTTGACATCATGGATAAAACAAAAACCGGGCAAACATGCAATGAAGATATCGAGTGGGAATTTAGTGAAGAGCTTGAGCTTGAACTTGAACAGGAGAATGACCCAAATAATGTGAATGTGGAAGAGGAATTAAAGGAAATTAATTATTTTTCACCTGTATAAGAGGAAGAGGAGGCAATTGACCTAAGTGCATCAGATATTAATGAAGAGCGACCGTCCTGCTCATCTGCAATTCCCATGGTTGATATGACCTTTAATAGTGAAGATGACGCCCACAAAGTTTATAATGATTATGCTAAAAGGGTAGGTTTTAGTATAAAAAAGTTTCAGGTTGATAGGAGAAAAGATGAGAGTTTGAAAATGAAAATGTTTACATGTAGTAAGCAAGGGTTAAGATAAGTTTATAAAGGTCATATCACAAAGAAACCACAACCGGAGATAAAAACAAACTGCATGACCCGGGTGGAATTTAAGATTGACCTCCATAAAGTTTGGACATTAAGTAGAGTTGAGTTAAACCATAATCATCCAATGACAAGTCCAAATAAGATCCAATTGTTGAGATCTCATAGGAAAATTTTACCATTTCAACGAGCTCTAATTGACAAAATGACAGATGTTGAGATGAAAGCACATAATATCTATGATTTTTTTCTAGTCAGGGATAAGCAATAATGAAGTAGGTTTCATAAGAGATGATAGCGTTAACTATATTTAGAAACGTGGAAGAAAATTATTGGATGGTAAAGAAGCTCGGGGTATTATGAAGTTCTTGCAAGACAAGTGAGTTGTTGATCCATCATTTTTTTATGTGATCGAAGTTCAGGAAACTGGAGAAATAGCTATTTTTTTTTGGGCAGATGGTAAAGCTATTATAGATCATGCCTATTTTGGGGATGTTATTTGTTTTGATACCACATTCCAAACCAACGAGTATAATATGCCCTTTGCGCCCATTGTTGGGGTGAATCACCACAAGCAGATTATTATTTTTGGGGCTGCACTATTGTATGATGAGTCAGCAAAATCATTTACTTGGTTATTTTTAACATTTTTACAAGCAATGTCTGGAAAGCAGCTAGTAACTATTTTTATAGATCAGTCTGCTGCTATTGCCAAAGCCATACAAATTGTTTTGCCAAGTAGCGCACATCGACTGTGTGTGTGGCATATTTTTCAAAATGCCACCACACATCTATCCCATGTCCTTTATAATTTCCCACTATTTGCCCGTGATTTCAGACATTGTATTTATGAGCGGTGCAGTGTGGAAACTTTTGAAAGGTTATGGCAGGACCTATTGAATAAGTATGATTTGCATGAACATTCTTGGATGGTAAACTTCTATAGATTGCGTTCTAAATGGGGTGCCTGTTATCGAACTAAGACTTTTTGTGCGGATATGACAACAACACAAAGAAGTGAAAGCATGAATTGTCATTTTAAACAGTTTTTTAAGAGAAAATTGTCCTTGTTTGATTTTTTGGAACAATATGATAAAGCCACCAACTTCTTCTGTGAGAAAGAGACAAAGACATATTTTAAGTCTAGGAACTCTACTCTAGCTCTACAATATGATAATTTTTGTATGCTAAAATATGCAAGTGGACAATACACGACAACCATGTACAAAGAGTTTGAGAACGAGTTTATGGGGCAACTAGATTGTTGTATTGTCCTGAAAAGTGTTGATGAGATAGAGATAAATTACATCATAAGTACAGCTGGAGGTAGAGATGAAGTAGTCACATACAACCCATCAACTGCAGTTGTTACTTGCACATACAAGAAGTTTGAATGTAGTGGAATCCTATATATGCATTCCTTGAAAGTGCTTGCAGCCTACAATGTGAGAGGTGGACCAAATATACACGGGACAGATATGGTTCAAATGTTTATCATTCCAATTTAGATGCAGATGGAGAGGAATGCTTGAGCTTGATATATACTCGCATCTATCAGAAGGTTTCAAGCATTGGAAATAGGAGTTTATTATCTATAAAAGGACTTGACAAGATAGAACATGTGTTGGATGGATTGACGTTAGAAATTGATGAGATATTACAGAATGAAGAGATAGTTGAAGAGGACAAAGATAATAGCAACAAAGTAACCCCCACACAAAATATTACTATTAAAAACCCTGTGTCTAAGAAAGGCCCAAAAGAGAAGAGAAAGAAGAGTGTGCTAGAAAGGAGAGTCAAAAGGAAAAACTCAATTCCTACTATTGCTTTTGCTAAGCCTGTGTCCATGCCAACACAGGTGATAGCATGTAGAAGATATGCTTTTTATTGTACTCTTAATTGCTGGCATTTTTACTTACTGCAATTTTGCTTGTAGGATTCTCAAGTAATGTTCACGATCCCTTCGCATCCAGTTGCTCCTGCCCAGCCTGCTATCTTGTATACTGCTATGATGATGGACACTACTACATCCTTTTATGTTAGTATTAAATAAACCATCTTCTTGTATTGTAATATCAGTAATATCATGCATTACATTTACATTATATGATGCAGTGCTCGGATGTATATTCACGAACAATTTGAATGGATAAGTCAACTGTATATATGCCTATTTGTTTGTAATGTATATTTGTCTACACTGTATAGGGTAATTGCAATGATTAGTTATATGTAAAAGGATTTTCATTTGTGTATAGTATTTGTATGTAAAGGATTTTCATTTGCTGGTGCTATACCCAGTTGGATATTTGTATGTAATGGATATTTGTTAGCAATTGATTGGCCTGTAATATCGTGGCTAAAAGTGTATTATCATGGATAAGCTTGTAATATCGTGGATAAAAGTGTATTATCGTGGATAAGCCTATAATATCGTAGATTCAACCAAGTTATATGGTGGATCTGCCTGAAATACATCATGGAGAAACCATTAATATCGTGGATTCAGCCAAGTTATATGGCTTGAAACACATTGTGATAAACTAGTAATATCATGGATAAAAGTGTATTATCATGGATAAATCATTAATATCGTAGATTCAGCCAAGTTATATGGTGGATCTGCTTGAAGCACATCGTGGATAAACCATTAATATCGTGGATAAGCACGTAATATCATGGATAAAACTGTCTTATCTTGGATAAGCCTGTAATATCGTGGATAAAATTGTATTATCATGGATAAGACTGTAATATGCTGTATAATCCAACCAGATATGCTTCAATCTATTTAAATGACAACACTCATTAACCATAGATAGAGATGACAAACATGCAGCTTCTTATTGAATATAACTTACATACAATATTTACATGTGCTATACCCAGTCGGCCTGTAAAGCCCCCTTAAAAAGTTTCAGGCTCACTAAAGCCCTAATTTTTTTCATATCAGACTGAGAGTAATCAAATGGTCGATTGTATATTAAATATTTCATACACTTTAACACAAACAATGCACAGTCAGGGTGCTCTGGATCCTAGATCGGGCATTCTTGCTACCACTCTACTCCCCAAGGCCGCATGTCCATCTTCTCATTTGTCTCAGAGGCAAAATGATCCCTTAAATAGGTTGTCTGCAAAAGGGAATAAAATTGAATACAAGAAAATCCATGTATCTAACACAAAGTAAAAAAAGCCAAAATTGATACTTACATATTTACAAACTAATTTTTTGTCAGAAAAGGTGGTTCCTAATGAATTGAACAAGCACATCTATTTTTTCTGTGAAATCAAAATACATTAGGAACCAGTGCTTGTTGTTGTAGATAGGGCAGAATAATCTCTTGAAGTATCTCATCCGAGCTACTGGCAAATGCTCCAATTCGCCTGCAGCCACGCCGTGCATTTTTCGTGCCTTATAATTGTAGCACAATGGGGAAATATAACCAAAACCTCAAACTTTTTTCTTACTGACCTTGAATATCAGAAAGGATGCATAGGCATCGATAACCTACATAGACAGAAATTAGCTCATCCCCAAATGGGTTCTACAAAATGTGGCAAGCCTGTAATGATATTTACCTCATCGCTTACTAGCTCATTGAACAACACCTGGCAAATAGACGATTTATGTATTTTCCATGGATCTGGTTGATGAAAAAGCTTTAAGTCCCATGAAAAGAACGTTTCAATATTTTCTTTCATTGCTGGTGTTAGTAGGTCACGTCCAGCATAATCTTTCCTATGCATGTACTGAAGACACAAAAATCATATGTGAACATAACTAACCGCCAAAAATAACAAATAGAAATGTGGTTAATTCTTGAGAGTTACCTTATCTTCATGGCTAGGATCAGGTGCATTCTCGTCCACGACCACTGGCACAACTACTTTAGGCTTTTTCCTTCCTTGTGTATATGGGCTTGATAGTGCCCTTGAAATTTTCCTATGTCTCTTCCCTTTTAATTGGCTCATACCTTGCACTTGGCTCTTGCTTGCACTTAGCTAGTGGAGGAAATATCTGACCCTGGTGTAGCATCATCGTCACCCCAACTGCCTGCTTCCTCTTCCCAACTGGCTGCATCATCCTTCTCCTCCTACCCCTCTGAGACAACTTTCATCTGTGCTTTAAGCTTATTGTTCTCTTCGACTACCTCCATAATCCTTTTATTGAATTAATCATGCTGCATTATTGCAGCCTCTTTCAAACTACTTATTTCTTCAAGTAGTTAGTTTATTCGTGTTTCATGGTCAGCTTTGGTCAGCTGACTGGCTAGGTCCGAAGAATCCTTCAGACCCTTATTCTCTGCCGAAAGACTCTGCAGCTTTGTAGCAAACTCAAAACTCTGCAATTGTTCAGCCTGCTTCATATTATTATTCTCGGTAAGCTGTTCAGCAATGCGTGCTTCTGGCTTATTCACCTAACAATGTAATAGATGAACTTATCACACATTGTATCATTGTTGCAAACAAAGTTATTAAATGCAAGATATCAAATATAGACAAACTTATCAACTCTTTTAGATCATGGTTTTCCTGAAGCAGCTCATAAATGCGGGCCTTCAGGGTATTAGTCTCTTGAATACGCTCCTTTATATGTGTAAAAGGGTTATTTACCTATGCAATTCTGCACTTTTAGTTCCATACATTACAATATGAGCCTGAATAGGAAATTAGCATAGGCATCAATAACTTACAGTGTCTCTATACAATGACGCGGTTGCTTCTTGCTCTTCAACATGTTGTTCTACCTCTTCAGCATAAGTTGGAAGCACATCTACATCATCCCCATGCACTGGTGCTGAATTACAAGCCATCATCTCATGTGCATTGGGAAACAAGTCAAAAATGATCTGCGCATATTACCAACATGATTAGCCAATAAAGTAATAAACAATTATCTCATAAAATTAGCAAACATACTGTGTTAACTTTCATTTACTAAGTATGTTTATGATAATTCAGCCTTTGGCCCATTTTCACTTTGGACCATCGGAATAGGTGAGGGTATATACCCTCAAACCCATCTTCCCTATACTCATTGTACAACGTACAATGCTCATGCAACCAAACCTGCAAGGGGGACATTATGTTAAATATAATTACATTATTCAAATTACCATAAATTCTACATATTTTCAATTGAAGAAAACTTACACATAGCACAATGGCGCACCTAGAGAATCCACCAGGCTTTTCCTTCCATTTACACCTTGTCACCTCGTCGGTCATATAACGATATATTGCTTCAGCCCAATCATACTATGCGACCTTGGATGGGTCCTCAATAACGTCTATTAAAAAGCCATCTAAGCTATAACTTTTCTACTAAATAAAAATGTACAACATATATATAGCAGACACAGAACAACTGCTCTCTCTTCAAGGTAACCTTTATTTAGTTCATCTTCCTCTTCAAAGGCCCTCCGCAGCTTACTATCCAATATCAAACACGTTATTATCTTCCCTTTAAATTCCTCAATGTAAAAGGGGGACCCACTAGACTGATCAAAGTTTATCAATTTCCCTTTTCTTGGCAGTCCTAGGATGACTGCGACATCTAAAACTGTGAATTCCACAAAATTACCATTCACATTAAATCCCTTCATATCCTTGTCCCAATTGGATACCAAATACTCTATTGCAATAGAATTCAGCTGAATTGTTGGCCCTTGAACCAAATGGCCAAAGGGAGTTGTAGATAGTAAGTCCTTAATCCTTGTCCCTTGTGGTAATACGGATAAAAATTTATTCATTCGGTGCATGGAGCACCTACTCATGCGCCGTCGAGGTCCTTCCTTCTTCTTTGGGGACTTAGCTGGCTTTCTAACACATGTCTTATATTTAACCATATATCTACTTGTGTCAGCACATGCGTCAGAGCTTGTGCTACCACCACCATCACTTGAACTTCCATTGGAACTCGTACTTTAGGAGCTCATATTGTTGAAAATATCTAAAATCTATAAAATGTAAACTGTATTAGGTAATGTATTAAGTAGAAACAGGGTTACATTGCTGGTATCCACAATAATGGACACCCTATCCACGATGAGATACCAAGGGGGAACCCTAATTTCATCAGAAATTGGGTTAAATTAATGGAATCCACGATGATGGACACCCTATCCATGATGGGGATACCAAGGCTGAACCCTATTTTCAAAAGAAACAGGGCTACATTGCCTGTATCCACGATGATGGTGTTGGGGTATGCCCTTAAGCCTAATGTTTGAGGCCTTGGGATTGTAACAGTATCGTGTAATAAACGTTTATGTTTATAAAGGCATGGTTATTATTCAGTTAGCTACATTGTCTGCTGCAATATATGTTCTTCTGAATAATGTCTCAATGCTGTTCAGCTGGGCTGACATGCAGTTAAGTCCTTAGTCGATGTATCTTGGTGAACATGAGACAACCTTGATATGGTTAAGACTAATATGTGTTCTAGTCTTATAGGATGCTTCGAGCATGGAATAAGATGTAGACTCATGGGTACATTGGATGTACTGGACAGACCCTACTAGGATATTCAATTGTTTGTCACAATGTGAATAATCCTTGAATATGACAAGTGACACATTTCCTCTGACTTGAGATCACTTGTGTTTTCTGAATGATGATTGTCATTGTTTTGAGGTAGTTCAATATCATTTGAAACATAATGATTATAGACTATCTTGGACAATGAGCTTGAGTCAGGTTAGGGCACTAGTGATAGACATAGGATTGCCGTCTCCTTGTTTAAGGAGTGTGATGTTCTAAAGGGGCCCCCTGGATGAGATGATTGAGAAAAGAGTATGGCCATACCCAGGTGACTGTGTTCATCTGATCTAATCATGCTCATCATATTGGAGCTACAAGCTTGACACGCTTGTCCAATAAGAACATCCAGTGGCAAAGGAAACATGTATGCCTAGTGATGTGGATTCACACTTGTGCTATGGTTTGGGTGTAGTCTTGGAAGACTATTTCCTTTATATCGGGAGACAGTGATGTGTTGCTAGATACCCCTCACTGATCGTGATAAACGTGAGTTATCGTTACCGACATTTAAAGGAAACCCTCAGGGTCGCACAATTTGATGATATGGCTTACTTAAGTCAGATCGTGTGGACTGAATTGTTCGGGTTCAGTTTAAAGGGATTTAATCTCTGATTGTGAGTGAGATCTGGTCTGATCATGTTTGATTGATTAGGGCTTGAGATCGGTAAGCTTCGATCGAGAGAATGGATGCTAGATTGGTCAGATCAGAAGCGTCTAGAGATCAACGGTTAGATCTAGAGCCTTAGGGTTTATTTGAGATCTAGACTTGATTGCTTGGTTTATTTGGTTATTGAACCAAATGGATTTGAACCAGCTCATTGGTTGAGCGCATGGTTCAAGTGATAAGAGGCATTGGCGATTGGGGTGATACATGGTCGCAAGTGAAGAAATGGGATGCTATTTTTAGATAGCACATCTCTTAACGTGACCACATCTCACGTTCACGCCAAGAGAATGCTATTCTCGTCTCTTGTCCTCTTGACGCCGCTAGAGCATTCGTCTCTTGCACTCTCGTGGGTGAAGAAGTGGACGACAAGAGGAAACATTCGACCAAGCAAGGATCTCTCTTTTCCTTTCCATTCGGCAAGACAACCTTGGAACCTTGCTAGCACAAGGAGCACCAAGGAAGAAGCGCATTGATCATCTTGTGTGCGAGACTTAGGAGAAGGTTCGCTTGCGCCTTTGCCTCCAAGACACCATCCAAGTGATGGCAATGGTGAGTATCGCTTCTCATTGAAAGTTGATCATATTATATGCTATGCGATCTATTAGAAACCCTAGATTCCGCTAGAAGTTTTTTGTTGCGCCTCCTATTAGGGTTTCGCCCCCCCCCCCCCTTATCTAGGGGACCTTCAATTGGTATCAGAGCCAAGGTTTATCATGCATGATAATATGTTTGCTTTCTTTGTGATCCTTTAACATGATCTATATGTTACATGCGATAGTACAAGTTTGTGGAAGTTTTTCATGCTTGCGCATGTTTTCAAGTTGGCGCATATCATATGTTTATGTCTTCAGTTGGCGCATATTGTGTGTTTTCTTAAAAACCAACATCACATGCGCGACTCACTATAGATCTAAGGCCTTGCATTAAACCCTTAGACGGGTTATTAGGGTTGAAGTCACCCCCCTAGGTTAGATCCAAAAGTCTGATCAGACAATCTGACAGCCTTGATGGGTTGACCAGGTAGCACCTGTGCGCAAGCACTTGGTGGCTACAGGTCGACTGCAGACAGGCGTGTAGCGATGTCTGATTGAGACAACTAGTGAACACACATGAGTTCGGCCCGGGGTCACACCCGCTTGCCAGACCTCATTGTGGTTGTTCAGCCCTGGCGCATGCATGGTTGACCTTATGGTCGACTCAAGTCAGTTAGGACTTGGTGCATGCAAGGGCAGTGGATCTGACTAGGATGGATGAGTGGATCCCTAGTAATGGACCGTTGTAAGGTTGTAGGGCAAATAAGGAAATTAAAATTAATGCCTATGGGTTTTCGAAATTTAAATTTTCTTGAGTGGATCACATGTTGATTGATGCAATGTGTTTGTCTATTTATTCTTATGTGGGCTGCCCGTTTTTAATGTGTGCTGTGCTGGGGCCTGCGTGCCTGGGAATTAATTGTAAATTAATTTTTATTTTTGTGATCTGCGAATCACAGTTTAATTAATTTATAATGTGTAATTGACCTGCGTGTCAATCTTGTCTAGATAGTTAAATTTGTAATTTAATTAGACAAGAGCACAAAGCACACATGGCAGAGGCGCATGCAGCAGTGGCTTGACCAGGTGGGAGGTCTAGGGTTCGACCCTAGGACCTGGCGCATTTTCCCTGGTGGGCGCACCAGATCTGCAGATGGCGCTTGGGCCCTGGTTTGGGCCAGATGAGCAGCAAAAGCCCCATGAAGCAAAAGGAAGTAAAGACTTAAGTTAGGTTAAGGTCTTACTTAGGCTATGGGCTTTTACCACATAAGATTCATGCTTTCTTTTATTTATTGTTTAAATATTAGAATTGCATGATTAGTTTATCTTCTGCTATCACCATAGGAATTGCATGATAGTGAAGAAGATAAAAAGACCGTTAAAATCCAACGCTAAAATATCAAGCTCGTAAGCCTTCTGACGCGAAACCTCACTGTTCTGATTATCGTTGGAGCCGTGTTGTACCCACTCAGTGGGCACGTCCATCTATCTTCAGACGGTGTGGGATTACACCTGTGTGTTACAGAGTAGGGATTTATCCCTTCTCGTTGCTCAGCATAGCACATCGTGGTCCAGGGAGTAGGTCGGGTCAGCTTGACCATCTAGGCTACATATGTGGCGCATATGGTAGCACATGGAGGCAGCCATCTGTGGGATCAGAGACTGTGTTGTACCAACTCAGTTGGCACAGTCTGCTGGATTGCCCAGATGAAGGGGAATCGCACGGGTTGGCGATTGGCTGGGACAGCCTACCAGAGATTAGTGCTTGTACTCTCTGTGCATCTTATCTCGCTTGAGCGGGACGCGGAGACCAAGTATGAAATCTGGATCCCATCTCACTAAAAGAGTGTCTACTCTTTCGGACTATTTAATGGATTTTTCGGTCAGATAAAATAGTGAGAAAAAGAATCTTTCTTAAGTCCTGATTGATTCTTAACATTGATACTGACCTTGCTGTTCTTGCATTGTTGTAGATACCTGCAGCAACGAACACCATGAACTTCAATGTGCGATCCCTACTGGAAAGGGAGAAGTTTGCTGGGCCGAACTTCTCTGACTGGTTCGGACACCTTAAGATTGTTCTTAAGGCAGAGAGGAAACTGTATGTCCTCGAGACGGCGATACCGCCTCAGCCCGCTCCGAACGCCGCAAGGGCGGTTCGGGAAGCCTATGAAAAGCACGTCAATGATAGCATTGATGTCGCTTGCCTGATGTTAGCGTCTATGACGCCACCGCTGCAGCGTCAGCATGAGGATATGTCTGCTATAGACATGATAGCAAACCTCAAGATGCTGTATGCTGCACAGGCGAGGACTGAACGCTATAATTTGACGAAGCTCTTCTTTCAGAGCAAACTGGCTGAAGGGAGCCCAGTGGGAGCTCACGTGCTCAAGATGATTGGGCACAAGGAGGCTCTAGAGAAACTGGGGCATACCATCAACCAGGAGCTTGCTGTGGATATTATTCTGCAGTCTCTCCCGCCTTCATTCGACGCGTTCATAATTAACTTTAATATGAACAAAATCGATTGTACTCCGGCAGAGCTGCTGAATATGCTCTTGACTACTGAGGAGACTCTGAAGGGAAAGCCTTCGACCTCTGTCTTAATGGTTCCTTCAAGGAACAAGAAGAAGGGGAAGAAGGGCAAGACCCCTGTCAAGAGTTACAGCAAGGCTCTGAAGCAGAAGGTTAAGCGGTCCAAGGAATACAGGTGTTTCCACTGTGGCCAGCTGGGTCACTGGAAAAAGGACTGTAAAGCGCTCCAAGGAGATAAGAGGGGAAGCATCGCTTCTGGCTCAGGTATATATGTGACTGAGGTCATGTTCTCTTCTTCTATATCATGGGTGTTGGACACTGCATGTGGAGTTCACATTTGTTCAAATGTGCAGGAACTCAAGAGAAGAAGGCAGGTGGGACAGCATGAGGTGGACCTACGAGTTGGAAACGGGGCACGGGTTGCTGCTGTTGCTGTAGGAGACTATTTCATTTCTTTACCATCTGGACTTGTATTGGAACTAAACAGTTGTTATTTTGTTCCCAGTATTACTAAAAATATTATCTCCATTCCTGCTCTTGTCAGGAAGGGTTTTTCCTTTGAATGCAATATTTCAAAGTGTGTTTTATCTTATGATAATATTGTTTATGCAACTGGTTCAATTAGCAATGGATTATTCATGTTGGACATGGAGCGTTCTATACAAAATGTTGATATTAAGAAAGCCAAGTATGCTGATGGCAGCACCTTGCTATGGCATAGTCGTTTAGGCCATATTAACGAGAAACGCATTAAGCGGTTGCATGATCATGGACTGCTGGGATCATTCTCTTACAAGGAGATTGATACATGCAAAGCTTGTTTGATGGGCAAAATGACGAAGTCACCTTTTCTTAACAAAGGTCAAAGGGCTTCAGGTTTACTTGACCTTATACACAGTGATGTGTGTGGGCCATTTAGTAAACATGCTAGAGGTGGCTATCAGTACTTCATTACCTTTACTGATGATTTCAGTAGGTATGGCTATGTCTATCTGATGAGACATAAGAGTGAATCTTTTGACAAGTTCAAAGAGTTCAAGAATGAAGTACAGAATCAGCTAGGCCGAAATATCAAGGCACTTCGCTCAGATCGAGGTGGAGAATACTTGAGTCATACGCTTACTGACTATCTGAAGGAGTGTGGGATTATCTCACAGCTCACTCCGCCAGGAACACCGCAATGGAATGGTGTGTCCGAGAGGAGAAACAGAACGTTACTTGATATGGTTCGTTCTATGATGAGTCAGGCTACTCTTCCTTACTCCTTTTGGGGATTTGCACTGGAGACAGCTGTAAAAGTACTAAACCGAGTGCCATCCAAGGCAGTTTCTAAGACGCCATATGAGTTATGGTATGGGAAACAGCCGAGCTTGACATTTATCAGGATCTGGGGCTGCGAGGCTTATGTCAAAAAGCTCGCCTCTGGGAAACTAGAGAGCAGATCTGACAAATGTGTCTTTGTCGGTTACCCTAAGGAAACTAAGGGTTATTATTTCTACGATCCCAAAGAGAACAAGGTATTTGTTGCTCGGACGGCCATTTTTCTTGAGAAGGAGTTTCTTCTGCAAGAGGCCAGTGGGAGAGAAATAAAACTGGATGAGAATCCAGAGGAAGGACAAAGTGCTCAAGCACAATTGGATGAGCCTGAGCCAGTAGATCAGGTTATTGAACAACTTGAGGCTCAGATATCACGGGAACCGCGAAGATCGGGAAGGATTCGTCGACAGCCTGAGCGCTATGACGGAGTCTACATCATTGATAATGATGAACCCCTCACTTATGCGGATGCGGTCAGTGGACCGGAGTCAGCGAGATGGCTTGAAGCTATGCGCGCCGAGATGGACTCCATGTCAGATAACCAAGTTTGGGATTTGGTTGATCCGCCTCCGGGAGTTATCCCTATAGGCTGTAAATGGATCTTCAAGAAGAAGATTGACATGGATGGTAACGTGGTTACCTATAAAGGCAGGCTAGTTGCGAAAGGTTTCAAACAAATCTACGGGATAGATTATGATGAAACTTTCTCACCTGTAGCTATGTTCAAGTCTATTCGGATTCTTTTCGCGATAGCTGCATATTACGATTATGAGATTTGGCAGATGGATGTGAAAACAGCTTTCCTTAATGGAAATCTGGATGAGGATGTGTATATGACACAACCTGAGGGTTTCACTAATCCATCAGATCGTCATAAGATATGCAAGTTAAAGAAGTCCATTTATGGACTCAAGCAAGCATCGAGAAGCTGGAATATTCGTTTTGATGAATCAGTCACTGAATTTGGTTTCATCAAGAACGAGGATGACCCGTGTGTATATAAGAGGTTTAGTGGGAGCGTGATTACTTTCCTAGTCCTCTACGTCGATGATATCTTGATCATTGGAAATGACATTCCTGAAATGCATGCTGTGAAGACATGGTTAAGGAAATGTTTCCAGATGAAAGATTTAGGAGAAGCAGCCTATGTATTAGGTGTGAAGATCTACAGGGATAGATCTAAGAGGCTTCTCGGGCTGTGCCAGAGTACTTACATCGATAAAGTCCTGGAAAGATTTCATTTAGAGAATTCTAAACGAGGATATCTTCCAGTCAGACATGGTCTGAGTCTTTCGAAGAGTCAGTGTCCACAAACACAGACTGAGAAAGATGAAATGGACAATACGCCTTATGCTTCGGCTATTGGATCCATTATGTATGCGATGTTGTGTACTCGCCCAGACGTTGCTTACGGGTTAAGCGTGACCAGTCGTTTCCAAAGTAATCCAGGTCAGGCACACTGGATTGCAGTCAAGAACATCTTAAAATATCTGCGGAGGACCAAAGATATGTTCTTGATATATGGTGGTCAGGAAGAACTCAGTATAGAAGGATATACTGACGCTTCGTTCCAGTCAGACCAGGATGATGTTCGATCGCAATCAGGCTATGTTTTTAGCTTGAATGGAGGAGCAGTGGTGTGGAAGAGTTTCAAACAGTCAACTGTTGCTGATTCCACAACAGAAGCCGAGTATGTTGCAGCCTCGGAAGCATCCAAGGAGGCAGTGTGGATTCGTAAGTTCGTGAGAGAACTTGGTGTTGTTCCTTCGAGTGCAGATCCTTTGGTTATCTTCTGTGATAACACTGGAGCAATCGCACAAGCAAAGGAACCACGGTCGCACCAGAAGTCCAAGCACATACAGAGACGGTTTCATTTGATCAGGGAGATCATAGATCGTGGCGAGATCAAAATATACAAGGTTCATACAGATGACAATCTGGCAGACCCGCTTACCAAGCCTCTGGCGCAGCAGAAGCATGAGGAGCACTGTAATAATATGGGTTTGAGATTACTCAACCATTAGATTAAGTGCAAGTGGGAGATTGTTGGGGTATGCCCTTAAGCCTAATGTTTGAGGCCTTGGGATTGTAACAGTATCGTGTAATAAACGTTTATGTTTATAAAGGCATGGTTATTATTCAGTTAGCTACATTGTCTGCTGCAATATATGTTCTTCTGAATAATGTCTCAATGCTGTTCAGCTGGGCTGACATGCAGTTAAGTCCTTAGTCGATGTATCTTGGTGAACATGAGACAGCCTTGATATGGTTAAGACTAATATGTGTTCTAGTCTTATAGGATGCTTCGAGCATGGAATAAGATGTAGACTCATGGGTACATTGGATGTACTGGACAGACCCTACTAGGATATTCAATTGTTTGTCACAATGTGAATAATCCTTGAATATGACAAGTGGCACATTTCCTCTGACTTGAGATCACTTGTGTTTTCTGAATGATGATTGTCATTGTTTTGAGGTAGTTCAATATCATTTGAAACATAATGATTATAGACTATCTTGGATAATGAGCTTGAGTCAGGTTAGGGCACTAGTGATAGACATAGGATTGCCGTCTCCTTGTTTAAGGAGTGTGATGTTCTAAAGGGGCCCCCTGGATGAGATGATTGAGAAAAGAGTATGGCCATACCCAGGTGACTGTGTTCATCTGATCTAATCATGCTCATCATATTGGAGCTACAAGCTTGACACGCTTGTCCAATAAGAACATCCAGTGGCAAAGGAAACATGTATGCCTAGTGATGTGGATTCACACTTGTGCTATGGTTTGGGTGTAGTCTTGGAAGACTATTTCCTTTATATCGGGAGACAGTGATGTGTTGCTAGATACCCCTCACTGATCGTGATAAACGTGAGTTATCGTTACCGACATTTAAAGGAAACCCTCAGGGTCGCACAATTTGATGATATGGCTTACTTAAGTCAGATCGTGTGGACTGAATTGTTCGGGTTCAGTTTAAAGGGATTTAATCTCTGATTGTGAGTGAGATCTGGTCTGATCATGTTTGATTGATTAGGGCTTGAGATCGGTAAGCTTCGATCGAGAGAATGGATACTAGATTGGTCAGATCAGAAGCGTCTAGAGATCAACGGTTAGATCTAGAGCCTTAGGGTTTATTTGAGATCTAGACTTGATTGCTTGGTTTATTTGGTTATTGAACCAAATGGATTTGAACCAGCTCATTGGTTGAGCGCATGGTTCAAGTGATAAGAGGCATTGGCGATTGGGGTGATACATGGTCGCAAGTGAAGAAATGGGATGCTATTTTTAGATAGCACATCTCTTAACGTGACCACATCTCACGTTCATGCCAAGAGAATGCTATTCTCGTCTCTTGTCCTCTTGACGCCGCTAGAGCATTCGTCTCTTGCACTCTCGTGGGTGAAGAAGTGGACGACAAGAGGAAACATTCGACCAAGCAAGGATCTCTCTTTTCCTTTCCATTCGGCAAGACAACCTTGGAACCTTGCTAGCACAAGGAGCACCAAGGAAGAAGCGCATTGATCATCTTGTGTGCGAGACTTAGGAGAAGGTTCGCTTGCGCCTTTGCCTCCAAGACACCATCCAAGTGATGGCAATGGTGAGTATCGCTTCTCATTGAAAGTTGATCATATTATATGCTATGCGATCTATTAGAAACCCTAGATTCCGCTAGAAGTTTTTTGTTGCGCCTCCTATTAGGGTTTCGCCCCCCCCCCCCCTTATCTAGGGGACCTTCAGATGGACACCCTGTCCACAATGGGAGTACCATGGGGGAACACTAATTTTATCAGAATTTGGGTTCAATTACTGGTATCCACAATGATGGACACCCTATCCATGATGGGGATACCAAGAGGGAACCCTAATTTCATTAGAATTTGGGTTAAATTACTGGTATCCACGATGATGAACACCCTGTCCATGATGGGAATACTAATGCGTTGTATTTATACCACATTTTTACCTATATTTTATACTATATTTTAGGTTTAATTGTAAGATTTTATGCTAATTTCGGTATTTTCACTTCACTTGGTATAGAATCTTCACTTTTCTTGGTTTTATTGAAAATACAGGTACAAAGGCACGAAAATGATGGATTTTATGAGTTTTAAAGCCGCAGCACGATTCCCTAGGAAATCACAAGCTCACACGATAAATTTGGAGTCAAAATAGTGAAGAACGCGATTTTCACGGCCTTGGCCGTAATTCTGGTGTCAGCTGCAATTTTAGTGTGTGAATAAAGGCGAAATGCGACTAAGTATGGAAACTCACAGAAACTTTCACGGGTGAAGCCGTGAATCCATCACGGACTGTGAAACTTTCTATGTACAAAGAGGTGTAGACACAGAAGCATTTACGGCCATGGTCGTAAACTCATTACGGACCGTGAAAACGTCCGCCCTTCGAGTTTTTCACTTGATTCGTCTCCAAATCAAACCGGATTCGAACCAAACTTTGCAGAAACGTTCTTTCATGGGTTCCGGACCGGTCAAGCTATAAAAGATCATATTTTTTGAGGGTTAAGGGAACTTTTTTAGACGAACATGATCGGCGGTGGCGTAAGAGGAGAAAATCGAATTCTAAGCAGATTCCGGCGAGATTCCATGCAAAAGACAAGTTTGATCAGTTCTTCTTCATCATCAAATCAAGGGGAAGCTAATTTGATTGTTGTCTTAATGAATTTCTTGTGATTTTTAGAAGATTTATGCTTGTTCATCATATAAACATGATGTTTCTTAAAAACATGAGCGAGTAAACCTTACTTCGGGATTAAGGGCTTAGCCCGCTAACATTTATGAGTAAATCTGCATTCTTACTCTTTTTATATGATTATGTTATCTTGATTTGATTAAAATTGTGTTTGATTCGTAGTTTACACTGGCCACGTAAAATTACATTTTAGATGTTGCGAGAAGTACTGGGAGGTGAATCGCAACGTCGGATCTATTTTAATCAAACCTACGAATCCAAACACGAGAGTAGTTTGGATTCGTCTGAAGGATTTAGTAAGCTGTTCATAGAACTTAAGGGGTTTATTTACGCTAACTGTCACGAGAGTAGGGAGTTAACGTAAGTAGATACCGGATTACACTCCGGGAGGAGGTAATCCATACATTAGGAAAAGTTCCTTTCATGATCAAAACTTTCTATTCAAAGAGTCATCTTTATATGATTCGTACTTGTCAGCGTGGTGAAACCCTGATATCCTGACCTTCTAGAATTTGAATTTCCCTCAATGTTGTTTTCGATATTGCTCGTACTTAGAGTTCAAACGCAAACCATTACTTGATTTTTGCCAAGATTCAAACAAGTCAAAAAGTTGGTAATTAACTGCCTAATCCTCGAGGGAACGATCTTATTTTATTACTTTGATAAATTCGTGCACTTGCGGACATATTAGGTTTTTGGCGTCGTTGCCGGGGATTCGGCTAGTTAATATTGACTTGATTGATAAGTTTGGAGACTAGGCATAGTTTTCTGTTCTTTTCTTTTTACTGTTATTTTACTTCCACTTTGACTTACACGTTGCATGCCCAGAGTTTCACATACAGGAACTTTATTTCCTGAAGACCTAGAGATCGAATGCACATTTCGCCTTCGAAGAAGATTACGGTTTCAGACTCAAAAGACTTCTGAAGAAGGTGTAATGGCGGCAAACAACCAGTCTTTGAGAGATTTTGCAGTACCAAATATACAGGGTTTCAATTCAAGCATAGTTCGACCCAATGTAGAGGCGAACAATTTTGCGCTCAGGCCAACGATGATGACGATGGTCCAACAAAATGAGTTTGGGGGTTCCCCAAATCATGACCCTAATCTCCATCTCGCTATTTTTTTAGAATATTTCAATACTATTAAAGTTAATGATGTTTCATCTGACGTAATAAGACAGAGATTTTTTCCGTTTTCTCTTAGGGACCGTGCGAGAGCTTGGCTGTATTCATTACCAGCAGGATCGATTACTACCTAGGATGAGCTTTCCAGAGCCTTTCTGAACAAATATTTTTTACCTAGCAAGACAGTCCAATTGCGCAACATGATTACTTATTTTAGACAACGTGAGGGAGAATCTCTCTGTGACGCATGAGATCGCTTCAAGGAGCTCCAGCGTATGTGTCCACACCATGGACTTGAAAAGTAGGTCCTAATCCACATCTTCTATAATGGATTGGACTACAATACAAAGTTGATGGTGGACGCTGCTGCTGGAGGAGCTATAATGAGCAAGGGCATGGAGGAGGCAACCACTTTGCTCGAGGACATGGCTATAAACCATAACCACTGGTCTAATGAGTGAGGTACTACTTCCACGGTACTTGGTAAGTATAGTAACGATTCATTAACATATCTAGCGGCAAAGGTAGATTCTTTAGCGCAGAAATTAGATTCTTTCACTTTTCCCTCAGTTGTCGTTAATGCTATTTCTTATGAAGTATGTGGCATAACAGGACATAATTCATCTGATTGTCAACTCATAGCTTCTTCCCAAGAAGACTCTAATCAGGAGCAGGTCAATGCCTTGGGAAATTTCAACCGGAGACCAGTGAATGATCTGTATTCTGCAACTTACAATCCAGGATGGAGGAACCACCCTAACTTATCTTATAAGAGCAATCAAGGGCAAATTCCTCCATAGTACAATCAGCAGAATAATAGGCCACCACCGGGTTTTCAATCCAGGCAATTCGGACAGCCCCAGAAGTCTAACTTGGAAACCCTTCTAGAAGGATTTGTTGTACAACAAAAGAAATATAATGAGGACGTCACTGATGCTATTAAGCATTTGACATCTCGTGTGGATGCCTTGGCTACCCACAATAAGATGTTAGAAAACCATATAGCTCAGCAGGCGAGTACTTCTAGTAGGCATACTGGGAAACTCCCGGGACAACCAGAGATGAATCCCAGGGAACACTGTAATGCAGTCAGTGTTGTGAATGGCAAACATAATGATGTACCTGGAGAGCTTACAGAGAATTTTGTACTTAAAGAACTTGAAGACAAGCCTGAAAAGACTTCCCTTGAAATAGAGATATGTGAGGAGAAGGAGAAGGTGGAAAAATATGTAGGTCCGCCTGCCTATGTCCCACTAGTTCCTTTCCCCCAGAGGCTATTGAGGATGGATCAGAGAAAATTTGATATTAGAAAATCTGAAGGAAAGGGTGGTCAAGTAAGTAAGGTCGTGGAAATAGCAAAGGTAAAAGATCCTAGAGATATTTCAATTCTCTGCCAAGTTGGTAAGATCTTTGTTAAACATGCTTTATGTGACTTGGGAGCAAGCGTAAGTTTGATGCCCTCATATATGATTGAGAAAGTAGATAGCGGAAAGATGAAACCTACTGAGATTTCTGTTCAATTTGCTAATGGTCAACAGCCTGTTGGAATTTTAGAGAATGTGTCTGTTAAAGTTGATAATTTTTCTATCTTGACTGATTTTGTAATTGTTGATATGAAAGAAGATACTAAGTCACCTGTTATTTTAGGCAGGCCATTTTTGGCAAGTACGGGAGTTGTAATAGATATGTTAAATGAGAAATTAATGTTGAATTTTATGTGAAAATAATTTGATTTATGATTTTTCTTTAAAAACTAAAATGTTTTGTTTTGCAGGCTCCTATCAATTCTCTGAAGTGAAAGGAAACAAATCTGATGATGGAAGCAATCCTATCAATTCTCTGAAGTGAAAGGAAACAAATTTGATGATGGAAGCAATCTTAAAGCTGATGAATGTCTCTTAGAAAATCTCTTGAAGCATGAAAGTGATAAGGTGAAGAAGGTTAGAGCATGGGCACTATCTCAAATTTCAAAGCTAAACCCATGTAACGATTTGCAAAGGCGTGGAGATGAGCAACTACCCATTATTCACTACACCTCTGATCCACCTGAAGGACAATAAGCACTGCGTTAGTCAAGCTAGTGACCTTAAACAAGCGCTTCCTGGGAGGCAACCCGGAGTCTTTAAACTTTATTTATTCCAGCAATTTTAGTTTTGATTTTCCTTTACTTAATTTATTTTCTTAGAATTTTTAGAAATTTTTACAGCATGTTTTGATGAAACTTTATTGATGGAAAATCTTCTGATAAGTTGTTTTATTTGTAGAATTCTTGAAGAATTTTTATATGAGAGAAAAGTGATTAACGAGATCATCACGGGTGCAACCATGAATCAATCACAAACTGTGATTTTTGTGATATCTCCATTGTGAGTATATGTAGAAGTGATTTTGATAGTGAAACGTGACGGTATTTGATGTTTGAGTTTTGTTTACTATGTAAAATATGAATATCTTTGATTTGATGTATTTTCTGGTTTTTTCTGAGTCATGTTTCATTCTTTTGATATAATTTTACAGGGTTTCGTCAACTTTACAAGGGGAACTCTTGCAAAAAAAATTTCTGAAATCCTTCATTCCTTCTATTAATGTTTATACACATGCAACAATTTAAGTCTAGGGTGTTCCTTCATGTTTTGCTATTCCTTCAAAGCTTTATAGATCTGAATTCTGAATATATATGATTTTTAAGGATGCACTAGATTGTTTTTATCCTCAATTTTGGACTTAGAAAGGATTTTGGGCATTTAACTTGATGACTTAGAAAATTTTTGAGATTTCATGTAGACTTAGATTGTTGAGTAAGTTCAATTCTGGTATTGATAAAATTTATATATATTGTGTTATATGTTCAAATGATATGTGCATGGTGTTTTTATACTTTAAAGTTTAATTTATCTTCCTTTGGCAGATAGAAAGTTTTTATGGATAGAAATTTGGTGATATATATATTTAATTTGAGATTTGCTCTAACTCCTCTGGTTGTATAATCTGAGGTTATGAGTTACCACTAGTTAGCTTATTAAAAAAAAAAGAGGAAAAATAAAAACTCCTCTACTTGGCACTGTGAAATATTGGCAGTGGTACCGAAGACATGAGTTGAAGTCTAGAAATATAAATTTTAAAAAAAAGTTGTAGGCTATGTGGTTAACTCCACTGACTTTAAGATCAAGACTATGAGTTAAAATATATTGCTTTGCAGTATATTTTAAACAATGTTATGGCACATGACAGTTTAAAGACTAATGTTGGGGGAAAATTGGTTCGATTTCAATTTCATGAAAAATATGATGCGATCGTTTCAAATTCACCTTATGGGCATAAGGCTTTTTATTTACGTGGGTTATGGCTTCCAATGAACGCAAGCATTCATTGTAATTTACCCTTAAATAGCTTAGGGCACCTTTTGATTAAGAGATCTAAACATATAAAATCAAATATTCAGAAGAAAAATATCATTCATTCATAACATCTGCCATAAAAGGCTTACAATTTCAACACAATTTCATTTCCATTCAATCATATCTTTTTCACTCTTCATTTTCTCATAAATATTCTTTCAATGAATATTTATCTGGAATCAGCTTCTGATAAATGTTCTTCATATTTCAACCTTCATTTCAATTTCTTCGATATTTCTTCCATCTTCCTTTTCTTTCATCTTTCTTTAGTCAAATAAATATTCCTTCTGTGAATATTTATTTTATTTCAAGTGACATAAGTTGTCATAAGCGATATTATAATAGCATTGAGGAACTACGCCCCGATACATAATATCGATGTACGCACCTCCCAAACAATATTATTAACAATATGTCGTGATATCCTTTCGATAAATATTCCTTCTATGAATATTTATCTAATTTCAATTTTCCATTCCTCCGATAAATATTCTTTCTGTGAATATTTATCTGATTTCATCTTTCATACTTTCAACTTTCATTCCTTTGATAAATATTCTTTCTGTGAATATTTATTTGATTTTATCTTTCAATAAATATTCTTTCTGTGAATACTTATTAGGTTTATCTTTCTTCGATAAATATTCTTTATGTGAATATTTATCTGATTTTATTTCTTTGATAAATATTCTTTCTGTGAATATTTATCTGAATTCAATTTCATAATTCTTTCTTTCATCTTTAGATATCTCTTTCTTCATCTTTCGATAAATATTATTTCTGTGAATATTGATCTGACTTCATCTTTCATAAATAAATATTCTTTTTATGAATATTTATTTTATTTCATCTTTCACAAATAAATATTTTTTCTATGAATATTCATTGTATCTTTCACAAATAAATATTCTTTCTGTGAATATTTATTGTATTTCATCGCAAATAAATATTCTTTCTGCGAATATTTATTGTATTTCAAGATTCATAAATTGCTACAAGCATTATTGTAATAATATTGAGGAACTACACCCCGATACATAGTATCAACGTACGCATTTCCTAAACAATATTATTTCTTCTTTCTTTCTTTTATCAAATCAAAGTTGGGTTGAGTCAAAACCAATGTGTGGTTAAGACAAACTCAAACCCGAGTTAAGTAGTATCATTTCTCCTTTCTTTCTACAGTCAAGTTATTTCTTTTTCCATTAAATCATAGCAATATTTTATTTTTATTTTTAAATTAAATTTCTATCATGCTCATCAGATGCATTTCAAATTCGAGTTTGGATCAAAGTCAAATTCACATTTGGGTTAATTTCAAACTGGGTTTCAATTTAACTCAAGTTAAACCCATTTCCCTTTTTGATTTATTTTAATTTACATAATTTAATCAAATTTAAATCAGATTAAACTATGCACATATCTGGACCATTAGATCATTCTTTGACAAAATTGGATCGTTGGATCCTAAAATTCCTTTCATGGCGCCTGTGACACGTGAACAGAGTTCTCATCATCTTTTTTCTTCCAAAACAGGGACAAAGATAGGTCGCCGGAAAAACTTTTGGTTCCGGATATCCGACCGTTGGATGATCGGATCCTTTTGGTCATAGGTTCGGAGGTTCGTTGAGAGTATGTGACGGCCAAATTTTCACATCAATCGGATGGCCGGATGTGGAGTTCGACGAGAAGAACTTTAGACGTACCTGCAGCGAGCGGGGATAGAAGATCACCGGAAAATCATTCGATTCCGGCGATCTAGCCATCGGATGACCGGATCTTTCTGGTCATAGGTTCGAACTTTCAAGGATAAGCTGTGGCTAAAATGTCAGCATAATCCGATGGCCGGATGTTGAGTTCGACGAGAATGAACGTCGAGTGTTCGTGGCTGAAAAAAAAACAGAATAGAGATCGCCGGAAAAAGCTTTCGGATCCGGAGATCCAGCCGTTAGATGGCCGGATCCTTCTGGCCATGTATTCGCAGACTTGAGGAGAAGGTTTCCTCAATGTTTCAGTTCGATCAGATGTGAGGGTATCACGTTCGTCGAAGAAGACAATGGGCGGCAAAGGCAAGCTTCGGCGTGTGTGTCAACTTGAATTCTTCGGCAAAATTAGGGAGACAACATCTTCGGCGGGCAGATCCAGCGGTGTCGCTGGTGTCGGCGATGTCTTCTCAGGTCGGGATGACGACAACGCCCTGCTCAGAGGCGGACTTGCTTCCTTCCAGCCAGCGAAGGCTTCTTTCCTTTTCTGCTCCATGGCTACCGCGGCGGACGTGCGAAGCTTCGCTCCAACAAGCGGTTTCTTCTCGCGTCAAGGTTGACGACGACGAAGGAGGGAGCCAGGGAAAGCTTCCTCCATTTCTTTTCTGTCCATGATGAAGGAAGCCGACTCTTTGCTTCACGACCTCGGCGGCATCATTGGAGACGGAAGTTGGCGGCGAGATCAAGCGCGAAGCAGCATTCAGAAATTCTTCCCAAACTTCCTCTCTTCTCTTCTAATTTCCTTCTCACACATCAAATTCCTAACCGAGATTTTTCTTCTTCTTCTCACGCCATCAAATTCTAGCGAGTTTTCATTTTTTTTTTCTAACTTTCCTCTCACGTCATCTTCGTCTCTATTTATTTTTTCAACGACAAATTTGATTTTCAACGGCGGCGGAGGGATTTTTTTTACGACAAATTTGCCGTGATAGCTGCCGGAGACAACACATAAAAAAAATTTGATTTTCTTTTTTAACCGGAGTTGCTTCCTCCATCAATGATTTTATTTACCGGAGTTGCTCTCCGTTGAATGATATTTATTAACCGGAGTTGTCTCTCCGTTAATAATTTTTTTTTTATCGGAGTTTGTCTTCTCCATTGATAGTGTCAAGAGAGAAGAGAGAGGAAGAAGAAGACCAAGGAGAGAGAAAAGGAAACTTATCTTCTGTGTCGATGTTTCTTCGGTCTCCTAAGTCCTCGTCGTTCTTTCCATTCTCCAAATTTAGAAAAGCCGAGTTCTCCCCTCTTTCTTTTTTTTTTCATTTCTTTTACCATCACTTTCATCACTTTCATTTTTTGGAACCGTCATAACTTCCCAAAAACTTCTCTTCAAACCGTGAGCCACAATTTTTTTATCTTGGCTCTTCAAATATCAACAAATCATGGTCAAATATTGATTTTGACTCTTCGAATTAATTATGGCCGAATTGAGAAATGGCCACAATTAATATTTGTTTATTTATCCAGCCAAGTTTCATTGCTTTTTTTTTATTTCTCTCACTCACGTATCATGGTCAAAATAGGTAACTTTGACCAAGAATTCAGCCAAACCAAATTGCGATCTAAATCCAATTTAATCCAATTTTCAATTTGAACCCAAATTTTGATAATAAATTTAGGATATTCCTTCACCCAAAATTCAAGAAATTGGAATCAGCCAAAATTTCTTCTTTGACTAAAATTCTTCAATTAGCTGAGCGATTTATTTTAACTTGGTCAAAATCTTATTTGACCCAAAATTAAACATGACTAGCCTGATCATATTTAATTTTATACTGTCATTCAATTAAATCGATTTTCATCTAATCAAAGTTAATATTTCAAACCTTGATAATAATTTATTCATGGCAAAAGGTTTAATTTCAATCAAAATTCATTCTCGTGATTCTAAATTACACATGTCTCATCTCTACATCGAATCATATACAGGAATTTTTCCTTCTATTTTTTTTTCACCTTCAACAACTAAATTGCATTAAAAATCTCCTATCTTTAGCTTCACCAAATGACTTGAAGTAAATTTCTTCCTATTGATTAAAGAGGATTTATTAAGCTTAAAAGTATATGATGCTTAATATGTATTGAATGAACATTATGACATGAATTGTGAATTTTATCTTTCTTGGATTGTAAATTCTTGATGATTTATTTTTGCTGTGATCCCTCTTAAATTATTTAAGACTTGGAAAGTTGCTTGCCTGAAATGTAGACTAAGAACTTTGTTGATGAAAGAACAATTGAGTGTCCCTTATCCTTACATTCTTTATACATATCGATGTATTTCTTGAGGACAAGCAAAATTCTAACTTTAGGATATTTTGATGTGTTGTATTACACCACATTTTTACCTGTATTTTATACTATATTTTAGGCTTAATTGCAAGATTTTATGCTAATTTCGGTTTTTTTACTTCACTTGGCACAGAATCTTCACTTTTCTTGGTTTTATTGAAAATGCAGGTAAAAAGGCACGAAAATGATGGATTTCACGAGTTTTAAAGCCACAGCACGATTTCCTAGGAGATCACGAGCTTACACGTCAAATTTGGAGTCAAAATAGTGAATAACGCGATTTTCACGGCCTTGGTCGTAATTCTGGTGTCAGCCATAATTTTGGTGTGCGAATAAAGGCGAAATGTAGCTAAGTGTGGAAACTCACAAAAACTTTCACGGGTGAAGCCGTGAATCCATCACGGATCGTGAAAATTTCTGTGTACAAAGAGGTGTAGACACAGAAGCATTTACGGCCTTGAACGTAAACTCATTACGGACCGTGAAAACATCCACCCGTCGAGTTTTTCACTTTACTCGTCTCGAAATCAAACCGGATTCGAACCAAACTTTGCAGAAACGTTCCTTCATGGATTCCGGACCGGTCAAGCTATAAAAGATTGGATTTTTCAAGGGTTAAGGGAACTTTTTCGGACGAACATGATTGGTGGCAGCGTAAGAAGCGAAAATCGATTTCTGAGTAGATTCCGGCGAGATTCCACGCAACAGACAAGTTTGATCAGCTCTTCTTCATCATCAGATAGAGGGGAAGCTAATTTGATTATTGTCTTAGTGAATTTCTTGCGATTGTTAGAAGATTTATGCTTGTTCATCATATAAACATGTTGTTTCTTAAGAACATGAGTGAGTAAACCTTACTTCGGGATTAAGGGCTTAGCCCGCTGACATTTACGAGTAAATCTGCATTCTTACTCTTTTTATATGATTATGTTATCATGATTTGATTAAAATTGTGTTTGATTCGTAGTTTACACTGGCCACGTAAAATTGTGTTTTAGACATTGCAAGAAGTACTGGGAGGTGAATCGCAACGTCGGATCTATTTTAATCAAACCTACGAATCCAAACACGGGAGTAGTTTGGATTCATTTGAAGGATTTAGTAAGCTTTTCATAGAACTTAAAGGGTTTAGCTACGCTAACTGTCACGAGAGTAGGGAGTTAACGTAATTAGATACCGGATTACACTCCGGGAGGAGGTAATCCGTACATTAGAAAAAGTTTCTTTCATGATCAAAACTTTCCATTCAAAGAGTCATCTTTATATGATTCGTACTTGTTAGCGTGGTGAAAACCTGATATCTCGACCTTCTAGAATTTGAATTTCTGTCAACGTTGTTTTCGATATTGCTCGTACTTAGAGTTCAAACGCAAACCATTACTTGATTTTTGCCTAGATTCAAACAAGTCAAAAAGTTGGTAATTAACCGCCTAATCCTCGAGGGAACAATCTTATTTTATTACTTCGATAAATCCGTGCACTTGCGGACGTATCAAATACCAAGGAGGAACCCTAATTTCATCAAAATTTGGATTAAATTGCTAGTATTCATGATGATGGACACCCTATTCACGATGGGGATACCAAGGGGGAACCCTAATTTCATTAGAATTTGGATTCAATAACTAGTATCCACGATGATGGACACCCTGTCCATGATGGGGATACCAAGGGGGAACCCTAATTTCATCAGAATTTGGGTTCAATTACTAGTATCCACGATGATGGACACCCTGTCCACGATGGGGATACCAAGGCTGAACCCTATTTTCAACAGAAACAAGGCTATATTGCTTGTATCCACGATGGGGATACTAAGGCTGAACACTACTTTTAATAAAACAGGACTACATTGCATGCATCCACGATGATGCACACCCTGTCCAGGATTGGGATACCAAGGCCAAACCCTATTTTTTTTTAAAAAAAAATAGGGCTACATTGCCGGTATCCACGATGATGGAAACTCTATCCATGATGGAATACCAAGTGGAAACCCTAATTTCATCATAATTTGGGTTCAATTACTGGTATCCACAATGATGGACACCCTATCCATGATGGGAATACCAAGGGGGAACCATAATTTCATCAGAATTTGGGTTTAATTACTGGAATTTACGATGATGGACACCCTGTCCATGATGGGATACCAAGGCTGAACCCTATTTTTAAAAGAAACAGAGCAACATTGCCTGTATCTACTATGATGGACAACCTGTCCACGATGGGATACCAAGGCTGAACCCTATTTTCAAAAGAAAAAGGGCAATATTGCCTGTATCCATGATGATGGACACCCTATCCACGATGGGGATACCAAGGCTGAACCCTATTTTCAAAAGAAACAGGGCTATATTGCCTGTATCCACGATGATGGACACTCTGTCCACGATGGGAATACCAAGGGGGAACCCTAATTTCATCAGAATTTGGGTTCAATTACTGATTTGGGTTAAATTGCTAGTATCTACGATGATGGACACCCTGTCCACGATGGGGATACCAAGGGGGAACCCTAATTTCATCAGAATTTGGGTTCAATTACTGGTATCCACGATAATGGACACCCTATCCGCGATGGGGATATCAAGAGAGAACCCTAATTTAATCAAAATTTGGGTTCAATTACTGGAATTCACGATGATAGACACCCTGTCCACGATGGGGATATTAAGGCTGAACCCTATTTTCAAAAGAAACAGGGCTACATTGCCTGTATCCACGATGATGGACACTCTATCCATGATGGGGATACTAAGGCTGAACCCTATTTTCAAAAGAAACAGAGCTACATTATCTGTATCCACGATGATGGACACCCTGTCCACGATGGGGATACCAATGCTGAACCCTATTTTCAAAAGAAACAGGGCTATATTATCTATATCCATGATGATGGACACCCTGTCCACGATGGGAATACTAAGGGGGAACCCTAATTTCATTAGAATTTGGGTTCAATTACTGGTTTTCACGATGATGGACACCCTGTCCACGATGGAGATACCAAGGGGGAACCCTAATTACATCAAAAATTGGATTAAATTTCTGGTATCCACGATGATGGACACCCTATCCACGATGGGGATACCAAGTGGGAACCCTAATTTCATCATAATTTGGGTTCAATTACTGGAATTCACGATGATGGACACCCTATCCACGATAGGGATACCAAGGCTGAACCCTATTTTCTAAAGAAACAAGGCTACATTGCCTGTATCCATGATGATGGACACCCTATCCTCGATGGGGATACCAAGGCAGAACTCGATTTTCAAAAGAAATAGGGCTACATTGCCTATATTCACGATGATGAACACCCTGTCCACAATGGGGATACCAAAGCTGAACCCTATTTTCAAAAGAAATAGAGCAACATTGCCTGTATCCACGATGATGGACACCATGTCCACGATGGGGATACCAAGGCTGAACATGAAAAAAATAGGGCTACATTGCCTATATCCATGATGATGGACACCCTGTCCACGATTGGGATACCAAGGCTGAACCCTATTTTCCAAAGAAACAGGGCTACATTGCATGTATTCACGATGATGAACACCCTGTCCATGATGGGGATCCCAAGGCTGAATCCTATTTTCAAAAGAAACAGGGCTACATTGCCTGTATCCACGATGATTGACACGCTGTCTACAATGGGAACACCAAAGGGGAACTCTAATTTCATCAGAATTTGGGTTCAATTACTGGTATCCACGATGATGGACACCCTGTCCACGATGGGATACCAAGGGGGAACCCTAATTTCATCAAAATTTGAGTTAAATTGCTGGTATCCACGATGATGGACATCCTGTCCACGATGGGGATATCAAGGGGAAACCCTAATTTTATCAGAATTTGGGTTCAATTACTGGTATCCACGATGATGGACACTGTCCATGATGGGGATACCAAGGAGGAACTCTAATTTCATCAGAATTAGGGTTAAATTGCTGGTATCAACAATGATGGACACCCTGTCTATGATGGGGATACCAAGCTTAACAGTGTGTATCCATTATAGTTTATTTTAAATCCACGATAATTTGAAATACTTATACATGATAATTTGAATTTGCATCCATGTTAACTTTAAATGATTTTACTTACCAAGAAATTTGGAGAGGATGTTATGAACTGAGGCTGACTGCTTGAGTGACCTTGTCCTTCTCAGCTTACTGCTATTTACTTGCGTAGGACCTCGTCAGAGTAAAAAATGCAGCAATCATTAATAACTAAGACCATTAAGTAGGAAATACCAAATGTGCAGAAATATTAAATAAAAATTACATCTCACCTGAATCGACGGGACGGACGGAGTAGTTTAGGGTTACGGTTGGCTGGGAGAGATGGCAGCGAAACCCTAAACAGATAGGAATAAGGTTTTAGGTAGGTAAGTGGGAGAAAGAGGGAGAAGGAGAGGTTCGAGGACAGATTCTCACTTGGGTTAGGGATTCATACGAGAACAAGGATTTCGCTGGGATGGAAAAGGTGCGATCTGGAGAAGTGTGCCCTCGTGGTATCTAAGCACAAGGGAGACAGCTACGGTTCAGGGCGTTGGGCGAGAGGTCGGCTAGGGTTCATGGCGTCGAGCAAGAGGTCAGCTAGGGTTTAGGGCGTCGACGGGAAAAATTTTTCGCAGGTTCGGCGAGAGAGAACGGGGGAGAGAGAGATTTCAACATGGTCGACAATCGCATGGAGAGAGAGAGAGAGAGAGCGGGCGGGGGTTAATACATTCTGAAAAGTAACTAGGGTTAGCTATAGCGCCGGGTAACGAGGCATTAAGAGGAGTGGGGAGGATTTGAGATTCGCGTAATCTGGGGCACTTTATGATTCAGTTCTCGAATCGTATAGGGCACTGCTCAGGATTCTTGGGCAGCCCCTATGCTGGGGAAATTTTTTCCACATTTGGCCTTGTGGCGTTTTTTGCTGCGCTAGGGTAGCCAGCAGAAGCTGGCATTGTATGCCTATTTGGCATGCCCGTTTTGTTGCATAATGG